>JAZKJV010010702.1:0-626454 GCA_037367405.1 Ottelia alismoides | reverse complement strand
TATACTTCTTAGATCTTAGTTCTGAAGTTGTTCAGAATCAAAGAAAAGAGGGTATTGGGACTGTCACATTTGTAGTACACCTTGGACATATTCCATTATTGGAAATTCCAAGAAAGGCTTCCTTCCTTTGAGATTTGGTACTGACCTATCTAAAGGGATAACACCTCAAAGAGTTGAGGAAGTGAATGCTAGACTGCTTGCACCTCTGCATCAGTTACGAGAAGCTAAGTGTATGCTAAATGTGTATGAAAGCCAGATATCTGCCATTCAGTGGGAGTAGTAAAGTGTTGCTAATCCTACTATGGAGAGAAAACACTTGATTGCAGTAATAACGATATCTTCAAAGATGACAAGGCTTTAGAGATAGTGATCTCTAAGTCTTATCTTCAAGAAATTAAGATTTTTAGATGGAAATCTAAAAGGTCTTAACTGTGGATACCTTGAGAGATAGTGATCTCCCGGTATAAGGGTATTCTGATAAGGATTATGAAAATACTGGTTATAATAGTTATTAAGCAATAGTGTCAAAGACACTATAACTGCTTTGACTAGATTGAGTATTGGTTGCATTAGATGCAACATTCGCATTGGATGCGAGCACTGTTACCTAGGGATATGCAAGTGCCGTAAAAGGACTTGGCATAGTCTTTTGGGAACAGAGTGACTGATCAGCTTACCTAGCTATTTCTAAATAGCCTATGATTGTCACATGAGTGCGGGTTTAAATGATTAGCCCTTTAATGGCTCTTTGGGCTAGTGGGAGATTGTTGGACATGTGAGCCCACGGCGAGCCATTATGCAATAAATGTTATTGCGAATATCATTCCCTGATCTGAAATGAAGAATAAATAATTTGCATAACAGGTCCCTCTGTACAATTAGGGTTATGTACCATGGCTATCTTAATGATCATACAGCTGTTGATTCAATTATTGAATCATAGAGGCTGGTGCTTGGATGAATATCTAAAGAGTTAGATTGAGGACTCATCAAGCACCGTCAAATGATTGTTAAGATGTGATCTCCATCCTGAGTAGGAGATGGCAATCCTTTCTCACATAGGCTGATATCTGACCGACCTCTTGATGCAGGTCCTCTGCATAGGAATAGAGATTCGGAGGTGTCAGATTAGTTAGGTCAAAGAGTGACTTAACGAGATCGAGATAACCAAAGTCCTATGTTGAATGCTGTCACAGCATAGGCACGCATCCTCTGACGGAGACAGATGTATTGCTATATGTCTGAGTATGTACATTTGGCAGACCAATAGGTTGATGACCTAACCAAGGTCTATACACCGGCGAGCTGGTGTGCATATAAGGGCATATGAGTAATACGATCTCTCAAAGGGATCATACAGGTTCACTACTGAACCGGAAGACATGAGCTCACTCATGAGATATTCGGAAGAATCAAATTCCGTGCACGGTCCTCTCGCTTTGGAAGCTTGACTGAATTTGTAGGTTTGATATATACTTTTGGAAAGTATATGATCAAGGCCTAGGTATGATATATGCTTTTGGAAAGTATATGATCGATACTAAATCCCAATGATCAAATGAGAAACTTAGTGATCAAACCCTGAAGAAGACAGTGTAAAATTGATCTTGATCTTCGGGTTGACAATGGGTCTTCCAGTATGCAGGATGTACAGGTATTGGGAATACCTGAGGGTGATGTGATCATAAACGATTGTATATCCATGACGCTTCCATTCCGAGGGAGTGATGAAACAGGTCTGGATTTTAGTGACTCCTTCCAGTAGAGAAGCAATCTGATCTTAGTCCAAGTGTTGGACATTGATCTGAATGAGATTCAGATTAAATGAGAAGATTAGATTTGCGGTCTTGATTTAATCAAGCATCTGTGGGAGGTTCGTACGATTTGGATTTGAGATAATATCTCAATATCCAAGTCACTATACGTGGAACAATACAATCGCCCTGTCCTTATCTCCAAGTATCTGCGGAGAAAGCACATTATTCTTGAAAGGGTTCAAGAATAATTCATTTGATGAAATGTATATCCAAGCAAGGACTTGATGATTAAATGAGATTTAATTATCAAGCTTAAATATGAATATGATTCATGTTGTGAAAATGATTATCTAAGATAATTAAATGAGATTTAATTATCAAGGATTAAGAGAATGTGGATAGCACTATCCATGATATATGTATGTTATAAATATGATTTATAATATACATATATATAAGAGAGAGAGAATTTATGTAAATAGCATTTGTTAATTAATAATGTGAATTGGATTCACATTTGTTAATTAATTGGAAATGCAATTTACTAACTAGTTTGGGTTGTGAATATGATTCACATAATTTTCAATGGCAAGATTGAAATATTCACAAATTATTTTTGGAATTATTTTGGTGGATATTTATTGTAATTAATTGAGGAATAATATAATAAATAAAATGGAGAAAACAACCACCCTCATGGGTGGCGTCACCCATGAAGAGTTCATGGGTGACGCCCCCCCTTTTTAGGGGTTGGTTAACTCCACTTCATTTGTTATATTACCTCTTGATTAATTGTTGTTATTGAACAACAAATCCTAGCCATTGATTTATCATGGACCAAGCATATCCCTTGGATCCATGAGTCCCATGGATTGAGATCCATTGGATCCTAAACTAGTATATAAGGAGGGCTAGGGTAGCCTCTCCATGGTACATAATCTAGAGTTGTGAAAGACAACTTCTCTCTCTCTCTCTCTCTAATTCTCGTGTGTGATCTCTCTCTTAATTTCCAAGTGGCCGTCCACTTTGAATATTGAAGAGGAGATCATCTTGCTTCGCCTTCGACGCTTGGATCTTCGTCAAGGATTGCGGGAAGGACGCGACTCATCATCGTGCCCGCAAGCGCATTCTCCGTGGGTCGGACTTAAGATAGGAGGATCTCTACTTTGGGATCTCGCGATCACAACCACGCTTCAAGAGGTAATCCTTATACTTTGTGGTTTGATGAAACGATCCGAGAAGTGTTCTCGTGATCATGTGGTTTCATCGTTATGTTAAAAATTTTAATTTCCGCTGCATCTAGCATCTAGTACGACTAGTTGCTCCGATTGCATACGATGCGATCGACACGCTTCCGTGATGCACTTGAGGATTCTCAATATCCTTCAGTTACTTATGCAATAACCTCTACCGGAGCCACATGCCCGAGTCACCTTACCGTTTGTAGGTACTCGTGCACGCAAGGAGATCCATATGAGGCCTCAATTGCTCAGGCGGAGCAACTGCAGGAAGAGCTACCATGTCTCGACCATCCGACCATTGATTCCTCCATCAGACCCTCTCACTAAACACGGAGAGCGCTAATGACCTTGTTGGACTCCTCTGAGCCTTCATCGGAGTGCTGGATTTTCATCCTCACTCCATTGAAGTTCAACTCCGACAAGTTCTTCTGAGACCTATTTCCGCAGTCGATCATGAAATTTGTTCACCCAATTTTGATCCTAGCTGTATATCCATACCCTATTTGTAACAGTCAATCAAGACCAGGGACCGATCTGCGCCGCACGTCTATGAAGGATATTGAGAATCCTCAAGCGCATCACGGAAGAGTGTCGATCGCATCGTAAGCGATCGGGGCGACTAGTCGCACTAGTCGCGAGATGCAACAAAATTTAAGATTTTTTAAATCAAGTGATGAAACCATATGATCACGAGAACATTTCTCGGATCGTTTCATCAAACCACAAAGTATAAGGAATACCTCTTGGAGAGTGGTTGTAATCGTGAGATCCCAAACATCAGATCCTCTTGTCTTAAGTCCGATCCACGAAGAGCGCACTTGCGGGAGAGATGATGAGACGCGTTCCTCCCGCAATCCTCAATGAAGATCCAAGCAATGAATCCCCTGATTTCGTCAAACGAAATCCGTCATCTTCCTTTAGAGCAACCCGCCCCAAAGAAGAAGGAGATCCTCGAGTCGTCGAAGGCGAGAGACTCTCCTTCTCAATACCCATGATGGACGACCACCTTTGGATTGAGAGAGAGAGGGTAGAATGAGAGAGAGAGAGAGTAGTAGGCTTCTACAACTCTTAAAAATCTTGTACCTTGAAAGGCTAGATTAGCCCTCCTTTTATATTAGGATCCAATGGATCTCAATCCATGGGACACATAGATCCAACGGTCAAGTTGGTCTATGTATTAATCAATGGCCAAGATTGTTGTTGGTTAAAAAACCAACAACATTAATTTATATATAAATTAAATATATGCTGCAACATTATCGACATAATTTAATTAAACATAAATTAATTATTAAGAGATAATAATATAATAAAGGGGAGATAACAAATTACCTCCTAAAAATGAGGGGGTATCACCTTTGACTAGTCATTGGTGATGCCACCTCATTTGGTGGTTATTTATCTCCCTTTTATTTTACATTATTATTTCTCAATGTATTTGTAATAATAATTATTAAAAGTATCCACCAAATTAATTACAAATTAATTTGTGAATATTTCAATCATGCCATTGATAAATATGTGAATCATATTCACAACCCAAACTAATTTGTAAATTGCATTTCTAATTAATTAATTAATTAATGTGAATCCAATCCACATTAATAATTAACAAATGCTATTTACAAAAATTCTCTCTCTCTTCAATATATGTATATTATAAATCATATTTATAATACACAAATATTATGGATAGTATTATCCACATTCTCTAATCCTTGATAATTAAACCCTCATTTAATTATCTTGGATAATTATTCTCACAATATGAATCTCATTCATATTATTCTTGATAATTAAATCTCATTTAATCATATAGTCCTTCTTACTTGGATATGTAATTCATCAAATGAATTATTCTTGAACCCCTTCAAGAATAATGTGCTTTCTCCGCAGATACTTGGAGATAAGGACATGGCAATTGTATTGTTCCACATATAGTGACTTGGATATTGAGATCTTATCTCAAATCTAGATCTTACGAACCTCACACAGATGCTTGAATAAATCAAAACCGCAAATCTAATCTTCTTATTGTATCTGAATCTCATTCAGACCAATGTCCAACACTTGGACAAAGATCAGATTGCTTCTCTACTGAGAGGAGTCACTAAAATCCAGACCTGTTTCATCACTCCCTTGGAATGGAAGCGTCATGGTTATACAATCGTTTATGATCACATCACCCTCAGGTATTCCCAATACCTGTACATCCTGCATACTGGAAGACCCATGGTCAACCTGAAGATTAAGATCAATTTTACACTGTCTTCTTCAGTGTTTGATCTCTAAGTTTCTCAGTCTTGGTCATTGGGAGTTGGTATCGATCATATGATTTCCCAAAGCATATATCATACCTTCAAATTCATGTCATGCTTCCAAAGCATAACGACCATGCATGGAATTTGATCGGTCCCAATACCTCATGAGTGAGCTCATGACTTCCGGTTCATAAGTGAACCTGTATGATCCCTTTGAGAGATCATATTGCTCATATGCTCTTATATGCATACCGGCTCGTCGGTGTATAGACCTTGGTTAGGCCATCAACCTATCGGTTTGCCAAACGTACATACTCAGACATATAGCAATACATCTGTCTCCGGTCAAAGGATGCGTGCCTATGTTGTGACAACATTCAACATAGGACTTAGGTTATCTCGATCTCGTTAAGTCAACCCATTGACCTAACTAATCTGACACCTTCGAATCATTGTTACCATGCAGAGGACCTGCATCAAGAGGTCGGTCAGATATCAACCTATGTGAAAAAGGATTGCCATCTCCTACTCAGGCTGGAGATCATCTCTTAACAATCATTTGACAGTGCTTGATGAGTCCTCTATCTAACTCCTTAGATATTCATCCAAACACCAGCCTCTATGATTCATTTAATGAATCAACAGCTGTATGATCATCAAGATGGCTACGGTACATAACCCTAATTGTATAGAGGGACCTTTTATGCAAATTATTTATTCTTCATTTCAAATCAGGGAATGATATGTGCAATAACATTTATTGCATAGTGGCTCGCCGTGAGCTTGCATGTCCAACAGTCTACGCCTTTTCTAGAACTGTCAGATCCGTAAATGTAGTAGCTAATGAATCCGTGATTCATCGCTTTATTCTTTCATTTCGACTGAAATCCTTGGTACAATACATGTAAATCATCACTATTTCCAACTAATTAACATTCTAACCACAAATATAATATTTTATAATTAGCACATTTAATCCAAAATAAAAGAATAAAAATAAAAAGAAAAAAGTAAAAGAAAAGAAGGATAGAGACATGTAATATATACAGACTAATCCTAACCCCGGGACCAGGTCATTATTTACTGGTCCGATAAAAAAATAAGTAGGGGGAGATAAGGATACTAACATATAAAGATATTGAGAAAACAAAGACCAAAAATATAAATTATCCATTTATCACATTGTTAATACTTCACATATTTTATTGATCATCAAGACGATCTTAAATCAAAACACTTCTTTTATAAAAGTTATCCGTAAAATATATATTATTTTATAGAAATATCAAAAAAATAATTTGTCACAAAACCTAATCACAATAGACCCAAAAAGTCGCAAAGCTGACTTCGAAGGTTCATAACTATTTATAGAAAACTCCAAACGGACCAAACTCACTTTTAAAATCCATTTTATACTTAATACTATTTACTGAAAATGTCAGAAAAAATATTCGATTACAATCTGTGAGTTTTGGTGTTTGGACCCTATTGTCTATTTGTATAACATGTAGAATATTCTCGGATTTTTAATTAATTAATCGTAAACCCTATTAACTTCATTTCTTTTTCTAAAATATTCTAAAAATGTATATACAAATATACAAATAAAATTAAGTTAAAATACCAATAATACTTGAAGCCTCGAAGGCGCTACCTAAATTTTTCGGACCTTATAACTCGGTCGTATGGACTCCGAATTGGGCAAACTCGATTTTGAAATTCATATAATCAAATTATCTATAAAATGTCACTGGTTTTGCTAAAATCGGAGTTAATACAAAAACACAGTTTTCTGGTCTATATTGGTATATTGTACAATGAACCGTAATTTATATTGTTATAATGATTTATTTATTTATTATTATTTATTTATTAGTTAGTTATTTATATACTTAATTATTTATTAGATTAATAATTTAATTACTTAATTAACTAGTTTATTATATTTAGAATTATTTCATTATTAATCTAACTAATTATTAATATAATTTAATAAATTTAATTTACTTTACTTTAAATTTATTTTTTATTTTCCTTTTATTTCTCTCACCTCTCTTCTCTCTCTACCTTTCCCAATCTCTCCCATTCTTCTTCCCCCGTCGTCTCCTGCTTCCTTCTCCTACGTCGTTCACGAACCTCCCTAATGGTCGGCCATTGATCCAACTGTTGGAAATGTGAGCCTACGGCAAGCCATTATGAAATAAATGTTATTGCGAATATCATTCTCGAATCTGAAATGAAGAATGATTAATTTGCATAATAGGTCCGTTAGTACAATTAGGGTTATGTACCATGGCCATCTTAATGATCATACAGCTGATGATTCAATTATTGAATCATAGAGGCCGGTGCTTGGATGAATATCTAAGGAGTTAGATTGAGGACTCATAAAACACCGACAAATGATTGTTAAGAGAGGAGCTCCAACCTGAAAAGGAGATGGCAATCATTTCTCTAAAGGCTGATATCTAACCGACCTCTTGATGCAGGTCCTCCGCAAAGGAATAGAGATTCAAAGGTGCTAGATAAGTTAGGTCAAAGAGTTGACTTAACGAGATCGAGATAACCAAAGTCCTATGTCGTATGCTGTCACGATATAAGCACACATCCTTTGATCGGAGACAGATGTGTTACTATATGTCTGAGTATGTACATTTGGTAGACCGATAGGTTAATGGCCTAATCAAGGTCTATATATCGGTGAGCTGGTGTGCATATAAAGGCATATGAGTAATACGATCCCTCAAAGGAATCATACATGTTCATTTACTGAACCGGAAGACATGAGCTTACTCATAAGATATTGGGAAGAATCAAATTTCGTGCACGGTAGTCTCGCTTTGGAAGCTTGACTGAATTTGTATGTTTGATATATACTTTTGGAAAGTATATGATCAACACCTGGGTATGATATATGCTTTTGGAAAGTATATGATCAATACCAACTCCCAATGATCGAATGAGAAAACTTACTGATAAAACCCTGAAGTAGACAGTGTAAAATAGATCTTATACTTTGGGTTTATTCTGGGTCTTCCAGTATGCATGATGTACAGGTATTAGGAATACCTGAGGGTGATGTGATCATAAACGATTGTATAAGCATGACGCTTCCATTCCTAGGGAGTGATGAAACGGGTCTGGATTTTAGTGACTCCTTTCATAGAGAAGTGATCTAATCTTAATCTAAATGTTGGACCTTGATCTGAATGTGATTCAGATACAATGAGAAGATTAGATCTACAACTTTGATTTAATCAAACATCTATATGAGGTCCGCAAGATCTGGATTTGAGATTTGATCTTAATATCCAAGTCACTATACATGGAACAATATACAATCGCACTATCCTTATCTCCAAGTATCCGCAGAGAAAGCGCATTATCCGTGAAAGAGTTCGTGGATAATTTCATTGTTGATATGTGTATCCGAGCATTGATAAATTTGTAATTAAATGTGATTAATTATCATGAATGATATGAATTTGATTCATATTATAAGGAAATATATCTAAGATAAATAAATGTGATTTAATTATCAAAGATGTGAATAATGTGAATGTGATTCATATTATTTAGGCACATGATAATAGAGACTCAAGTTGATTAAATATGACTTAATTTTCATGGATATGAATAATGTGGATATCACTATCCATATTAATCATATATATTATAAATGTGATTTATAATATATTAGAGAGAGCATATTGTGATTTATATTTGTTAATTAATTATTGATGCGGATTTGATTCACATTAGATGATTAATTAAAATATAATTTACATTTTGTTTTAGGATGTGAATGTGATTCACGTTTTTCCAATAGCATGATTGCAATATTTCATAAGACATTTATTATGAATTATTTTTGTGAAATAATTTACAACAATTGCTGTTGTAAATCCTGCAAATATCATGAGATATTGGTATCTCATGAGATAATGAGATCTCATGAGATAATGAGATCTCATGAGATGTTGGTAGCCGTCCCCCCTATTTAGGGGATATGGTTTATCTCCTCATTATCTTCAAGGATAATTAATTGATTTGAATTTAAATATATGGATTTATCGATATATATTAATTTAAATTAAATTAATTGTTGTTGTGTTTTCACAATAAGATCATAGCTTTTGAAATAAGCACAAATCAATCTCAACCATTGATTGTGTGTTGTCCATGGATTGAGATCCATAAAGTCCCAAAACCCTATATAAGAAGAGGCATCCCTTGCTCTTTGAGTTAAACATTTACAATGTAAAGAAGCTCTCTCTCCCTCTCTCTTTCTCCAAACGCTAAGCCTTTCTCTCTCTCTCTCTCTCTCTCTCTCTTATAATGGCCATCAACCATGGAGCCATTGTGAGAGTCATCATCGACGCAGCATCGTCGTTATGCCGCCGGATCATCTACTCGTAGATCTCCATATCCTTCGGTGCTTCTCGCTCGTGAAGAAGATGTTGGATCTCATGTGACAAGATCAGGAGATACGCCTCTTGGATCATTAACATGGATTGTGAGGAGCACATGATTCATCCCCGCACTCGCAAGCGTCTCCTCCGTTGGATCAGACTTGAGACAGGAGGTCTCTTCGTTTAGAGACTCGATCACAACCATGCTTCAAGAGGTAACCCTAGTACCTATTTGTGGTTTAGATAAAACAATCCAAGAAGTTTTCTTGGATCATGTGGTTTCATCATTTAAAAGTTTTTAAATTCTGTTGCCCGAAGCAACTAGTGCGACTAGTCGCTCCCGATCGCATACGATGTGATCCTCACGCTTCTGTGATGTGCTTGAGTATTTTTCTCATATCCTTCAAGTGGTATCAGATGCAGGTTGTCGAAGATTTTGGATAGGATCCATGAACTTACGAAGATTTGGGCTCGCTGGGTTTCGTGAAAATTTTATTGCATTTCAATTTTCGCAGCCCTATTTTATGATATTTTTCGGCCCTGTTTAAAATGTTTAAACACGAAAATATCACTTGGACAATGTTATCCATTAAATAAGAAAACCTAGAAATTTGAGTTTACGTAATTTGAATTTTTGTTTGCTCAAGATATGATCGTTTTAATGACTATAAGTCTATTGTTTCGGGGATGGCGGTTAGTGACGTAATTAAGATGTTAATTACTATTTTAAAACTCCTGCAAATGCATGCTAATAACATGGTTTATGTTTAAAATCAAATTATCAAACTCTGGAAATTGATTTTGCTTAATTTGGATTTAAAATGAATGAGATATGTTAATTTTAGTGAGTAGGTGTCACTGCTGAAAATTACATACTCAACCATGAACCTTGTGATTGTTATTTAAGTAACTTGTAAAAAGTAATTGTTAATTTTATGGAATAATTATGGATAATATTTGAGAAATATTAGAATAATAATTGTTTTCTTAAATGAAATTGCCTCTACCAATGAATGATTAGATTATATCTAGATCACCAATTGGTTACATGATAACTTTCATCAAACTTGTTACTTGAATAGGTTTTGGGAATTTGTCTAGCAGATTTCCTTATAATCAAAATGGTTTTGATTATTACTATATGGTATAATTTTGGTTGAAAATGATCGATTTGGCATTATCCTTTCCTGTGGTGGATATGGTGTCTAGTCGGGGAGCGTTGGGGTAGCAGGTTGCACCCTGTGCGGTCTGTCCCACTCCGTCGGTACTGGCCATGAAAACGAGTAGGGACTCTAATGCTGGAGGATTCATGGTGTATTTTCTAATTATTAAAATTCAAATTAACACATACTCTGAGATAATACCATATATTCAAGTAAAAATCAAGTTTGTTGATTGAATTAGATTGATAACTGATTTAATGAGATTAAATTAATTATATCCAATTAAAAATTTTTTATTTTATGAATAGTGTTATATTTTCCTTGGAAGAATTAATTACTTGAATAGGATTAATGGTAATTAATTAAAATTCTAATATGAGGTGAAGGATCACATAAGTGACATCCATGGTCTCCCGTCAAGGCGAAGGGTTTCGCCGCCAGGGGTCGTATATAGGAGACGCATGTCCGAAGTGACAACTCCTCATACAAGTTCACCTGAATCGGGCCTTTTGCTTCTCGAAAGAGTAAGGACGTATGCGTAGTGACCCTAGTATCGATTCCTCATATTATTGGGGTGATATTGGATTGTGCATAGCGAGTATTAAGCCTGTTGACGGTTGGTTCAACTAACAATAGGCCAGTATCACCTTAGGAGTGGTGGGCCCAAGTGTTAAAGACCGAATTGGGAGATGCAAGTTGGACTTGAAAGGAGGAATGAGTTCTCGCTTCTTTTTATCTGAGTTGTAGTTTCTCATATCATTGGGATGCAACAAAGATAGGAAAGGAGATCCCATATCTTGCTGAGATATAACGGTAAGTATATCTCTTACATTGAAAGTGATTAAGGGAATGAACTTTCAGTGTTGACAAGGCAAGACAACTTTGATATAAAAACTCCTAAATCAATGTAAAATACGTATATATAAATATATACACTTATGCAAATTTCTTATTTCAGATAATCCTTCATTAAACCCAGTCAATGTTATACTCAATAATAACCAGTAAAATATCATGGATTGGATCCATGATCAAGATATTGTACTTGCAGTTGGACACATAATGTATGTGGTTGCAATGTGCAAGTTTCCTCATAATAATGAGGAATGACAATTAAATAGACAATAGGTCTACAACCATAGGGTTCGTATGTCTCTATAGTCTTGATCTCATCGAATGTACTTTGGAAGTTATATATCAATGATGATCGTTATTGTCAATTAATCATTATAAAATTTAGAAGATGTTTAAGGCATACATTTGCGCTCGACATTTATCATGAATGGCATGGTTCACTGCAT
The DNA here is from genome assembly GCA_037367405.1 of Ottelia alismoides. NCBI lineage: Eukaryota > Viridiplantae > Streptophyta > Magnoliopsida > Alismatales > Hydrocharitaceae > Ottelia > Ottelia alismoides. The sequence continues at coordinate 614,319 of JAZKJV010010702.1, read as the reverse complement.
CATGCAGAATGGTGGCTCTATAAGAGATGATATATTCAAAATGTTTGAGTACCTACCTGGACCAAAAGTTTTTAAGAGTCTAGATGTATGTAGATACGATGAGTGTCATCAGTTTGCTATCTATGTTTAGTCATTTATGAAGCTTCATAATATTCATATTGTATCAATTGAATGAAGCATGTATGCATGTTGAAGTACTCTTATATTGAAATCGTTTGAGTTCTATAAAAGAGATCCCTTGTCTGAAGCAATGGTAGTTTATAGAAGAAAGGAGCGCAATGGAAGTATGGGTCGGACCTAGGTTAGAAGGAAAGTCAAAGAGTTGGCTGTACTTCTATGATTTCCACATACATATGACATACAAATAGTTGGATGAATGCCAATACTGCAATAAACCGATGTATTGATAGTATGACTATCAAGACTATCTAGGATCCTTATAATCTACATTTAATCATTGAAATTGACTTTCTTATAAGATAGGATTAAAGTCTAATAATTGTATCTCATTCTTCTAATGACACTTGCAATTGTTGCATATGTTGTAGAAGATTAGTAAATTTGATCTTAAGGATTAATAATCATCTAGATGAAATTGATACAATTGTTGCAACAATCTCCATAGGATAGATAGACTTCATATTTTTAGTGGGAGAGCCCTTGGTCTTAGAGAATGTCTCTATGACCTAGATATTAGAATACATTCATTGTTGGACATGAACATGTATTCTGGAATAGAACTATCATGATAGTGGACTCTACTAAATTAGAATATTAATGAAAGGTTCATTAACATTTCTAATATCGAAAATTAAACCTTAATAGATCAATAGGAGGATAAAGATCACTTGACAATGATATGGCATCGACTCTTGGACATATGGCTATTGATATGATCGATAGACTAGTTAGATATTGATCTTTTGATTGTCTAAAGGTTCAAATCTTACGTACTTGTGAATATTGTAATCAACGTAAATATGTCCAATACAGTCTTCTCTGAGAATTGTGTAAGATGCCAAGGTATTCAATATCTTATACATATTGATGTATGTGGATCATCTGTATCATAATAAACGTTGATGATATGTGATATAATTCAATGATTATTTGTGATATAAGTTTCCTTCCTTTCACCTTAGAAACCTTTGAAATGTTCAAAGATTTGAAATTTTGGTTTAGAACCAAAGTTTGAAGGAAGATGAAATGAGTTTAATCTAATCTAGGTGGTCTATACCTATTAGATGAATTCAAGGAATACCGTATAGAGATAGGAATATCATTCCTAACACACCTAAACTCAATAGAGGTATAGGGAGATACAATTAGATCATGTGTGACATGATTTGATAAATAGTTAATCTTAGCATAGTTATCTCTTAGTTTCTAAGATATATATGTAGTAGAGACTACAATATATATCCTTAATAAGGTTCCATGCAAGTAAGCTGGAATCTAGCACCACAGAGTGCTACTTCATTAGGAAAGTAAAGAATGGTATTGGATGCCTACTTTATGATCTTGAGATTCTTAAAGGATTTCATCTCTAAGAATATGATTCTAAGAGGAACTCATTGAATCTTAAGAAGATAATGATGCTCCTTAAGTCAGAAACTAGAAGGACAACTAAAGATGAAACACTAATACCTCTTCAAATGAGTTTGAAGATGAATTCCATGTACCAGATAAGTCTGACAATGATCTGACTTCATATGATGAAGTTTCTGAAGATCATGACATGGAAAAATGGATGTTAGCAGTAAAGTCTAAATGTGGACTTCATATACAAGTGTTGTATATGGACCCTCGAGGATCCACCTATAAGTGTTAGACCCGTTAAGATGTAAATGGATCTTCAAGAGAAAGAGGGAACCTGATGAGAAGGTAGAGACCTTCAAAGCACGGATCGTATCCACAAGATACACACCGAAGAAAAGACATCTCTTGCGATGAGACTTCTTCTTCAGTGACCATGCTTAAACCCATCAGAATATTGCTAACTATAGCTGCACAACTTGACTTTGACATCTTCGAGATGGAAGTCAAGATTGCATTCCTCTACGAATACCTCTCTGAGTATATTCATAAGTAGTAGTCTCAGGGCTTCAAGATGATGGGTCGGAGATCTCTTAGGCAGCCTCTGGCTGTACTGCTTTCGAGCACTCCGGTCCGTTCATCTAGGTTGGTTTACGAGAGCCGAGATCCGCTCTCCGAACCCGAGTTTGACTCCGCCTTGTTCCCCCTCGACCACACTTCTACCAGTCCTGATGTGCCCGAGCTAAGACAACAATAGACAATTGATGATTTATCGGCACCTGAGTTTGTGTCTTTTGCCTTTGCAGAGACCATGGCCAGCAGTGAGGAGCGCACCGATGGACCCAACGAGACCCAGACTTACGTACTTGATCAGGGTGCCATCAACAACACCCCGTTAGCCTCTCTAGAGACCATGCAATGTCAGACCAGAGACCAGAGGGATTTCATGGTGGACATGCGCCGAGAGAGGGAGCAGATGAGAGATGATAGAGAGCAGTGTAGAGCCGGTGGAGGCAGAGGACCAGAGATCCCTGAGGGAGGAGATCCTAAGGAGCCCGCATAGCCAGCAGCACCTGCATGACTGATGAGAGAGTTGCACAACCCTCGTGCAACTCTAACCCATAGATGGATACAACTGCCAGCCATTTTGAGAGATTTCAAGCTCCCACCTCAGACTATCCAGCTTCTACCCCGATTCCACAGACTTTCCATAGAGGAGCCACACCTCCATCTCCAGGAGCTTGAGATGATCTGCAGTACTGTCCACGATCGCCTCATCGACGAGGACACCATCAAGATGATGACTTTTCTGTTCTACCTCGTAGACAGAGCAACCAACTAGCTGAAGCACCTAGGGAGATTTGTTACCTCATGGGAAAAGCTCTGGAACTAGTACTTGAATAAGTACTATCCACTCGGCCGGACAAATGCAGCTAGAGCCCTGATCAGCAACTTTTCCATGCTCCCCAACGAGCAAATTGATGGGGCATGGGACAGATTCAGGGAGCTCATAGATCGGTGCCGTCATCATGATATATCAAAGCCCAACCTTGTCTAGAGTTTCTTCTGCGGGCTTACACCAGAGTTGCAGGGGCTAGTGAATGCATCCTGTGGAGGGTCCTATTTTGCCAAGGATGATTATCAGATTTGGGCCATCTACGAGGAGATGGCAGAGAACTATACGGTGATGTCCCAGACCCATTATATGCGCAGGGGAAGCCTCATCCATAGGTCGTGTCCTATCAGAGGATAGCACGGGTCGATGCAGGTCTATCTACATCATTAGCAACCGTAGCACAGGCAGAGTCGACGGCCGCTGATATGGGGATTATCAGCGAGAAGTTGGACCGCATCGAGCTTATTGAGAAGAAGGAGTGTTAGGGCATGTCTCAGATAGATCAAATGGCACAGACGCTGAGTGACCTGAAGACCCAGATCATGTGTCTCCAGGAGGCAGAGATGGATTCTTAGCCCTGTCTCAGGTCATGGGCTCATACCAGCGGCAGCTCGACACCGCACTCCAGCCAGCCCAAACATGTTCACAATGTTCAGACGGAGTCGTTCCAGCAGCCCCAGCTACTGTACTACCAGCTACCACCGTCTCAGGATACTCAGATGGTGGTCTACCAGCCGGATCAGCCCCTAGCAGTTCTCCCCCCACCTACTTACGAGCAGGAGCCATTGATGGATGTACATGGGATTTGGTATGACCGACCTCGGCCTGGGATCTAACGAGACCATCCCGGATTCCATTGGTCGATTGGGGGTACCTCTTCCCAGCAACAACCTCCAGTTCAGATGTGGCCAGTTCAGCCAGCAGCAGTAGCAGCCCTAGTTCCCACAGCCACAACCACCATACCAGCAGCATGGTCCGCGTCACTATTAGCAGGGACAGTCATGGAGGAAGCAACAACAACCTCAGTGATTTCATCCCAAGTATTCATCTCATCCTACTGATGAATACCCATTCATCACTCTTTATTCTTATATTTTAGCTACAAAAACCTTTGCAAATACATGTAGATATATGTAAATATCAATAATTACCAAAAGCATGCATTGTGTAAAAACCTATAATTAGCATGTTTTTGTGCAAAAATAAAAGAATCAAGAGTAAAAAGAAAAAGAGGGAAATATTTAGAATAAATATTGAGCAACCTAACCCAAGGGAGGGCTCAGCATGGGCCTGACCGCATAAAAGCCAAAGTAGAGGGAGATAGGGGCTCATGTGTATAGATTTTTGTAAATAAATAAAATTATATTTTCCTCACCCAAAAATATGCTTGTACATATTTTGTATATATTTAGAAACTATTAAAAACAAAATAAACATCTAAAAATCGAAAATGCAAAAACACCCTTTCACCATGTACATAAACCATGCCTCCTTATTTATGTAACCCTATAAATAAATAAAATTATTTAGTAAACTTTTTTGTAAATATTCTATGTTACATATTGTAAATAAATAAAATAAAAAGAATCAAAACAAAAATCAAATAAAAATAACAAAATTAAAAATACAAAAATACATTGTATATATATCATGTATATAAATGTATATAACTATTTATTCCACCCATGTATATAACAATAAAAATAAAATAAAAATACCCTTTTATTCCTAATTTTAAACTATAAATAAATAAAATATAAAATGGGAATAAAAATGCACAAAAATAACAAATTAAAAATCAAAAAAATTAAAAAGAAACATTGTACAAATACCTATGTATAGATATACTAGTAAATACCCTATTTTTATTTCCAAAAATTAATTAAAAATCACCAAAAATAGAAAAAAATAAAAGAAAAATATTTCATGTTGAAAGTTTTTGCTGATTCGGCCCCTAGCTAGGTGTATTTGTCACCTCAAGATCTCGCCACGTGGCCTGATTTCATTGGGCCCTGGGGATGTTGACCGCCCGGTCAACTGACCCCCCCCAGGACCATTCTTCGCGGATTCGAGCGTCGGACCTTCTTCTCGGATTTATACCCGCTCGACCCGATTGCCTAACACCTAAACCCCGGCTCCGTTTGACACCTCCCACATCCGACATCCTCGTCGGGCATCTACCTCGGGATCCGCGCGCCACCGTGACCCTACCCGATCAGCCCTAGTCGGATCTGCACTCATATATATTCTGAGCTCCGCCGCTCGATTCCGGCATCTTTGGTTCCCCATTCTCTGTCCCGTGACCTCCACCGCAGTCCCTGAGGTGACAGCTCTCGATTGCCCGTGTCGCAGCGAGGAGGGGGTGGTCGGACCACTGATCCGGCGACTGCGCGCCGCCGTGCTCCGCCCAGAGCAGGAGCTCAAGCCTCAGGACCAGACGACCTTCGAGGCCACGACCGGGAGCTACCTCAGCTCCAGCCTAGTCTACCACGCCACCCAGGTAACCTTCTAGCTTTCTTAATTAGCCTAATTTCCATTTACCCCCAAATCGCGCCGCCGTCGTTTATCGTCGATTCCGACCATCTCCCGCACCCACTCGATCATCGGAATCCCCCATCACGTTCGCCTTTCCCCCGCGCACCTTCTCCGCCCCTCCATTCAACCCAGCTCGCACAGGAGCTGGGATTCGAATCCCCTCGCCGTCGCTTCGCCGGGGTTCGCCCGCACCGACGCACAGACCACCTCCACACCACCTAACCGGGTCGAGGCATTTTGCCCTCGACCCGCGAAGCTTTTGAGCTATCTTGCAGGTCCAGAGGAGGCCATCTGAGGCTTCCCCACATCCAGGCCAGAAGCTTCCCTCCGCCGACCTCGCCGGAGCCCCTCCAGGGCTCGGCTGGGCCATCGGAGACCACCAACAGCTGCGGAGCTTCATCGCCAACCTTCTCCTATCTTCAGAGGCAGCTGAGGAGGACCACAGAACGTGCACGAGGCCGGCGAAACTAGCCGGCTACCTGTTCTTCGAGGGTCCTCGACCACCGTCCGATTACCCTCAGTGCTCCAGTTTCCATCGAGGCCATCCATTCATCGAGGAGCAGCCACCGTCCGATCAGTTCGAGGGTTGATCGGGACCGTTAGAGCAGAGAGGGAGGCGCCATCCACCAGCACCCGTCAGATCTTCCACGTGGCCCCCTCTGAGACGTCGATCGGCCCACGTGCGGAAGGAGAGAGAGACGCCAGCGTCCAGGACCGTCAGATCAGCCACGCGTCCATCATCCAGCCGTCAACGTAATAAAGGGGTAATTTACCGTAGGCCCCCTCTTAGTTTATGTTTTTAGATTTAGTCCTGTAAATATTGTGTGTCTTTTATTTACGTTGGGATATTTGCACTTGGAACCTGGTACTCTAGTTTATTTGCATTTATGCCCCTGTGAGTGTCTGTCACGTGCTTCGCCACGTGCTTTGTTTGGTATATTTGCAACGTTAGCCCTGTAGTTCTGGTTGTTCATAAATGAATGAAATATTGTCAGTAATTGCATTTATGCCCCTGTGAGCGTTTTATTTGCACATGTGCGTCTTTTAGTGGGATATTTGCATAACAGCCCCTGGACTTTTTGGTACAAGTTACCAAAAGGTCCTCGGACTTGTTTTTCTTACATATAGGTCCCTGAGTGCCCCAATCACGTGCCACGCACGTGATTTCTTGGGTATTTTGCACCAGGACCCCCAGAACTTTGGGTATTTGCACTTTGGTCCCTATGCACAGTGCCCTCTTGTCATTTTTGAATAAAATATCAAATCACCTCCAAATCCAACGAAAATTTGACACATGGCTCCTGCCATGGTGTAGGATTTTTGTAGATTTTTGAGGACATTTTTGATCTTATTTGCTATTTTTAAAAATTCAAAAACATCTATTTTTGGCACTATTTAACTTGAAAAATCACAAAAAATATAAAAACCCACTTAAAAATTCTATAAAAATTAGGAACTGTTTCTGTTGTGTTTCTTGATTTTCTAGCCAATTTTGGCTATTTTTCACTGCTTAAAAACCATAAAAATCTAAAAACCCTCAAAAACCCATAAAAATTCTATTAAATAATCTAAAAAACCAAAAACAATAATTCTGGTGCTCAAATTTTCCTTATCTTATCTAGAATCCAGGAAATATACCTCCAGACCCTCTTGAGATCCTTAGATATTTTATCTTTGGATTTTGGGCCTGGCTGGACAGTACCCCTTGTTTTTCTTACTGTTTGATTTTTAGAAAATAAAATACACATCAGAAAAATTCCAAAAATTCACCAAAAACATTAAAAAACATAAAAAACATAAAAATATTTTTGTTTGAATTTTTGCTTGAATTTTGATGCATGAAATAATTTGTTGAAGTGTGCTTGCTTCTGTTTTTCTCATTTCCTTCACATATTAAAGATTTCAAAAAAAAATTTAAAAACAATTAAAAAACCACTAAAAAAATGTTTTCCCTTCTTCTCTGATTCTTTGACTACTTCGTAGGCTTTTCAGCCAATCCGTGCTCCTTGTGTTCGACCTTGGGTGCTATACCAGGTTAAACATTTAGCAGGACCGCTTCTGCATGTTTGATTGATTTTGCGTATCTAGTGGTTCATTTTTCTTGATTGACAGATTCTGAGTGACTGAGGTCGCAATGACCTATCTTTCTGTACCTTCTACCTCTGTTGCTCGGGGTTTTCGTGTCATCAGAATGGCGCCGTTGCCGGGGAGCACGGCTTAGTAGTCGTTTTTAGCTTTTTCCGCGGTTTTTCGAGTCTCGCGGCTTTTTGTATAGATTTGTTGCATATATATATTTCTCTGATATTTTTGATAATAATCTTGGACTGACCACTTTTCTCTCTGTTTCTTGCGAGGGCCCGAGGAGCGAGGGCGGCATTCCTAGGAGCGCCGGTGCACCCGAGCGAAGCGGAGGCGGCTCGTTTCTTTATCGAGCAGCAAGAGAGAGCGAGAGAGAGAGTTGAGTGGGTGAGGTTAGCTTAGGATATTTGATTATTATTTTTGTAATAATACAGGTACTCAGAGACTTGAGCTTGACTTAGCGGGTCTGTTTCGCCGAGCACCGGTGTGCTCGGGGGACCCTTAGGAGTTTTTCGCGGTTTTTCGCGGCTTTCTTCTACTTTTTTACTGCCTTTCCGGTGTTTACGCGGTTTTTTGCTCGAGCCCCTAGACTTAGGAATTTCTGGTGATTGTGCCGTAATTAGTAGGATCCAAACACCTAATTGCTTATCTGTTCCCATAGAACGTAATTGGACCTACTAATAATAAATAATAAAAATAACTTAGTCACTTTCCTGAGAGCCTACGCGCCGCGAGCCTGCCCCGTCAAGCGCTACTCCTGAACTCGACCTGTCGAGAAGAGGAGGGGTGGGTCTAGACCGGACTCTTTGGATCGAGGACGAGTGATTGAGTTAGACGGTTCTGCGCTAGAAATTGCTCATCTAGGACTCGGTTTTTCCCGCTTGCATCATTTAGGTAGTTTATTTCCTGTCTTTAAATTCTGCGCGGATCACTTGCATGTAGAGTGCTGGAGACAAGGTACGCATTTCTATCTCAGCATGCATCATTGATTTATCGCGCATCGGCTTTTTCGTCTTCTCCCCCCTGTTTTTGGACTAAATAATCAGGAGAACCGAAAAATTCGTTAGGCCTTTTGTTTGCTTTGAAAAATATTAAAAAGAAAAACAATAAAATCGGGACTGCTAATCATACTTGATCTTAAAAACCGCTCACCCTAAAAACTTTGTCTTGGGGAGAGCAACCCCCTCATTGTATTGTTTGGATGCGCGAGAGAGTGACCCGCACCCTAGGTAGAGCCTCCCGGTGCTAGACCCGACTGATTACCGACTTTTCCGTGCGGGCCAGTCGGTTGGGATAGCATCGGATATCCTAACAGGTCACGTAAGCGCTCTGATATTTTGTGTGTTCACCAAAATAAAATAGACAAGATAATTTGACCGAACTTTCACGGTCTTCAGCTCGCGTTGCGTTGGTGAACCGGGGGTTTGTTTTTGATCATAGTTGATTCCAGATCTCATCCGCACTACTCGCCAGATCAAGATGATGGGTAGACGGTCTCTTAGGCAACCTCTGGCTGCACCGCTTTCGGGCACGTCTACCCGATCATCTAGGTTGGCCCGCGAGAGCCGAGACCAGCTCTCCGAGCCCGAGTACGATTCCGCCCTGTTCCCCCTCGACCCCCTTTCTTCTGGTATTGAGAAACATGAGCCCGAGGAGAGATTAGCAGATTTGACAGCACCTGAGTTGGGCTCATTTGATTTTGCAGACGTCGCTATGGCCGGCAGTTCAGAGGATCACCCCGAAGGTCCACGAGGAGACCATCATTTTGTTCTAGACCAGGGGGCGATCAACTCCACCCTGATCGCATCACTCGAGACAGTACAGCAGCAGCTACGTGATCAGGGGGCATTCATGATAGAGATGAGGCGTGAGTTGGAGAGGCTCAGAGCAGAGCGAGGCCAGCAGAGCGAGCCTGAGGAGATCCTGAGCGAGCCTGAGGAGATGCCTGATGCAGAGGCCGCAGCCGCAGCAGCAGCTGCCGCCGCCGCAGCGGCAGCAGCCGCGACAGGAGGAGCACCACGACCGATGCGGGAGTTACACAACCCCGGATCTACTCTGATGCATCACTGGGTGGTAGTGCCATCGATCGTGGGGGACTTCAAGTTCCCCCCGAACACCTTGAAGTTGCTGCCCCGTTTCCACGGACTTGCTACTGAGGAGCCCCATCTCCACCTCCAGGAGTTTCTGATGATCTGCAGCACTGTCCACGACCGCCACGTGGACCAGGATACGATCCGGATGATAGCCTTCCCTTTTTCACTGGTAGATAGAGCAGCCACCTGGCTGAAGCATCTAGGGAAGTTTGTCTACACCTGGGAGCAGCTCCGCACCGAGTACTTGAAAAAGTACTATCCACTCGGGCGGACGAATGCAGCGAGGGCCCTGATCAGCAACTTCTCCATGTTCCCCAACGAGCAGTTCCACGAGGCTTGGGAGAGGTTTCGAGAGCTCCTAGACAGATGCCCGCACCACGACATATCCAAGCCGAACCTAGTTCAGAGCTTTTTCAGCGGGTTGACGCCAGAGCTTCAGGGTCTGGTGAACGCTTCTTGCGGCGGGTCCTACTTCGCCAAGGACCACGATCAGGTCTGGGCCATCTACGAGGAGATGTCCGAGAACTACATGGTGATGTCTCAGATCCGATTGTATACTCAGAGACCCCAGCCTCAGCCGCCAGGACCCGTGCAGTACCAGCGGATAGCACGGGTAGATGCAGGTCCATCCAGTTCGTCCGCAGTCGCAGCAGCACAGGCAGAGTCATCCGCTGCGGACATGGGTATCATCAGCGAGAAGTTGGACCGCATGGAGCTGATAGAGAAGAAGCAGTGCCAGAGCATCACTCAGATGGAACAGATGGCACAGGTTCTGAGCGACATGAAGACCCAGCTCATGTGTCTCCAGGAGACACAGACGGCTTCACAGCCCCGTCTTCTGTCGCGAGGCGATACCGGCGGCAGCAGCAGCTCGTCCCAGCGCTCCAGCTCTTCACAGCAGCCTAGACAGGTTCACCTTGTACAGGCGGAGCCGTACCAGCAGCCGCAGCCTACCTACCAGTCCCCACCATCTCCAGACATGCAGATGGTGGTCTACCAGCCGGATCAGCCTCTGGCAGTACTGCCGCCAGACCCCTTCGATGCAGAGCCGTTGATGGATGTCAACTGGATTTGGTATGATCGCCCCCAGCCTGGGATCCGACGAGACCATCCCGGATTCAGGTGGGGGAGTGGTGGTGCCCAGCCCCAGCAGCAGCCGTCAGGACAGGGAGGGCAGTACTCCCAGCAGAGAGACCAGCACCAGTCGCAGCCGCAGCACCCAGCACACCAGCAGCACCAGCCATCATCCTACAGTCCTCGTCCCTATCAGCAGCAGGGACAGTCATGGAGGCGTGAGCAGCAGGCTCACCCGATTCAGTAGCAGCACCCGTCCTCATATCCCTCTTACCAGCACCATCAGCAGCAGATCCAACAGCCTCACCCCCAGAGAGGCTACCCGTCGGGCCCCCACGAGAGCCCCGCTTTGGATGACATCGCCCGCCTCCTCACGGACCAGCAGGCCACATTCAGACGGGAGATGGACGAGTTCCGCAAGGAGATGCGGGACCTGGTGAGAGGGAAGGCCGCCATACCAGCCCAGATCGAGCCGAATCCGAACAACCTTAAGAGGAAATCTGAGCAGGTAGTACATACTGAGTTAGCCACTCCTAGTGACCCATTTGATGATACATCTTCGGATCTATTTGATGCTGATTTTGTCACACTTAGGAGCGGTAGGACCCCAGCAGGCGGCGGTGCCTCATCTGAGCTTCACCACGAGGACACTCCAGAGGCGCCACATGAGGAGGAGGAGAGCGGTACTGAGGCCGCTCCTGATGATGACGGTGGTACCGATGCCACCAAGGATGCTGATCCCACCGGCGGTACTGAGGCCGCCGCTTCACCAGTTCGAGGAGGTGGTACTGATGCCACCAGTAGAGCCGAGCCAGCATGTGGTACTGATGCCGCAAGACGTCTACCTGCAGCAGCAGCAGCAGAGCCAGCCCGTGGTGGTACTGAGGCCACCGGTGTTTGTACAGATAGAGATGTTGTCTTTCCTAGCATTCCTGTATCTCAAAACTCTGCTATGAATAAAGGAAAAGGTTTACTTTCTTCTGGTCCCACTGTGGTGCATGATGTATGTGTGGATCCGGTCCTTGAACCGTCTAGACCTTTTCCTAGTCCTTCATCTGAGAAGGACCCTGTGATCCCCTTCCCTAGAGCCCTTCAGATGGGAAAGGGGAAGAAAAAAGATGATCCAAAAAAGAGAAAGCTTGAGGAGTTCAGCCAGAGCATGATTGATCGGTTTCACATCCAGCTGACCCTCCAGGAGGCTTTGCAGCACATCCCCCTTCTCCAGCGATCTTTGAGAGACAGGACTACAGTCAGGAGGAGGAGGAGGAACCACATGTCTGAGATCCATGTGCTGACGAAAGCCACGTGTTTTGCGATCCAGATCGACTGCCAGCCAAGAGGCCAGATTCAGGGGCCCCGTATGTCAGATGCCAGATCAGTGAGCAGAGGTTCGACCGTACTCTTCTAGATAGCGGATCGTCGATCAACCTTCTTCCGGCAGCCCTTCTCGACCGCTTCGAGTTGGGCACTCTTCGACAGAGCAGGACAGTCCTTCAGTTCGCTGATCGATCTGTCAAGAGGCCGAAGGGGTTATTACGAGACGTTATCGTCACGATTCAGGGCCTGAAATTCCCCGTGGACTTCGTAGTGTTGGACATGGAGATCCCTGAGTCAGTGGCCGATACCCCCATCATCCTTGGTCGTCCGTTCTTGGCCACAGCCAAGGCAGTGACTGATCATGATAGCGGGAAGGTGTACGTTCGCGTCGAGGGCGAGAGTATACAAATAGAGACGGTCGAGGACTACAGAGCTAGAGAGAGAACCCGCTCAGATGCGAGTACAGATTCGGAGCAGCTGACAGACACAGAGCCAGACATCCACCAGGACTGTGATTTTGTGATCACAGACGATGAGGCAGCTTGGGCAGATCCTGCAGCACAGACCATCCTCTCATATTCAGACACAGCTAATGCCGAGATGATAACAGAGGAGAGTCTGGAGAGCACAGCCCTGGTTCAGGATACCATAGAGGCAGCAGAGCCGGTCGTTGATCGCTACACGATGTTCAGTGATGGTGGTGCTGAGGCCACCTTGTTTTCCGGTGGTACTGATGCCACCACGATTGATGCAGATCCCTCGGATTCAGAGTCTGATTGGGCCGATTGTTATGATCAGATGCCAGACCTGAGTTCACCTGAGCCTATAGATGAGGAGGAGGTAGATGCAGAGCCGAGCAGAGATAGTGCAGTTGAGCAGCCTCTTCCCGATCCGGTTTGCGAGAGTACGCTTTCACTTTCCCAGGTAGATTTGGCAGATTTAGCAGCTTTCACTCAGTTTCTTCCGCAGCCAGACTTGCCAGCACCCAGCATTCCAGAGCGAAAGCCGCTCCCTACTTCGCTGAAGTATCGATTCCTTGCGGGCGATCCAGAGATGTACCCAGTCATCATTTCCGCCGAGTTGACTGGAGAGCAAGAATCCCGTCTGATGGGGGTTCTTGAAAAGAACCGCAAGGCGATCGGATGGAGCGTAGCGGATCTCCGTGGGATTAGTCCGGCAGTGTGCTCCCACCATATCTATCTTGAGGAGGGGGCGAAGCCGTCGCGTGAGTTCCAGCGGCGACTGAACCCCAACCTGAGAGAGGTCGTAATGAAGGAAATATCAAAATGGTGGAGTGCAGATTTTATTTATCCCATTTCCGACTCCAAGTGGGTCAGCCCCTTGCATGTGGTGCCCAAGAAGACGGGCATCACGACTGTGATCAGTGAGTCGGGAGAGGAGATCGCTACACGAGTACCCACCTCTTGGAGGGTTTGCGTTGACTACAGGAGACTCAACCAAGCCACTAAGAAGGACCATTTCCCCCTGCCTTTTATTGACCAGATCATTGAGAGACTGGCAGGGAAGAGCCATTATTGCTTCCTGGATGGGTACTCGGGCTACAACCAAGTGGCCATCGCTCCTGAGGATCAGGAGAAGACCACCTTTACCTGTCCCTTCGGCACATATGCTTTTCGACGCATGCCATTTGGGCTATGCAATGCCCCTGCGACTTTTCAGAGGTGCATGCTGTCGATCTTTTCGGATATGGTAGGGGAGTGTTTGGAGGTCTTCATGGACGATTTCTCGGTCTACGGCGACGGATTCGATTCTTGTCTTGACTGCCTAGACCGGGTACTCCAGCGATGTATCGAGTTTCATTTGGTTATGTCATGGGAGAAGAGTCACTTCATGGTGACTCAAGGGACGGTGCTTGGCCACATCATCTCCAGCAGGGGCATGGAGGTTGATCCGGCCAAGGTTGATGTCATTAGGAAACTCACACCGCCGTCCAACTTGAGGCAGCTACAGTAATTCCTGGGGCACGTTGGATTTTATAGGAGATTTATTCAGGATTTCAGCAAGATTGCCCGACCGTTGACTGACCTCTTGACGAAAGACACCGAGTTCCTTGTCGATGACAAGTGTCTCTCGTCCTTTGCGACTCTCCAGCAGCATGTTATTGAGGCTCCAGTTCTCCAGCCGCCTGATTGGTCTCTCCCATTCGAGATCATGATGGACGCCTCCGATTTTGCCGTGGGGGCAGTGCTGGGACAGAGGAGGGATGGAGTTCCGTTTGCCATACACTATGCTAGCCGCACATTGGATTCCGCCCAGCGGAATTATACGGTCACAGAGAAGGAGATGCTAGCCGTAGTGTTTGCCCTAGATAAGTTCAGATCGTATATCATTGGATCTAGAGTGACTTTGTTTACAGATCACACCGCCATCAGGTACCTCATGGCAAAGAAGGATGCCAAGGCCAGACTGACTAGATGGATCCTTCTACTCCAGGAGTTCGACATTGAGATTAAGGATAAGCCTGGAGTCAAGAATGTGGTGGCAGATCATCTTTCCCGACTAGAGCAGCCTGAGGATTCTGAGCAGATTGATCCCATTCGAGATACCTTCCCAGATGAGGCGATCCTTGCTATCGCCTCACTCCCGTGGTATGCCGATATTGTGAACTTTCTCGTTGCAGGGAAAGTCCCACAAGATTGGCCCAGGCAGAGACTTGAGACCTTCCTTGCGAGGGCCAAGTCCTACCACTGGGAGGATCCCATCCTTTACCACGAAGGAGGGGATAGCGTCTGGCGTCGGTGTATTCCTCAGGAGGAACACCATAGCGTCCTCACTTACTGCCACAAGCTTGAGGCAGGAGGACATCATTCTGGGAGGAGAACGGCACAGAAAGTGCTCCAATCCGGCTTGTGGTGGTCTACCCTCTTCAAGGACTCTGATGAGTTCGTGAAGAGGTGTACTGACTGTCAGAGGATGGGCACTTGTGGACAGCGTGATATGATGCCGATGCAGCCCATTCACTTCTGTTAGGTTTTTGACGCATGGGGCATCGATTTCATGGGTCCATTCCCTAAGAGTCAGGGATTTGAGTACATTCTGTTGGCCGTTGATTATGTTAGTCGTTGGGTTGAGGCTATCCCCGCCCGAGTCGCTGATGCGAGGACAGTTTGCAGATTTTTGAGGAAACATATCATCACGCGGTTCGGGGTTCCACGAGTTCTTATTTCTGATGGGGGATCTCACTTCATCAACGACCAGGTGAAGGCCCTTGCTAGCGAGTTCAGTATAGACCATCGTGTTGCCACACCTTACCATCCACAGACGAATGGTCTAGCTGAGGTGTCGAATAGGGAGATCAAGACTATTTTACAGAAAGTCGTCCGCCCTGACCGAAAGGATTGGTCACAGCTTTTGGACTCGGTCTTGTGGGCATATAGGACGTCTTTCAAGACTCCATTGGGTACATCTCCCTTTCGGCTCGTTTATGGCAAGCCGTGCCATTTACCTGTTGAGCTGAGGCACAAGTCACTGTGGGCAGTTACAGATATTTTGATGGATCCAGATGGTATGGGAGACCAGAGAAGGGCAGAGTTAGCTGCCCTGGAGGAGCTTAGAGATGCAGCTTTCTCAAGCAGCCTACATTATAAGGAGAAAGTCAAGGAGTGGCATGATTCTCATATCAGCCACAAGCATTTTGAGATTGGACAGAGAGTATGGCTATTTGATGCGAGGTTACGACTATTTCCAGGGAAGCTACAGAGCAAATGGAAGGGACCTTTTCTCGTCAGAAAGGTGCACGACAATGGTAGTATTGATATATCCGAGTTATCTTTTGAGAGCACCTTTCGAGTGAACGGCCAGCGGCTCAAGCCATTTCTAGATCATGAGCCGCGGGACGTTATTGTTGCCCCTATTCATTTTGCGTGAGATGTGGTCTCTTGACTCACATCTTTTGCATCTCACGCCTGATTTTCACTGTTCCTCCGCCTGTATAGATCCAGTTGTCCATATCATTCTATTCTTTAGTCCCACATCCCTTTTCTCATCTTATGATTATGCTATACTTAGGGTGTACTTTACCCTAAGTATAGGGGGGATGTCGGACCTGCGAGTATTCTTTTCATTCGGTTTGCTCCTGTTTTGCTGCCTATACTTAGGGATACTTTACCCTAAGTATAGGGGGGGGGGCAGATTCTGTATCTTCTTCACTCGGATTTCCCTTCATGTACAGCTTGCTATACTCAGGATTAGTTAATCCTAAGTATAGGGGGAAACCACCGAGCTCCTCTCATTCTATTCATTTATTCGTTCCTGTACTTAGCCATTCCTTTTCACTCCCCTTTTACTAAGCACGAGTTATGTCTTCTTCATCGCTCTTGATCACTCTGAGGACATCGTTCGAGCTAAGTATAGGGGGGGTGTGTATATATTTCATATATACTTTAGCCATAACTCGTACTTTGTGTGAGTGTGTTAATAAATAAAATGGCTAAAAATCACAAAAATTAAAAATTTTTCATGCACATAAACTTCTTTTATCATGCACATACATAGCTAGTGTACAAAGTATTTTTGTAAAAATGATTTCAAAAATCTTTTGTGTAAATCTTGTGTGAATATTTTTGTATCAAAATTATGTACATAGTACAAAATTTTTCCAAAATGTTTTGAAAATCCAAAGTTTGCAAAAATCTTGTGTAAATGTTTGTAAATATCTTTTTGCAAAACTTGCACCTCATGCATTATTCATCCATGATTTCAAAACATTTTTCAAAAATTTTGCATGATTGTAAAATATTTGTAAATAGCATCTTGTATACATATATGTATATAATTTTTCCTGGATGAGAGTTGACATTTAAACCAAGCCTGGAATTAAATTAAGAAATGGAGCTTGAAAAAGATCTTAATCCACTTAACTTCAAGAGGAACCTTATAGGACTTAGGGTTAAGGCTTTTCAGGTCCATAAGGACTTAAATTCTTTGAGTCCACTAGGCTATGAGCATATGTCATCTTGATGAGCCTAAGTAGAGCACTTAACAACACACACATGACTCTTAGAGACAATGGCTTGACTTGCACCTGCACTTTACACATGGCTCTCCACGGATGAGGTGGTGAGGAGGCAGTTTCCTTTGGCTTGGGGTAGCATATGAGGGTAGTACTTCTAGGCAGAACCTCTCTTCTTCTTCTAGTGAAGGAAGTGCACCTCAACTTGGTCTAGTGGTGATGAAGGCTAAAGACAGAAGCTGTGGGTTGCAATAAAGCTTCAAAAGAGGGATAGTCTACTGGCTCAAGAGGAAATTTCTTGTATATATGCTGCACCATGTAGATATGCTGTACAGAAGTCCTTGAAAAAAAAATGCAAAAATGCAAAAAGAACTCCAAAAAAGTGGTGGGTCGGATTGAAAATTTAATAACCCCACCGGAGTGTACATAGTCAAATGAAGCAAAGCTTATGGTATCCATGTTACATCTCATGAAGCTTGCAGCGGGAGACTTAGCTACACTGGCTAAGCTTCCAAAACTCTATACTTCTACCCCCTCTTCTTGAGCCGGTTGCACTTGAACTTAGAAGGGAATACCCCGCTTCTCGAGGAAAGAGTTGCTAGACCGAGGCATTAGAGTTACCAGGTTGAGGGAGATTGTTTCTTTGTACTTCTGAGGTGGGGAGCCACATATCACTTACACCGCATGGAAAGATTCATGGTCATTAGAGTTTGTGTATGTAGACTTGTTCTGATCTGGTTTATTGAGGAGTCTTCTCCATAGATTGGTGGAACTTAGAGGCTGTTGAGTTTTAAGCCTAAGTCTAAATAAGGTTCCGACACATTAATAATCCAAAGATCTGATCAAGCTCCATATCCTAATTTAATGAAGGAAAGTTTAATAATTCAACCTTGATCCATGTACATCCTCTTTTTCTTTTTCTTTTTCTTTCTTTTTCACTTCTTTTTCAAATAAGTGTTTGCTAAGGGACTAGCAAAGTTAAGTATAGGGGGGTGATGAATACCCATTCATCACTCTTTATTCTTATATTTTGGCTACAAAAACCTTTGCAAATACATGTAGATATATGTAAATATCAATAATTACCAAAAGCATGCATTGTGTAAAAACCTATAATTAGCATGTTTTTGTGCAAAAATAAAAGAATCAAGAGTAAAAAGAAAAAGAGGGAAATATTTAGAATAAATATTGAGCAACCTAACCCAAGGGAGGGCTCAGCATGGGCCTGACCGCATAAAAGCCAAAGTAGAGGGAGATAGGGGCTCATGTGTATAGATTTTTGTAAATAAATAAAATTATATTTTCCTCACCCAAAAATATGCTTGTACATATTTTGTATATATTTAGAAACTATTAAAAACAAAATAAACATCTAAAAATCAAAAATGCAAAAACACCCTTTCACCATGTACATAAACCATGCCTCCTTATTTATGTATCCCTATAAATAAATAAAATTATTTAGTAAACTTTTTTGTAAATATTCTATGTTACATATTGTAAATAAATAAAATAAAAAGAATCAAAACAAAAATCAAATAAAAATAACAAAATTAAAAATACAAAAATACATTGTATATATATCATGTATATAAATGTATATAACTATTTATTCCACCCATGTATATAACAATAAAAATAAAATAAAAATACCCTTTTATTCCTAATTTTAAACTATAAATAAATAAAATATAAAATGGGAATAAAAATGCACAAAAATAACAAATTAAAAATCAAAAAAATTAAAAAGAAACATTGTACAAATACCTATGTATAGCTATACTAGTAAATACCCTATTTTTATTTCCAAAAATTAATTAAAAATCACCAAAAAATAGAAAAAAATAAAAGAAAAATATTTCATGTTGAAAGTTTTTGCTGATTCGGACCCTAGCTAGGTGTATTTGTCACCTCAAGATCTCGCCACGTGGCCTGATTTCATTGGGCCCTGGGGATGTTGACCGCCCGGTCAACTGACCCCCCCCCCCAGGACCATTCTTCGCGGATTCGAGCGCCGGACCTTCTTCTCGGATTTATACCCGCTCGACCCGATTGCCTAACACCTAAACCCCGGCTCCGTTTGACACCTCCCACATCCGACATCCTCGCCGGGCATCTACCTCGGGATCCGCGCGCCACCGTGACCCTACCCGATCAGCCCTAGTCGGGTCTGCACTCATATATATTCTGAGCTCCGCCGCTCGATTCCGGCATCTTTGGTTCCCCATTCTCTGTCCCGTGACCTCCACCGCAGTCCCTGAGGTGACAGCTCTCGATTGCCCGTGTCGCAGCGAGGAGGGGGTGGTCGGACCACTGATCCGGCGACTGCGCGCCGCCGTGCTCCGCCCAGAGCAGGAGCTCGAGCCTCAGGACCAGACGACCTTCGAGGCCACGACCGGGAGCTACCTCAGCTCCATCCTAGTCTACCACGCCACCCAGGTAACCTTCTAGCTTTCTTAATTAGCCTAATTTCCATTTACCCCCAAATCGCGCCGCCGTCGTTTATCGTCGATTCCGACCATCTCCCGCACCCACTCGATCATCGGAATCCCCCATCACGTTCGCCTTTCCCCCGCGCACCTTCTCCGCCCCTCCATTCAACCCAGCTCGCACAGGAGCTGGGATTCGAATCCCCTCGCCGTCGCTTCGCCGGGGTTCGCCCGCACCGACGCACCGACCACCTCCACACCACCTAACCGGGTCGAGGCATTTTGCCCTCGACCCGCGAAGCTTTTGAGCTATCTTGCAGGTCCAGAGGAGGCCATCTGAGGCTTCCCCACATCCAGGCCAGAAGCTTCCCTCCGCCGACCTCGCCGGAGCCCCTCCAGGGCTCGGCTGGGCCATCGGAGACCACCAACAGCTGCGGAGCTTCATCGCCAACCTTCTCCTATCTTCAGAGGCAGCTGAGGAGGACCACAGAACGCGCACGAGGCCGGCGAAACTAGCCGGCTACCTGTTCTTCGAGGGTCCTCGACCACCGTCCGATTACCCTCAGTGCTCCAGTTTCCATCGAGGCCATCCATTCATCGAGGAGCAGCCACCGTCCGATCAGTTCGAGGGTTGATCGGGACCGTTAGAGCAGAGAGGGAGGCGCCATCCACCAGCACCCGTCAGATCTTCCACGTGGCCCCCTCTGAGACGTCGATCGGCCCACGTGCGGAAGGAGAGAGAGACGCCAGCGTCCAGGACCGTCAGATCAGCCACACGTCCATCATCCAGCCGTCGACGTAATAAAGGGGTAATTTACCGTAGGCCCCCTCTTAGTTTATGTTTTTAGATTTAGTCCTGTAAATATTGTGTGTCTTTTATTTACGTTGGGATATTTGCACTTGGAACCTGGTACTCTAGTTTATTTGCATTTATGCCCCTGTGAGTGTCTGTCACGTGCTTCGCCACGTGCTTTGTTTGGTATATTTGCAACATTAGCCCTGTAGTTCTGGTTGTTCATAAATGAATGAAATATTGTCAGTAATTGCATTTATGCCCCTGTGAGCGTTTTATTTGCACATGTGCGTCTTTTAGTGGGATATTTGCATAACAGCCCCTGGACTTTTTGGTACAAGTTACCAAAAGGTCCTCGGACTTGTTTTTCTTACATATAGGTCCCTGAGTGCCCCAATCACGCGCCTCGCGCGTGATTTATTGGGTATTTTGCACCAGGACCCCCAGAACTTTGGGTATTTGCACTTTGGTCCCTGTGCACAGTGCCCTCTTGTCATTTTTGAATAAAATATCAAATCATCTCCAAATACAACGAAAATTTGATACATGGCTCCTGCCATGGTGTAGGATTTTTATAGATTTTTGAGGACATTTTTGATCTTATTTGCTATTTTTAAAAATTCAAAAACATCTATTTTTGGCACTGTTTAACTTGAAAAATCACAAAAAATATAAAAACCCTCTTAAAAATTCTATAAAAATTAGGAACTGTTTCTGTTGTGTATCTTGATTTTCTAGCCAATTTTGGTTATTTTTCACTGCTTAAAAACCATAAAAATCTAAAAACCCTCAAAAACCCATAAAAATTCTATTAAATAATCTAAAAAACTAAAAACAATAATTCTGGTGCTCAAATTTCCTTATCTTATCTAGAATCCAGGAAAAATACCTCCAGACCCTCTTGAGATCCTTAGATATTTTATCTTTGGATTTTGGGCCTGGCTGGACAGTACCCCTTGTTTTTCTTACTGTTTGATTTTTAGAAAATAAAATACACATCAGAAAAATTCCAAAAATTCACCAAAAACATTAAAAAACATAAAAAACATAAAAATATTTTTGTTTGAATTTTTGCTTGAATTTTGATGCATGAAATAATTTGTTGAAGTGTGCTTGCTTATGTTTTTCTCATTTCCTTCACATATTAAAGATTTCAAAAAAAAATTTAAAAACAATTAAAAACCACTAAAAAAATGTTTTCCCTTCTTCTCTGATTCTTTGACTACTTCGTAGGCTTTTCAGCCAATCCGTGCTCCTTGTGTTCGACCCTGGGTGCTATACCAGGTTAAACATTTAGCAGGACCGCTTCTGCATGTTTGATTGATTTTGCGTATCTAGTGGTTCATTTTTCTTGATTGACACATTCTGAGTGACTGAGGTCGCAACGACCTATCTTTCTGTACCTTCTACCTCTGTTGCTCGGGGTTTTCGTGTCATCACCTACCCAACAGCAGCAACCTCATTTCCAAAGAGGCCACCCATCCGGTTCTCATGGGCAACCTATGAGAACCTAGCTCTTGAGGATCTATCCCGCCTTATTTCCGAGCAGTAGGCCACTTTCAAATGGGAGATGGATGAGTTCTGACAGGAGATGAGGGAGATAACGAAGGACAAGGCAGCCATACCTGCTCAAATCATGCCGAATCTGAACAACCATGAGAGGAAGTTTGAGCAGGTAGAGTTTACAAAGTTTACCACTCCTAATGATTCACTTGGTGATATTTCTGCATACACTTTTGATGCTGACTTTGTTAAACTTAGGAGTGGTAGGATGCTAGCCGGTGGCGCCTCATCTGAGCAATGACCACATGAGGATTCAGGAGCGCTAGATGAGCAGGAGAGAGGTGTTGATGCCGCCCATGATGATATTGATGATGGAGGTACTGATACCACCAAGGGTGTAGACCCAACCGACGATACTGAGGCCGTCACTTCACCAGATGCACGAGGTGGTGCTGATGCCACCGGAGATGATAATGCTGAGCCATAGTGCAGTGCCGATGCCACAAGTCCAGATTCTGAGGGTGGTGCTGAGGCTACCATTTCTATTCATGTTGCATTTCCTTCGGTCATTGTATGTCAGGACTATTCTGGTAATAAAGGAAAGGGTTCTTCATTTGTGAGTCCATCTGTGATGCATGGAGATGTTTGTATGGATTCTACTTTACCGTAGTAACAGCGACCCGATCCTAGCCCTCCATCTGAGGAGGGTCCCGCCATCCCCTTCCCTCAAACACTCTGCTTGGCTAAGGGGACCAAAAAAGAAAACTCAAAAAAATCCCAGCAACTAGAGTTCAGCCAACAGATGATAGACAGATTCCAGATACAACTGACTCTACAGGAGGCCTTAGAGCACATCCCCCTCTCCCATAGGAACCTTAGAGAGAGGACCACTATTCGCAGGAAGAGGAGGAACCACCACTCATAGAACCATGTGCTCACTCGTGCCACCTGCTTCGCCATCTAGAACCTTCTGCCGGCCAAGAGGCCAGATGCAGGAGCTCCCTATGTCAGATGTCACATACATGAGCAGAGGTTCGATCGGACTCTATTAGACAATGACTCTTTCATCAACCTACTTCCGGTAGCCTTACTCGACCGACTCGAGTTTGGCCCTCTTCGACAGCGCAGGACGGTCCTTCAGTTTGCTGATCGATATGTAAAGAGGTCGAAGGGATTGCTGAAGGACATGGTCGTCACAATTCAGGGCCTGAAATTCCCCGTGGACTTTGTTTTGTTGGACATGGAGATCCCTGAGTCTGTGACCGATACCCCCATCATTTTAGGATGCCCGTTCTTAGCCACAGCTAAGGCGGTGTCCAATCATGATAGCGGGAAGGTATACTTTCATGTAGAGGGTGAGAGTATACAAATAGAGACGATCGACGAGACCAAAGCACGAGATTCATCTTGCTCAGAGCAACTTAGTGATTTAGAGCATATGACAGAGGCAGAGCGAGACGTCCACCAGGAGTGCGATTTTGAGATCACACATGATGAAGCCGCTTGGTCAGACCCAGTTTCACGAGCCATCCTCTCACCTTCAGATCCCACTGATGCAAAGATTCCAGTAGAGGAGAGCTTGGAGAGCACATTCTTGGTAGAGGATAGACTTCAAGCAGCAGATCGCGTTCAGGAGAGCAAGGTAGTAGATACTTCCTTTGATTCAGATTCAGATCCCTCAGGGTCAGATATTGATTGGGTAATGAGTTGATTCCATGTCTGATTCCTAAAGAGCCAGCAACTAGGGTGGAGATTGATCCTATTAAGAGTACATAGACACCAGTAGAGAAGTCTTCACCAGATTTCCATGTTCATCGAGAGTTCTCCCATGCAGATTTGGTCGCATTCACTCAGACCTTTCAGAGGCCAGATCTGCCAGCTCCCAGTTGTCCAGAGTTGCCTCGCCGCAGTAGCTTAAGTATAGGTTCCTTACGGGTGAGCATGAGATGCACCCAATTATTATCTCAACGGATTTGACTGGAGAACAAGAATCTCGTTTGATGGAGGATCTTGAAAAGAACCACAAGGCGATAGGATGGAGCGTAGCTGATCTCCAGGGGATAAGTCTGGCCCTGTGCTCCCACCATACCTATCTCGAAGAGGATGCCAAGCCGTCGCGTGAGTTCCAGCAGCGATTGAACCCGAACCTTCAAGAGGTTGTCATGAAGGAAATCTCGAAATGGTAGAGCGCTGATTTTATTTACCCCATCTCCGACTCCAAGTGGGTTAGTCCGTTACATGTGATGCCCAATAAGATGGCCATAACTATAGTTGTGAGTGAGTCTGGAGAGGAAATCACTACCCGGGTACCCACTTCTTGGAGGGTCTATGTGGACTACAAACAATTGAATCAGGCCACCAAGAAGGATCTTTTATCGCTACCTTTTATTGATCAGATTATAGAGAGGCTAGCTGGGAAGAGTCAATACCGCTTTCTTGGTGGGTAACTCCGATTACTATTAGGTGGACATCGCACCAGAAGACCAGGACAAGACTACCTTTACCTGTCCCTTTGGGACATATGCGTTTAGACGGATGCCTTTTGGTCTATGTAACGCTCTGGCGACATTTCAAAGGTGCATGTTGTCCATCTTTTTGGACATGGTGGGTGATTGCTTAGAGGTCTTCATGGATTACTTTTCGATCTATGGTGATGGGTTTGATGCTTATCTTGACTACCTAGACCGTGTCCTTAAGCGATGCATCGAGGTCCATCTTGTGTTATCTTGGGAGAAGAGTCACTTCATGGTGACTCAAGGGATGGTCCTTGGTCATATCATCTCCAATAGGGGTATGGCGGTTGATCCGACCAAGGTGGATATCATCAGGAAACTCAATCCACCATCCAATTTGCGACAGTTATGATATTTTCTAGGACACATCGGTTTCTACCAACGATTCATTCATGATTTCAGCAGGATCGCCCCACCGTTGACTAATTTGCTGACCAAATACATCGAGTTCATTGTAGATGATAAGTGTCTTGCGTCATTTGAGACTCTCAAGAGTCTAGTTGTTGAGGCGCATGTCCTCCAACCGACTGATTGGTCTCTCCCATTCAAGGTCATGACGGATGCCTCTGATTTTGCCGTAGGGGCCGTGCTGGGACAAAGGAGGGATGGAGTGCCATTTGCCATTCACTACGCTAGCCGTACATTGGATGCTCGCAACGAAACTACACTGTCATTGAGAAGGAGATGCTAGTTGTAGTCTTTGCCCTAGATAAGTTCAGATCGTATATCATTGGATCTAGAGTGACTATCTTTACTGACCATACCGCCATGAGGTACCTCATGGCAAAGAAGGATGCCAAAGCGAGATTGACTAGATGCCTCCTTCCACTACAGGAGTTTGATATTGAGATTAAGGATAAGCATGGACTCAAGAATGTGGTGGCAGATCATCTCTCCTGATTAGTGCATCTTGAAGATTCTGAGCAGATTTATCTTATATCTGAGACCTTCCCAGATGAGGTGATCCTTGCTATCACCTCGCTCTCGTGGTACGCCGACATTGTGAACTATCTTGTTGCTAAGAAAGTTCCACAAGGTTGGCCCAGGCAGCGACTTGAGACCTTCCTAGCGAAGGCCAAGTCTTACCATTGCGAGGATCCCATCCTTTACCATGAAGGAGGGGATAACGTCTGGCGATGGTGCATTCCTCAGGAGGAGCACCATAGCATCCTCACCTACTACCACAAGTTGGAGGCAGGAGGACATCACTCTAGGAGGAGAACGACACAGAAAGTGCTCCAATCCTGCCTATGGTGGACTACTCTCTTCAAGGATTCGGATGAATTCGTGAAGAGATGTACTGACTGTCAGAGGATGGATACTTGTGGACAACGTAACATGATGCCCATGCAACCCATTCACTTCTGTGAGGTTTTTGATGCATGGGGCATTGATTTCATGGGTCCATTCCCAAAGAGACAGGGATTCGAGTACATTCCATTGGTAGTTGATTATGTGAGTCATCGGGTTGAGGCCATCCCCGCCTGAACTATAGATGCTAGGACAGTATGCAGATTTTTGAGGAAGAATATCATTTGACGGTTCGGGGTACCTCGAGTTTTTATATCTAATAGGGGGTCTCATTTCATCAACGACAAGGTAAAGGTGGTGGACATGCGAGCCCACGACGAGCCATTATGCAATAAATGTTATTGCACATATCATTCCCTAATCTAAAATGAAGAATAACTAATTTGCATAATAGGTCTCTTAGTACAATTAGGGGTATGTACCATGGCTATCTTAATGATCATACAGCTCTAGATTCAATTATTGAATCATAGAGGCTGAGGCTTGGATGAATATCTAAAGAGTTAGATTGAGGACTCATCAAGCACAGTTAAATGATTGTTAAGATGTGATCTCCAGCCAGAGTAGGAGATGGCAATCCTTTCTCACATAGGCTGATATCTGACTGACCTCTTGATGCAGGTCCTCTGTATAGGAATAGAGATTCAGAGGTGTCAGATTACTTAGGTCAAAGAGTTGACTTAACGAGATCGAGATAACCAAAGTCCTATGTCGTATGCCGTCACGATATAGCCACACATCCTCTGACCGGAGACAGATGTGTTATTATATGTCTGAGTATGTACATTTGGCAGACCAATAGGTTGATGACCTAACTAAGTTCTATACACCTGCACGCTAGTGTGCATACAAGGGCATATGAGTAATACGATCTCTCAAAGGGATCATACAGGTTCACTACTAAACCGGAAGACATGAGCTCACTCATGAGATATTGGGAAGAATCAAATTCCGTGCACGATCGTCTCGCTTTGGAGCTTGACTGGTTTTATGGGTTTGATATATACTTTTGGAAAGTATATGATCAAGACCTAGGTATGATATATGCTTTTTGCAAGTATATGATCGATACCAAATCCCAATGATCAAATGAGAAACTTACTAATAAAACCTGAAGTAGACAGTATAAAGTTGATCTAATACTTCAGGTTTTTTCTGGGTCTTCCGGTATGCAAGATGTACAGGTATTGGGAATACCTGAGGGTGATGTGATCATAAACGATTGTATAACCATGATGCTTTCATTCCTTGGGAGTGATGAAATGGGTCTGAATTTTAGTGACTCCTCTTAGTAGAGAAATAATATGATCTTGGTCCAAATGTTGGACATAGATCTGAATGTGATTCAGATGCAATGAGAAGATTAGATTTACGGTCTTGATTTAATCAAGCATCTATGGGAGGCCCAAGATCTGGATTTGAGATATGATCTCATTATCCAACTCACTATACGTGGAACAATACAATCGCCCTGTCCTTATCTCCAAGTATCCGCGGAGAAAGCGTATTATCCTTGAAAGAGTTCATGGATAATTTTATTGTTGATATATGTACCAAGTATCAAGAAAATTGATAATTAAATGTGATTTAATTATCATGGATAATATGAATTTGATTCATATTATAAGGAGAGATATCTAAGATAATTAAATGTGATTTAATTATCAAAGATATGAATAATGTGAATGTGATTCATGTTGTTTGGGCACATGAGAAAAGAGATCCAATATGATTAAATGTAATTTAATTATCATGGATATGAATAATGTGGATAGCACTATCCATATTAATCATATATATTATAAATGTGATTTATAATATATAAGAGAGAGCTTATTGTGATTTATATTTGTTAATTTATTATTAATGTGAATTGGATTCACATTAGATGATTAATTGAAAATATAATTGTTTTTGCGATGTGAATGAGATTCACATTTTTTGATGGCGCAATTGCAATATTTCATAAGGTAATTGCAAATTATATTTGTGAAATAATTTACAACAATTGTTGTTGTAAATTTTGGAGATATATCATGAGATAAATGAGATCTCATGAGAAGAGTGGTCGTCCCCTATTTTTAGGGGATATGGTTCATCTCCTCATTATCTTCAAGGATAATTAATTGATTTCATTTGAATTTAAATATATTGATTTATCGATATATATTAAATTAAATTAAATTAATTGCTGTTGTGTTTTTCACAACAAGATCATGGACATTGAAAGAAACACAAATCAATCTCAACCATTGATTATGTGTTGTCCATGGATTGAGATCCATGGACTCTCAAAATCCTATATAAGAAGAGGCATGCCTTGCTCTTCAACTTGCACCGACTCGACAAGTCTCTCTCTCTTATTTTCTCTACACACCAAGTCTCTATCTCTCTCTTATAATGGCCGTCCACCATAGAGCCATTGTTAGAGATGCCATCGACGTAGCATCGCCGTTATGCTGCCGGATCATCTACTCGTGGATCTCCATCTCTTTCGGTGCATATCGCTCGTGAAGAAGATGTTGGATCTCGTGTGACGAGATCAGGAGATCCGTCGCTTGGATCATCAACATGAATTGCGAGGAGCACACGATTCATCCCCACGCTCGCAAGCGTCTCCTCTGACAAATCGGACTTGAGACAGAAGGTCTCTTCGTTTAGAGACTCGATCACAACCACACTTCAAGAGGTAATCCTATTACTTGTTTTTGGTTTAGATGAAAAGTTCCGAGAAGTGTTCTTGGATCATGTGGTTTCATCACATAAAAATTTTAATTTCCGCTGCCTGGAGCAACAAGTGCGACTAGTCGCTCCCGATCGCATTTGATGCGATCATCACGATTCTATGATGCGCTTGAGGATTTTCTCGTATCCTTAAAGTGGTATCAGAGCCAGGTTGACGAAGGTTTTGGATTATATCCATGAACCTACGAAGATTTTTGGCTCGTTTGGGTTCGTAAAAATTTTATCATTTCATTTTTCTCAGACTGTCTTGTGATAAAATTTCTGCCCTATTTAAAATATTTAAACATAAAATTTTAAATTGGAAAATATTTCCCATTAATCAAGGAAACAGTTGGATTTAAGTTTGCGTAATTTGGATTCCGTTTGCTCAAGATATGATCGTTTTATTAACCATATATCCACTGTTTCGGAGGATGGTGATTAGAGACATAATTAAGATGTTAATTACGGTTTTAAAATGCATGAAAATGCGTGTTTATCATATGCTTTTGTTTTTAAATCAACTTATCAATCTCTGAAAATTGATTTTGCTTAATTTGGATTTAAAATGAATGAGATATTTTATTTTTAGTTAGTGAGGGTCACTGCAGGAAATTGCATGATTATCCAAAACCTTGTGATTGTCATTCAAATGCATTAATGGGAAATTAATTGTTAATGATTATTGATAAATATTTGTGAAATATTTAAAGATGATAATCAATTCTTTGAATGACATCTCACTAATTAAAATGATAAGATAGTTGATCTTGATCATGATTGGTTGATATGAAATCATCAACAAACTTTGTTTTTTATGCAAAATCCTGTTTATCCTACAAAAGTTGTAGGACAACTTTTACATGAATAACCCTCTTGCTTGAATAAGATCGGGGATTTGTTTAGCAAATCTCCTTATAATATAATCAAAATTATTTTTGTGTATATTATATGGTATAATTTCGGTTGAAAAATCGATGAGCATCTCAAAGTACACAATGATCTATCTGGCATTATCCTTTCCTGAGGTGGATATGGTGTCTAGTCATAGAGCATTGGGGTAGCGGGTCGCAACGTATGTGGTCCGTCCTACTCTCGTCGGTACTGACCATGACAAGTAGGGACTTGATAATGCCAGAGAAGTCAAAGTTTATTTTTCTAATTATTAAAAATTGAAAAATACATACTTTGAGATTATACCTACTATTCTAGTCATAATCAAGTTTGTTGATTAAAAATTTGATTGATAATCAATTTAATGTGATTAAATTGATTATATCCAATTAAACACTCTATTATGAATAGATGTGATTAAAGTGATTATCAATCAAATTAAACACTCTATTATGAATAGATGTGTATTTCCCTTAAAAGAATTGATCATAATGAATATGATTCATAATGATTAATTAGAATTTGAATATGATATGGAGGATCACATAAGTGACATCCATGGTCTCTCGTCAAGGCGAAGGGTTTCGTCGCCAGAGATTGTAGTCGGAGATGCTTGTTCGAAGTGACAACTCCTACATACAAGCCATTTGGATCGGGCTCTTCGCTTCTCGAAAGAGTAAGGCCATATACGTAGTGACCCCAATATCAGGTCCTCATTTTATCGGGGCGATATTGGATTGCGTATAGCGAGTATTAAGTCTGTTGACGGCTGGTTTAATTAATGATGGGTCAACATCACCTTAGGGGTGGTGGGCCCGGGTGTTAAAGACCGAATTGGGAGATGCAAGTTGGACTTGCAAGACGAAATGTATTCCCGCTTCTTTTTATCTGAGTTACAGGTTCTCATATTATTGGGATGTAACAAAGATAAGGAAGGAGATCCCAGATCTTTCTTGAGATATAATGGTAAGTATATCTCTTACATTGAAAGTGATTAAGGTAATGAACTTTCAGTGTTGACAAGGCAAGACAACTTTGATATAAAAATTCCTAAATCAAAGTAAAAATATGTATATATATAAATATATACATTTATGCAAATTTCTTATTTCAGATAATCCTTCATAAAACCCACTCAATGTTATACTCAATAATAACCAGTAAAATATCATGGATTGGACTCATGATCCAGATATTGTACTTGCATTTGGATACATAATGTATGTCGTTGCATTGTGCAAGATTCCTCAACATAATGAGGCATGACAGTTAAATAAGACAATAAGACATCACCTTAGGGTTCGTATGTCTCTATAGTCTTGATCTTTCATCGAGTGTACTTTGGAAGTGAGATGTTGATGATGATTGCAATTGTCAAATAATTCTTATAAAATCAAAGAAGATATCTTGGCATACATATGTGCTCTAGACATTTAATCATGAATGACATGGTTCTCTGCATTATGCAGAATGTTAGCTCGAAAGAGATAATGTATTCAAAATGTTTGAATACCTACCTGAACCAATGTTTTAAGAGTCTAGATGGATGTAGAAATGATGAATGTCATCATTTTACTATCTGTACTCAAGTTATTCATGAATCTTCATAATATTCATATTGTATGAATTTAATGAAGCATGTATAAATGTTGAAGTACTCTCGTATTGAAATATTTTTGAATTCAACATAAGAGATTCTTTGTCTTGAATAATGGTTGTTTATAGATGAAGAGAGCACAGTGGACGCGTGGGTTGGACGCATGTGAGGAGGATAGTCAAAGAGTTGATCGTACTTCTATGACTTCCGCATAACATCCAAAGAGTTGGATGAATGCCAATACTGCAATAAGTTGATGTGTTGATAGTATGACTATCAAATCTGTCTAAAATCCTTAGTGAATGATTCAGATAGAGCATCAGAATAATCTACACATAATCATTGACTATGATTTACTTGTTTCATAAGATAAAGTCTGACAGTTGTATCCCAATCTTCTAATGACATTTGCAATTGGTTGAATATATATTAGAAGATTAGAAATTTGATCTTAAGGTATAGTAGTCATCTACATGGATATTGAAGGATATGGTTATATCCTCAAGGGCATCACGTAAGCGTGATCGTTGTATCGAATACGACGAAGAACGACTAGTCATACTAGTTGTTCTATGCAGCAGAAATTAAAAAATTTATGCGACGAAACCACATGATCCAAGAACGCTTCTCAGATCGTTTCGTCTAAACCACAAACAAGTAATAGGATTACCTCTTGAAGCGTGGTTACGATCGAGTCTCTAAACAAAGAGACCTCCTGCCTCAAGTCCGATCCGACGGAGGAGACGCTTGCGAGCGCGGGGATGAACCACGTGCTTCTTGCAATCCATGTTGATGATCCAAGCGGCAGATCTCCTGGTCTCAACACACGAGATACGACGTCTTCTTCGCGAGCGAGGTGCACCGAAGGAGACGAAGATCCACGAGCAAAGAGTCGGGCAGCATAACGATGACGCTGCGGCGATGGAGAACCTCTCTAGGGCATCCATGGTGGACGACCATTAGAGGAGAGAGAGAGAGAGAGAAAGAGAGAGAGAGAGAGAGAGAGAGAGAGAGATTTGTTGTCTCAACTATTGTGTGTAAAGAAGAGCAAAGGGATGCCTCTCCTTTTATAGCTTTTGGGATCCATGGATCTCAATCCATGGGACAACACAAATCCATTGGTCCTCATTGATTGTGTTTCTTTCAGTGGCTAAGATTTTGTTGGAAAAAATCCAACAACAATTAATTTAATAAAAATCAAATATATAATAAATATAATTTGATTTATATTAAATCATTCTCCATTGGAGAAATAGGAAAGGAGGCAAGCCTCCTTCCATAAGGAGGGTGGACGGCCACCAATTCCTCATGGGAATTGTGGCCGTCCACTCTTCCTATATGGAAGGTGGAGTCCCTTTTCCTATTACATGAGATGATCTTATGATTCACTCCAATATTTGCAACAACGTTTGTTGCAAATTTTCACGAAAATAAATCCAATTTATTTTGTGAACATTGCAATCATGCCATTGGAAAATTGTGAATCACATTCACAACCCAAAATAAAATGTAAATTACATTTTCAATTTAATGTCCAATGTGAATCCAATTCACATTAACATTTAATTAACAAAAGTAAATTACAAATATCTCTCTCTTATATATTATAAATCACATTTATAATATATTTGATTAATATGGATATTGCTATCCACATTATTCATATCCATGATAATTAAATCATATTTAATCACCTTGGATCTCATTTCTCTTGTTCTCAATTAATACAATCACATTCATATCACTTATATCTTTGATAATTAAATCACATTCAATTATCTCAGATAACTCTCTCTATAATATGAATCAAATTCATATTACTCATGATAATTAAATCTCATTTAATCATCCATTTTCTCAATGCTTGGATACATATATCAACAATGGAATTATCCATGAACACGTTCAACGATAATGCGTTTCTCTGCAGATACTTGGAGATAAGGACAGGGCGATTGTATTGTTCCACGTATGGTGACTTGGATATTGAGATCATATCTCAAATCCAGATAGCGGGCCTCCCATAGATGCTTGATTAAATCAAGACCGCAAATCTTATCTTCTTATTGCATCTGAATCACATTCAGATCAATGTCCAACATTTGGACCTAGATTAGATCATTTCTCTACTAAGAGGAGTCACTAAAATCCAGACCCGTTTCATCACTCCCTAGGAATGGAAGTGTCATTGTTATATAATCGTTTATGATAACATCACCCTCTAGTATTCCCAATACCTGTACATCCTGCATACTGGATGATTCAGATTAAACCTGAAGTATTTGATCAACTTTATACTGTCCACTTCATGGTTTTATCAGTAAATTTCTCATTCGATCATTGGGAGTCGGTATCGATCATATACTTTCCAAAAGCATATATCATACCTTGGTCTTGATCATACACTTTCCAAAAGTATATATCAAACCTACAAATTCAGTCAAGCTTCCAAAGCGAGATGAACGTGCACGGAATTTGATTCTTCCCAATATCTCATGAGGGAGCTCATGTCTTCCGGTTCATTGACTGAGCCTGTATGATCCCGTTCAGAGATCGTATTACTCGTATACCCATATATGCACACCAGCACACTGGTGTATAGACCTTGGTTAGGTCATCAACTTATTGGTTTGCCAAATGTACATACTCAGACATATAGTAACACATCTGTCTCCGGTCAGAGGATGCGTGCCTATATCATGACAGCATACGATATAGGACTTTAGTTATCTCGATCTCATTAAGTCAACTCTTTAACCTAACTAATCTGACACCTCCGAATCTCTATTCCTATGCAGAGGGCCTGCATCAAGAGGTCGTTCATATATCAACCTTTAGAGATAAGGATTGCCATCTCCTACTCAGGCTGGAGATCATCTTTTAACATTCATTTGACGGTGCTTGATGAGTCCTCATTCTAACTCTTTAGATATTCATCCAAGAACCAGCCTCTATGATTCAACAGTTGAATTAACAGCTGTATGATCATCAATATGTCCATGGTACATAACTCTAATTGTACTAAGGGACCTATTATGCAAATTATTCATTCTTCATTTCAGATCTGGGAATGATATTTGCAATAACATTTATTGCATAATGGCTTGCCGTGGGCTCGCATGTCCAACAATCTCCCACTAGCCCAAAAAGCCATTAATGGGCTAATCATTTAAACACGCACTCATGTGACAATCATAGGCTATTTAGAAAATAGCTAGGTAAGCTGATCAGTCACTCTGTTCTCGCGAGACTACGCCCAGTCCTTTTACGGTACTTGCATATCCCCAGTAACAGTGCTCGCATCTAATGCAAATGTTGCATCTCATGCAACCAATACTCAATCTTGTTAGTTATAGTGTCCTTGACACTACAGCTTAATAATTGTTATAACCAGTATTTCCATAATCCTTATCAGAATACCCTTATTCCTGGAGATCTCTATATCCAAAGGTATCCAAGGTTAAGACCTTTTAGATCACTATCTATATAGTCTTAATTTATTGAAGATAAGACTTTGAGATCACTATCTCAAAAATCTTGTCTTCTTTGAAGATAATGTTATTTCTACAATCAAGTGTTTTATCTCCATAGTAGAATTAGTAACACTTTACTACTCCCACTGTATGGCAGATATCAGGCTTCTGTACACAACTAGCATACACTCAGCTTCTCGTAACTAATGCACAAGTGCAAGTAGTTCTAACATTCACTTCCTCAACTCTTTGAGGTGCTATCCCTTTAGACGGGTCAGAACCATATCTTAAGGGATCTAAGCCTTTCTTGAAATTTTCCAAAATTGGAATATGTTCAAGGTGTACTACTATTGTGACATTCCCAATACCCTCTTCTCTTTGCTTCTGAAAAACTTCAGAAC
This sequence comes from Ottelia alismoides, assembly GCA_037367405.1. NCBI lineage: Eukaryota > Viridiplantae > Streptophyta > Magnoliopsida > Alismatales > Hydrocharitaceae > Ottelia > Ottelia alismoides. Next base: position 579,679 of record JAZKJV010010702.1, on the reverse strand, counting down.
TAAGATCTAAGAGGTATCCTTGAGATCATATCTCAAGTTATGGAACAACCAGGTTAGAAAACACTTATTATTATCCTTATATCATTTTAAATGATTAGGATATCATCTACATTTAGCACAATGAACACAAAAAGCACTCCCACTAAGCTTCACATGGCTCATCAAGATTCTATCTGAAATCATAACATTTATAATTTCATCAAATCTTATGTTCCAACTTCAAGAAGCTTATTTGAGTCCATAGATGGATTCCTTAGCTTTCACACCTTGCTTTCCATAACCATGAAGCCCTGGGGCTACTTCATGTGAATATCCTCATATATGTATTCATAGAGGAATGCAGTATTGACTTACATCTTGAAGACGCAATAGTCAAGTTGTGTAGCTAAGGTTAGCAATATTCTGATGATTTTAGTCATGGTCACCGAAGAGCAAGTCTCATTGCAAGCAATGTCTTTTCTTCCGGTGTGTAGCTCATGGCTACGAACCGTGCTTTGAAGGTGTCTACCTTCTCATCAGGTTCCCTCTTCTCCTAAAGATCAATTTACACCTTTACAGGTCTTACCCATATAGGTGGATCCTCGAGGGTCCATATACAACACTTGTATATGAAGTCTACATTAGACTTGCTAACATCCATCTATCCATTCTATGATCTTCAGAAGCTTCATCACATGAAGTTCGATCATTGTTAGATTTCTCCGACACATGGAATCCTTCTTCAAACACATTTGAAGAAGTATTAGTGTTTCATCTTTAATTGTCCTTTTAGTTTCACATTTCCGGAGCCTCATTATCTTCTCAAGATTAAATGAGTTCCTACACTTCATTTTCATCTTGATTCTTAAGAGTCTCAACTTCTAAGAATCACATTCTCAGAGATGATATATTTTAAGAATCTCAAGGTCATAAAGTACGTATCCAATACCATCCTTTGTTTTCCTAATGAAGCAGCACTCTCAAGTGCTAGATTCCAGCAAGCATGGAACCTTATTAAGTATATACATTGTAGTCTCTACTACACATATATACCTGGAAACTAAGGGATAATTACGCTAAAATTCATCATTGATATGATCATGTCACACATGATCCAATTGTATCTCCCTATAACTCTATTGAGTTAAAGTGTGTTAGGAGGATTGAGATAGAAATGATATTCATATCTCCATAAGGTATCCTTTGAATTCATCTAACAGGTACAAGCTACCTAGATTAGATAAAATTCATTTTATCTTCCTTCAAACTTTGGTTGTAAACCAAAATTATGTGAAATCCTTGAACATTTCAAAGGTTTCTAAGTGAAGAGAAGAAATCTCATATCATACATAATCATCAATAGATATCACATATCCATAATGTTTACTATGATATAGATGATCCACATACATCAATATGTATGAGATCCTGAATACCTTGACATCTCCCACACCATTCCCAAAGAAGGTGTATTGGACATTCTACTTTGAATACAATATTCATAAGTATGTAAGTTTTGAAATTTTAGACATTCTAAAGTTTCATCTCTTACTATTCTAATGATCAAATCAATAGACAAATGTCCAAGGCTTGATGCTAGATCATTGTCAAATGATCTTCATTCTCCTATTGATCTTAAGGTTTAATTTCAGTATTTAGAAATGTTGAAGAACCATTCATTAATTTTCTAATTTAGTGGAGTCCACTAGATCTTAGATTACTATCTTAAATATCTCCATCATAACTCTTTATGATAGATTTATTACAGAATTTATGTTTATTTCCAACATTTAGAAATAAACAATGAGTGTATTCTAATATCTAAGTCATAGAGACATTATCTAAGACTAACGGCTCTCCCACTGAAATTAACAAGTCTATCAATCCAACAGAAATTGTTGCAACAATTGCATCAATATCCATGTGGATAACTATATACCTTAAGATCAAATTTTCCAATCTTCTAAAACATATGCAACCCATTGCAAGTGTTATAGAAGGTTGAAATACAATTACAAGACTTTAAGCAAGTCAATTTCAATGATTTATATGTAGATTATTCTGATGCTCTATTCGAGTCCTTCTCTAAGGATTCTAGACAGACTTGATAGTCATACTATCAACACATCAACTTATTGCAGTTTGGCATTCATCCAACTCTTTAGATGACATATGGAAGTCATAGATGTACAGTCAACTCTTTGACCATACTTCTTATTTGGGTCTAACCCATGCTTCCACTGTGCTCCCTTTATCCATAAACAACCATTGCTTAAGACTAAGGATCTCTTATGTCAAATTCAAAAGAATTCAACGTAAGAGCATTTCAACATTTATACATGCTTCATTATATTCATACAATATGAATATTATGAAGCTTCATAAATGACTAGAGTATAGACAGCAGAATAATGACACTCATCATGTATACATCCATCTAGACTCATAAAATATTGGTTCAGGTACGTATTCAAACATTTTGAATACATCATCTCTTTGGAGCCACCATTCTGCACGATGCAGAGAACCACGTCATTCATGATTAAATTTCAAGAGCACATATGTATGCTAGAACATCTTCTTAGATTTTACAAGGATTAATTGACAATTGTGATCATCATTAACATGTCACTTCCAAAGTACATCCGATGAGATCAAGACTATAGAGACATACAAACCCTAGGGTTGTAGTCCTATTATCTATTTAATTATCATTCCTCAATATTACGAGGAAACTTGCACATTGCAACCACATACATTATGTGTCCAATGCAAGTATAATATCTGGATCATGAATCCGATCTATGATATTTTACTGGTTATTATTGAGTATAACATTGAGTGGGTTTAGTGAAGGATTATCTGAAATAAGAAATTTGCATAAATATATATATAAGTATATATACACATTTTACTTTGATTTAGGAATTTTTATATCAAAGTTGTCTTGCCTTGTCAACACTGAAAGTTCATTCCCTTAATCACTTTCAATGTAAGAGATATACTTACCACTATATCTCAGCAAGATCTCGGATCTCCTTCCTTATCTTTGTTACATCCCAATAATATGAGAATCTGCAACTCGGATAAAAAGAAGCAGGAACACATTCCGCCTTGCAAGTCCAACTTGCATTTCCCAATTTGGTCTTTAATACCCGGGCCCACCACCCCTAAGGCGATGTTGACCTGTCATTAATTGAACCAACCGTCAATAGGAATAGTACTCGCTATACGCAATCCAGTATCGCCTCAATAATATGAGGATCCGACATTGGGGTCATTACGTATACGGCCTTACTCTTTCGAGAAGCAAAGAGCCCGATCCACATGCGCTTGCATGCAGGATCTGTCACTTCGGACAGGCGTCTCCCACATGCAATCTCTGACGACGGAACCCTTCGCCTTGACGGGAGACCATGGATGTCACTCATGTGATCCTCCATATCATATTCAAATTCTAATTAATCATTATGAATCATATTCATTATGATTAATTCTTCCAAGGGAAATAACATCTCTATTCATAATAGAGTGTTTTAATTTTAATTGAATTCCAATTAATCTAATCATATTAAATTAATGATCCAATTAATATCCAACAAACAATTTTATCGTTACTTGAATTATGGTATTATCTCAAATACGTATTATTTCGAATTTTAATAATTAGAAATACATCATTATTTCTTAAGCATTATACTAACCCTACCCGTTGTCATGGCCAGTACTGACGAGAGTGGGACGAACCACATACGTTGCAACCCGCAACCCCAATGCTCTCCGACTAGACACCATATCCACCTCGGGAAAGGATAATGCAAAATAGATCACTTTGTACTTGAGATGATCATCGGTTCTTCAACCGAAATTGTACCATATAATAATAATCAAAACTATTTTGATTAACATTATAATGAGATTTGCTAAACAAATCCCAAGTCCTATTCAAGCAACATGTTTGTTGAATGTTGATCATGTAACCAATTAGTGATCTAGATCACATCTAATCAATTATTGGTTAAGGCAATGCCATTTAAGGAAATAATTATCATCAAATATTTCACAAATTTTTATGCATAATTATTCCAGGAAATTAAACAATTTAATTTCAATAATTGATTAAATGACAATCACTAGGTTCTTGATTAGGAAAGTATTTCCAGCAGTGACCCTCACTTACTAATAATATCATATCTCAATCAATTTAAATCCAAATTAAGCAAAGTAAGTTCCTAAAGTTTTCTAACTTGATTTACAACAGAACCTAAGTGATTTGCATGCATTTCAAGGCGTTTCAAATCCGCAGTTAACATTTTAATTACGTCATGATCTGCAGTCCCCGAAACAGTGGATACATGTTCACTAAAATGAACATAACTTGAGCATACAGAATCCAAATCACGCAAACTCAGATCCTACGATTTTCTTATTTAATGGAGAACAAAATATAATTATTATTTTAGTGTTTAAATAATTTAAACAGTACCGAAAATAATATCAAAACATAGATGCGAAAATGAAATGCAAGAAAACATTCGCAAGCCCTAATGAATCCAAGTCGTCCTCGGTTTATGGATCGTATACAAAACCACCGACCTAAGGCTCTGATACCACTTGAGGATATGGTTATATCCTCAAGCGCATCACGGAATCGTGATCATCGTATCGAATATGACGAAGAACGACTAGTCGTACTAGTTGTTCTATGCAGCGGAAATTAAAAAATTTTATGCGATGAAACCACATGATCCAAGAACGCTTCTCAGATCGTTTCGTCTAAACCACAAACAAGTAATAGGATTACCTCTTGAAGCGTGGTTGCGATCGAGTCTCTAAACGAAGAAACCTCCTGTCTCAAGTCCGATCCGACGGAGGAGACGCTTGCGAGCGCGGAGATATACCGCGTGCTTCTCGCAATCCATGTTGATGATCCAAGCGGCGGATCTCCTGATCTCGACACACGAGATTCGATGTCTTCTTCACGAGCGAGGCGCACCAAAGGAGACGGAGATCCACGAGCAAAGAGTCGGGCAACATAACGACGACGCTGCGGCGATGGAGAACCTCTCTAGGGCATCCATGGTGGATGGCCATGAGAGGAAGAGAGAGAGAAAGAGAGAAAGAGAGAGATTTGTTGTCTCAACTATTGTGTGTAAAGAAGAGCAAAGGGGTGCCTCTCCTTTTATAGCTTTTGGGATCCATGGATCTCAATCCATGGGACAACACAAATCCAATGGTCCTCATTGATTGTGTTTCTTTCAATGGCTAAGATTTTGTTGGAAAAAATCCAACAACAATTAATTTAATAAAAATCAAATATATAATAAATATTATTTGATTTATATTAAATCAATCTCCATTGGATAAATAGGAAAGGAGGCAAGCCTCCTTCCATAAGGAGGGTGGACGGCCATCAATTCCTCATGGGAATTGTGGTCGTCCACTCTTCCTATATGGAAGGTGGAGTCCCTTTTCCTATTACATGAGATTACATTATCTCATGATTCTCTCCAATATTTGCAACAACTTTTGTTGCAAATTTTCACAAAAATAAATCCAATTTATTTTGCGAACATTGCAATCATGCCATTGGAAATTTGTGAATAACATTCACAACCCAAAATTGAATGTAAAGTACATTTTAAATTTAATTTCCAATGTGAATCCAAATCACATTAACATTTAATTGACAAATGTAAATTACAAATATCTCTCTCTTATATATTATAAATCACATTTATAATATATTTGATTAATATGGATATGGCTATCCACATTATTCATATCCATGATAATTAAATCATATTTAATCATCTTGGATCTCATTTCTCTTGTTCTCAATTAATATGAATCACATTCATATCACTTACATCTTTGATAATTAAATCACATTCAATTATCTCAGATAACTCTCTCTAAGATATGAATCAAATTCATATTACTCATGATAATTAGATCTCATTTAATTATCCATTTTCTCAATGCTTGGATACATATATCAACAGTGGATTTATCCATGAACTCCTTCATGGATAATGCACTTTCTCTGCAGATACTTGGAGATAAGGATAGGGCGATTGTATTGTTCCACGTATGGTGACTTGAATATTGAGATCATATCTCAAATCCAGATCGCGGGCCTCCCATAGATGCTTGATTAAATCAAGACCGCAAATCTAATCTTCTCATTGCATCTAAATCACATTCAGATCAATGTCCAACATTTGGACCATGATTAGATCATTTCTCTACTGAGAGGAGTCACTAAAATCCAGACCCGTTTCATCACTCCCTAGGAATGGAAGCGCCGTGGTTATACAATCGTTTATGATTACATCACCCTTAGGTATTCCCAATACCTGTACATCCTGCATACTGGAAGATTCAGATTAAAACTGAAGTATTTGATCAACTTTATACTGTCTACTTAATGATTTTATCAGTAAGTTTCTCATTTGATCATTGGGAGTCGGTATCGATCATATACTTTCCAAAAGCTTATATCATACCTAGGTCTTGATCATATACTTTCCAAAAGTATATATCAAACCTACAAATTCAGTCAAGCTTCCAAAGCGAGACGACCGTGCACGGAATTTGATTCTTCCCAATATCTCATGAGTGAGCTCATATCTTCTGGTTCAGTAACTGAACCTGTATGATCCCTTTGAGAGATTGTATTACTCATATACCCTTATATGCACACCAACGCGCCGGTGTATAGACCTTGGTTAGGTCATCAACCTATATCATGATAGCATACGATACAGGACTTTGGTTATCTCGATCTCGTTAAGTCAACTCTTTAACCTAACTAATCTGACACCTCCGAATCTCTATTCCTATGCAGAGGACCTGCATCAAGAGATCGGTCATATATCAACCTTTAGAGATAAGGATTGCCATCTCCTACTCAGGCTCATTTGACGGTGCTTGATGAGTCCTCAATCTAACTCTTTAAATATTCATCCAAGCACCAACCTCTATGATTCAATAGTTGAATCAACAGCTGTATGATCATCAAGATGGCCATGGTACATAACCCTAATTGTACTAAGGGACCTATTACGCAAATTATTCATTCTTCATTTCAGATCAGGGAATGATATTTGCTATAACATTTAGTGCATAATGGCTTGCCGTGGGCTCGCATGTCCAACAGATATTGCTGTAATTGTTGTAGCAATCTCTGTTGGATAGATAGACTTCATATTCTCAGTGGGAGATCCCTTAGCCTTGGAGAATGTCTCTATGACCTAGATATTAGAATACACTCATTGTTTATTTCTAAGTGTTGGAAATAAACATGAATTCTGAGATAGAACTATCATAAAGAGTTATGATGGATATATTTCAGATAGTAATCTAACATCTACTGGACTCCACAAAATTAGAAAATTAATGAATAGTTCATTAATATTTCTAATATTGAAAATTAAACCTTTAAAAGATCAGTAGGAGGATGAAGATCATTTGGCAATGATCTGGCATCAAGTCTTGGACATTTATCTGTTGATTTGATCAATAGACTAGTAAGATATGAAACTTTAGAATGTCTAAAATTTCAAATCTTACATACTTGTGAATATAGTATTTAACGTAAAATGTCCAATACACCCTTCTCTGGGAAAGGTGTAAGATGTCAAGGTATTCGGGATCTCAGACATATTGATGTATGTAGATCATCTATATCATGGTGAACACCATGGACATATGATATCTATTGATGATTATGTATGATATGAGATTTCCTCTCTTCACTAGAGAAACCTTTGAAATGTTCAAAGATTTCATAATTTTAGTTTAGAACCAAAGTTTGAAGAAAGATGAAATGAACTTGATCTAACCTAGGTAGCTTGTAACTGTTAGATAAAATTCAAAGAATACCTTATAGAGATATGAATATCATTTCTATCTCACTCCTCCTGATAAACCTGAACTCAATAGAGTTATAAGGAGATACAATTGGATCATGTGTGACATGATTTGATCAATGATGTTTTTTTAGCATAATTACCTCTTAGTTTCAAGTTATATCTCTAGTAGAGACTACACTATATATCCTTAATAAGATTCCATGCAAGTAAGCTGGAATTAAGCACTAGAGAGTACTACTTCATTAGGAAAATAAAGGATGGTATGTGATACCTACTTTATGACCTTGATATTCTTAAAATATCTCATATCTGAGAATGTGATTCTTAAAGGCTAAGACTCTTGAGAATCAAGAAAAAAATGAAGTGAAGGAACTCATTTAATCTTGAGATGATAATGAGGCTCCTGAAATCAGAAACTAAAAGTATATTTAAAGATGAAACATTAATACCTCTTTAAATGAGTTTGAGGATGTATTCCATGTGTCGATTAAGTCTGGCAATGATCGGACTTCATGTGATGAAGCTCCTAAGGATCATGACATGGAAAGATGGATATTAGCAATAATGTAGACTTCATATACAAGTGTTGTATATGGACCCTCGAGGATCCACTTATATGGGTAAGACCCATAAAGGTGTAAATGGATCTTCAAGAGAAAGGGAATCTGATGATAAGGTGGAGACCTTCAAAGCTTGGTTCGTAGCTATGAGCTACACACTGGAAGAGAAGACATTGCTTGGGATGAGACTTGCTCTTCAGTAACCATGCTTAAACCCATCAGATTATTGCTAACTATAGCTTCACAACTTGGCTTTGACATCTTCGAGATAGAAGTCAAGATTGCATTCCTCTATGAATGCCTCTCTGAGGATATTCACATGAAGTAGCTCCAGGGCTTCATGATTGGGGAAAGTAAGGTGTGAAAGCTAAAGAAATCCATCTATGGACTCAAAAAGCTTCTTGTTGGAACATAAGATTTGATGAAATTATAAATGTTATGATTTCTGATAGAATCTTGATGAACCATATGAAGCTCAGTGGGAGTGCCTTTGTGTTCATCATGCTAAATGTAGATAATATCCTAATCATTTAGAATGATATAAGGATGATGATAAGTGTAATCTGATATGGCTATTTCGTACCTTGAGATATGATCTCAAGTATACCTCTTAGATCTTAGTTCTGAAGTTGTTCAGAAGCAAAGAGAAGATAGAGAATTGTGATTGTCCCTATATTGGTACATCTTGGATATATTCTATCCAAGGAAGGCTTCCTTCCCTTAAGATTTGGTATTGACCAATCTGAAGGGATAACATATCAAATATTGATGGTGCTAAAACTGCTTGCCTTTGTGCATCGGTTGCTAGAAGCCTCGTATGTGCTAGATGTGTATGAAAGGTCAGATGTCTACCATGCAGTGGGAGTAGTAAACTGTTGCTAATCCTACTATGGAGAGAAAATACTTGATTGCAGTAATAATAAATATCTTCAAAAATGAAAAGACTTAGAGATAATGATCTCAAAGTCTCATCATCAAGAACCTACGACTTTATAGATAGTGATTTAAAAGGTCTTAACTATAGATGCCTTGGGAGATAGAGATCTCCAGGAATAAAGGTATTCTGATAAGGATTATGGAAATACTGGTTATAACAATTACCGAGCAATAGTGTGAAGGACACTATAATTGCTTTATTAAGATCGAGTATTGGTTGCATAAGATGCAACATTCGCATTGGATGCGAGCACTGTTACCTGGGGATATGCAAGTGTCGTAAAAGGACTTGGCATAGTCTTTTGGGAACAGAGTGACTGATCAGCTTACCTAGCTATTTTCCACAATAACATATAATTGTCACATGAGTGTGGGTTTAAATGATTAGCTCATTAATGGCCCTTTGGGCTAGTGGGAGATTGTTGGACATGCGAGCCCATGGCAATCCATTATGCAATAAATTTTATTGCACATATCATTCCCTGATCTGAAATAAAGAATAACTAATTTGCAAATTAGGTCCCTTAGTACAATTAGGGTCATGTACCATGGCTATCTTAATGATAATACAACTGTTGATTCAATTATTGAATCATAGAGGCTGGTGCTTGGATGAATATCTAAAGAGTTAGGTTGAGGACTCATCAAGCACCGTCAAATGATTGTTAAGATGTGATCTTCAGCCTGAGTAGGAGATGGCAATCCTTTCTCACATAGGCCGATATCTGACTGACCTCTTAATGCAGGTCATCTGCATTGGAATAGAGATTCGGAGGTGTTAGATTAGTTAGGTCAAAGAGTTGACTTAACGAGATCGAGATAACCAAAGTCCTATGTCGTATGTTGTCACGATATAGGCACGCATCCTCTGACCGGAGACAGATGTGTTACTATATGTCTGAGTATGTACATTTGGCAGACCAATAGGTTGATGACCTAACCAAGGTCTATACACCAGTGCGCTGGTGTGCATATAAGGGCATATGAGTAATACGATCTCTCAAAGGGATCATACAGGTTCACTACTGAACCGTAAAACATGAGCTCACTCATGAGATATTGGTAAGAATCAAATTCCGTGCATGATCGTCTTGCTTTGGAAGTTTGACTGAATTTATGGGTTTGATATATACTTTTAGAAAGTATATGCTCAATACCTAGGTATAATATATGCTTTTGGAAAGTATATGATCGATACCAAATCCCAATGACCAAATGAGAAACTTATTGATAAAACCTAGAAGTAGATAGTATAAAGTTGATCTAATACTTCGGGTTTATTCTGGGTCTTCTAGTATGCAAGATGTACAGGTATTGGGAATACCTGAGGGTGATGTGATCATAAACGATTGTATAACCATGACGCTTCCTTTCCTAGGGAGTGATGAAACGGGTCTGGATTTTAGTGACTCCTCTCAGTAGAGAAGTAATATGATCTTAGTCCAAATGTTGGACATTGATCTGAATGTGATTCAGATGCAATGAGAAGATTAGATTTGCGGTCTTGATTTAATCAAGCATCTATGGGAGGCCCAACATCTGGATTTGAGATGTGATCTCAATATCCAAGTCACTATACGTGGAACAATACAATCGCCCTGTCCTTATCTCCAAGTATCCGCGGAGAAAGCGCATATCCTTGAAAGAGTTCATGGATAATTTTATTGTTGATATATGTATCCAAGCATAGAGAAAATTGATAATTAAATGTGATTTAATTATCATGGATAATATGAATTTGATTCATATTCTAATAAGAGATATCTAAGATAATTAAATGTGATTTAATTATCAAAGATATGAATAATGTGAATGTGATTCATGTTATTTGGGTACATGAGAAAAGAGATCCAAGATGATTAAATGTAATTTAATCATCATGGATATTCATAATGTGGATAGCACTATCCATATTAATCATATATATTATAAATGTTATTTATATTATATAAGCGAGAGCATATTGAGATTTATATTTGTTACTTAATTATTAATGTGAATTGGATTCACATTAGATGATTAATTGAAAATATAATTTGTTTTGGGATGTGAATTTGATTCACATTTTTTTAATGGCATGATTGCAATATTTCACAAGATAATTGTGAATTATATTTGTGAAATAATTTACAACAATTGTTGTTGTAAATTTTGGAGATATATCATGAGATAATGAGATCTCATGAGACAATGAGATCTCATGAGATAAATGGGATATCCTGAAAAGAGTGGTCGTCCCCTATTTTTAGGGGATATGGTTCATCTCCTCATTATCTCCAAGGATAATTAATTGATTTGTTTTGAATTTAAATATATTGATTTGTCAATATATATTAAATTAAATTAAATTATTTGTTGTTGTGTTTTTCACAACAAGATCATGGCCATTGAAAGAAACACAAATCAATCTCAGCCATTGATTGTGTGTTGTCCATGGATTGGGATCCATGGACTCCGAAAACCCTATATAAGAAGAGGCATGCCTTGTTCTTTGACTTGCACCGACTCGACGAGTCTCTCTCTCTCTCTTATTTTCTCTACACGCCAAGTCTCTATCTCTCTCTTATAATTGCCGTCCGCCATGGAGCCACTGTAAGAGACGTCATCGACGCAGCATCGTCGTTATGCTGCCGGATAATATACTCGTGGATCTCCATCTCCTTCGGTGTGTCTCGCTCGTGAAGAAGATGTTGGATCTCATGTAACGAGATCAGGAGATCCGTCGCTTGTATCATCAACATGAATTGCGAGGAGCACGCGATTCATCCCCACGTTCGCAAGCGTCTCCTCCGACGGATCGGACTTGAGACATGAGGTCTCTTCGTTTAGAGACTCGATCGCAACCACTCTTCAAGAGGTAGTCCTATTACTTGTTTGTGGTTTAGATGAAATGATTCGAGAATTGTTCTTGGATCATGTGGTTTCATCACATAAAAATTTTAATTTCTGATGCCCGGAGCAACTAGTGCGACTAGTCGCTCCCAATCGCATTCGATGCGATCATCACGCTTCCGTGATGCACTTGAGGATTTTCCCGTATCCTTCAAAATGCCCTTACTAGGAGTTCAGCATTGACCATCGAGTAGCCACTCCATATCATCCTCAGAGCAATGATCTTGCTGAAGTGTTGAATAGGGAGATCAAGACTATATTACAGAAGGTCATCCGCCTTGACTGAAAGGATTGGTCACAGCTTTTGGACTCGGTCTTATGGGCATACCGGACGTCCTTCAAGACTCCTTTGGGTAAATCTCCCTTTTGCCTTGTTTATGGCAAGCCTTTCCATTTACCTTTTGAGATTAGGCATAAGTCACTTTGGGCTATCACAGACATATTTTTGGATCCAGTGAGTGTAGGTGATCATAGGAGGGCAGAATTGGTAGCCTTGGAGGAGCTTAGAGATGCAGCCTTTCTGAGCAGCCTACAATACAAAGAGCGAGTGAAGGAATGGCATGATTCTCATATCAACCACAAGCAGTTTGAGCCAGATCAGAGAGTATGGTTGTTTGATGCTAGGCTTAGATTATTTCTAGGGAAGTTGCAGAGCAAGTGGAAAGGGCCATACGTGGTCCGAAAGGTACATGACAATGGGAGTATCGACATATCTGAGATGTTATCTGAGTCTACCTTTCGTGTTAATAGGTCACAGCTCAAACCATATCCAGATCATGAGCCGTTGGTCGTTGACGTCGCCCCTATTCATTTTGCGTGAGATGTGGTCTTTGATTCACATCTAGTACATCTCATGCATGATTATCACTATCCTACACTGTGTATAGATCCATATGTCCATATCATTCCATTCTTTAGTCCCACACCCCATCTGCATCCTATGATTATGCTATACTTAGGGTGTAATTTACCCTAAGTATAGGGGGTGTTGGACTCGTGAGTATTCTTTTGATTCTTTTTACCTCTGCTTTGCTTCCTATATTTAGGGACCTTTCACCCCAAGTAGAGGGGAGGTAAACCCTGTACATTCTTTCACTCGGATCTCCCTTTTTGCACAGTCTTCTATACTTAGGATTACTTGATCCTAAGTATAGGGGGAAACACCGAGCTCTCTTCATTCTATTCTTTGATTCGCCGTTGTAGTATACCATTCCTTTTCACTTCCCTATACTAAACATGCGTTATGTCTTCTTCATCGCTCTCGGTTCACTCTGAGGACATCGTTCAAGCTAAGTATATGTGGTGTCCTATATATTTCATATATACTTTAGCCATAACTCGTACTTTATGTGAGTTTGCTAATAAATAAAATGGCTAAAATTCTTTTATCTAAAAACCATAATGATTTAAAATTTTTCTTACACAAAAATTCTTTCTTGCACATACATAGCTTTTTTTAAATTTATTTTTGTACAAATGTTTGTAAAAATATTTTGTGTAAAGTGGTTGTAAATATTTTGATATCAAAATTATGTATATAGTACAAAATTTTTGTAAAATGTTTGAAAAACAAAAGTTTGCAAAAACCATTATGTAAATGTGTGTAAATATTTTGCAAAACTTCATGCATTCATTCATTCAAACATTTTTCAAAAATTTTGCACATCTTCCAAAAACATGCATAAAAAGATATTTGTATATACTTGTACAGTTTTTCTGAATCATAGTTGACAATTAAACTAGCCAGGAATTAAATTGGAAAATGGATCTTGGTTAAGACCTTAATCCACCTAATTCTAAGAGGAACCTTATAGGGCTTAGAGTTAAGACTTTTCAGGTCTATTTGTGACTTAATTCTTTGAGTTCACTAGGCTATGATCATATGTCATCTTGATGAGCCTAAGTAGAACACTTAACAACGTACACATGGCTCTCATAGACAATGGCTTTACTTGCACCAGCACCTTACACATAGCTCTCCATGGATGAGGTAGTGAGGAGGCAGTTTCCTTTGGCTTGGGGTAGCATATGAGGGTAGTACTTCTAGGCGGAACCTCTCTTCTTCTTTTAGTGAAGGAAGTGCGTCTCAACTTGGTCTGGTTGTTTTGAGGTCTAAAGACAGGAGTTGTGGGATGCAATAAAGCTTAAAAAGAGGGATAGTCTACTGGCTCAAGAGGAAAAACTTCTTATGTATATATGTTGCACCATGTAGATATGTTGTACATATGCACATAAAAAAATGTGAAAAGAAAGAAAAACTCCAAAAAAGTGGTGGGTTTGATTGAAAATAAAATACCCACCGGAGTGTATATAGTCAAATAAAGCAAAGCTTATGTTACCCATTCTCATTAAGCTTGCAGCGGGAGACTCAGCTACACTTGTTGGGCTCCCAAGGATAGATGGCTACACTGATCATGGTCCATTCTCTTTATCCTCCTCTTCTTGAGCCGGTTGAACTTGAACATAGAAGGGAATACCCCGCTCCTCGAGAAAAGAGATGCCGGACTAGGGCATTAGAGTTACCTTGTTGAGGGAGGATGTCACTTTGCAATTTTTGAGGTGGGGAGCTACATATCACTTACACAGTACAAGGAAAGATTCATGGTCATTAGAGTTTGTGTATGTAGACTTGTTCTGATCAGGACTGTTGATGAGTCTTGACCATAGAGTAGTGGAACTTAGAGGCTATTAAGTTCTAAACCTATGTCCAAATAAGGTTCCGACAAACTAATAATCCAAAGGTTTGACTGAGCTCCATACTTCAATTTAATGAAGGCAAGTTTAATAATAAACCTTGATTACCCATCTTTTTATTTTTTTTCTCTTTTCACTTCTTTTTCAAATAAGTGTTTGCTAAGGGAATAGCAAAAGTAAAGTATGGGGGGGGTGATGAATCCTCATTCATCACTCTTTATTCTTTTATTTTAGATAAATATCTTGGTAAAGCATAGTTGTAAACATAATAAATTATCAATAAGCATGCTTTTGTTAATATCTAATAATTAGCATGTATTAGCGCAAAAAAAGAATAAAAGAAAAAGACGGAAATATTTATAATAAATATTGAGTGACCTGAACCCAAGAGAGGGTCCAGCACATGCCTGATCGCCAAATAAAATAAGTAGAGAGAGATAGGGCCACTCTACCTTGTACATATTTACCACCTTAGTGTATGTAATTTATTTTTACAAAAATAAAAATAAATAGGTGTTTTTATACCATATATATTTCTAAAATAAAAAAAAATTAGAAAAATAAAATAAAAATAAAAAATTCTATCTTACCTTGTATATAAGACATGTATATATGTACTACTACCTTTTTATTTTATACTTGTAAATAACCAATAAAAATAAAATAAAAATTATATTATACTCCAAAAATTTTGTAGTAAATAAATAAAATATAAAATTAGGGTATTTGTGCAAAAATAAGAAAATAAAAATAATTGTACAAAATACATAGGTATTTCATACCTGTATATAATATAATATACTGCATATACCATAAATTATTTTTCAAAAAAATAAATAAAAATCACATAAAAATAATTTGAAAAATAAAAACATTTTTCATTTTTATACACTTTTTGATTTAAAGTCATTTACTATTTTTTATTCAATTTGTAAATATTTTTGTAAATCCTAATTTCTGATAGGTCCACGTCAGGAGGTTGACCCCAGTCAACCCCCTCTTCCCGGGCTTGACCCGACCCGACCTCTTCACTGGATCATCTTCTTGGAATTTCCTATGGAGGATCACGCATGCCCATGCTCCGATTTGACGCCCGCACATTCCCCTTGGATCCAAGACCCTTGCGGATCCCTAGGGAAGCACAGATCCTTCTCGGTTCGCGCGCCCTTGCCCGATCTCTATAGTCGCCTGAGATGTGCTATATATTCTTCATTCGATACCCCAGCAGCTCAGCTCGTGCCACACCCCTTGTTGATACCCTAGACTCCTTCCTCGTAGTGACAGCCGTCAGAGGACGCCTTCGGTGGTCGGATTGGTGTCGTGTAGCCGCAGCTCAACCTTCGTGGCTGGAGAACAGCCGTGAGAAGCCTCCTTGCCAGTCGCAGCGTGGTTGAGGCCACAACCCCACCATTCACTCCTCCTGGAGCTAAGGATCGAGTTCAGAACCTCATGTACCCCTTTGATCTTCCCTAGCTGCGTTAGTTATCAATCCTTCCATTTATCATCATCGTAGCTCCGCCAGCTCCGACCAGCTGATCGGAGCTTCGTTACCCTCACTCATCCGCTCCAATAGACCCACACGTTCACCCTCCATCTCCTTACGCACCTTGATGACCCTGAGACTCAATCTTCACATCGAGATTAGGATTGCGGTTTCCATCTATCGCGATCGCTGGAGACTAACCCCATTCACTGTCACTTCTCTATTGTTCAGGCCAAATAACCCCGACCGAAGCCTTGCTCCGAGTCTGAGCTTTGCCCTTCAGGTCTCAGTGCACTTGGAGACACCTCGGTTTGCCTTAGACCATCTTCACCGAAGCTCGCCCATGTTCCAACCATCGCCACGGAGATCTGACCGTCAGCGAGCCCATCCGACCCGTTCCCTCGACGCGAAGGGGCTCCACGATTCATTTGTCGTCGTCCGATCATTCATCGGAGTCGCCGATCTCCCATGGTGCTCCAGTGAACTTCGTCTCAATGTAGTTCTTCCAGAGCCTCTCTCCCCCGTTGGATTGACTCCTTCACCGAGATGCCATCCTCGCCGTCCATTCACAGCAGTTGTCAGGCCGTTAGATGTCAGATCTAACGACCCCTGTACTGCCCACTTCCCAACATCTGACGACCGTTGGATCTGAGAACTGACAGAGCCAGAGCCGCACGATCTCCTCCACTCAGCGCCTGCCACCTATCCACCACCCGCTATGCTCACGTGCTGCATTAGTAATTTGCTCTTTCTACCTTGCGTTTATTTTAGCTTTCATTTCAGTCTGTAAAATAAAAGTTATACAGTGGACCTTTTTGCATGTTAGCACCTGCAGTTTTTTATATTTGCATTTCAGTCCTGCTGTGTGGACCCACGTGCATCGCCACGTGTTATTTGGGATATTTGCAGTTTGTACCTCAGATTTCTTTACTGTTACGGTTTGAAAGTTTAGTTTTCATATTTGCAAGTATACCCCTATGTGTGCAGATTTGTGACATGTGTTGATATTCGTGGGAAAATTGTAGTTTGAACCCTAGACTTTTATCACATGTTATTATTTGGTTCCAGGACTCAAGTTATTTGCATATTGGTCCTTGTGTGCTGTGTAGTTTATTTTTATTTAATAAATAGCAAATATTGTCCAAAATTCATGAAATTTTGATACATAGCTCCTGCCATGATGTAGGAATTTTGGTGAATTTTTGGTTTTGTTTTGTCTTCGTTTATTACTTTTAAAAATTCAAAAACCCAAAAAATATTACTATATGTTTTAGAAAATCAATTAATAATATTAAAAGTCTTGAAAAATTCTAAAAACATTCCTGCTTGTGCATTTAACTTCTATCCAAGTTTCGCCCCATCCTCATTTATAAAAATCAAAAAAATTGAAAAAGGCCAAACACCTTAGAAAAATCATTAATAATTCAAAAATTCAAAAAAATATGTTTTCTTCTTATCTAGTTAGGTTTTTCCTTGTAGTTTCACATATAATTGCTGCTCGAATTTTATAGTCATTTTAAGTAATTTTAATTTACCTTTAGATTCTATTTGTACACTGCTTATCATTTTTGGCCTTGTTTGATTTTTAGAAAATTAATTAAAAAATAGAAAATTCACAAAACATCTGAATATTTTAAAAATACAACAACAACAAAGCCTTTTCCCACAATTAAGTAGGGCCAACTACATGGATTCTTCACCTTCATTCAGATTTATCTTAGGCCAATCCCGGTCTTATATCCACAAAACTAAGATCCCTTTGTATGGTCTCTTTCCAACACTTCTTGGGTCATCCTCGCCCTCTCTTAGTCGGCACAACATCCCAACACTCGCATCTCCTAACCGGTGCATCAGCTGATCTTCTTTGCAAATGTCCAAACCATCTTAAGAGGTTTTCTCACATCTTATCCTCGATCGGAGCTACAACAACTTTCTTTCTGATTGCATCATTCTGAATCCAATCTTTACGTGTGTGTCCACACATCCACCTTAGCATTTTCTTTTCTGCTACATTCATTCTCTGCACATGTCTATGGTTTACATGCCAACATTCAGATAAATAAAGCATAACAGGTCTCACGGCTGCTTTGTAAAACTTTCCTTTAATCTTTAAAGGAATTTTCTTATCACAGAGAACAACAGAGGCTCCTCTCCACTTTAGCCATCCTGCATTTATTTTATTAGTAACATCTCCATCAATTTCCCCATCATGTTGTAGAATAGATCCTAGATACCTAAAGGAATCTCACTTCTGAATGTTATTGTCACCAATCTTACCTCAAGCTTCTCATTTACTCCATCTCTAGTTTCGTTAATTAACACAATATCATCAGCAAATAACATACACCAAGGTAACTCATCATGAATGTTACTGGTCAACGCATCCATAATCAAAGTAAAAAGGAATGGACTCAAAGTAGAACCTTGATGTAAACCAATGCTGATGTCAAAATATCCAGTCTTCCCAGACGGGGTCCTTACACAAGATAAAGCCCTATCATACATGTCCTTTATGAGTTTAATGTATAGCACAGGTATTTGTCTCTTCTCCAACACTCTCCACAATATCTCTGGTGGGACAAAATCATAAGCCTTCTCCAAATCAATAAAGATCATGTGGAGGTTCTTTCTTTTAGCTCTATAAATCTCCATTGTTCTCCTCAGCAAATGGATGGCTTCAGTCGTTGAGTGACCTGGCATGAATCCGAATTGGTTTTCTTTTACATTGGAAATTCGCCTCAACCTTCTTTCGATCACACATTCCCAAATTTTCATAGTGTGACACATCAGCTTGATACCTTTATAATTTAAACAATTTTGAATGTCTCCTTTATTCTTATAAAGATGCACCACGATACTCCTCCTCCAATCTTCAGGAATTTTCTTGCTTCACCTAATAACATTGAATAGATTCGTAAGCCAAGTCAAACCATGCTCACCTAAAACTTTCCATACTTCTACAAGGATGTCATCCGCTCCTACACCTTTTCCAGGTCTCATAACCTTCAAAGCCTCCTCTACTTCCTTTCTTTGTATTCCTCTATAGCATGCACGATTCAAGTAACTTTCACTACAAGCTAGATCTCCCAAAGTGATATCTCTATTTCCTTCCCCAATGAAAAGTTTATGGAAGTACTCCTCCTATCTAGTCTTTATATCCTTTTGAGTAACAAGCACATGACCTTCCTCGTCCTTAATGCATCTCACTTGAGAAAGGCCTTTAGTTTTTCTTTCTCTTGCTTTGGCCAACCTGAATATATCCTTTTGTCCCTACTTAGAGTCGAGATTTTTGTACAAAACTTCATAAGCTTTTGACTTAGCTTCGCTTATGGCCTTCTTTGCTTCCTTCTTCTCTATTTTGTAGTTTGTGATAGTTTCCTCTGTTCTATCCTTAGACATAGCTTTAAAGCAAGCTCTTTTTATTTTTATCTTCTCTTGCACCCCTTCACTCCACCACCAAGACTCCCTTTGACATGGAGCTCCTCCCTTTGACTCGAGTAGCATCTCTTTGGCTACCTTTCGGATACAAGATGTTATCGCCTCCCACGTCTTGTTTTCACTACCGCTACAATCCCAAGATAAGTCTTATAAAACCTTCTCCCTGAAGCTCGCTTACTTCAATAGAAGATTCCACCATCTAGTTCTAGTTATCTTAGAAACCCTCCTATTTTTACCAACCCTTTCATTTGTACATCCAAGACTAACAAACGATGTTGGGTTGTCAAACTCTCTCCTAGGATTACTTTGCAGTGTTTACAACATAGCCTATCTCTTCTCCTCAACGTAAAGTAATCTATATTTGTTCTAGTTGGCCCACTTTTATAAGTATCTAAATGTTCCTCCCTCGTCTTGAAGAGAGTGTTTGCTATGAAAAGATTATATGCTGTTGCAAAATCCAAGATGGCTTTTCCCTCTTCATTTCTATCCCCAAAACCATGTCCTCCATGAACACTAGCATACCCCGAAGCATCTTTTCCCACATGTCCATTAAGAACTCCACCGATGCAAATCATCTCTCTTTATGGGAGTCCTTGTAGACTCTTATCCAAATCCTCCAAAAAAGCTTGTTTAGTTCTTTCATCTAAACCAATTTGTGGTGCATAAACTGAGATGATATTCAGAATTTCTTCTTCAAGCGCCAATTTTAGCAAAATAATCTGATCCCCGAATCTTTTCACCTCAACCATACAATCCTTCAAATCCTTATGAACAACCAATCCATCACTGTTTCTACCCTTATCTTTACCTGAATACCAAAGTTTAAAGCATGTCTTCTCAATCTCCCTGGCTTTCTCTCCAACCCATTTAGTCTCTGGAAGACATGGTATATGAATCTTCCTTCTTTCCAACGTATCCACTATCTCCATCAACTTTCTATTTAAATGCCAACATTCCAACTACCAATCCGTAACCTCCGTTGCAATCTCTTTTGGACTAACTTCTTTACTCGCATACGTCCATTATGCGAGAATCCTTGTAAATTTTGGACTACATCCAGGCAGCGATGCAGCAGAGCTAGATTAATTACCCGCATACGTTCCTCATGCGAGAACCCTTGAAAATTTTGAACTACATCCAGGTTGCGATATAGCGGCCCTTGCCAATTTTTCATTGCATTCGGGCGATGCAACGCGTCGCAAGTAGGGAACGCCCCAACAAAATCTGTATGTTTGCTTAAATCCATGTTGAAAAGATCCGACTGTCATGAGGCAACTTCTTAAATAGTATTTTTTTAGAAAAAAAGTACTATTTAGGAAGTTGTCTCGGATTGTTTTGCGCTAGCTGTCAGCTACCTAACACAACCCTCCTCATTTACCCGGGCTTGGGATCAACCATGGATGAGTTGAATATTTTTAAAATACAAAAATATTTTTATTCTGATTTTTTGAGTATTTTTGAGCTATTAAATAATTGTGTGAGTGTTGATTTGTGCTTTTCTTTTAGGAATCATAAAAAATTTTAAAAAATTAAAAACCACCATTCTTTTGCTCTTTTTGGATTCTCGACTACTTCGTAGCTTTCGCATTACGTGCTCCTTGTGTTCGACCCTAGTAGTTATACCAGTTAAAAATAAATAGCAAGACCGCTTATCACATTTTGATTGTTTGATTTCATTGTTTGGTGGTCTATTTTTTTTGATTGACTTAGCTTTGTTATTCGGATCGCAATGACCTTAATTATTACTTAACTCGAGTAGCCTCAGGCATGCCATCAATTACTGGCAACCTCAGTGGAGGTAGAACACATACAAAACTCAGTATCATAAGAATTATCCTCCAAAATAGCAGCCAGCTCTGCAATAGCTTCAGTATCACCGAGGAGACTCATTCAGGTCTCATGGGCATTTTCATGATAACCCTGCATTAGAATACCTTACCAACCTGATCGCTGACCAGCAAGCCTCTTTTAGGTGATAAATGGATGATTTTAGAACTCATGTCACTGATCCGTCAAAGAGAAGTTTGCCTTACATACTCTAATAGAACCGAATCCGAACAATCTGAAGCGAATGTCGGAGTAGGTAGATTTGACCAAGCCCACCATCTAGTCACTGTATTTCAAGATGATTATATTTTCTGTGATGACACTAATTTCATTTCTCTTAGGGAGTGGTAGGATGACAGTAGGCGGAGGCTTAATTAGGCTCTACGAGGATACACCTGAGGATACAAGCAAGCCTATTGAGGATGTTGATGACGGTGCTGAAGCCGCCTTTCCCTTTAATGATATAGATGGTGGTGCTGAAGTCACCAAATCTGAAGAGCAGCCAGAGCCAAATGATGATGTAGTTGTTTTGACTTTCTTTGTATCTACTGATGATGAGATAAAATCCCAAAAAATGTACAAAAGAGAAGAAATCGAAAAAGAAATAAAAAGATAGTTGATCAATCTCCATCTTTCTCTGATACTTCACAAAAAGCAAGTCCCCGTTGTTAAAAAAACATTTTCTTCTTCCTCTTATGATCCTTCGATTGTACAGACTAACAAAGAGGATGTACAGATTCCTTTTCCCAAAACACTCTGCTTAGGAAAAGGTCATAAAAAAGGAAAACACCAAAAAGATCCAAATGAATGATCTAACGAAAGAGATGATAAGCAAGTTCACGATCCAACTCACTCTTTCGGAAG
Source organism: Ottelia alismoides (assembly GCA_037367405.1). Taxonomy (NCBI): domain Eukaryota; kingdom Viridiplantae; phylum Streptophyta; class Magnoliopsida; order Alismatales; family Hydrocharitaceae; genus Ottelia; species Ottelia alismoides. The sequence goes on along the minus strand of JAZKJV010010702.1, from coordinate 557,129 downwards.
CCTTGGCACACATCCCTTTTCTGCAGAAAGGTCTTAAAGAACGAACCACAGTCCACATGAAGAAGAGATAGCGCAACCATTATTCTGATATCCATGTGCTGGCCAAGGAAACCTGCCATGCTATTCAGAACCGACTCCCAGTCAAGAGATTAGATTCGGGAGCATAGTGTGTCAGATACAAGATCCTCGATCAGACCTTTGATCGTACTCTATTGGATAGATGATCTTCGATTAACCTCCTTTGATCTTCGATTAACCTCCTTCCTTCGTACCTACTCGACAAGTTCGAGTTCGGGCCACTTCGACCAAGTCGAATGATCTTGCAGTTTACCGATAGATCGATCAAGAGTATAAGGGTTTAATCGAAGATGTGCTGGGAAGAGCAATTATTGCTTTCTCGATGGTACACAGAATATAATAAAGTGGCCATTTCTCTAGAAGACCATGAAAATACGACATTCACCTGTCCGTTCGGAACTTATGCTTTCCAACAGATGTCCTTTGGACTATGTAATTCTCCGGCTATAATCCGAAGGTGCATGCTTTCGATATTCGCGGACATGGTGGAAGATATCTTGGAGGTCTTCATGGATGATTTCTTGGTCTACGATGATAATTTTGATTCCTACCTTTCTAGCCTAGACTGCGTGCTTCAAAGGTGCACAGAGGTTAATCTCGTACTTTTTTGGGAGAAGAGTCATTTTATGATGATTCAAGTGATGGTCCTTGGTCACATCATCTCAAATAGGGGCATGGAGGTGGACCTGACCAAGGTGGATATTATAAAAAAAACTCAATCCACCATCCAACATGAAGCAGCTATGATCTTTCCTTCACTACAAAAAAAGGCGGGATTGGCGTGCACATAAAAGCTCGTTATGTGCACGCCTAGTGCACGCCATGTGCACGCCCGAGGGGTAGGCGAGCACATGTGCTCGTTCCGGGCGTGCTCGCTTCTGTGAGAGTCGCCACGGTTGGTGGGCGAGCACATTGGGACGCTATGTGCTCGCCCGCTCCCTGCGGGCACATATGTGCTCGCCGATGTGATCGCCTCCTCTATAAATTGCGATTACCCACGGAGCACCTAGCGAGCACATGTGCTCGCCCAAAGTGATTTCCAGGAAAAAAATATACAGGTTCGACAGGGTTTTGACGCCCCATCGAACATGTATACCCTGCCAATAAACCACTGCAGGTAGCTCCCTAAGGGTATATATATTATAGCAGTTCGTAGAGTAAGATAACTAGCATTAAGAATTTAAAAGAACGCAATATACATGAATTCAGAAATAAACAATCTAATTTAATATCTAAATATTACAAACAAGACAAAGCCAACAAAGTTCATATAAATTAAAAGATGTGCTAAAAGTTTAAAAAAAATACAGATCCAAACCACCAAAAATTTACTTCTTCTTTGATCTAAAAAATTTGGACACTAAACCCTGCTTTTTTCTTTTTTTCTTTCTCCTTTTCTTTGAACCTCGCATACATGCGTGCCTCTTCTTCAGGGTCATTCTCCTCCTCCTCTTCGTTATCAGATTCAATCTCTTCAGGTTGAGATGCACTCCCTTGCGACCTATATTTTGAATGGAAGATATATATCTATTACATGCATTTTGTAGATATAGAAATTTAAAATTATTACTCATTCTATAAGGAGAATACTTACATGTACGCAGTGAACTCCTCTCGGAGCTTCGTCACCTGCTCCACCATCATCGCCATATGCGACTCCATTGGAACTGTTGATTGGGACGGATGTGGTTGCATGTACGACGGCTGAGAGTATGCAGAATAGGAGTGACGATGTTCCTCCACATAATATGGAGGAAGACCACCAAGCGTCTGCTTCCTATTCGCCACAACGTCCCTCTCTCCAACACCTTATAAGTTTTTCAATTTTTAATATAAAATTATATATTAGAAATGAATATAGTAAGATAATATTTATGCATATATACCTGCTTCCATATCGTTTTATCAAATGGTGGTTGCTCTCCAGTTGGATCGACACCCCATTTTTCTGCAGATAGTGCCAGACAACGATCCTGAAATACAAAGTTTACAATATATATATATATATATATATATAAATAAGTTATAATATATCATTTAATTGTAAATAAATTGATAGACTTACCAACAATTGTCCTGCTTCAGGAGTGGACCATTGCGACTCTCCTTCTCTCCCACTCATGTGGGACCTCGACCACCACTCCTGAAAAGCGGGTTCCCTTTCCAACCTAGCTGCCTGAATTTTTTTTAAGATCTATTACAACATTGCATTATATTAAAGTAGATCTCCAAAAAATAATTTTAAATCGTAATGCCATCTCCGCTCTAATCTGATTGTGGCTTTTAGAGCCACTTGTCGACTTAATCCTTTGTTTTTGGCGGTTTGTCTTTCCCGCCATAGATCTTCTTCCAAACTCATCATCCGCAACGAATGCATCACAGAAATCCGCCCATCTGGAAGGATTATGTTATGATAATTGATTATTTTAAAAATTTTAATATAAAGTATTTGACAAGTATAATACCTATGCTCCGTACACCATGACGGCGGGAACCTCTTCATCTCCTCAAAATTCATCTCCTCGCATCCCGTCTTCGCATGCGAGTCTCTCCTTGCCTTGAAAAATGTATCGCTCATTCTCTTTTTTGCCAAATGAATGAAGGCTCTACGATAAACCTCCTTCCCCAGACCAGAGCCAAGGCGAAACCTACTCTGAAAAATTATAACAATTTATAAGATACAAAAAACTTGACCAAAAAATTCTGTATCACTTCTTAGAAACATTTCTTACCAGAAACATGTCAAACAGTCTCTCCTGCTCTGCAGCAGGGATGCGACACCATCTAAATTGCATGGAAGTCAAGTGTGTCTTTATTATGTTGGTTATCTCTTTTGCCACCCTGTTGCTGTTCAAAAAATCCCTACATTTACTAGAAAATTTAACTTCCATACAATTTATAAAAAATTGGAAAATATTTAAAGATAAAATCTATAAAATTTTTACCTCCCATCAGTCGTAACCTCCAACAAAGGGTGGGACGCCGACGTCTGTCCAACTACAGTGGGTAAAGGCACGGATGTGCTTGACCGTCCAGAAGAAGGAGAGTCAGAACCCATCGATGTCCGTGCTGGTATGGGGACCTGGACTGGGAATCCTGTAGGGGCTGCTGAGGTAGATGGCTCTTCATAGCCTCCTACGTAAAAGGGTGGCGGAGGATAACCAAGAGACTCGTAGTAAGCTATCACCCGGCGAACCTCGTCGGACTGTGAATCAAGAACAACATCCGGGGTGGGCTGCCTACTGGAAGAAGGTGTGTCTGAGGAAGATGGACGATTGGATCTATGTGATCCATGCGCCCCGCCACGTCCAAAACCTGCCATGACTGTAATAATGATGCATTACATATTTATTATTTAAGATTTTAGTTAATTCAATTATAATTGTATAATAAAACTTACAACTAATCTTCATCACTTATTTCGGTGGGATTAAAGGATATTTCTTCGTTTTCTGAGTTTTCCGAGTAATCATTTCTGGAGTCAGTATCATCTTGTAAGTCAACACACAAAACTTCATTATCAGCCAATCGAATCGATTCGATAACTGGGACTTGTTCTGTTAAGTCTATTCTTTCATTAGTCGGTGTAAATGCTTCATCTATATCATCTTCCTGATTACTGGAATCATTGGAGATAAAACCTCGAGAATTTATCTTCACAACATTTACTGTTTCAATGCTCTTTCTCTTCTTTGATATTTGTGGGAGATAACATACTTGATCCGCTTGAGATGCTGAGACGAATGGTTCAAATCTGCGTATAAATTTCCTTTGCACCACGTTGACAATGTTATTTCTTTTATCGAGTACTACACCTCCATTGGGTTCATACCAATCACACAAGAAAAGAACTACTTTATTCAAGCCTGGTATACTATATTCCACTTCTATAATCTCCTTTAAAATTCCGTAATAATTCAGATGATCTTCCTCATAACAAGATCCGTGAACCATCACTCCATGATTTTGAGTTGTCAAATATTTACCGGAATTTAAGGTATGAAAACGATACCCATTACTAAAACATGAGTTGTATGATCGAACCTTATAAACAGGTCCTTCTCCAAAATATTTTAAAATATGAGAATAGAAATCACCACCGTCCAACTATTTTGAGCGGTCTTTAAACCACGCTGGAAATTGATTTCTATAAGTGTTCAGAACTTCGTCATCTGAATACATAGGATTTTCCTACATAATTTTCTCTCTAAATTCCCTACAATTTATAAGAGAAAAATATTCATTACTTGTGATGAATATATACATAAAGTAATTCAAATACTTACTGAACATATGGTGTTATTTCCTCGCAATTGTCTAATACGTATAACTCTGCAGCATCCTTCTCTTGTTTCGATAAGAAACGTTCAGTTGCTTTGCCTATTAGATGAGTGGATGGCCGAAAGATACTGATACAAGGTTCTTCATCGGAAGAAATTGTCTCATTCCTCCTACATTTATTGTGGATAGTCTCCACATCTTCTGGAAGATATCTTGCGCAGAATGTTGCGACTTCCTCATATATATATTGTGAACTTATAGATCCTTCAAATTTACTTTTATTTCGGACCTTTCTTTTAAGAAAGAACATAAACCTATAAAAAAATAGGTTAAACATTTAGTCCAAATAGTAAAGAAGGAATGACATTATAATACATTTAATTACCTTTCAAATGGATGAATCCAACGATATTTTACCGGTCCTCCAACTTTTGCTTCCCATTGAATATGAATCATCAGATGATCCATCGAATCAAAAAATGAAGGCGGAAATATCTTCTCCAGGTTACACATAATCACAGGAATATTTTTCTGAAGATAATCCATCTCCATGCGGTGTATGCGTGACGAGCATAACACCTGGAAAAATCTGCTTACATCTGAAAGAGCATCGACAATGTTTTTCGGTAACAATCCTTTGAACACTAACGGTAGTAATCTTTCCATAAAAACATGGCAGTCATGACTCTTCATTCCCTTAAATGTAAACTTCTTCAGATCGACCAAATTGGAAAAAATTGATGCATATCCGTCTGGAAACTTCAATTTACTTGTCCATTCACAAACAAGCTTAACTTGATTTCTATCTAAGGTATACTTTGCTTTTGGAACTTCAACCCTTCCACTATAATGTTCCTTGATATGCAATTCTGGGCGATTACATATGATTTGTAAATCACGACGAGACTTTACTGCGTCCATGCGTACTCCATCCAGATAACATTCCATATGCTGGGAAGTCATTTATCGTCCAAAGCAGAGCTACTTTCATGTTAAATGTTTGACTCTTATTAGCATCATATGTATCAACTCCATCGACCCATAACATTTTCAACTTATCGATAAGAGGACGCAAATAAACATCAATGTACTTTCCCGGATGTGTAGGTCCTGGTACTAAAAACGAAAGAAATATAAACTGTCGCTTATTACATAACCATGGGGGTAGATTATATGGCGTTGTCATTACTGGCCAAAAAGAGTAATCTCTACTTCTTCCATGAGGATTAAACTCATATGTACATAAACCTATAACGCAATTCCTCTTTTCATCATTAAATGTAGGAAAAGCTGACATCAATTCTTTCCAACAATCAGACTCGGATGGATGCTCCATATATTCATCGACTTTATGTTCCGCGTGCCATGTCATGTACTTCGCCGTTTCTTTACAATAATATAGTCGTTTCAATCTCGGAGTCAACGGGAAATAACGTAGAATCTTTCTCGATATTTTTGTTCCACTCTTACTAGCTGTTTGATATCTTGGCTCATTACATTCAGGACACCGTTGTAAATGTTGATGTTCACCGTAATATAGAATATGGTGATTTATGCATGTGTCTATTTTAACTTCTACTAAACCCATCTTCCGCATCATCTTTTTTGTTTTGTAATAATTATCAGGTAATTCTGCATCTTCTGGTAACATCTTCTTAATAATCCTCAGCATTGCATCAAAATTACGATCGGTCATATTATATTCCATCTTCATCGATAGAAGATCCGAGACCGCAGAAAGTTTTGAATATGTCTTGCAACCCAACCACAATGGCTCTTCCGCTTTTTTCAACAGCTCGTAAAATTCTGCAGACTCTCCATATGGTTCCTCATCATCTAACAAAGTATCATTAAATTCTGGACCCGGAACATCCATAACCATATCTGCAAAGGGATTAATATTGCCAGCTTCTTCCACATCATTCATTCTATCCTCGAAATTCTCACCATGCCTCCACCAAATCTGATATCCTTCCATGAAACCCATTCTATAAAGATGTAACTGAGTTTTATCTTTTGATCTTTTCCTCATTAGACGACATTTCTTACATGGACACAAGATAGTTCCATCTGAATCCACAATATGGGAACCTTGTGCGTAAGCAAATTGTATAAATTCCTGAACACCTCTTTGAAAGGCATATGCTATACGTCCATCTACTACACGGTTGTACATCCATTCTCTATTGGTCATATTGATGAACCTGAATTAAATAATCTAAAATGTCAAATCTAAGAAATTGAGGATATCTAAACGTATCACATTATTGAGATAAAAGATGAGAAGAGAAGTGTATTAATTATGTTATCACTTTAGCCCGTCCATAAGGATTCAAATTTACGAAAAGATGATCGTTGTCACAAGTATCTTTATTTCTAACGAAAATTCGGCAGCATAACCCTACACCTCTCCTGTATACCCCATAAATCAATCGTAATTAATTATCAAAATAATCATATTAGTGATTATTTCAATAATAACTATGATTGATTTGGTATACAGAAGAGGAAGGGGTTATGAACCGAATTTCCGTAAGAAATAAAGACATTGTGACACAGATCACCTTTTAGTAAATTTGAATCCTTACGGACCCCCTTAGTCCGGGACCTCCGAACTAAGGAAAGCTAATATAAATATATACTTTAAGATCATTTTACGTCATACATTTGTATGTGCTAGAAATGAGACTATAAAATAATCTTAAAATATTTATTCATTTATATTAACCGGGCAATTACGTATATTTGGCTGGTTAACGATGGGGATAGGGATAAGTGTGATCCTTATTTAGTGCCTAATACAGTGCTTGGGTCACTAAGAGTTAATAGGCACCTGCAAAAAAAATTCGAACATGCAAACATCAAAATCCATGACCATTGGTCTGGGATAAACATTCGAAAGTGAGTCCAATAGTGCTGTGAAAAAATAAAAAAATATAACACAGTTAGAGGTGATCAAATCCTCCAATGTGTTGCACACGCCACCCGTTGTGCAGGGCCACACACCACCCGGTGTGGAAGGACGCACTGTGTGTGATGGATTTTGTGCGATTTTCTAATAATTACTAAATAATATTTTGGACTTATCATAAACCTATCTATAAGTTAATGTGATATAATTGGTCATATTAACTAGAATTTAATGTGATAATAAATTATCACAAAGGAAACATTGGTGTATATCATATCTCATATCAAAACGATATGAAATTTTAAAACTGTTATTAATGATGTTCATCATATCTAATATCTACATTATTGAAGTTGAGTAACTAAAGTTATTCACAAATTTCATAACTAATCTTTTTTGAAGTTGACAAACAAATGTTATTCACAAATTTCTTAACTAATCATACAAGTATTTTGTCATTTAAAATTTACAAAATTTAAACATAATGTTGGTTGAGGCATTTTATCGAACACCTACAGGGCATACAATTATAAATATTATTGAGACAATCAAATTCGAAATGACAATACTATAGCGATCTACTATTATCCTTAACATGTAAAACACATATAAACTATCAAAACAATACACTACATTCAACAAAAAGTTTAAACCCTAATCTATACAAACAATACAAATAGGTAATGAAATCGTATAAAAAGAGAAAGGATTAAGGATTATACTGAGTGGTAGATGTAGATCTACTCAAAACACGAAAACGATGGGCGTCGGGGTTGGGGCGGAGGGCTGGCAGGTCACCGGAGGGGAGAAAATGGGAGAGACTTACGTGAGAATGAGGAAGAAGAGCCGCGCGAGGTTCTGTTTACGGGCCTGGACGAGCACACTTAAGTGCTCGCCAGGCCGTCGTCAAGTGCTCGCCCGAAATTTCCAGGCGCTAAAGTTATCCGCGCAAGGAAATTCAAGTGGGCGAGCACAATTGAGCGAGCACATGAGCGAGCACATGTGCTCTTCAAAAATGGTAACCGCGCCTCTCCGCAAAATTCAAACCAGCGATCCTCATGGGCGAGCACATGTGCTCTTAGTGTGCTCGCCCAATAAGGGGCGAGCACATGTGCTCGCTTGGTGCACGCAGAGCCGTGCACGCTAATCCCGCCTTTTTTTGTAGTGCTTGGGCATGTCGGTTTCGACCAACGTTTTATATGAGACTTCAATAAAAATGCCCGACCGTTGTCTGATCTTCTCACGAAAGACACCATGTTTATATTTGATGTTAACTGTCTTTCAGCATTCAAAACTCTCAAGAATTTGTTGTAGAGGCTCATGTCCTTCAGCCGCCCGATTGGTCTCTCCCATTCGAGATCATGACAGATGCCTCCGATTTTACCGTTGGGGTTGGGTTATAGAGAAATAAATGTTAGTCATAATATTAACCTTAGATAAATTTAGGTCACATATCTTAGGATCGAAGGTAATAATTTTCACTGATTACACTGCCGTCAAGTATTTAATAGACAAGAAGGATTTGAAGTTGCATCTGACCAGATGGATCATTCTACTCCAGGAGTTCGATATTGTGATCAAGGATAATCCTGGAGTTAAGAATATGGTGGTGGATCACATTTCCCAATTAGAAACACCTTAGACTTTTGAGTTTGATGTGCCAATAACCAAGACCTTCCCCGACGAGGTGATTTTTGTTGTTGCCTCGCTGTCATGGTATGCTGAAATTGTGAACTTTCTTATTATTAAGAAAGTTCCAAAAGGTTGGTCCTGATAGAGAATTGAGACTTTCCTCGCGAAAGCCAAGTCATACCATTGGGAGGATCCAATCCGTTATCATGAAGGAGCGGATTCCGTTTAGCATCGGTGTATTCCTCAAGAGAAATACCAGGGTGTCCTCATGTATTGTCACAGATTAGAAGCTGGAGGACACCATTCAGAGAAGAGGACAACACAGAAGGTGCTTCAATTCGGCCTCTGGTGTCCTATACTCGTTGCAGATGCCCACGCATTCGTAAAGAGATGTACTGACTACCAGAAAATGGGCCCTTGTGGACATAGAGATATGATGCCGATGCTACGGGTTCACTTCTGTGAAGTGTTTGATGCATGGAGCATCAACTTTATGGGTATGTTTCCTAAAAGTCAAGTGTTTGAGTATACTCTTCTCGATGTGTATTATGTGAGTCGTTGGGTAGACGTTATTCTTGCCCAAGCCACTGATGCGAACATATTTTATAAGTTCATGAGAAAGCATATCATTACACGGTTCAGGGTCTCTCATGATCTGATCTTAGATGGGGTAGCCACTCCACCAACAATAAGGTATGTGCACTTGCTAACGAGTTCAGCATAGACAATCGGGTTGCTACACCGTATCATCCTCAGACGAATGATCTAGCCGAGGTCTCAAATAGAGAGATCAAGATGATCTTGCGGAAGATTGTTCGTCCATACCGAAAGGATTGGACACAGCTTTTAGACTCGGTTCTTTGGGTCTATAGGACATCCTTCAAAACTCCATTGGGTACATCTCCCTTTTGGCTCGTTTATGACAAGCCATGCCACTTACCTATTGAGATCAAGAGTCGATCCTTTTGGGCATAAAAGAAGTGATCTTTGGACTAGATGTTGCGGGAGATCAAACGTAGACTGAACTGGCAGCACTGGAAGAACTGAGAGACGAAGCCTTCACGAGTAGCCTGCATTATAAGAAACAGATGAAAGAGTGGCATGATGCTCACATCAGCCACACGCAGTTTGAGCATGATCAGAAAGTATGGCTATTCGATGCGAGACTGAAATTATTTCTAGGGAAACTTCAAAGCAAATGGAAAGGTCCATATCTGGTGCGAAAGGTGTACGACAATGGTAGAATCGATATGTCTGAGTTGTCGTCTAATTCCACCTTTCGAGTCAACGGTCAACGGTTGAAACCTTTTCTCGATCATGAACCACAAACCGTTGAAGTTGCCCCCATCTATCTCATATGAGATGATATTTTCACTCTTACACTATTTCATTTCAGTACTTTATTTCGCATATTAAGTGTAATATTTGCATGTAAACCCTTAAAGTTATTTTATACCCATACCGGTACATATTAAATTGAAAATATTTGGGTATTTTTTGTTTATGTCCCTAGGATTTATTTATATTATTATTTTCATATAAAGTTTCTAGAAATTGTAAATATGTCCTCTATTCACTAATTTATTTTCTTTCCCGTATGAACTGAGTGAAATCCATATTTATTAGATTAATTTTTGTAAGGCAATTAAAATTAATTTTCTATTTATAAACATACAAAACATTCCATTTTCTCATATTTATTACATAAAAATATTTAAAAATTTGTAATTTTTTTCAAAACATCCAAAAAACATGTAGGCATATTTAGTTATATTCCAGCTTCTGGCCAAATGTTTTTGAAAAATATAAAGTAAAACTCCTAAAAATTACAAAACTTTAAAAATGTTATAAAAAATGCTAAATTTTAGAAAAATCATTCAAATATTGTTTTCTACTTCTGAATTTTCTTCGTGATATATATTATCTTTTAAAATTAGTTTAAGGTATATTTTACGCTTATAAACATTTTTAAAACCCTAAACAAGACTGTCTATTTATTTTGTCCACTACCTTTTCTTATATATTTATTTAAAATCCATAAAAATTAAAAAATCCCTTAAAAATCTCCAAAACATCATTAAAAACAAAAAACATTTTATTTCTTGCATATTGAGTTTATTTATTTTATTTTTAAAATCCAAACACATCTCTTCTTTACATATTATCTATATAGTATATTTGTTAGGAAAAAATGGGGCTGCCCCCGCCCCATTTTTCCTCAAATTTTTTATTTTTTTTGAAAAATATCACCATATATATTCATCCCTATATCCCTCCTACATGTCATTTGAATTTCGTAAGAAACAGAGACTCTTACGGCCTCCATCGAGATGATGTCGATTTAAAAAATTATGTTACCGTTAAAAAATGACTGTCTGTATGGAGGTCATAGAGGTCTCTGTTTCTGGCGAAATTCGAATGACATATAGGAGGGAAATATGGATCAATATACATGCCTATATTTTTTGAAAAAAAAATAAAAAAAGCGTCGAAAATGGTGCGGGGGCAGCCATGTTGGCTGTCCTAAGGGGGCAGCCCCATTGAACTCTATTTTTTATCTTCATTATTTTATATTTCATTTCTAAAAATTAAAAATTGAAATTTAAAAAATTAAAAATTGCAAAATTAAAACATATAAAAAATATAAAAGTTAAAAATCCATAAAAAATAAAATATTAAAACCCAAAAAATTGCTAAAAAGGGACATAAAATTTCAAAAAACACAAAAATATTATTAAGAAATTAATGTTTCTTTTTATACACTACTCCTTGTTATGTTTGTAATTCAACGTTTATAAACTATAAACAAATTTTGTACAGTGAAAAATAAAATAAATCTGGGCTCTCACTAGCATTTTGATTCATTTAGCTTATATTGTGGGATTCAATTGTTGATTGAACTGCATATTTGAGAGGTGGTCACAATGACTTGAGTATCTGAGTTACCTCGAGCATACTTGCAGGTGCATCAACCACCAATCACATACACTAGACGTCCTCCTTAATTAATAGCAAAGCAACCACATTCTTGGAGGCCATCGGAGTTCCGCCACATATGGTTGAACATAGAAGTTAGAGGAGGAGGAAGACCTCCTCCTCTAACTGTCGTGGATTGCACAAGAAAGGCGACAAATCGACCATTTGATCCTAAGAACCTCCACGCCATTGATCGAAAAAGAACATCAATCTCTATCTTTTACTAGAGGCTCCTCAATTGTTGATCCTTATCCAAAGGTCAAGAATCACCAACGTAGGCCATCTATTAACCATACGATTACTCTTCAATGGACTCCAAAGATGGGGCCATGTGGCTATTTATTAACCACTTGATTGAGATTAAAAAAATCTATTACTATTCGGATCCAAGACCAACGCACGTGTGCAATACAATACATTGAGGGTGTGTTTAGATAGTGGGTCTAGGTGGGTTAAACTGGTTGAAGGTAACCCATTTTTGGGTTTTGGTGTTTGGATAGAGAGTTAAACTAGGGGTGGGTTAGAAATAAGTTTGGAGTGATATCATTGTATTGGAGTTTATAAAAGTGAGTAGTTATTGTGATGTGATTGTATTTGAGTTTGAAAAAGTGAGTAGAAGTGGAATAGTTTATAATTTTTATATAATATGATGGTATAGTATATTATTTTTTATGGAATTGATGATGGAGAATTGATTTATTTAATTTTTTAAAAAAGATAAAAAGTGGGCTCCACGTGGAGGGAGAAAATATGAGGTAGAGGAGTTAAACCACCCGAGGGTGGTTTAACCCGATACCCGAACATGCCCTGAGCTTTTGCACGGAAGATCTCATAACTTAAAGTATTCATAGACGAAACCTGCCAAATTACAAGAAAGCACCAGTCGGCTTTAGCATATTACAAAATGGCCCTTCGAGGCTAATTTCTAAAGCTTTCTTAATTATTTATTTTACACAAAATGCTTCCATATATTGAAAAATATCTAGCGAAGCAGTTCTAAAAAATATAATTTTGATACCATTGTGTAGATGTATTCACCCTTTTTCATTTGACATATTGTAAAAACACATTTGATTATATTAAATTATTGATGAATATTTAAGTGAAAATTGATTTTGATTTTTTTATTCATTTGAAATTCACACACGCACGTACACACGCACGCACGCACATATGAAAGACAATTGTGCAAAAATAGTTATTGTGAAGCTTATCTTAAAAGGATAGTTTTGGCACTTGAATTTTATAAATTCAATTAATATTGTGCTCTAGATAAGTTATTCTTATGATTCCTTTTTTTTATGTTTGTAGGATGCATATTACCTCATTTCACAAAAATAAAAATTATCCTGGATATTTCTTTTATTACCTTATCATTTGTGATTTTTGAAGGATTAATTGAATTGGTTTGCTCGACGTAAAAATTGAAATACATTAAATCACGCAAGTTCCTATTTCTCACGCATATCTTCTTTGATGTGATAGTTTGAAAGCCACCTATATGACTTGTAATCCAATCTTTCATTCTTGAACCAAACATACTAAGTTAGATATTTATTTTTTTTATCAAAAAAGTAGCTCTTGGCATCTAATTATTAGATTTTTCTGAGTAACGATAAAGTTGTCGACATTCTAATTTCTAATCAAAGCCATATCTTTGAAGGCCTTCCTTCATCATCGATTCAAGCTAAATCTCTGCTACTCACCGACTTAATTTGAGGGGAGCTAGGTATTACTATTTGTAATAGTCATGACATAGACGGATATATATCAGTGTAATTGTGCTTTGTACAATTGAGCTATAAATATATAATTGGTAGAGAGATGGAGTACAGCAAACTCCTATAATCATAGTACAACAATATTTTACAAGCTTGACTATGTAGAACACATCGTAAGATTAATTGTCATTTCTATATAATAGAGGATGTCGTTGACAAAAGTACTACATTGCAAAATGTATGGCTTAGAATATCACAAGCTTTTAAAAATAGTTACTTTTATGCAATTTATCCGATTATATACTGCAATAAGGACTCACATGTAAACTCCTCTATAATATAATAAAAATAAACCCCGTATTTGCTCGTCTCCTACCTTCCACCATTCATATACATTGGATACCTCATCCCACGAGTACAGTATGCGTGGACATTATATAGACCTGATCTCTCTCTCTCTCTCTCTCTCTCTCTCTGCGGCCACTCACATCACTGTTAGTTCACTGATGCAAACACTGCACAGCTGCTGCACAAGGTATTGCAGTTCCTGCAAAAGAAAATTGTAAAGAGAGAGATAAAATATACTGCTTGGGAAGCCAAGGAATTGCTTGATTAAAAAGTTACATAGAAATATATACGTGGCACCGTTTTAGGCATATATTTATATACAGTATAAATGGAAGCTGCATGATGATTGACTTGCTGGCGACGCGGGAGAGATCTATCTGTACATGAAGAGGAGTAATATGTGTGGCAGAATGGGGCACCTCCTGCGGAGCCAATGAGGCGTTGAGCCATCAAATATCTGTAAAGCTTCGTGTTGGATCAGTCCACTGCTCTCATTCAAATAGGCATATGCACCTTTCCAGGTACCGAACATGCCAGTGGGCATCATGGGGGAGGGCTGTGGCAAACAATCACATATATCAGGGGGAGAGAGAGAGAGTTGATTGGTGGGTGTTGTGGTGCCAAAGGCAGGGGGTCTCATTTGCATTGTCCCTCTTCACCCTTATTGCATTCCTCCCCTCCCTCTACAATGTGAAGTCCATTTTAACATGGATGCCTGGTGTCCTTACAATATACTGGACTTAAAGGAACGATTATATTATCCATTGTTTAGTTCTTTAAATTCGCAACGAATATTGCATTCATTGCTATATTACTCGCAACAAATCATATAACAATGTTTAATTGTTGATTTTTCTTATAATCGTTGTTAAATTTAACGATGATTACTATCAATTTTAACGAATAAGTTAATGAAAAATTCATTATAAGAATCTTTAACAACTAATATGTAAGAACAAAAGATAATTTAGAAAGAAAAATATTTGCTGTTGTATCTTTAATATAGTAAGATATGCTAATATATAATCAAATTATATGCTCCCTTATGTAAATTTTGTTGCAGTGAATTTGGGTAACGTACATAAGATTCTACCACCAAGTTGGGTTGGACTACTTCTAAAGGTTAGTACTGAGATTTGTATCTTCAAAAAGGATTAACCAGTAAATACGAGGTGATTCAACTCACAACTAATCCCTTCAAGTTATGAAATTAATTTTACATCAGGAGCAAGCTATTTAAATCCTGATATA
Source organism: Ottelia alismoides (assembly GCA_037367405.1). NCBI lineage: Eukaryota > Viridiplantae > Streptophyta > Magnoliopsida > Alismatales > Hydrocharitaceae > Ottelia > Ottelia alismoides. The sequence goes on along the minus strand of JAZKJV010010702.1, from coordinate 541,931 downwards.
TCTCTTGGAGATCATAGATCGTATACCACTGGTAATGAGTGGGAGGAGAATTTTCAAGTTAGCATCGAACAAAATGGATATGTGATGATGACTAGCTTGAGATATCACCACTGTATCTTCCCGTGTTAATTATATAAAACGTAAAATATTTGTTGTAAAGATCAATGATACACTTTAAAAATTCAAGAATAACATAATATATATTTAACTTGGTATTATATAGCAACATTTATATGTTTTCTTTGTCAAGATTTTTTCTTCCAATTGTTGACGTAATAATAATTATTATCAGAGGATAATTATTGTTAATTTCACTATTGCTAACAATGTGACATTCATTAACAATTAAAGAATTGAATATTAATTGATAAGGAACAATATTCCTTGTTACATACATAACATCAAATGATATTGCAAGCACGTAAAAAATGTTCCTTGCTTGTAATATGGCACTCAGAACGAATTTCATGAATTAAATATTAATTTATGACTCACGTTCATTTTTATCAACATAAAATTAGATGATTTAAGAGTAATATCTAGAAATTTCATTAATATAGGTCAATTTTGTTATTGTGGAAGATTAATACCTAGGTAGTAATTATGATTTACATAAGATACATTGGACAATCGATGAGTTTTTTTATGAATAGAAACTTGCGCAAGAAGCATAACACTACAAGAAATTTGATCTACGGCAACAAATAATTTAAATATTCTTTGCCATATCTGTCGATGTTAAATGTATACCAATGAATATTTGTTGTAAGCATATATTTTGTACTTTTAATTGTATGATTTGTTGCTAGAAATATAACAGAAAATACAATATCGTTGTGAATTTAAAGAGGCAAGTAACGAATATTATTCATAGTTATATATAGGAATTTTTATGGCTTGTGCCCTTCTTAGATGTTGCAATGTCATTTATGCTCCTCCTTTTTTTGGAATATCTATTGTGCCCTTGACTTCTTCCACAATTATCACTTGTGTCCCTCGGGTTAGCTCGCATACATCCACATCTCAAATGGTTTTTAACTTTTGGGATACCCTGGTAAGTAGAATGATTAGCCAAGCACACTAAGGTCACCTCCTTTACCCCCTTCTCCTCCACCCCTCCTCCTTCCCACTTCCTCGTTATGTACACTTATCTTCTCCTAGAGATGAGAGATGGAGATGATATTGACATTCTCTATCGGCGCTCAACTCCAAAAATTCCATGAGCGATGGAGGTCAATGGTGCTCTAGGCAGTCGAAGATGACAGACTAGGGAAGAGGAAGGCACCTCCCTCCTCGGCATGCCCGATGGAGATGTCTCAAGCACTCCTTATGGATATGAGCAGCTGACAAGGGTAGTGGTCCTCCTGACCTCGGCTCTAAGATGATGGTGCTCCCTCGACAATGGAATGGGCTCTAGGTGGTTGATGTTGATTCAGATCTCCAAGAAACTTGTTGGTCTCGCAGAAGGGTGTACAAATTATGATGCTGCTTGATGTCGTTTAAAACAAATATGTGGTGAAAGCTCTAGATAGTTCTTATGTTCTTAGTGGTTGAGATTCATGTGTAACGATGCTGAGTTGGTTTGTTTGGTACTATAGTTAGATGTTCTCCAAGCTCTTCTCAAATACAGGTTAAGTCGGTGATGCATGTGTTGTAGATGTGGTCAAAGGTTGAAGAAGATCTTCTCTAGCACATTGAAAGATTGGTATGAAGTTTTGTGAATCTCAGCTTGGAACTTGAGGTTACAGAAGTTTCATAAATTGGAATGGAATCTTCATTTAATTAGAAAAGAATTTATGTTGGATTCTATCATAAGTTTTATTGGAATTAATTTTAGGTAATGTGGGCAGAGGAAGAGGTGGTCAGAGGAGGAACAAGGGAGGGTGTGTTTCTTAGAGGAGGAGGAGTGGGTTGTGCGAGGGTGTAGTAGAGGTGATAAAAGGAGGAGCTGGAACAACAGAGGAGGGGTCAGAGGTGATGGGGAGGGGGGAGGTGTAGGTCGATGTGGAGAGGGAGGAGGATTGCGGTAGGTGGGTGTGTTTAGATGGTTATGCCCCTCTAAACTTCATCATTGTTTGAAAAATCCACGATTTAGTTCATCTCATCAATGGCCAAACTAATGGAAGAGCATGAGTGATAATTGTAGAAGAAGTCAAGGTGCATAACTGATATTCCAAAGATGGAAGAGGCCTAATTGATATTACAACAACTGAGAAGGACATTGGTGTTTTATTTTAATTACTGATGATATGGTAATGCATATTGAGTTATTCATTACTTTAGGTTAATTTTGTTATGGTTCACGAATAGCATTCATCTACCTTTATTCTTCTATTTTGTCTTTAAATCTCTAGCAAAACACCAATAAATTCCACTAATTAGCATAAATTAATATCTTACAATCATAGGTAAATAGCTTGTAAATAACAAGTAATTATCTATATTTAAATCTAAAGAGTAAAGAAAAGAAAAATAAATAAGTATCAAAGATATTGTATGACCCTAAACCTTGATATTAAGTCAATATTGACTAGGTGATGAATCTCTATTTCATCACCTTTATTCTATTATTTTGGCCTTAAAAAACCCTAGTAAATGTTCATAAATAGATTTAATTTGCATAATTTAGCATTCATGCATTGTTTTTTAAATAGTGCATAAAATACGATTTTTAATGCCAAAATTATAGAATAAAGAAAAGAAAAGAATAAAATATCAAAGATATATTCATAACCCTAAACACAGAGACCTAGGAATTTCGATGAACAGGTCGACAAGGAATAAAGTAAGGGGGAGATAAGGGTCCAAATACAAGAAAAAGCACTTTATTTTATTAGTTATTTACTCATTTTTGGGACATATTTTTAGTTCTGCCTTTTATATTTCACATAAATAAACTTTGTATATGAAAAGTTGTAGATAATAAAATATAAAAAAATATAAAATTGAGTTTATATTAAAATATTATACATAATAAAATATACAGTCTAAATAAAATTCCAAAATCCTAACTTTCCAGACCCCATATCTCTCAAATAAAAACTCAAAATATATCCAAATTCCTTTAATTATATATAAATTTTATTAAGCTATTTAATGAAGGTGGTTTCATATTTTTGAGTTAAGGTGTGAATGTTATGTTTTGGATCACGATTGTATAGTATACTCAATTAAAATATTCATTTTATTTATTCTTCATTATCTTTATAATTTTATATTTTTACAATTTTGCAAATATTATTTATAATATATGTACATATTAAAGCATGGATAAAACAATAAAGGAAATATTAAAATAAAATAGGTGTACAAAATACATAGATGAATTACCAATAACTATACCTATAGAATTAATACGCCTATTTAATTAAGTGTATATATTATATTAGAAAAATATAATAAACATATATTAAAGTATCTAAAATTAATTTATATTTATATAAAATAATAAAAATAAATCAATAAAATAAAAATACAAAATAGAAATAAGAGACTCAAATAAAAAGATAAATATACCTATATATACCCTCTAAAAAGGAACTCGTAATAAATAACCTCCAACAAATAATTAAAAATCATAATAAAATACTTTAGAAAATAATAAGCATTTTTTATTTTATAACCTACGATCAATAAAATTGCTTATTATTTAGTATCTTTTTGCTAATTATTTTTCCAGGATATTTTTCTTGGTTGGACCACGTGGACCAACCATGAGGCCCGATCAGTTGACCTCGATCTGTAGCCTCTGAGACCTTACTTTGACCTGAGATTCATCGTTTTTTGTAGCTTAATCCTTTCACTATCGTTGGTCAATCCTTTAGAATCTTTTCTTCCTCGATTACTGAGCATATACGCCCGCATGTATCCTCGATCCATGGATCACTGATTCTCCTGATTTTCGTCGATCTTTGGAGTCGTTCCTTACACCTCGTACAAAAAAACCTCTCCGACGTCCTTCCATTTTTGAATCGATTTTGCCCCGTTTGACCACCTCTATTTTGCGCTCAGGATAGAGCTTAGTGAGATGGAGCTCTCCAGCCCTTTAGTAGCGAGGTCAAGCGACGTTCAAGTCGACTTCTATCCACCTCCGACGTAGCTTTGCCGTCGAGGTCTTCCTCCCTGGTTTTGCCAGTCGAGGTAAGCATTTTATTTCTTATGTAGGTAGGTTAGATCCTAGGTGTTAATTTCTAGCATTTAGTTTGCCTCCCGATTGCCTTAGTTATCTGTAAATGGCATCTTCAAAATTCATGAGAGCTGAGCTCTGGCGAACCTCCATCGTGCAATACAAGTGTTCCGTGATGAGTACCCATTCATCACTCTTTATTCTTTTATTTTAGCTACAAAACCTATGCAAAACACATGTATATATCTGTAAATAATAATAATTGTCAAAAAGCATGCACTAAGAAAAAGAGGGAGATATTTAGAATAAATATTGAGCAACCTAATCTCAAGGGAGGGCTCAGCATGGGCCTGACCGCAAAAAGAACCAAGTAGAGGGAGATAGGGCAACTCATGTGTTGTACATATACATGTAAATAAATAAATAAATATTTTCCTCTAAATAAAATAAAAATGGGTTTGTATTCATTTGTATATATTTGTAAATATAAAATTACAATAAAAATAAGAAAATCAAAAAGAAATAAAATTTCCCTTCCTTGTCTATATTCACCATGTATATAGAAACCACTTATCTATTTATTGCTCCCTATTAATAAATAAAAATCCATAAAACTATGTACATATTCTATATTCCATAATGTAAAAAAAAAAAAATAAAAATCACAAAAATAAAACAAAAATAAAAACAAATAAAAATAAAAATCAAAAGCCACATTGTATATATACCATACATGTATATAAATAAAACTATTTATTTCACTTATGTACATAATTAATAAAAATTAAATAAAATACCATATTATTCCAAATTTTATCCTATAAATAAATAAAATATAAAAATGGAATAATTTGTATAAAAATAAATAATTGAAAATCAAAAATCAAAAATACAAATGTATATACATGTATATAATAATAATATTTTGAAAATACATTATTTATATTTAAAAAAATAAATAAAAATCACTAAAAAATAGTTTATAAATAATAAACATTTTTCATGTTTCAACTTTTTTCAAAATCGGCCATTTACTAATTTATATTGAATTTCCAAACATTTATGACGTGGCCGCATCCCATTGGTCCACGGGGGATGTTGACCCCCCGGTCAACTCCCCCCCTTGACCACTAGCCTGCGGATCTTGTCACCCGACCTGACTTCCCTGATTTTTTGCCACTCGATCTGATCACCAACCCCCTTAACCCCGGGTCCTAATCCTTCCCTGATCGTCCGAGATCCACGCCCGGTGGTTTCCCCTCGGGGTCCGAGCTCCGATTTCCATGCCCGACCCCATCTTCTCGGACCCCTAGGACTATTTAATCTCAGCTCCGCCGCGCATTTCACTCTATCTTTGGCTCCGCCTTTCCATCCCAGGACCTCCACTACCTTCTCCTGAGTGACAGCGAGCTAAGGGTGGTGTTACAGTGAGGAGGCAGTGTCCAGCCACTGATCCGGCAGCTCCTCGCCGTCGTGCGCCGCCAAGGAGTAGTGCTCAAGCCTCGGGCATCGACGACCCTCGAGGCAAGGACCATGAGCTTCAGAAGCTCTTCCACAGTCGACCTCGATCATCCAGTAAGCCTAATCCCTGCTAGTTTTCTCTAATTTCCGTTTTCGCCCAATTTCATATCTCGCCGTCGACCATCGATTAGCTCCATATCGTCCACCTATTTCATCGATCGACCCGACCATCACCTTCGCCTTTCGCCCCTGCACGTTCTTCACCTATCCATTCAACCCAATTCGCCCCGGAACTGGGAGTCAAACTCCTTCGCCGTCGCATCGCCGAAGTTCCTTCGTCCCGACGCGCCGACCAACCACCTCGCCTCTAACCGAGTCGAGGCACTTTGCCCTCGACCCAGGAGCTTGTTGCGCTGGCTTTCAGGTCAACAGGACCCCATCTGGGAGTCTTCACTTTTGAGCACAGGAGCTCCAGGCCACCGCCGTCGCCGGAGCGTCTCCGACATCTCTAGCCTCATTGGAGGCATCCACGAGCTGCGGGACGTCACGACGGACCTGTTCCGCATCGTAGCAGCAGCAGAGGAGGTCCACCGCTCGCGTATCAGGTCGGCGAAGTTCGCCGACCACCTGTTCTTGGAGGACCTTCCCCAGCCATCCATCCAGCCTCGCTGCTCCAGTTGTGATCCACGCCGTCCATTTGAGGAGCCACATCCACCGTTTGATCATCCGAGTTTGGATCTGGACCGTCCGTTGCAGAGGAGAGGTGCCCTTGATTCAAGAGCGTCCGATCAGCTACGTGGCACCGTCTCCACCGTCCGATCATAGCCGAGGGTTCTTCGAGAGGCGCAATGCACTAGCAGCCGTTAGATACACCACGTGGCGCACCCTCAACCCTCGGATCATAATAAGGGGTAACTTTCTCTTATGCCCCTCCTGTTTTGTCATTTACGTTCTAGTCCTGTAAATATTTACTTAAGTTGTTTTTATTCTGGACATTTTGCACTTAGGACCTCGTGCTTATTTTATTTGCATTTGTACCCCTGTCTACGTGGAACATGTGCATCGTCATGTGATTTTTGTGGTGTATTTGCAACATTTGAGCTGATGTTTTAAGGTGTTCTGGAATGAAATATAGTTTTTATTATTTGCATCCATACCCCTGTGCGTGGTTTTATTGAACATGTGCTGAATTAATTGGAGAAATTGCAATATCTTCCCTGGACTTTTAGCACCTGTTGCTATTAAGTCCTAGGAAGTATTTTTTATTGCACATAGGTCCCTCCGTGCCCAGGACACGTGCTTTGCGCGTGCGAATTTGGAAATTTTGCACGAGGGACCCCAAGTTTCTTATCTTTGTTACATTTTAGTCCCTAGAACTTATTTTCCTTTGGGTCCCTATGCACTTTGTCTTGTTGTTTGATTTTAATAAAATATCAAATCAAGCCTAAATTTCATGAAAATTGGACATGTGGCTCCTGCCACTGTGTAAAATTTTCACTAAAAATTTGGTACATTTTCGAGTATTTTTATTATTTTTAAAAATTCAAAAACCCTTGTTTTTCTGTCTGTTCAGATTGAAAATTCATAAAAAATATAGAAACCTCTTCAAAAATTACAAAAAAAATCAGATTTTGTGCATGTTAACGTGTTTGATTTTCTGACCAATTTTGGTTATTTTTAGATCTACAAAAAGCCTAAAAATTGAAAACCCCTTAAAACTCATCAAAATTCTAAAAAATCATAGAAAATTCAAACATTAATAAAATCTTTTTTTTGATTTTTGTCCATTATTTCTACTTTTCATAAAATTATGTTGGACATGTGAGCCCACGGCGAGCCATTATGCAATAAATGTTATTGCAAATATCATTCCCTGATCTGAAATGAAGAATAAATAATTTGCATAATAGGTCCCTCTGTACAATTAGGGTTATGTACCATGGCTATCTTAATGATCATACAACTGTTGATTCAATATATGAATCATAGAGGCTGGTGCTTGGATGAATATCTAAAGGGTTAGATTGAGGACTCATCAAGCACCGTCAAATGATTATTAAGATGTGATCTCCAACCTGAGTAGGAGATGGCAATCCTTTCTCACATAGGTTGATATCTGACCGACCTCTTGATGCAGATCCTCTTCATAGGAATAGAGATTCGGAGGTGTCAGATTAGTTAGGTCAAAGAGTTCACTTAACGAGATCGAGATAACCTAAGTCCTATGTTGAATGTTGTCACAGCATAGGCACGCATCCTCTGACCGGAGACAGATGTATTGCTATATGTCTGAGTGTGTACATTTGACAGACCAATAGGTTGATGACCTAACCAAGGTCTATACACCGGCGCGTTGGTGTGCATATAAGGGCATATGAGTAATATGATCTCTCAAAGGGATCATACAGGTTCACTACTGAACCGGAAGACATGAGCTCACTCATGAGATATTGGGAAGAATCAAATTCTGTGCACGGTCGTCTTGCTTTGGAAGCTTGACTGAATTTGTAGGTTTGATATATACTTTTGGAAAGTATATGATCAAGACCTAGGTATGATATATGCTTTTGGAAAGTATATGATCGATACCAAATCCCAATGATCAAATGAGAAACTTAGTGATCAAACCCTGAAGAAGACAGTGTAAAATTGATCTTGATCTTCGGGTTGACCATGGGTCTTCCAGTATGCAGGATGTACATGTATTGGGAATACCTGAGGGTGATGTGATCATAAACGATTGTATATCCATGACGCTTCCATTCCGAGGGAGTGATGAAACAGGTCTGGATTTTAGTGACTCCTTCTAGTAGAGAAGCAATCTGATCTTAGTCCAAGTGTTGGACATTGGTCTGAATGAGATTCAGATGTAATGAGAAGATTAGATTTGCGGTCTCGATTTAATCAAGCATCTATGGGAGGATCGTAAGATCTGGATTTGAGATAATATCTCAATATCCAAGTCACTATATGTGGAACAATACAATCTCCCTGTCCTTATCTGCAAGTATCTGCGGAGAAAGCACATTATTCCTGAAGGGATTCAAGAATAATTCATTTGATGAACTTCATATCCAAGCAAGAAAAACTTGATGATTAAATGAGATTTAATTATCAAGCATAATGTGAATATGATTCATATTATTATCCAAGATAATTAAATGAGATTTAATTATCAAGGATTAGAGAATGTGGATAATACTATCCATGATATATGTGTATTATAAATGTGATTTATAATATGTATATATAAGAGAGAGAATTTATGTAAATAGCATTTGTTAATTAATAGTGTGAATTGGATTCACATTTGTTAATTAATTGGAAATGCAATTTACAAATTAGTTTGGGTTGTGAATATGATTCACATAATGTTCAATGGCATGATTGAAATATTTACAAATTAATTTGGAATTAATTTGGTGGATATTTTTGTGATAATTGAGAGATAATGTAATATAAAAAAAGGAGAAATAGAGCCACCAAATTTAGAGGTGGCGTTACCCATGAAAGAGTTATGGGTGACGCCCCTTAATTTTAGGAGGCTATATTGACTCCATTTTATTATGATGATTAATCTCTCAACTAATTTATTTATGTTAAATTAAAAATGTGTTGATAATGCTGCAACATATATTTAATTTAATCAGAAATAAATGTTGTTGGTTTTAACCAACAACAATCATAACCATTGATCTTACATAGACCAAGCCTAGCCGTTGGATCTATGAGTCCATGGATTGAGATCCAATGGATCCTAAACTAATGTAAATAGAGGGCTAGGGTAGCCTTCCATGGTACATCATTAAGAGTTGTACAAGGTGACAACTCTCTCTCTCTCATTCTCATTCTCGCCCTCTCTCTCTTTCTCTTCCCCATTAAGTGGCCGTCCACTTTGTGTTGAGAAAGGAGAGACTCTCGGCTTCTTCTTTGACGACTCGTGGATCTCCATCTTCTTTGGAGTTTCTTACTCTAAAGGAAGACGACGGATTTCGTTTGACGAAATCGGGGGAGCCATCGCTTGGATCTTCATCGAGGATTGCGGGAAGGAACGTGACTCATCATCGCGCCGCAAGTGCGTTCTTCGTGGATCGGACTTAAGATAGGTGGATCTCTACTTTGGGATCTCGCGATCACAACCACGCTTCAAGAGGTATTCCTTGTACTTTGTGGTTTGATGAAACGATCCGAGAAGTGTTCTCGTGATCATGTGGTTTCATCTTTAAAGTTAAAAAAATTTTAATTTCCGCTGCATCTAGCGACTAGTGCGACTAGTTGCCCCGATTGCATACGATGCGATCGACATGCTTCCGTGATGCGCTTGAGGATTCTCAATATCCTTCAAGTGGTATCAGAGCCAGGTTGAATAAGGGTTTGGATATGATCCATGAACCTTAGACGATTTGGTTCTTGAAAGGGTTGCGAAATTTTACTACATTTCAATTTTTTGCACCTCTGTAAAATTGAATATTTCGGCTCTGTTTAAAATGTTTAAACACTAAATTTTCAATTGGATTTTGTTCCCCATTAAACAAGGAAACCATAGGACTTGAGTTTACTAAATTTGGACTTCATTTGCTCAAGATATGATCTTTTGAATATGCCTATATTCACTGTTGCGGGAACTGCGGATTTGAACGTGATTAAGGAGATAATTACGGTTTTAATCCGTCTTGAAATGCGTGAATTATCACTTGGGTTCTTTAATAAATCAAATAGGCAGTCCTTGCAAACTGAGTTTGTATTTTTTGGATTTAAATTGATCAAGATCAGTTAATTTTAGTGATTGGGGGTCATTGCTGGAAATTAACAATTTTGATCTTGAACCTTGTGATATGTCATTCAATTATCATGATGAAAATTAATTGTTAATCTTCTGGAATAATTAGTGATAAATATTTGTGAAATATTTAAAGAAATAATTATTTCATTGAATGACACTTGCCTAAACCACAATGATGAGATATTAGATCTTGATCATTGGTTCATCAACAAACATTGCTTTCATGAAAACCATAGTTTATCCTACAATTGTTGTAGGACAACTTTTACGTGAAAAACCCTTTTGCTTGAATAGGATTGGGGATTTGTCTAGCAAATCTCCTTATAATCAAAAATGTTTTGATTTATATTATATGGTATAATTTCGGTTGAAAAACCGATGAGCAGCTCAAAGTACAAGATGATCTATCTGGTATTATCCTTTCCCGAGGCGGATGTGGTGCCTAGTCGGAGAGCATTGGGGTAGCGGGTTGCAACGTATGTGGTCGGTACCACTCTCGTCGGTACTGGCCATGACAACGGGTAGGGACTGTATAATGCTGGAGAAAGACAATGTGTATTTTTCTAATTATTAAAATTCGAATAATACGTACTTTGAGTATAAACCTACTATTCAAGTAAAAGACATGTTTGTTGATTGATGTTTGGATTGATGATTAATTTAATGTGATTAAATTAATTATGTCCAATAAACACTCTATTATGAATAGATGTGTATTTCCCTTGGAAGAATTAATTATGTGAATATGATTCACGATAATTAATTACAATTTGAATATGAGGTGGAGGATCACATAAGTGACATCCATGGTCTCCCGTCAAGGCGAAGGGTTCCGTCACCAGGGATTGTATGTAGGGGACGCCTGTCCGAAGTGACAGATCCTATATGCAAGCGCATCTGGATCGGGCTCTTTGCTTCTCGAAAGAGTAAGGCCGTATGCGTAGTGACCCCAATATCGAGTCCTCATATTATTGGGGCGATATTGGATTGCGCATAGCGAGTTCTAATCCTGTTGACGGTTGGTTCAATTAGCAACGGGTCAACATCATCTTAGGGGTGGTGGGCCCGGGTGTTAAAGACCGAATTGGGAATGCAAGTTGGACTTGCAAGGCGGAATGAGTTCCCGCTTCTTTTTATTGGAGTCGTAAGTTCTCATATTATTGGGATGCGACAAAGATAGGAAAGGAGATCCCAGATCTTGCTAGAGATATAATGGTAAGAATATCTCTTACATTGAAAGTAATTAAGGGAATGAACTTTCAGTGTTGACAAGGCAAGACAACTTTGATATAAAAATTCCTAAATCAAAGTAAAACATGTATATATAATATACATATATACCCTTATGCAAATTTCTTATTTCAGATAATCCTTCATTAAACCCACTCAATGTTATACTCAATGATAACCAGTAAAAAATATCTTGGATTGGACTCATGATCCAGATATTGTACCTGCAATTGAACACATAATGTATGTGGATGCAATGTGCAAGTTTCCTCAAGATAATGAGGAATGACAATTAAATAAGGTAATAAGACATCACCTTAGGGTTTGTATGTCTCTATAGTCTTGATCTTTCATCGAGTGTACTTGGGAAGTGACATGTTGATGATGATCGTAATTGTCGAATAATCCTTATAAAATAAAAGAAGATATTTTGGCATACATATGTGCTCTAGACATTTAATCATGAATGACATGGTTCTGCATAATGCAGAATGGTGGCTCGAAAGAGATGATGTATTCAAAATGTTTGAATACCTACCTGAACCTAAGTCTCCAAGAGTTAAGATGAATGTAGATATGATGAGTGTCATCATTCTACTATCTATACTCAAGTCATTCATGAAGCTTCACAATAATCATTTTGAATGAATTTAATGAAGCATGTATAAATGTTGAAATGCTCTTGTATTGAAATCCTTTGAATTCAACATAAGAGATTCTTTGTTTCGAACAATGGTTGTGTATAGATGAAGAGAGCGCAGTGGAAGCATGGGTCGAACCCGAGTAAGAAGGAAAGTCAAAGAGTTGACCTACTTCTGTGACTTCCATATGACATCCAAAGAGTTGGATGAATGCCAATACTGCAATAAGTTGATGTGTTGATAGTATGACTATCAAATCTGTCTAAAGTCCTTAGTGAAGGACTCAGATAGAGCATCAGAATAATCTACATATAATCATTGACTCTGACTTTCTTATTTCATAAGATAAAGTCTGACAATTGTACCCAATCTTCTAATGACATTTGTAATTGGTTGCATATATATTAGAAGATTAGAAATTTGATCTTAAGGTTTAGTAGTCATCTACATGGATATTACTGTAATTGTTGCGGCAATCTCTATTGGATAGATTGACTTCATATTCTCAGTGGGAGAGCCCTTTGTCTTAGAGAATGTCTCTATGACCTAGATATTAGAATACCCTCATTGTTTGTTTCTAAATGTTGGAAATAAACATGAATTCTGAGATAGAACTATCATAAAGAGTTATGATGGAAATATTTCAGATAGTAATCTAACATCTAGTGGACTCCACAAAATTAGAATATTAATGAATGGTTCATTAAGATTTCTAATACTAAAAATCAAACCTTATAAGATCAATAGGAGGATGAAGATCATTTGACAATGATCTGGCATCAAGCCTTGGACATTTGTCTATTGATTTGATCAATAGACTAGTAAGATATGAAACTTTAGAATGTCTAAAATTTCAAATCTTACATACTTGTGAATATTGTATTCAAAGTAAAATGTCCAATACACCCTTCTCTGGGAATGGTGTTAGATGTCGAGGTATTCAAGATCTCATACATATTGATGTATGTAGATCATCTATATAATAGTAAACATTATGGATATGTGATATCTATTGATGATTATGTATGATATGAGATTTCTTCTCTTCACCCGAGAAACCTTTGAAATGTTCAAAGATTTCACAATTTTGGTTTAGAACCAAAGTTTGAAAGAAGATTAAATGAATTTGATCTAACCAAGGTATCAAGTACCTATTAGATAAAATTCAAGGAATACCTTATGGAGATATGAATATCATTTCTATCTCAATCCTCCAAATACACCTAAACTCAATGGAGTTGTAGGGAGATACAATTGGATCATGTGTGACATGATTTGGTCAATGATAAATTTTTAGCATAATTTCCTCTTAGTTTCCATGTATATATGTAGTAGAGACTACACTATATATCCTTAATAAGGTTCCATGCATGTAAGCTGGAATCTAGCACTTGAGAGTGCTACTTCATTAGGAAAATAAAGGATGGTATTAGATACCAACTTTATGACCTTGAGATTCTTAAAAGATCTCATCTCTGAGAATGTGATTCTTAGAGGATGACTCTCTTGAGAATCAAGATGAAAATGAAGTGTAAGAACTCATTCAATCTCGAGAAGATAATGAGGCTCCTAAGATCGGGAACTAAAAGGATAATTAAAGATGAAACACTTATACCTCTTCAAATGAGTTTGAGGATGTATTCCGTGTGTCAGTTAAGTCTGACAATGATCGGACTTCATGTGATGAAGCTCCTGAGGATCATGACATGGAAAGATGGATATTAGCAATAAAGTCTAAAGTAGACTTCGTATACAAGTGTTGTATATGGACCCTCGAGGATCCACCTATATGGGTAAGACCCATAAAGGTGTAAATGGATCTTCAAGAGAAGAGGGAACCTGATGAGAAGGTAGAGACCTTCAAAGCTAGGTTCGAAGCCATAAGCTACACATCGGAAGAGAAGACATTGCTTGCAATGAGACTTGCTCTTCGGTGACCATGCTTAAAATCATCAGAATATTGCTAACCTTAGCTACACAACTTGAATATTGCATCTTCAGGATGTAATTCAAGATTGCATTCCTATAAAGAATTCCTCTCTGAGGATATTCGCATGAAGTAGCCCCAGGGCTTCATGGTTGGGGAAAGTAAGGTGTGAAAGCTAAAGAAATCCATCTATGGACTCAAATAAGCTTCTTGTAGTTGGAACATAAGATTTGATGAAATAATAAATGTTATGATTTCAAATAAAATCTTGATGTACCATGTGAAGCTTAGTGGGAGTGCCATTGTGTTCATCGTGCTAAATGTAGATAATATCCTAATCATTTGGAATGATATAAGGATGATAATAAGTGTTTTATAGACTGGCTATTCCATACCATGAGATGTGATCTCAAGAATACCTCTTAGATCTTAGTTCTGAAGTTGTTCAGAATCAAAGAAAAGAGGGTATTGGGACTGTCACATTTGTAGTACACCTTGGACATATTCCATTCTTGGAAATTACAAGAAAGGCTTCCTTCCCTTGAGATTTGGTACTGACCTATCAAAAGGGATAGCACCTCAATGAGTTGAGGAAGTGAATGCTAAAACTGCTTGCACTTGTGCATCAGTTACGAGAAGCTAAGTGTATGCTTGATGTGTACAAAAGCCAGATATCTGCCATGCAGTGGGAGTAGTAAACTGTTACTAATCCTTCTATAGAGATAGAACACTTGATTGCAGTAATAACAATATATTCAAGAAATTAAGATTTTTAGATGGAAATCTAAAAGGTCTTAACTGCGAATACCGTAGGAGATAGTGATCTCCAGGAATAAGGGTATTCTGATAAGGATTATGGAAATACTGGTTATAATAGTTATTAAGCAATAGTGTCAAAGACACTATAACTGCTTTGACTAGATTGAGTATTGGTTGCATTAGATGCAACATTCGCATTGGATGCGAGCACTGTTACCTAGGGATATGCAAGTGCCGTAAAAGGACTTGGCATAGTCTTTTGGGAACAGAGTGACTGATCAGCTTACCTAGCTATTTCTAAATAGCCTATGATTGTCACATGAGTGTGGGTTTATATGATTAGCCCATTAATGGCTCTTTGGGCTAGTGGGAGATTGTTGGACATGTGAGCCCACGGCGAGCCATTATTCAATAAATGTTATTCCAAATATCATTTCCTGACCTGAAATGAAGAATAAATAATTTGCATAATAGGTCCCTCTGTACAATTAGGGTTATGTACCATGGCTATCTTAATGATCATACAACTGTTGATTCAATATATGAATCATAGAGGCTGGTGCTTGGATGAATATCTAAAGGGTTAGATTGAGGACTCATCAAGCACCATCAAATGATTATTAAGACGTGATCTCTAGCCTGAGTAGGAGATGGCAATCCTTTCTCACATAGGTTGATATCTGACCGACCTCTTGATGCAGGTCCTCTGCATAGGAATAGAGATTCGGAGGTGTCAGATTAGTTAGGTCAAAGAGTTGACTTAACGAGATCGAGATAACCTAAGTCCTATGTTGAATGCTGTCATAGCATAGGCACGCATCCTCTGACCGGAGACAGATGTATTGCTATATGTCTGAGTGTGTACATTTGACCAACCACCTCGCCTCTAACCGAGTCGAGGCACTTTGCCCTCGACCCAGGAGCTTGTTGCGCTGCTTTTCAGGTAAACAGGACCCCATCTGGGAGTCTTCACTTTTGAGCACAGGAGCTCCAGGCCACCGCCGTCGCCGGAGCGTCTCCGACATCTCTAGCCTCATTGGAGGCATCCACGAGCTGCGGGACGTCACGACGGACCTGTTCCGCATCGTAGCAGCAGCAGAGGAGGTCCACCGCTCGCGTATCAGGTCGGCGAAGTTCACTGGCCACCTGTTCTTGGAGGACCTTCCCCAGCCGTCCATCCAGCCTCGCTGCTCCAGTTGTGATCCACGCCGTCCATTTGAGGAGCCACATCCACCGTTTGATCATCCGAGTTTGGATCTGGACCGTCCGTTGCAGAGGAGAGGTGCCCTTGATTCAAGAGCGTCCGATCAGCTATGTGGTACCGTCTCCACCGTCCGATCATAGCCGAGGGTTCTTCGAGAGGCGCAATGCACTAGCAGCCGTTAGATGCACCACGTGGCGCACCCTCAACCCTCGGATCATAATAAGGGGTAACTTGCTCTTATGCCCCTCCTGTTTTGTCATTTACGTTCTAGTCCTGTAAATATTTACTTAAGTTGTTTTTATTCTGGACATTTTGCACTTAGGACCTCGTGCTTATTTTATTTGCATTTGTACCCCTGTCTACGTGGAACACGTGCATCGTCATGTGATTTTTGTGGTGTATTTGCAACATTTGAGCTGATGTTTTAAGGTGTTCTGGAATGAAATATAGTTTTTATTATTTGCATCCATACCCCTGTGCGTGGTTTTATTGAACATGTGCTGAATTAATTGGAGAAATTGCAATATCTTCCCTAGACTTTTAGCACCTGTTGCTATTAAGTCCTAGGAAGTATTTTTTATTGCACATAGGTCCCTCCGTGCCCAGGACACGTGCTTTGCGCGTGCGAATTTGGAAATTTTGCACGAGGGACCCCAAGTTTCTTATCTTTGTTACATTTTAGTCCCTAGAACTTATTTTCCTTTGGGTCCCTATGCACTTTGTCTTGTTGTTTGATTTTAATAAAATATCAAATCAAGCCTAAATTTCGTGAAAATTGGACATGTGGCTCCTGCCACTGTGTAAACTTTTCACTAAAAATTTGGTACATTTTCGAGTATTTTTATTATTTTTAAAAATTCAAAAACCCTTGTTTTTCTGTCTGTTCAGATTGAAAATTCATAAAAATATAGAAAGCTCTTCAAAAATTACAAAAAAATCAGATTTTGTGCATGTTAGTGTGTTTGATTTTCTGACCAATTTTGGTTATTTTTAGATCTACAAAAAGCCTAAAAATTGAAAACCCCTTAAAACTCATCAAAATTCTAAAAAATCATAGAAAATTCAAACATTAATAAAATCTTTTTTTGATTTTTGTCCATTATTTCTACTTTTCATAAAATTATGTTGGACATGTGAGCCCACGACGAGCCATTATGCAATAAATGTTATTGCAAATATCATTCCCTGATCTGAAATGAAGAATAAATAATTTGCATAATAGGTACCTCTGTACAATTAGGGTTATGTACCATGGCTATCTTAATGATCATACAACTGTTGATTCAATATATGAATCATAGAGGCTGGTGCTTGGATGAATATCTAAAGGGTTAGATTGAGGACTCATCAAGCACCGTCAAATGATTATTAAGATGTGATCTCCAACCTGAGTAGGAGATGGCAATCCTTTCTCACATAGGTTGATATCTGACCGACCTCTTGATGCAGGTCCTCTTCATAGGAATAGAGATTCGGAGGTGTCAGATTAGTTAGGTCAAAGAGTTGACTTAACGAGATCGAGATAACCTAAGTCATATGTTGAATGCTGTCACAGCATAGGCACGCATCCTCTGACCGGAGACAGATGTATTGCTATATGTCTGAGTGTGTACATTTGACAGACCAATAGGTTGATGACCTAACCAAGGTCTATACACCGGCGCGTTGGTGTGCATATAAGGGCATATGAGTAATACGATCTCTCAAAGGGATCATACAGGTACACTACTGAACCGGAAGACATGAGCTCACTCATGAGATATTGGGAAGAATCAAATTCCGTACACGGTCGTCTTGCTTTGGAAGCTTGACTGAATTTGTAGGTTTGATATATACTTTTGGAAAGTATATGATCAAGACCTAGGTATGATATATGCTTTTGGAAAGTATATGATCGATACCAAATCCCAATGATCAAATGAGAAACTTAGTGATCAAACCCTGAAGAAGACAGTGTAAAATTGATCTTGATCTTCGGGTTGACCATGGGTCTTCCAGTATGCAGGATGTACAGGTATTGGGAATACCTGACGGTGATGTGATCATAAACGATTGTATATCCATGACGCTTCCATTCCGAGGGAGTGATGAAACAGGTCTGGATTTTAGTGACTCCTTCTAGTAGAGAAGCAATCTGATCTTAGTCCAAGTGTTGGACATTGGTCTGAATGAGATTCAGATGTAATGAGAAGATTAGATTTGCGGTCTTGATTTAATCAAGCATCTATGGGAGGTTCGTAAGTAACGGATTTGAGATAATATCTCAATATCCATGTCACTATATGTGGAACAATACAATCGCCCTGTCCTTATCTGCAAGTATCTGCGGAGAAAGCACATTATTCTTGAAGGGATTCAAGAATAATTCATTTGATGAACTTCATATCCAAGCAAGAAAAACTTGATGATTAAATGAGATTTAATTATCAAGCATAATGTGAATATGATTCATATTATTATCCAAGATAATTAAATGAGATTTAATTATCAAGGATTAGAGAATGTGGATAATACTATCCATGATATATGTGTATTATAAATGTGATTTATAATATGTATATATAAGAGAGAGAATTTATGTAAATAGCATTTGTTAATTAATAGTGTGAATTGGATTCACATTTGTTAATTAATTGGAAATGTAATTTACAAATTAGTTTGGGTTGTGAATATGATTCACATAATGTTCAATGGCATGATTGAAATATTCACAAATTAATTTGGAATTAATTTGGTGGATATTTTTGTGATAATTGAGAGATAATGTAATATAATAAAAATGAGAAATAGAGCCACCAAATTTAGAGGTGGCGTTACCCATGAAAGAGTTATGGGTGACGCCCCTTAATTTTAGGAGGCTATATTGACTCCATTTTATTATGATGATTAATCTCTCAACTAATTTATTTATGTTAAATTAAAAATGTGTTGATAATTTTGCAACATATATTTAATTTAATCAGAAATAAATGTTGTTGGTTTTAACCAACAACAATCATAACCATTGATCTTACATAGACCAAGCCTAGCCGTTGGATCTATGAGTCCATGGATTGAGATCCAATGGATCCTAAACTAATATAAATAGAGGGCTAGGGTAGCCTTCCATGGTACATCATTAAGAGTTGTACAAGGTGACAACTCTCTCTCTCTCTCTTTCTCATTCTCGCCCTCTCTCTCTTTCTCTTCCCCATTAAGTGGCCGTCCACTTTGTGTTGAGAAAGGAGAGACTCTCGGCTTCTTCTTCGACGACTCGTGGATCTCCATCTTCTTTGGAGTTTCTTACTCTAATGGAAGACGACGGATTTCGTTTGACGAAATCGGGGGAGCCATCGCTTGGATCTTCATCGAGGATTGCGGGAAGGAACGTGACTCATCATCGCGCCGCAAGTGCGTTCTTCGTGGATCGGACTTAAGATAGGTGGATCTCTACTTTGGGATCTCGCGATCACAACCACGCTTCAAGAGGTATTCCTTGTACTTTGTGGTTTGATGAAACGATCCGAGAAGTGTTCTCGTGATCATGTGGTTTCATCTTTAAAGTTAAAAAAATTTTAATTTCCGCTGCATCTAGCGACTAGTGCGACTAGTTGCCCCGATTGCATACGATGCGATCGACATGCTTCCGTGATGCGCTTGAGGATTCTCAATATCCTTCAAGTGGTATCAGAGAAAGGTTGAATAAGGGTTTGGATATGATCCATGAACCTTAGACGATTTGGTTCTTGAAAGGGTTGCGAAATTTTACTGCATTTCAATTTTTTGCACCTCTGTAAAATTGAATATTTCGGCTCTGTTTAAAATGTTTAAACACTAAATTTTCAATTGGATTTTGTTCCCCATTAAACAAGGAAACCATAGGACTTGAGTTTACTAAATTTGGACTTCATTTGCTCAAGATATGGTCTTTTGAATATGCCTATATTCACTGTTGCGGGAACTGCGGATTTGAACGTGATTAAGGAGATAATTACGGTTTTAATCCGTCTTGAAATGCGTGAATTATCACTTGAGTTCTTTAATAAATCAAATAGGCAGTCCTTGGAAATTGAGTTTGTATTTTTTGGATTTAAATTGATCAAGATCAGTTAATTTTAGTGATTGGGGGTCATTGCTGGAAATTAACAATTTTGATCTTGAACCTTGTGATATGTCATTCAATTATCATGATGAAAATTAATTGTTAATATTATGGAATAATTAGTGATAAATATTTGTGAAATATTTAAAGAAATAATTATTTCATTGAATGACACTTGCCTAAACCACAATGATGAGATATTAGATCTTGATCATTGGTTCATCAACAAACATTGCTTTCATAAAAACCATAGTTTATCCTACAATTGTTGTAGGACAACTTTTACATGGAAAACCCTTTTGCTTGAATAGGATTGGGGATTTGTCTAGCAAATCTCCTTATAATCAAAAATGTTTTGATTTATATTATATGGTATAATCTCGGTTGAAAAACCGATGAGCATCACAAAGTACATGATGATCTATCTGGTATTATCCTTTCCCGAGGCGGATGTGGTGCCTAGTCGGAGAGCATTGGGGTAGCGGGTTGCAACGTATGTGGTCCGTACCACTCTCGTCGGTACTGGCCATGACAACTGGTAGGGACTGTATAATGCTGGAGAAAGACAATGTGTATTTTTCTAATTATTAAAATTCGAATAATACGTACTTTGAGTATATACCTACTATTCAAGTAAAAGACATGTTTGTTGATTGATGTTTGGATTGATGATTAATTTAATGTGATTAAATTAATTATGTCCAATAAACACTCTATTATGAATAGATGTGTATTTCACTTGGAAGAATTAATTATGTGAATATGATTCACGATAATTAATTACAATTTGAATATGAGGTGGAGGATCACATAAGTGACATCCATGGTCTCCCGTCAAGGCGAAGGGTTCCGTCGCCAGGGATTGTATGTAGGAGACGCCTGTCCGAAGTGACAGATCCTATATGCAAGCGCATCTGGATCGGGCTCTTTGCTTCTCGAAAGAGTAAGGCCGTATGCGTAGTGACCCCAATATCGAGTCCTCATATTATTGGGGCGATATTGGATTGCGCATAGCGAGTTCTAATCCTGTTGACGGTTGGTTCAATTAGCAACGGGTCAACATCATCTTAGGGGTGGTGGGCCCGGGTGTTAAAGACCGAATTGGGAATGCAAGTTGGACTTGCAAGGCGGAATGAGTTCCCGCTTCTTTTTATTGGAGTCGTAAGTTCTCATATTATTGGGATGCGACAAAGATAGGAAAGGAGATCCCAGATCTTGCTAGAGATATAATGGTAAGAATATCTCTTACATTGAAAGTAATTATGGGAATGAACTTTCAGTGTTGACAAGGCAAGACAACTTTGATATAAAAATTCCTAAATAAAAGTAAAACATGTATATATAATATATATATACCCTTATGCAAATTTCTTATTTCAGATAATCCTTCATTAAACCCACTCAATGTTATACTCAATGATAACCAGTAAAAAATATCTTGGATTGGACTCATGATCCAGATATTGTACTTGCAATTGAACACATAATGTATGTGGTTGCAATGTGCAAGTTTCCTCAAGATAATGAGGAATGACAATTAAATAAGATAATAAGACATCACCTTAGGGTTTGTATGTCTCTATAGTCTTGATCTTTCATCGAGTGTACTTGGTAAGTGACGTGTTGATGATGATCGTAATTGTCGAATAATCCTTATAAAATAAAAGAAGATATTTTGGCATACATATGTGCTCTAGACATTTAATCATGAATGACATGGTTCTCTGCATAATGCAGAATGGTGGCTCGAAAGAGATGATGTATTCAAAATGTTTGAATACCTACCTGAACCTAAGTCTCCAAGAGTTAAGATGAATGTAGATATGATGAGTGTCATCATTCTACTATCTATACTCAAGTCATTCATGAAGCTTCACAATAATCATTTTGAATGAATTTAATGAAGCATGTATAAATGTTGAAATGCTCTTGTATTGAAATCCTTTGAATTCAACATAAGAGATTCTTTGTTTTGAACAATGGTTGTGTATAGATGAAGAGAGCGCAGTGGAAGCATGGGTCGAACCCGAGTAAGAAGGAAAGTCAAAGAGTTGACCTACTTCTGTGACTTCCATATGACATCCAAAGAGTTGGATGAATGCCAATACTGCAATAAGTTGATGTGTTGATAGTATGACTATCAAATCTGTCTAAAATCCTTAGTGAAGGACTCAGATAGAGCATCAGAATAATCTACATATAATCATTGACTCTGACTTTCTTATTTCATAAGATAAAGTCTGACAATTGTACCCAATCTTCTAATGACATTTGTAATTGGTTGCATATATATTAGAAGATTAGAAATTTGATCTTAAGGTTTAGTAGTCATCTACATGGATATTACTGTAATTGTTGCAGCAATCTCTATTGGATAGATTGACTTCATATTCTCGGTGGGAGAGCCCTTAGTCTTAGAGAATGTCTCTATGACCTAGATATTAGAATACCCTCATTGTTTGTTTCTAAATGTTGGAAATAAACATGAATTCTGAGAAAGAACTATCATAAAGAGTTGTGATGGAAATATTTCAGATAGTAATCTAACATCTAGTAGACTCCACAAAATTAGAATATTAATGAATGGTTCATTAAGATTTCTAATACTGAAAATCAAACCTTATAAGATCAATAGGAGGATGAAGATCATTTGACAATGATCTGGCATCAAGCCTTGGACATTTGTCTATTGATTTGATCAATAGACTAGTAAGATATGAAACTTTAGAATGTCTAAAATTTCAAATCTTACATACTTGTGAATATTGTATTCAAAGTAAAATGTCCAATACACCCTTCTCTGGGAATGGTGTTAGATGTCGAGGTATTCAAGATCTCATACATATTGATGTATGTAGATCATCTATATAATAGTAAACATTATGGATATGTGATATCTATTGATGATTATGTATGATATGAGATTTCTTCTCTTCACCCGAGAAACCTTTGAAATGTTCAAAGATTTCACAATTTTGGTTTAGAACCAAAGTTTGAAAGAAGATTAAATGAATTTGATCTAACCAAGGTATCAAGTACCTATTAGATAAAATTCAAGGAATACCTTATGGAGATATGAATATCATTTCTATCTCAATCCTCCAAATACACCTAAACTCAATGGAGTTGTAGGGAGATACAATTGGATCATGTGTGACATGATTTGGTCAATGATAAATTTTTAGCATAATTTCCTCTTAGTTTCCATGTATATATGTAGTAGAGACTACACTATATATCCTTAATAAGGTTCCATGCATGTAAGCTGGAATCTAGCACTTGAGAGTGCTACTTCATTAGGAAAATAAAGGATGGTATTAGATACCAACTTTATGACCTTGAGATTCTTAAAAGATCTCATCTCTGAGAATGTGATTCTTAGAGGATGACTCTCTTGAGAATCAAGATGAAAATGAAGTGTAAGAACTCATTCAATCTCGAGAAGATAATGAGGCTCCTAAGACCGGGAACTAAAAGGATAATTAAAGATGAAACACTTATACCTCTTCAAATGAGTTTGAGGATGTATTCCGTGTGTCAGTTAAGTCTGACAATGATCGGACTTCATGTGATGAAGCTCCTGAGGATCATGACATGGAAAGATGGATATTAGCAATAAAGTCTAAAGTAGACTTCGTATACAAGTGTTGTATATGGACCCTCGAGGATCCACCTATATGGGTAAGACCCATAAAGGTGTAAATGGATCTTCAAGAGAAGAGGGAACCTGATGAGAAGGTAGAGACCTTCAAAGCTAGGTTCGAAGCCATAAGCTACACATCGGAAGAGAAGACATTGCTTGCAATGAGACTTGCTCTTCGGTGACCATGCTTAAAATCATCAGAATATTGCTAACCTTAGCTACACAACTTGAATATTGCATCTTCAGGATGTAATTCAAGATTGCATTCCTATAAAGAATTCCTCTCTGAGGATATTCACATGAAGTAGCCCCAGGGCTTCATGATTGGGGAAAGTAAGGTGTGAAAGCTAAAGAAATCCATCTATGGACTCAAATAAGCTTCTTGTAGTTGGAACATAAGATTTGATGAAATAATAAATGTTATGATTTCAAATAAAATCTTGATGTACCATGTGAAGCCTAGTGGGAGTGCCATTGTGTTCATCGTGCTAAATGTAGATAATATCCTAATCATTTGGAATGATATAAGGATGATAATTAGTGTTTTATAGACTGGCTATTCCATACCATGAGATATGATCTCAAGAATACCTCTTAGATCTTAGTTCTGAAGTTGTTCAGAATCAAAGAAAAGAGGGTATTGGGACTGTCACATTTGTAGTACACCTTGGACATATTCCATTCTTGGAAATTACAAGAAAGGCTTCCTTCCCTTGAGATTTGGTACTGACCTATCAAAAGGGATAGCACCTCAATGAGTTGAGGAAGTGAATGCTAAAACTGCTTGCACTTGTGCATCAGTTACGAGAAGCTAAGTGTATGCTTGATGTGTACAAAAGCCAGATATCTGCCATGCAGTGGGAGTAGTAAACTGTTACTAATCCTTCTATAGAGATAGAACACTTGATTGCAGTAATAACAATATATTCAAGAAATTAAGATTTTTAGATGGAAATCTAAAAGGTCTTAACTGCGAATACCGTAGGAGATAGTGATCTCCAGGAATAAGGGTATTCTGACAAGGATTATGGAAATACTGGTTATAATAGTTATTAAGCAATAGTGTCAAAGACACTATAACTGCTTTGACTAGATTGAGTATTGGTTGCATTAGATGCAACATTCGCATTGGATGCGAGCACTGTTACCTAGGGATATGGAAGTGCCGTAAAAGGATTTGGCATAGTCTTTTGGGAACAGAGTGACTGATCAGCTTACCTAGCTATTTCTAAATAGCCTATGATTGTCACATGAGTGTGGGTTTATATGATTAGCCCATTAATGGCTCTTTGGGCTAGTGGGAGACTGTTGGACATGTGAGCCCACGGCGAGCCATTATTCAATAAATGTTATTGCAAATATCATTTTCTGACCTGAAATGAAGAATAAATAATTTGCATAATAGGTCCCTCTGTACAATTAGGGTTATGTACCATGGCTATCTTAATGATCATACAACTGTTGATTCAATATATGAATCATAGAGGCTGGTGCTTGAATGAATATCTAAAGGGTTAGATTGAGGACTCATCAAGCACCGTCAAATGATTATTAAGATGTGATCTCTAGCCTGAGTCGGAGATGGCAATCCTTTCTCACATAGGTTGATATCTGACCGACCTCTTGATGCAGATCCTCTGCATAGGAATAGAGATTCGGAGGTGTCAGATTAGTTAGGTCAAAGAGTTGACTTAACGAGATCGAGATAACCTAAGTCCTATGTTGAATGCTGTCATAGCATAGGCACGCATCCTCTGACCGGAGACAGATGTATTGCTATATGTCTGAGTGTGTACATTTGACAAACCAATAGGTTGATGACCTAACCAAGGTCTATACACCGGCGCGTTGGTGTGCATATAAGGGCATATGAGTAATACGATCTCTCAAAGGGATCATACAGGTTCACTACTGAACCGGAAGACATGAGCTCACTCATGAGATATTGGGAAGAATCAAATTCCGTGCACGGTCGTCTTGCTTTGGAAGCTTGACTGAATTTGTAGGTTTGATATATACTTTTGGAAAGTATATGATCAAGACCTAGGTATGATATATGCTTTTGGAAAGTATATGATCGATACCAAATCCCAGTGATCAAATGAGAAACTTAGTGATCAAACCCTGAAGAAGACAGTGTAAATTGATCTTGATCTTCGGGTTGACCATGGGTCTTCCAGTATGCAGGATGTACAGGTATTGGGAATACCTGAGGGTGATGTGATCATAAACGATTGTATATCCATGACGCTTCCATTCCGAGGGAGTGATGAAACAGGTCTGGATTTTAGTGACTCCTTCTAGTAGAGAAGCAATCTGATCTTAGTCCAAGTGTTGGACATTGGTATGATTGAGATTCAGATGTAATGAGAAGATTAGATTTGCGGTCTTGATTTAATCAAGCATCTAAGGGAGGTTCGTAAGATCTAGATTTGAGATAATATCTCAATATCCAAGTCACTATACGTGGAACAATACAATCGGCCTGTCCTTATCTCCAAGTATCTGCGGAGAAAGCACATTATTCTTGAAGTGATTCAAGAATAATTCATTTGATGAACTTCATATCCAAGCAAGAAAAACTTGATGATTAAATGAGATTTAATTATCAAGCAAAATGTGAATATGATTCATATTATTATCCAAGATAATTAAATGAGATTTAATTATCAAGGATTAGAGAATGTGGATAATACTATCCATGATATATGTGTATTATAAATGTGATTTATAATATGTATATATAAGAGAGAGAATTTATGTAAATAGCATTTGTTAATTAATAGTGTGAATTGGATTCACATTTGTTAATTAATTGGAAATGCAATTTACAAATTAGTTTGGGTTGTGAATATGATTCACATAATGTTCAATGGCATGACTGAAATATTCACAAATTAATTTGGAATTAACTTGGTGGATATTTTTGTGATAATTGAGAGATAATGTAATATAATAAAAAGGAGAAATAGAGCCACCAAATTTAGAGGTGGCATCACCCATGAAAGAGTCATGGGTGACGCCCCTTAATTTTAGGAGGCTATATTGACTCCATTTTATTATGATGATTAATCTCTCAACTAATTTATTTATGTTAAATTAAAAATGTGTTGATAATGTTGCAACATATATTTAATTTAATCATAAATAAATGTTGTTGGTTTTAACCAACAACAATCATAACCATTGATCTTACATAGACCAAGCCTAGTCGTTGGATCTATGAGTCCATGGATTGAGATCCAATGGATCCTAAACTAATATAAATAGAGGGCTAGGGTAGCCTTCCATGATACATCATTAAGAGTTGTACAAGGTGACAACTCTCTCTCTCTCTCTCTCTCTCTCTCTCTCTCTCTCTTTCTCATTCTCGCCCTCTCTCTCTTTCTCTTCCCCATTAAGTGGCCGTCCACTTTGTGTTGAGAAAGGAGAGACTCTCGGCTTCTTCTTCGACGACTCGTGGATCTCCATCTTCTTTGGAGTTTCTTACTCTAAAGTAAGATGACGGATTTCGTTTGACGAAATCGGGGGAGCCATCGCTTGGATCTTCATCGAGGATTGCGGGAAGGAACGTGACTCATCATCGCGCCCGCAAGTGCGTTCTTCGTGGATCGGACTTAAGATAGGAGGATCTCTACTTTGGGTTCTCGCGATCACAACCACGCTTCAAGAGGTATTCCTTGTACTTTGTGGTTTGATGAAACGATCCGAGAAGTGTTCTCGTGATCATGTGGTTTCATCTTTAAAGTTAAAAAATTTTAATTTCCGCTGCATCTAGCGACTAGTGCGACTAGTTGCTCCGATTGCATACGATGCGATGGACACGCTTCCGTGATGCGCTTGAGGATTCTCAATATCCTTCAAATTACTCCAGGCTCTTTAAGACCATCATATATTTTATTTTGGTCTTTAAAGCCTGGCTGGAAAGTAACATTGTTTTCCTTCCTTCTTTCATTTTTAGAAAATTCTCTAAAAATTATAAAATTATGAAAAATTCACCAAAAATAGTAAAAAATATAAAAAACATAAAAATATTTTTGTTTGAATTTTTGGAGCTTTTTAGAGCAGTTAAATAATTGCTTGAAGTTGTGTGTTTTCCTTGTTTTCTTATTTTCTTTATAATTGAAAATTCAAAAAAATATAAAAATATTAAAAACCACCAATAAAATATTTTTTTATATTTTTCTTAATTTGTTGACTACTTCGTAGGCCGTAAGGCCATCTCGTGCTCCCGGAGTCCGACCCTGGGTGTTATACCAGGTTAATATCAAAGCCATACCGCTATTTTATGTTTCATCGATTTTTATCTCTGATTGGTGGTCTTAATCCTTTTTCATGATTGAGATCTGAGTCCCGAGTGACTGAGGTCACAACGACCTTAGTGAGACACTTTACCTTAGTCATTTGGGCGGCTCATCAGAATGGCGCCGTTGCCAGGGATCACGGCTTAGTAGTCACATTTTTTCGCGGCTTTCTTTTTTGCAGTTTTCTGTACAGATTTTTCTATATATTTTTCTGACTTGTTTACATAATAATCTGGTCTGATCACACTCTCTATTTGTTTCTTGCGAGGGCCCGAGGACCGAGGCGGCTTTCTTCGGAAGCCGAGCAACCGCGAGAGTTGGAGGTGGCTCTCTTCTCTACAGAGCCACAGGAGGATGCGAGGAGCGAGCAAGAGTGCGGGAGCCGCGGAATAGCCACGGATTAGATTAGCAGTAGATTAGATTAGGTTTTATTTTCAGTCAGATTATTTGAATTATTGTAATAATATAGGGACAGGACACTCAGCTTGGACTTAGACTCTCGGGGTCTGTTTCGCCGAGCACCGGTGTGCTCGAGGGACCCCTCGGTTTTTCGCGGTTTTCTCGCGGCTTTTTACCGTTTATTTCCTGCCTTTCTGATTCTCGCGATTTTCAACCCCTAGCCTTAGGATTTTTGCTTGACTGTAATGTAAATAAGTAGGTCCGCATACCTTAATAACTTTGCATGTACCTATAGACCGATTAATTAGACCAAGAATAAAAATCTAATAAAATAGTCGATCCACTACCTTCGAGCCTACGTGCTGCGAGTCTACCTTATCAAGCGCTACTCCTGAACTCGACCTGTCGAGAAGAGGAGGGGTGAGCCAAGACCGGACTCTTGGATTGAAGGTTGGTGGTCGACTAGCCGTTCTTTCGAGTAGAACTGCTTGCTTAGGGCTCGGATTTCCGCCTGCATCATTTAGGTAGTTTTATTTCAGTCTTTAAATTCTACGCAGATCATTTTGCATGTAGACTGCTAGAGTCAGGTACGCCTTCTATCTTGTGCATGCATCATTGATTTTCGCGCATCGGCTTTTTCGTCTTCTCCCCCCTGTTTGATTAAAATAACCAGGAGAACCGAAAAATTTGTTAGGCGATTTGTTTGATTATTGAAAAAAACCTAAACATTTGAATCATAAAATTTGGGACTGCTAACTCTATTTGACCCTAAAAGACACCACACCGAGAAACTTGTCTTGGGGAGAGCAACCCCCTCCTTTTCTGGTTTGCTTGAGCGAGAGAGTGACCCGCACACTAGGATAGAGCCATATCCGAGCCCCGATCAGACTACCGGTCTTTTATACGGGACAGTCTGGTTGGTGGATTGTATTCCCAACATGTCACGTTAATTGCTCTGCTATCCTGACTTGATCACCTAATAAAATTGACAAGATAATTGACCGAACCTTTACGGTCTTCAGCTCGCGTTGCGTAGGTGAATCAAGGGTTTGCTTGCTGATCATTGTTGTTTCCAGATCCCATCCGCCCGACTTGCCAGATCACGATGATGGGCAGGAGATCTCTTAGGAAACCTCTGTCTGCACCGCTTTTTAGCACTCCAGCCCACTCATCTAGGTCGGTTCGTGAGAGCTCAGACCCGCTCTCCGAACCCGAGTTCGACTCCACCCTGTTCCCCCTCGACCATCCTTCTACCATTTCTGAGATGCCAGTGCCAGATGAGAGACTTCAGTCAAATGATTTATGGGTACCTGAGTTTGGGTCTTTTGCCTTTGCAGAGACCATGACCGGCAGTAGTGATGACCGCACCGAAGGTCCCCGACCAGAGCAGACATTCATCTTGGACTAGGGTGCGATCAACTTTACCCTGATCACCTCCCTTGACTCAGTTCAGCAGCAGTTGAGGGATCAGGGAGCATTTATGATAGAGATGAGGCACGAGATGGAGCAAATGAGAGCCGACCGCGAGCAACGAGACCCAGACGACAGACCGAGGATGCTCGGTGGTGCGGCAGCAGCCGCAACAGCCGCAGCCGCAATAGCAGCAGCGGAGCCTCTGAGACCGATGCGAGAGTTGCACAACCACGGATTGACTTTGATTTACCGTTGGGTAGTACTTCCAGATATCGTGGGGGACTTCAAGTTCCCCCCGAACACCTTGCAGCTTCTACCCCGGTTCCATGGGCTGGCTATTGAGGAGCCCCATCTCCACCTTCAGGAGTTTGAGATGATCTGCAGCATAGTCCACGACAGACAGGTTGACCAAGATAACATACGCATGATTGCCTTCCCCTTCTCACTAGCAGACAGAGCAGCCACATGGTTGAAGCATCTGGGGAAGTTTGTCTACACCTGGGAGCAGCTGCGCACCGAGTACTTGAACAAGTACTACCCACTCGGGCGAACGAATGTCGCGAGGACCCTGATCAGTAACTTCTCCATGCTCCCCAATGAGCAATTTCACGAGGCATGGAAGAGGTTCAGAGAGTTGATAGACAGATGCCCGCACCATGACATCTCGAATCCGAACCTAGTTCAGAGCTTCTTCAGCGGGCTGACACCAGAGCTACAGGGCTTGGTGAATGCTTCTTGTGGCGGGTCCTATTTCACCAAGGATCACGATCAGGTCTGCCCGATCTACGAGGAGATGACAGAGAACTATATGGTGATGTCCCAGACCCAACTCTACACACAGGGACGACCCCAGCCACAGACCGTGCAGTACCAAAGGATCGCACGGGTTGACACCGATCCATTCAGTTCGTCAGCAGCAGCAACACAGGCCGAGTCCACAGCCGCTGACATGGGCATCATCAGCGAGAAGCTGGATCGGATGGAGATCATAGAGAAGAAGCAGTGCCAGGGCATCATGCAGATGGAGCAGATGGCACAAACTCTGAGTGACCTGAAGACACAGCTCATGTGTCTCCTGGAGGCATAGACGGCTTCCCAGCCCCGTCTTCAGGCACGAGGCGATCCGAGTAGCACCGGCAGCTCATCCCAGCGCTCCAACCACCAACAACCTAGACAGGTTCACCTTGTACAGGAGGAGCCGTACCAGCAGCCGCAACTTTCCTATCATGCACCACCATCCCCAGACACTCAGATGGTGGTATACCAACCGGATCAGCCTCTACAGTACTCCCGCTAGCCCCTTACGAGTCAGAGCCGTTGATGGATGTCAATGGGATTTGGTACGACCGACCCCAGCCCGGTATCCGACGAGACCATCCCGGATTCCATTGGTCGGCCGGAGGTTCCAGCTACCAGCAGCAACCGTCAGGACAGGGTG
This sequence comes from Ottelia alismoides, assembly GCA_037367405.1. Taxonomy (NCBI): domain Eukaryota; kingdom Viridiplantae; phylum Streptophyta; class Magnoliopsida; order Alismatales; family Hydrocharitaceae; genus Ottelia; species Ottelia alismoides. Next base: position 510,522 of record JAZKJV010010702.1, on the reverse strand, counting down.
GCCAGTACAGCCATCAAAGAGATCACCAGCAGCATCAGCCCCCAGTATATACCCAGCAGCAGTCACAGCAGTATGGTCCTTGTCCCCATCAGTAGGGACAGTCTTGGAGGCGAGAGCAGCCTCAGTAGCAGCATCATCCCCAGTCAAACCCCTCTCACCAGCGGTACTCGCACCTGCAACAACAGCCTCACTACCAGAGAGGCTACCCGTCGGGTTCTCATGGGCCATCCTATGAGAACCCCGCCTTAGACGACATAGCCCGCCTTCTTACTGACCAGCAAGCTATATTCAGATGGGAGATGGATGAGTTCCTCCAGGAGGTGCGGAAGATAGTGAGAGGGAAGGGTGCCATACCTGCCCAGATCGAGCCCAACCCGAACAACCTGAAGAGGAAGTTTGAGCAGGTAGATTTCACAGAGTATGCCACTCCTAGTGATACATTTCGTGATTTGTATGCATATCTGTTTGATACTAATTTTGTCATACTTAGGAGTGGTAGGATGCTAACAGGCGGCGCCTCGTCTGAGCAACACCCCGAGGCCCTTTCCAGAGCGCCCGACGAGGAGGAGAGCGGTGCTGATGCCGCTAGAGATGATGACGGTGGTACTGATGCCACCATGGATGCTGATCCCACCGGCGGCACTGAGGCCGTCACTTCACCAGATGGAGGAGGTGGTACTGAGGCCACCAATGTTGCCTAGCCAGAGCGCGGTACAGATGCTGCACGTCTACCAGCCGAGGGTGGTGCTGATGCCACCATTTTCACTTCTGAGAATCCTGTAGTCTTTCCATCTGTACATGTATCTCATGAAATTTCTGGCAATAAAGGAAAGGATTTATTTTATTCTGATCCATCTGTGGTGCATGATGATGTATGTGTGGATTCTACCGTGCTTGAGCAGCCGAGACCCTCTCCTAGTCCTTCATCTGAGAAGGACCCTGTGATCCCCTCCTCTAGAGCTCTTCACATGGGAAAGGGGAAGAAAATAGAAAATCCAAAAAAGAGGCAACAGGAAGAGTTCAGCCAGCAGATGATCGACCTCTTTCACATTCAGCTGACTCTTTAGGAGGCTTTGCAGCACATCCCCCTTTTCCAGAGATCGCTCAAAGACAGGACCACAGACAGGAGGAAGAGGAGGAACCACCAGTCAGAGATCCATGTGCTGACCAAAGCCACGTGTTTCGCGATTCAGAACCGTCTGCCGGCCATGAGGCCAGATTCAGGAGCCCCATATGTCAGATGCCATATCAGAGAGCAGAGGTTCGACTACACTCTATTAGACAGCGGCTCTTCGATTAACCTACTTTCGGCAGCCCTTCTCGACCGCTTCGAGTTGGGAACTCTACGACAGAGCACGACAGTCCTTCAGTTTGTTGATCGATCTATCAAGAGGCCGAAGGGGTTGCAGAAGGACGTTGTCGTCACGATTCAGGGCCTGCGATTCCCCGTGGACTTTGTTGTGTTGGACATGGAGATCCCTGAGTCTGTGACCGATACCCCCATCATTCTAGGTCGCCTGTTCTTGGCCACAGCCAAGGCAGTGACCGACCATGATAGCGGGAAAGTATACTTTCACGTCGAGGGCGAGAGTGTACAAATAGAGACGGTCGAGGACATCAGAGTCAGAGATTCAGCTTCCTCAAAGACTACTTCTGATTCAGAGCAGAAGACAGAGACAGGGCCAGACATCCACCAGGACTGCGATTTTGTGATCACAGATGACGAGGTAGTATGGACAGATCCAGATGCACATGCCATCCTCTCACCTTCAGAGTCCACTGATGCAGAGACGCCAGCAGAGGAGAGCTTGGAGAGCGCATTCCTGGTCCAGGATACTTTTGAGACAACAGAGCCGATCCGAGACCACGAGACAGATTTGTTTTGTGATGACGATGTTACTGAGGCCACCATGGATGACATAGATCCCTCGAAGTCAGATTGTGATTGGGCAGAGTTTAATGAGTATATACCAGATCTGACTTCTACTAAGCCTGCAGCTAGGGAGGAGGTAGATGCCATGCAGAGCAGAGACATTCCAGTTGAGCAGCCTCCCCTAGATCTAGTTTGCGAGAGAGAGTTCTCATTGTCCCGAGTAGATTTGGCAGCATACACTCGGATTCTTCAGAAGCCAGATTTGCCAGCACCAGTATGTCCAGAGCTGAAGCCATTACCTGCGTCATTGAAGTATAGGTTCCTTGCAGGCAAGCATGAGATGTACCCAGTCATTATCTCCGCTGATTTGACTGGAGAGCAAGAATCCTATCTGATGGGGGTTCTTGAAAAGAACCATAAGGCGATAGGATGGAGTGTAGCAGATCTCCAGGGGATCAGTCCGACTCTGTGCTCTCACCACATCCATCTCGAGGATGAGGCAAAGCCGTCGCGTGAGTTCCAGCGGTGGCTGAACCCGAATCTGAGAGAGGTTGTCATGAAGGAGATTTTGAAGTGATGGAGCGCCGATTTTATCTACCCCATCTCCGACTCCAAGTGGGTCAGTCCGTTACATGTGGTGCCCAAGAAGACGGGCATCACTACAGTGGTTACGGAGTCCGGAGAAAAGATTGCTACCCGGGTACCCACTTCTTGGCGGGTCTACGTGGATTACAGACGACTCAACCAGGCCACCAGGAAGGATCATTTCCCCCTGCCCTTTATAGATCAGATCATTGAGAGACTGGCAGGGAAGAGCCATTACTATTTTTTGGATGGGTACTCCGGCTACAACCAGGTGGCCATTGCGCCAGAGGACCATGACAAGACCACCTTCACCTGTCCCTTCGGCACATACGCCTTCAGACGCATGCCATTTGGTTTGTGCAATGCCCCTGCGACTTTTTAGAGATGCATATTGTCTATCTTTTCGGACATGGTGGGGGAGTGCTTGGAGGTCTTCATGGATGATTTATCGGTCTATGGCAACGGATTCAACTCTTGTCTTGACAGCCTAGACCGAGTCCTTCAGCGATGCATTGAGATTCGCCTGGTATTATCTTGGGAGAAGAGTCACTTCATGGTGACTCAAGGGACGGTGCTTGGCCACATCATCTCCAACAGGGCCATGGAGGTTGATCCGGCCAAGGTGGATGTCATTAGCAAACTCAATCCACCGTCCAACCTACGACAGTTACGGTCTTTTCTGGGGCACGTTGGTTTCTACCGGCGATTCATTTGTGATTTCATTAGGGTTGCCGACTGTTGACTGATCTGCTGATGAAAGACACCGAGTTCCTTATCGATGACAAGTGTCTTTCATCGTTTGAGACTCTCAAGAGATGTGTGATAGAGGTTCCTGTCCTTCAGCCACCTGATTGGTCTCTCCCATTCGAGATCATGACGGATGCCTCCGATTTTGCCGTGGGGGCCGTGCTAGGACAAAGGAGGGATGGAGTCCCATTTGCTATTCACTACGCTAGCCGTACATTGGACGCCGCATAGCGGAACTACACAGTCACTGAGAAGGAGATGCTAGCCGTAGTTTTTTCCCTTGATAAGTTCAGATCGTACATTATCGTATCTAGAGTGACCCTCTTTACTGATCATACCGCCATCAGGTACCTCATGGCAAAGAAGGATGCCAAAGCTAGATTGACCAGATGGATCCTTCTACTCCAGGAGATTGATATAAAGATTAAGGATAAGCCCGGAGTCAAGAATGTGGTGGTGGATCATCTCTCCCGATTGGAGTATCTTGAGGATTCTAAGCAGATTGACCCTATTTCTGAGACCTTCCCAGATGAGGCGATCCTTGCTATCGCCTCGCTCCCATGGTACGCCGATATTGTGAACTATCTTGTCGCCAAGAAAGTTCCACAAGATTGGCCCAGGCAGAAACTTGAGACCTTCCTCGCGAAGGCCAAGTTTTACCATTGGGAGGATCCCGTCCTTTACCATGAGGGAGGGGATAGTATCTGACGTAGGTGCATTCCTTAGGAGGAGCACCACAACGTCCTTACTTACTGTCACAAGCTGGAGGCAGGAGGACATCACTCAGGGAGGAGAACGGCATAGAAAGTGCTCCAATCTGGCCTATGGTGGCCTACTCTCTTCAAGGACTCTGATGAGTTCGTGAAGAGATGTACTGACTGTTAGAGGATGGCACTTGTGGACAGCGTGATATGAAGCCGATGTAACCCATACACTTCTGTGAGGTTTTTGACGCATGGGGCATCGATTTCATGGGTCCATTCCCTAAGAGTCAGGGATTCGAGTACATTCTGTTGGCCGTTGATTATGTGAGTCGTTGGGTTGAGGCCATCCCCACCCGAAACACAGATGCTAGGACTGTTTGCAGATTTTTGAGGAGGAATATCATTTCACTGTTCGGGGTGCCTAGAGTGTTGATATCAGACGGGGGGTCTCATTTCGTCAACGACAAGGTAAAGGCCCTTGCTAGCGAGTTAAGCATAGACCATCGAGTTGCCACTCCATACCACCCTCAGACGAATGGTCTTGCCGAAGTGTCGAACAGGGAGATCAAGACTATATTGCAGAAAGTCGTCCGCCCTGATCGAAAGGATTGGTCACAGCTTTTGGACTCGATCTTGTGGGCATATCGGACGTCTTTCAAGACTCCTTTGGGTACATCTCCCTTTCTCCTCGTTTATGGCAAGTCGTGCCATTTACCTGTTGAGCTGAGACATAGGTCACTTTGGGCAGTCACTTATATACTTTTGGATCCAGATAGTGTAGGAGACCAGAGAAGGGCAGAGTTAGCAGCCCTGGAGGAGCTTCGTGATATCGCCTTTTCAAACAACCTACATTATAAGGAGAGAGTGAAGAAGTGGCATGATTAGCATATCAGCCACAAGCAGTTTGAGCCAGGACAAAGAGTATGGTTGTTTGATGCTAGGCTTAGATTATTCCCAGGGAAGCTACAGAGCAAATGGAAGGGACCATATTTGGTGAGAAAGATACACGGCAATGGGAGTATTGACATATCTGAGTTGTCTTTTGAGAGTACCTTTCGAGTGAACGGCCATCGTCTCAAGCCATATCTAGATCATGAGCCGCGGGTCGTTGATGTTGCCCCTATTAACTTTGCGTGAGATGTGGTCTCTTGACTCATATCTATTGCATCTCACGCCTGATTATCACTGTTCTTCCGACCTGTATAGATCCAGTTGTCCATATCACTCTATTCTTTAGTCCCACCTCCCTTTTCTCATCTTATGATTTTGCTATACTTATGGTGTACTTTACCCTAAGTATAGGGGGATGTAGGACCTTCGGGTATTCTTTTTGTTCTTTCTACCCATTTTTTGCTGCCTATACTTAGGGATATTTCACCCTAAGTATAGGGGGGGAGGGCTAGACCCTGTACATCCTTCACTTGGATTTCCCTTCATGTACAACTTACTATACTTAGGATTAGTTGATCCTAAGTATAGGGGGGAAACATCGAGTTCTCCTCATGCTATTCTTTGATTCGTCTCTTTATATAGCCATTCCTTTTCACTTCCCTATACTAAGCACGAGTTATGTCTTCTTCATCGCTCTTGATCACTCTGAGGACATCGTTCGAGCTAAGTATAGGGGGTGTGTATATATTTCATATATACTTTAGCCATAACTCGTACTTTGTGTGAGTGTGTTAATAATAAATAAAAATGGCTAAACCCAAAAATCCATAAAAATTTAATAAATTTTCTTCCTTGTAAATAAACATTCTTTTATTGCACATACATAGCTATTGTACAAAATTATTTTTGTAAAAATGTTTGTAAAAACTTTTTGTGTAAATAGTGTGTAAATATGTGTATATCAAAATTATGTATATAGTACAAAATTTTTCCAAAATGTTTTGAAAATCAAAAGTTTGCAAAAACCTCGTGTAAATTTGTGTACATATTTTGCAAAACTTGCATTCATGCATACATCCATTGTTTCAAAACATTTTTCAAAAATTTTGCACATGTGTAAATATTTGTAAATAACATCTTTGTAAATATTTGTATAGTTTTTCCTGGAACATAGTTGACATTTAAACTAGCCTAGAATTAAATTGGAAATGGAGCTTGATTAAGATCTTAATCCACCTAACAATAAGAGGAACCTTATAGGGCTTAGGGTTAAGGCTTTTCAGGTCCATGGTGACTTAATTCTTTGAGTCCACTAGGCTATGAGCATATGCCATCTTGATGAGCCTAAGTAGAGCACTTAACAACACACACATGACTCTCAGAGACAATGGCTTTACTTGCACCATCACTTTACACATAGCTCTCCACGGATGAGGTGGTGAGGAGGCAGTTTCCTTTGGCTTGGGGTAGCATATGAGGGTAGTACTTCTAGGCGGAACCTCTCTTCTTCTTCTAGTGAAGGAAGTGCGTCTCAACTTGGTCTAGTGGTTATGAAGTCTAAAGACAGAAGCTGTGGGTTGCAATAAAGCTTCAAAAGAGGGATAGTCTACTGGTTCAAGAGGAAAAACTCCTTGTATATATGCTGACCATGTAGATATGTTGTACAGATGCACAAAAAAAAGTATAAAAAGAAAAGAACTCAAAAAAAAATGGTGGGTCGGATTGAAAATTTAATAACTCCACCGGAGTGTACATAGTGCAAATAAAGCAAAAGCTTATGATATACATGTTTCATCTCATGAAGCTTGCAGCGGGAGACTCAGCAACACTAGTTAGAGCTCCCAAGGATACATGGCTACACTGGTCATGGTCCATTCTCTTCTTCCCCCCCTTCTTGAGCCGGTTGCACTTGAACTTAGAAGGGAATACCCCGCTTCTCGAGGAAAGAGTTGCTAAACCGGGCATTAGAGTTACTAGGTTGGGGGAGGTTGTTTCTTTGTTACTTCTAAGGTGGGGAGCTACATATCACTTACACCGTACAAGGAAAGATTCATGGTCATTAGAGTTTGTGTATGTAGACTTGTTCTGATCTGGTTTATTGAGGAGTCTTGCCCATAGATTGGTGGAACTTGTAGACTGTAAGGTTTTAAGCTCAAGTCCAAATAAGAATCCGACACATTAATAATCCAAAGATCTGATCGAGCTCCATATTTCAATTTAAGGAAGGCAACTTTAATATTCAGCATTAATCCATGCATTTTCTCCTCTTTTTCTTTTTCTTTCTTCTTTTTCACTTCTTTTTCAAATAAGTGTTTGCTAAGGGACTAGCAAAGTTAAGTATAGGGGGTGATGAATACTCATTCATCACTCTTTATTCTTTATTTTAGCTACAAAACCTATGCAAAACACATGTAGATATTTGTAAATAACAATAATTGTCAAAACACATGCATTGTGTAAATAAGAATAATTAGCATGTTTTTGTGCATAAATAAAAGAACAAAGAAATAAAAGAAAAAGAGGGAGATATTTAGAATAAATATTGAGCAACCTAATCCCAAGGGAGGGCTCAGCATGGGCATGACCGCAAAAAGAACCAAGTAGAGGGAGATAGGGCAACTCATGTGTTGTACATATACATGTAAATAAACAAATAAATAAATATTTTCCTCTAAATAAAATAAAATGGGTTTGTATTCATTTGTATATATTTGTAAATATAAAATTATAATAAAAATAAGAAAATCAAAAAGAAATAAAATTGCCCTTCCTTGTCTATATTCACCATGTATATAGAAACCACTTGTCTATTTATTGCTCCCTATAAACATATTCTATATTCCATAATGTAAACAAATAAAATAAAAATCATAAAAATAAAAAAATAAAAACAAATAAAAATAAAAATCAAAAGCCACATTGTACATATACCATACATGTATATATAAAACTATTTATTTCACTCATGTACGTAATTAATAAAAGTAAAATAAGAATACCGTATTATTCCAAATTTTATCCTATAAATAAATAAAATATAAAATTGGAATAATTTGTATAAAAATAAATAATTAAAAATCAAAAATAAAAAATACATATGTATATACATGTATATAATAATAATATTTTGTAAATACATTATTTATATTTCAAAAAAATAAATAAAAATCACTAAAAAATAGTTTATAAATAAATAAACATTTTTCATGTTTTAACTTTTTACAAAATCGGCCATTTACTATTTTATATTGAATTTCCAAACATTTATGACGTGGCCACATCCCATTGGTCCACGGGGGATGTTGACCCCCCAGTCAACTCCCCCCCTTGGACCACTAGCCCGCGGATCTTGTCGCCCGACCCGACTTCCCTGATTTTTTGCCACTCGATCCGATCACCAATCCCCTTAACCCTGGGACCTAATCCTTCCCTGATCATCCAAGATCCATGCCCGGCGGTTTCACCTCGGGGTCCGAGCTCCGATTTCCATGCCCGACCCCATCTTCTCGGACCCCTAGAACTATTTAGTCTCAGCTCTGCCGCGCATTTCACTCTATCTTTGGCTCCGCCTTTCCATCCCAGGACCTCCACTACCTTCGCCTGAGTGACAACAAGCTGAGGGTGGTGTTGCAGTGAGGAGGGAGTGTCCAGCCACTGATCCGGCAGCTCTTCGCCGCCGTGCGCCGCCCAAGAGTAGCGCTCGATCCTCGGGCATCGACGACCCTCGAGGCAAGGACCAAGAGCTTCAGAAGCTCTTCCACAATCGACCTCGATCATCCAGTAAGCCTAATCCCTGCTAGTTTTCTCTAATTTCCGTTTTCGCCCAATTTCATATCTCGCCATCGACCATCGATTAGCTCCATATCGTCCACCTATTTCATCGATCGACCTGACTATCACCTTCTCCTTTCGCCCCTGCACGTTCTTCACCTATCCATTCAACCTAGTTCGCCCCAGAACTGGGAGTGGAACTCCTTCGTTGTCGCATCGCCAGAGTTCCTTCGCCCTGACGCGCCGACCACCCACCTCACCTCTAACCGGGTCGAGGCACTTTACCCTCGACCCAGGAGCTTGTTGCGCTGCTTTTCAGGTCAGCAAGACCCCATCTGGGAGTCTTCACTTTTGAGCACAGGAGCTCCAAGCCACCGCCGTCGCCGGAGCGTCTCCGACGTCTCCTTCCTCATCGGAGGCATCCACGAGCTACGGGACGTCACGACGGACCTGTTCCTCATTGTAGCAGCAGCATAGGAGGTCCACTGTGCGCGTATCGGTCCGGCGAAGTTCGCCGACCACCTGTTCTTGGAGGACCTTCCCCAGCCATCCATCTAGCCTCGCCGCTCCAGTTGTGATCCACGCCGTCCATTTGAGGAGCCGCAACCACCGTTTGATCATCCGAGTTTGGATCTGGACCGTCCGTTGCAGAGGAGAGGTGCCCTTGATTCAAGAGCGTCCGATCAGCTACGTGGCACCGTCTCCACCGTCCGGTCATAGCCGAGGGTTCTTCGAGAGGCACAATTCACTAGCAGCCGTTAGATACACCAAGTGGCGCACCCTCATCCCTCGGATCATAATAAGGGGTAACTTGCTCTTATGCCCCTCCTGTTTTGTCATTTACGTTCTAGTATTGTAAATATTTAGTCAAGTTATTTTTATTCTGGACATTTTGCACTTAGGACCTCGTGCTTATTTTATTTGCATTTGTACCCCTGTATACTTGGAACACATGCATCGTCACGTGATTTTTGTGGTGTATTTGCAACATTTGGGCTGATGTTTTAAGGTGTTCTGGAATGAAATATAGTTTTCATTATTTGCATCCATACCCCTGTCCGTGGTTTTATTGAACATGTGCTGAATTAATTAGAGAAATTGTAATATCTTCCTAGACTTTTAGCACCTGTTGCTATTAAGTCCTAGGAAGTATTTTTTATTACACATAGGTCCCTCTGTGCCCAGGACACGTGCTTTGCGTGTGCGATTTTCGAAATTTTGCACGAGGGACCACAAGTTTCTTATCTTTGTTACATTTCAGTCCCTAGAACTTATTTTCCTTGCATTTGGGTCCCTATGCACTGTGCCTTGTTGTTTGATTTTAATAAAATATCAAATCAAGCCCAAATTTCGTGAAAATTGGATACGTGGCTCCTGCCAATGTGTAAAATTTTCACTAAAAATTTGGTACATTTTGAGTATTTTTATTATTTTTAAAAATTAAAAAAACCTTGTTTTTCTATCTATTCAGATAGAAAATTCATAAAAAAATAAAAACCTTTTCGAAAATTACAAAAAATATAGATTTTGTGCGTGTTAGTGTGTTTGATTTTCTAACCAATTTTAGTTATTTTTAGATTTACAAAAAGCCTAAAAATTTAAAAACCCCCTTAAAAATCATAAATCTTCTAAAAAACCATAGAAAATTCAAAAATTAATAAACTCTTTTTCTGATTTTTGTCCATTACTTCTACTTTTCATAAAAACTACCTCTAGGCTCTTTTAAGATCATCATATATTTTATTTTTGTCTTTAAAACCTGGCTTGACAGTAGCATTGTTTTCCTTCCTTCTTTCATTTTTAGAAAATTCCCTTAAAATCATAAAATTATCAAAAATTCACCAAAAACTGTAAAAAATATAAAAAATATAAAAATATTTTTGTTTGAATTTTTGGAGATTTTTAGAGTAGTTAAATAATTTCTTGAAGTTGTGTGTTTTCCTTGTTTTCTTATTTTCTTTATAATTAAAAAATCCAAAAAATATAAAAATATTAAAAACCACCAATAAAATATTTGTTTATATTTTTCTTAATTTATTGACTACTTCGTAGGCCGCAAGGCCATCTCGTGCTCCCTGAGTCCGACCCTGGGTGCTATACCAGGTTAATATCATAGCGAGACCGCTATTTTGCGTTTCATCGATTTTTATCTCTGATTGGTGGTCTTAATCCTTTTTCTTGATTGAGCTCTGAGTCCCTAGTGACTGAGGTCACAACGACCTTAGTGAGACACTTTACCTTAGTCGTTCGGGCGGCTCATCATTCCGTCGCATCTTGCCAGCCTCATCTCGTTCCTCTTTCTCTTGTCTTTGATCCTCCACCTTCCATTAAACCTCCTCCTACACGGAGCATGATCACGAGCTCCCCCTCCTCCAAATCACTGGAGCTCGGCCACTCGATCCTCCTATGCCTTCATTCCCCGACCGCAAGGTCAGGGCATTTTGCCCTCGACCCTCTTGACACTTTCTGCAGTTACCCTGTGCTGATCGTCACATGGGGGGGGGGGGTTTCCCTCTCGCCGGAGGCACCTGGGACACCTTCCCTTCTTCGAGGTTGCAGAGGTCCTATGGTGCTCCTTAACCCCTTTTGCCACCCCTAGCAGACAAAGGTTTCCCGCAGGAACACGATTAGGACTTTTGGAGCTTTAAGGACTATCAGAGGTGGGAGATCAGGCTTTGACAACCTCGTTGCGGTGGGTCTTCTTCCATGTTCCTCCATCTCTTTGTCGTAGGATCAAGAACTTTCCCCAGTTACAGCATCAACCATTAGATTTCTAGAGCGTAAGACGTTGCTCATCGTTGGAGGATCTAATCGTGGCCACCTTCTATGAATTGTCATCATGCCCCCACAAGCTGCCACAAGCGCCTCCACACCGAGTACTGGTATTTTGCTCTTGGGCCCAGTCTTTTTTTGTATTTAATTATTCAAGACTCAAACATTACTCTACCATTTATTCTTTTTGTAGTATTTTCATTTAGGCCCTCTACTTTTCTATATTTGCACAAAACTCCATGCCACGTCACATCAGTGACGTACCACGTAAGGTAAAAATTTACGGATGTTCCCCTATAGCTATTAGTATTTGCTTTTAATTAAGTTTTTTTGCATATGTTCAATAATTTTGGAAAAATAGCAGCGAGGCCCTTGGACTTTTACGTATTTACAAAAATACCCATGCTAGAAATGTAGTCTCTCTTTGTTTCTTGTATTTATTTAATATAGATGCATTTCTCTAAAAAATACACAAAAATAAATGTAGACTCCTGATTGCAACACTTTCACACCTTATATTCATTTTACAAATTTAAGATCTTTTAATATTTTATAAAAATAAAAACACCCCGTTTATCCCTTTTTACAATAGAAAAACCATAAGAATATAAAACCTTTTTGAAAAATTCCAAAAAAAATATTTTTTATATTTCTTTTCTTTTTTTAAAACTCCAGACAAAAAATCCGTAAAAATTACAGGAGAAAACACCTAGAAATTGAAAAGCCCTAAGAACCTTTATAAAATTTTTAAAAATCACAAATTTAAAAAAATATATTTTAGGTTTCTTATTTTTCTTTATATTATTATTTATTTATGAAAGTTAATTTTGAGAAAATTTTTTTTATTTTTTTATTTTTAGTATCCATTTTAATTTTGTGTATTTTATTAAACCCTGATTTAGAGTATTTTTGACTTTAACTAGCAAAAATTTATAAAAAATACAAATACAGTAAACAAGTTATTTAAAATTCAAAAATATTTTATTTCCTTTATATTTAATATTTTTATTAATATTTATATTTACCCTAGCTTATATTGTATGTATATATATACTATATATAGCTTTAAATATAAATTAAAAGAATAAAATATTAAAAAAATAAAAGATAAAAATGAAATATAATAATAGAAAATAAAAAAAAATCAAAATACAAAAATATAAAATCAAAAACAAAAAAAACTAATTAAAATAAAAACCCCAGAGTAAGACCATAGAGACAAATACTTCACATTCACTTGTGTGCTTAATTTGCCCAATTTATCCAGCTTGCTCCCTGTGTTCGACACTTTACACATACTTGCACACTGTACACATCTTTGTTGTAGAGTTAAATAAAATAAATTTTAACTCCACACCTTTATTTAATTTCTTGATTATTTTTTGTGGGTTAATTGTTGTTTGAATTGGGGTTTCATCTCAGGTCTGCTTCGACGACTGTTGATCCACCTTGTGTATTAACAAGACCTTAGCAAAGTCCTCGTTCAACACTAGATTGAATAGGAATAAAGTGGGGGGGGGGGGGGTAAGGGCCATATATTATATAAAATATTCAAGAAAGCCTAATTCTGAACACTATAGATAGACTACTTTTTCACTATTTTATTCACACTTATGCACACCTCAAATAATAAAATGTTCAACACAAAATTTTTACATAATAGTATACAACAAATTAGAAAAGAACCAATAAAAATCATGCACCATGCACATGTACACACAGATGAAAATGCTGCAAACATAACTTCAATCATCAATATCTACTCCATATGAAACCAAACTGAACCAAACTCACATCCATTGTATTTCAAATTAAATTATCTATCTAATGAAGATGGTTTCATTGAAAATAAAGCTAAGATACAAAAGTCGGCTTGTTGGGGCATTGTTGTATTAGGGCATTTGAACAAATAATAAGTTATTTTATTATTTATTTGTTTACTTCTTTTTTATTATTAAATATTTGTATATATTATATAAACCATATATAAAATGCAAACATAAATAAGAACATGTAAAAACACATTAATTAATTGGTACATTTTAATACCCATGTATATTATACCTATATATACATGTAATCATTTATACATAAAAATAAAATTATAAAAATACAATAAAAATATATAACTATGTATTTAATAATTTTATAAATAAATAAAGTATAAAAATATGATGTTATGTTTATAAAATAAAAAATATAATATATGAAATACATGTATATATACATATATATATGTACTTGAAGATATTAATATATAATAAATAAGGTTATAAAAATAAATAAAAAGCATTATAAACTTGTTTATAAAATATTAGACATTTTCCATGTTTTAAGTTTTATCTAATAAAATCATTTATTATTTATTTTTTTACCTTTCTTTTTCTATTCTATTTTGTATTATTGTATCCTATGTAGACAAATAAAGAGCAGTCATTTATCGACTTGATTCAACTGTATCACTTGTAGGTTTACGAACTGTCAGACCTATGACTCACCCAACTTCCCCATTTCACATGCCTTCTCTCTCCCTCTTCCTTTCTTGAGCCATTTACTGACTCTGATCAACACAGATACCTCCATCTTTCTAGATTTTTATCCTCCACCAACCACTTCCCAATCTCACACAATCTCTTCTCCATGCAACCTTCATCACCATGTTTATAAATTAACCTCTTCCACTTCAATTCCCATTTTGATCCCTCTTTGGCCACCATAACCCAAACAAACCCCTCCAGGTGTGAGCCTTTGATGACATGAAGGTACCCCTAGGTTCGACAACGAGGATAAGGTGGTTGAGGAGCAGAGATCCACCTCGTAGGAGCATCTCAGGTGAAGGTTCACGGCTTCTAGGTAAAACCCTATCGAGGCCTAGTTTAATTAGCTGATTGGATTGTATTTAGTTTCTTAGTATAGATTAATCTTTAGTTTAGCTTCATTTCATTTAGTTTTATCATATTTTTTTAATCGTAGTTTATTGTAGCTTTAGCTCTGACTAATGTTCTCTATCATTCTACCTACTGTCTCAACCACCTGACATCTCCATTTTACTCCCCAACACTCCATCAAAATCCCTCACCCAATCCACCTCGATCATGCAAGGATTGAGCATCAGATCTCTAGTCTAGCACCTTTCACTAGAGATACGCTGGCCACCTCATCCCTTGTGCTTACAACTTCAATCTTGGGTCAAGGACATAACCCTTGAGCACCTCAACAATTTTGTGCAAGAATGAGCACCAGATAGTACACTTGAGAGAGGATCGAAGGAAGAACATGCTCCCTGGTCGCTGAACCAATAATAGACCTCCATCCCTCTTTGACAACGCCCGAAACTCCTTGAGCACACCTGTAGGTGCAAAAGAATTCCAGGAGTGTGAGCTGGCCAACAACACACCATGTATTCAGTGTGAAAGTCAAGTCGAGATCTAATCCAAGCCTTGATTAAAGACAAAGCATTACACCCCTTGGTTGTTGGATTTTAGTGGGAACACGCGGACAAACATCAGCGACAGGATCACGCTGCACGTACAAGGCATGCTCGCACCTGTGTATATTGCAAGCCTGCCCCTACACCTTTTTATTTTATTTTCTAGTACTATAAATAAATAGAATATGTGAAACAACTTTAATGTATTGCAAGTAGGACTTCACACTTTTTTGTTATTACTATTAGGTCATTCTACCTTACATTTGAGGCACTATAATTTTGGCAGATATAACCTTAGATTTGTAGACTTGTTCATAAATGCATGTTTAATGTTTATTAATTCAAAACAAGTCCATGTTTTGTTGTATATTAATTTTCTTGTATTTCATGCACATTAAATTATGCCAAAAATTGAAGGAAAATTATTATAGATGCATGCTACCTTGATTATTCTCATATACATTTTATGCGGAATTTAAAATAGTTTTCATATTTTTTAAAATCCAAAAACACACAAATATTCCATGTTTAGTATATAAAATCCACAAAAATTAGAAACATTTTCCAAAAATTCTAAAAAAGTATATTATCTATATGCTACTATATTCTATAACATATCCAAAAATAACTAAAAATACAAAAGATAAAATATAAAAATAACAAAACCTAAAATAGCTCATAAAATGGGAAAAATTCAAGGAAAATCCAAAATATTCCTTTCTATTTGTGAATTTTCTTTCTTTTTTATATATATATATAATCTATTGAATATAGCTTTGGGTTAATTTTGGACTTTTGCATATATTTATTAAACCTTAAACATTCACGGATAATTAATATATCTACTATTTTTACTTAATTCATAATTGAAAAATTCATGAAAATTAGGAATTTGACATAAAAATTACCAAAACAAGATAAAAATATAAAAATTACAAAACATTTTATTTCCGTCATTTTGAACATTTAGACTTATTTATAAATATAAAAATCTATATTACTTATATATATATATTATATTACTTATATAAGATATAACATCTATTATTATATATAATTATTTTCCTATTTTAAAGATAAAAAAGAATTTAAAAAGTTGCAAATTTAAAAACAAAATACAAAGTTAAAAATTAAAATAAAAAATAAAATAATAAAATTAAAAATCCAAAAAAATAATAATACTCCCACATAAAAATAAGAAAAAGTAAAAAATATTATTACTATTAATAAGCAATAAGTATTAATAAATACCGCCCTATATTTTTCTCCATGTGGTTCGATACTCAACATACTTTCACGATACATAATTTTATATGCTAAAATAAATTTTAGCCCTCACATATTTGATATCTTTTGTTAATTATGGGTTGATTGTTGTCTAATTTAGTGGTTGAGCGCCAGAACGATTAATGTTCTAGCATTCTTATGAACATCAACTTTGTTGTTGTGCAATAAATAGCGTTGTTGGGGAGCAATGGTTAGGGTAGATTGCACATATATTTGTCGATATTGTTTTTAATTATTCATTTACTCTTTATATCTTTTTATCTATAATTGTTTGTCTATTCTTCTCTCTCTCTTTGTTGATTTTGTTGCAAGGGACTGTGGGGCATGGGTAGATCTTCTAGAAGATCCGAACCACCTGTGTGAGGTAGAGATTATCTCTTTCTTACGGAGCCGATAGGAGAGAGCATTGAAGAAGACAAGGGCTGAGAAAATAGTAGTGTAGATTAGTTGTGTTCCGGTTTCTTTTTGTGAGAGAGACATTTATATATAATTTTTAATAATTCAACTTCCTTGGACAGTTGGAAATTATCAGTTCTAATTTATCGGGTGTCTATTCATTTGGGGACCTGATCCCCTTTATCGTTTTTTATCGCTTTTTTTATTCCCCTCATTTCCCCACTTATTTTTAATTTGTTCTTGTATTATGATTTTTTATTTAGATCTTCATTAATTGAGTTGTTTAGATTTAGGTTTATTTTGAAGTAACTAGGTCCCACGCCCTAATATCTACATGCACCTTTTTTTGTGATTGGACTTAGATATCAAATAAATTGGTTCTCCTTTATAATAGACTTTACTGTCTTGAATGATTTTATGATGCATTAAATAGCTTAGTTTACATTATATGCACGAAGCATTTTTCGTGAAGAGTGCCGGAGTAAGGTATACAAGATGAATAGAGTTTTG
Source organism: Ottelia alismoides (assembly GCA_037367405.1). NCBI lineage: Eukaryota > Viridiplantae > Streptophyta > Magnoliopsida > Alismatales > Hydrocharitaceae > Ottelia > Ottelia alismoides. Next base: position 493,556 of record JAZKJV010010702.1, on the reverse strand, counting down.
CAAGGGTCATAATATGTCCTCACAAGGCGAAGATAAAGTCGTTGTGGCGACCATTCATGAAATCCCAGAAAATCAACAATTAATCCACACTAAGAATTACAAATGAAAAGTAAAAATTATGGAGTTAAAATTTATTATAGCTCTACAATGAAGTGTATAGTGCAAGTATGTGTAGAGTCTCAAACATAAGGAGCAAACAGGAGGATGGTGGAAGTAAATGCAAAAATGTGCACTTCTTTTTGTCTATGTATTTTTATGGGTTTTATTTTTTTATATATGCTTTTAAATTTTTGTATTAATATTTTTAATTGATAGAATATTTATATATTTTTCTTTTATTTATCTAATTTTTACTGATTTTTATCTTGTTTTTTCTTTTTAATAAAATATTATATAGAATATTTAAGGTTATATATACAATATGGACTAACATAGACAAGTACACCTAAAAATAAATAAAAATCATATAATTAAATATATTGTGATTTTAAATAATGTCTTACAATTTTTGTGACTATTAAGGACTTCTACTAATTTTTATGGAATTTTTGAAGTAAAAAATATTCCAATAAGGGATTAAATAAATTGAACGAATTGAAGTGGAAATTAAAAATGGCAAATAATATCCAAAATTTTCCAATTCAATTTTAATAGATAAATAAATATATAAAGGAAATTACATATTAGAAAATGTTATTTTTTGGAGTTTTGAAGAATTTTTTAGATTTTTTAATGGATTATGAAGCTTTTTAATTTAATTTATTTTAATTTTCTATTTTAGGTTTTTTGTTCTGATGTTAAAATAAATATACCGACAAAATATTTTTTTGGAATTTTCAAAAATGTTTATATTTTTTTGTTATTTTTAATGCAAAGCAAATAAAAATGTGCTCTTTTTTATTTTTATAAAATAATAAAAACTCCTAAATTGCAAATATGAAAATGAAGCGTAAAAGTGTGTACAATCAGGAACTTACCCTATTTTTTTGATAATTTTTGGAGAAAGGAAACTATATTTAATTAATGAAAGAAATGAACAAAAAATCAATGAACTACTTGGGGCATAAATGCAAATGAAAATAAAGGCGAGTGCTGCTTTGTAAATAAACCAAAATATTTCAACTACCAATGAAAGTTTTTGGACTAACTAAATATACAAGTACCTGTCGGGACTTTCCTGCAGAATGCAGACCTAACGTGTATAAACACGTAAACCTTGTTGGTACGGAGCTAAATGTAATTAACAATAAATATAGGGACTGACTTATAAATGTTCCAAAAGTTTTTAACTACTAATACTAGTTGTATAATTAAATTAAAAATAAATAAAAATGTGGGGGATGCGATGCAAATTACCCCGTCATTTGCATGGAGACAGACGGTGTAGGTTTTCCCACTTGCCATGCGTCGACAATCTAACGGTGCATAACATTTCTCAGGTGGACGGTGAGGATTAGATCCTTGCCAAAGATCGGACAGTCCAACGCACCTCCATCCAACAATGGTCGTGCAAACTAGTGTCCATTCTTGATCAGACGATAGTGAAGTATTAGGACGAACAACTGAAGAACATAGGTCATAGTGTCTTCAATTAGCAAAATCTCTGCATTCCGGGTGCCTTCTTCACTATAGAAGGTAAAAAAAGCATCCTAGGGTCCTTCTGCAAAGGATAGATGAATTAAAATGCCCGAGAGGCTCGGGGGAGCTCTAGCATCGGAGCGAGACCTAAGGCTTATTCCTTGAATCAAAAGTGCCTCTCGACAATGATTGTGACCCCTAGACCTACACGTTAGCTTAAATACACCAAAACATATAGTCCGGGGGGTTTTATTAGGAGGAGGTGAGTGCGGTGAGGCATGCGGATGTGCTCTGATGGCGGTGGAGGAATGAGCACTGCTATCTCGATCGTGAGGGGAACGTGGTGATTGGTAGGTGGAGGGTTATGTAGAAGGAAAAGGGGAAGAAAGGGATGTGGTCCGGTGGATCAGAGATAGGGGTTGCATGACAAACATGTTGGCCAAAGCTAGCGAGCTCCGACGAAGGTTTAGGCTACTAATCTAGGCTCAAAGATTGTTCGAAACAAGTAAAATGTGGAAGTAAAACTAGGAACTTCGACTAATCTAAAGAGCACTAAAAGTCATACCTCGACTGGTTGGCAACCAAGAGATGGGACCTCATGACCAAGGTGGTCGATGATAGCTGGGGATGCTCCCACCTATCTTCTTCCTCATTACGAAGAGCGGTAGAGGCTCCTATCACAAGCCTCAACACTACAAAGGCGCTCCGAAGGGTCGAAAATTGGGGAAAGTGAACAAAAAATGAATATGGGTGGAGAAGGTGCATATGTACAGGATGGTGGCGGTATGATCTTTGAGGGGTGATTTCACACACAGGAGGAAGATCTGGCGCTCAAATGGTTGTCAACGAGAATCAAGGATATACAAAGATGAATCTTCATGAATGGTCCCATCCTCCTCGAACAACGCAACATGCATGAAAATACGAGAAAAATGAGGAAAAGGTCGTTCTAATAGGGTATATGACCTGGGGTCAGAGTTGACCTGAGGTTAACAGATCGCGTGGTCTAATTGGGCCACTTCATATGCAAAAGGGCAAAATCAGACTAAAAATCAAAAATAAATTGAAATAAATTAGAAAATTATTTTATTAATTTTCGGTTAGAAAATACAATGTTTATTTTTCATGTAGTATTTTGATATGATATTTATTTATCTTTAGGTTTAATTATTATAAGTTAGCTATTAAGGGTATATTTACAGATATATTCATCTATGTTTTAGGTATTTTATTTCTATTTTATTTTTTTATTTTACATTTTATTTCATTATTTTTTATATTACAACTTCCTTTTAGGTACACAAATATATTTTGTTTTATTTTTTGGTCTATTATACACACTTAAATAAATAAGGGTATTTGTCATATAGGTATAAGTATAGGTACTTGTATGTTGGTATTTAGCCATATTATTTATTTTATAGTTTTTTCCTTAGTTTTATTTTATCTTTATATTTTTAATAGGATATAGATAATATTTACAAAATTATAAAAATACAAGGGAATGAAAGAATGAATTCCACTTTTATTTATATACAAGTACAAGAATAGGTAGTTCATTTATATATTTAGCATACTAATTTTATTTTATTGTTGTATTAGAAGTTTTATTATATTCTAAATATGTACATATATTATAAATAATATTTACATAATTATAAAAATATAAAATTGTAAAAGTAATGAGGAATAAGTGAAGTGAATATTTTTATTAGGTATACTATACAATAGGGGTCCAAAACCTAACCTTCACACCTTAACTCCAAAAAATATGAAAACCAACTTCACTAAATAGCTTATTAAAAGTTATATACAATTAAAGATGATTTTGATACATTTTGAGTTTTTATTTGAGAGATATAGTTTTGGGAAGTTATAATTTTGGCTTTTTATTTAAGGTATAAAATGTGCACTACATATTGTTTTTGCATGAAATCAATTTTGTATATATATATATATATATATTATCTACAACTTTTATGTATAATGTTTTTTATTTGAGGTATACAAAGTGGAAAATAAAATAGGTCTAAAAATGAATTAATGATGAATAAATAGATGAGATTTTTTGTATTATTGTCCCTTATCTCCCCCTACTTTATTCCTTGTTCACCCAATTATCAAGATGCCCAAGTCTCGGGGTTTAGGGCCATAAAATACTTCGGTATTTTTTCTTTTTCTTTTCTTTTCTTTTCTTTATTCAATATTTTTGATAATAAAAACAATTTTTTATACACAATAAATGTATTAAATAATGAATAATAATTTGTACAAATTAATGCTATTTACATGCATTAGTTAGGATTTTTATGGATAAAATGATAGAATACAGGTAACGAAATTGGTATTCATCACCCTCTATTCTTGCCTTTACTAGTCCCTAGCAAACACTTTTGTAATAAGTGAAGAAAAATAAAAATGAAGAAAATAAAAAGAAAGAAAGTGGATTGATTTTAATTCTAAAACTTGTATTCACAAAATCAAAGTTTGGATCTTAAGTTAGACCTTTGGATTTTAGGTGCAGTTGGAACCTTAATGGGAATCAGATTTGAAACATAACAACCATCGAGAATCCCGAAACTCTGCTCAAGTCTTCTCAATAGCCTGGTCAGAATACTTCAACTCATACGCAAACCCTTATGACTATGAGTCTTACATATACAATGTATGTGATGGTGGCTCTCCTCAACTGAAATAACATAGAGACTGACTTCTCCAGCATGACACCCAATGATTCCCTAATCCAGAAACTCCTTCCTCGATGAATGGGATATTCCCATCTTAGTTGAAGTGACAATAATCTCAGGAGGACGAGGTAGAGAGAAGAATGGACGGTAGCTAGTGGACCTACCTATCCGGGTATGCATGACCAATGTAAGCAAGTCATCCAGCAGCAGGCTCACATGGTATGACATTGACGCTCAAGATTTCTTATTGACTATACGACTATGTACATTATGGTAGGAATTTTATTTTCAATCAAGTCTGTCCACTTTTTTGGTGTTTTTGTTTTTTTACTTTTTTTTGAAATATTATATACAACAAGATTTACATATGGAGTTTTTCCTTTTGGTCCAGTAGACAATCCATCTTTTAAAGCATCATTGAAGCCCACACTCTCCTGTATTTATATGTCTTTGCTATTGGATGGGTTGGGGTGCACTTCCCTCCCTAGACGAGGACAAATGTTTCCACTTATTTGCATCTCATACCAGCAAATCCAATCCCCTCACCACTCAAACTAAGTCGAGCCAAGTTAAAGGTGCAGGTGTCCAAGGCAGGTCATTATCAACAAGAGTTGTGTATGCTCCAAAATACTATAATTAGGCAGTCAAGACTACACTGAACAAAGTCTCACAATTCTCAAATATTTAAGTCAACTAGACCTAAAGTACCACAATTCTAGTTCCTATAAGGTTCCTGTGATTTGGTAGATTTAAGATCCAACCATGCTCTAATCTTCGTATTTTACATAGACTTGTTCAATTATCAAACTCAATCCAAAAAATGCAAATGCTATGTAGAAAATATTTTTGTGATTATGGCTTTTTGAAAAAGATTTTACAAATTTTTATGCAATTTTTTAAAAGGTTTTGCAAATGTTTTTGGATTTTTTAGTTTTGCAAATGTTTTTGGGATTTTTCAAAACAAAAGATTTTAGGAATAAAATTTAGGTACAAATATTTACATGGGGATGCATTAATTATTTACAAGAATTATTGTTTTTAAGAATTTGCAATAAATTATAGATATATTTATATTGTCAATAAAGAATTTTTGTGCGATATTTATATTCCTCAAACTTATGTGAAAATGATTTTTTCAAGCAATTTTGAAAACTATCATCCAAAATAGTTTTTACAAATAATTTTTAAAAATAATTTTGACAAATATTTATAAACACTTTAAAATCTTTTTTCATTTTTTTTCAAATAGTATGTATAAATTTTTTCAAAATATTTTTGCATCCATTTTCCATACCATTTGCAAATCGATTTTAAAAACATATTTATTAATTAGAAATATAAGAACATTTTACAAACAAAAATATTTTTAGATAAGTTGAAAATATTTAACAAAGCATTTTTCAAATAATTTTCAAAAGATTTTTCAAAAAAGATTTCAAACATTTTGCAAAAAATATTTTTACCTGATTTATTAGTTAGAATATAGAAAAAGAATTTGAGGAATAACAAACAACTTTTATCAAGTGATTTTAATGAATTTTATAGTATATATATAGCATTTCTTACAGAATTTTAGCCATAATTTTTGAAAATACAAAAGTACGAGTTATGGCTTAAAGTATATACATACTATATACCCCCCTATTCTTAGCTTGAGCTATATCCTCATAGATCAGAGAGAAAAAGAGAATATATAACTCATACTAAGTATAGAAAATCTTAAAGAATAAACGAATAAGGAATGAATGAAATAATTATAAGTTGATCGGCCCCCTTATACTTAGGATCAATTAATCCTAAGTATATGAGACCAAGGTTTTAACTACAAAATCGAGCCGGCCAGTTGAACCGGTTAAACCAAGAACAGGAGTAAACATGATCTAACCACACGGTTTTTATTCAAAAAATTAAAACCGGTCAAAACCGGTCAAAATCTTGTTGGATCGCGTAAACCCGGTTGAACCAATTAAACCAAACCATCGGTTCAACCATCTATTTTTTGGCTAAAAAATAATTTGCAATAAACTATACAAATATTTTTCAGAAATATTCATATCTACTCTCATTCTCACCATAAAATATACCCATTTATCTCTTCTTCTTCTTCACATGTTCCAATGACTCATCATCACTTGTCTATTCATTCCATATGATCGTTGTCTATCTCTTCCCACATTGTGTATGAGGTTGTCCACTTATATCAATAATGAACAAAGAAGAGGTTGTCATTGCCATACTATGAGAAGCAACAAATTAACAACACTTGTCACAATTTTAAAATTACATCACATATATGTATGTATATAAATTTTAAAGAATATTACTATTATACACTTTGGAGTTTTTTTAAGAACATTTATACCCCTAACTTTTAAGTAATTTCACTTGTGCTCTTATATTTTCTTAAAAAATCACATTATCATCCTTATACTGGTATAAAATGGGAGCACAAATGTACTAATAAAAGGCCGCTACTGTCGATATTGTAAAAATATAGTGGACACATGCAATTGTAATGAAAATAGGGGTATAAGTGTTATTGGAAAAACTTGGAAGGATAAGAGTAAACAAATTCTTGAAAGATATGATGTAACATTTTTTGTATTTATTTGTATGACATACCGATCTAACTCTTTGACCCGGTTGAACCGCATGAACCAAACCAACACTACAATGGTTTAGTCTTTTCCGATTTCTTTGAACTGCTGACCTCATCATCGGTTCGACTAGTCGGTCCCATTGGCATGACCATAAAAACCAAAAACCGATATATACCGGGTTTGATGTCCAGTTTGATTTTTATAACTTTGTATGAGACATTTACAAGGCAAGGAAGGTAGAGGGTGGGAATGAACAAATCACACTCAAGTTTCCCTCCTAAACTTAGGGTAAGATATCCCTAGGTATAGAAAAGAAGAGGAGATAGTGGAGGGAATCAAAGAATGAAAGAACTCAGGGTGCACACCCCCTATATATAGGAAAAAGTACATTTGTATAGAAGACTATTAAAAAGGGGCAACACCTTTTAGGTAGAAAAAGAAAAATGAAAATGAAAAGAAGAAAAGACATATGAAGAAATAATAAGGGATCAGAGAGAATGTATGCATCACTCACCCTATACTTGGGATAAAAGAACCCTAAGTATAAGCAACAACAAGAGTCACGAAACTGAACGAAGAAAGAACACTCAGCTCATCCACCCGTCATATACTTAGGACAAGGTACGTCCTAAGCAGAGAAACACACAGATATGGGGTGGATTAGTGAAACTGTAGATGGACATAAGAAAATGAGAGCGAATGTACAAAGAAATGGATATACAAAGAATCATTAAGGTAGAAGGTGAACCTTCCTGAGGGAGTGCTGAGGAATGGATCTGACAAGGTGCAGGTCGATATTGGGGTCCTCAGTAGACACAAACTTATTAGGATTAACCTTATGAAGATCCTCAATAGTATCAAAGTGGAACGACATGAACTAGTCAATGGAAGTAGTGTGGTAAGGTCCGGTGTAGGTAGTCTTCGCTTGGTCATCATCAAAATAAAATAGGACTAACTCATCAATGGAATTAGTCAGGTCTTGTTCGTCCTATGGAGTTTCACAGATATCAAAGTGAAAAGGCTCAAACTCAGGAGTGGAAATAGTAAGATCAAGTCCAGCCTGTCAAGTCTCAACTAGGTCAAAAACAAAGGGAACAGAACCATCTCTGGAAGTAGTACAGTCCTGTTCGTCCTCTCAGGTCTCAGTTGGATCATTATCCTCATCAAAAGGACCAAATTTTTGGTGAAAGCAATAAGATCAAATTCAACCTCATCAACCTCTATAATGTCTGCCCTCTACTCAAAGGTGTCAATCGTGAAAATCCCGTAGATGTCATCAACACAACGCTAATCATAGGAAGAGGAAACTCCAAGGTATATGCTTCCCGAGTCTTCCTCCCTTTTGAGCAATTCTCAAATCTCATCATCAGTCATAAAGAAAATCTCACTGTATCAACAGATAGGTAATAGGCCTCGGAGTAAGCTAAGATAGGTGTGGTCACATCAGGTGTAGGTCTCTAGTCAATAGTAGGTGCAGTGGTGATCACAAATCTCCCGTCATCAGGACAAAATCTAATCTCTACCGATCCTTAATCAATAACGACTCTCTTAGAAGCGAGAAATGGTCGTACTAGGATGATTGGAGAGTTCTCCCCGATGGTAGGGGTCTGCATGGGCAATACAACAATGTCAACAGTGTGTGTCACGTCCTGAATCCTAATGAAAATTTTTTCGAAAATACCCTTCGATATCTTTATTGATTTGTCAAAAAATTTAACTATCACTCAACTTTTCTTGAGAGGGTCTAAGTAAAGAGACTGTACCAACGAAAATGATATGATGAAAATTGAAGAACCACCATCAAGGAGAGTGTGATCACATGAATAGTCAAAGTTTTTACATCTAATGAATAGTTTAGTAGTGTCTTTTCTAGAAGAAGGGCAGTGGGTGATGGTGTGAGCAGTGTCCATGGTCAAGATACGATGCTCAAATCTGCTCCTTCGCTTTCTATTCTTGTGTTGAGGAGCAGATAAATGGGTCATGACCTGACAAAGTGGGTCATTAATGATCTCATAAATAATGAGCACCATTTCGGGTTCAATAATCATTTTTTTGAATTTATGTATCTCCTCCACACAATGGAGGACATCAGAGTCAACATGTACACATGAACGACTAAGAGCAATCTATATAGTGTCATCCTTAGTGTCAAAGGTGGGACATGGGGTGAGTGGATGTTTCGTCAAATGATTTGGTAGGTGGGCCCTCTCATCATAGTCTGAATCAACAATGTATCTCCCGAAATCTTTTTGTGTTTTTAAATTTTGCTCATTTTTTTTGCATTTTGGGTGATTGCAAGCTCTCATAGGAAGCCTCAAGTGAATCGATATCCTTAATAGTGTAAGCAGCATTCTAACTCTCATTTACTCTAGTGAGGTCATCATTCCTCTGATTCATCAGCTCCATTAATCGGGTCATGTACTCAAGAGAGATGTCCATGACAGGTGACTCCAACACATAAGTCTTAGGTGCGCAAGATGATAGGAAGTGTGAGAGTGGTGGTGGTGGGTAGAAGTCCGAAGCGTGAAACTATGTTTGTGGCAAATTTGTACAAAAATCATTAGGAAAGTCCTCCTAGAAAAATGGAGGTGGACCGACTGGAGGGTGCAAGGGATCCACAAAGTCTGGATAAAATTCATTCCAATCGGTCATCTCCAAAGCAAAAGAAAAATTGTCAGGAGAGCACAATGGTCAAGTCAGGAGATGTGATAACAAGGCACAAATGCACATGGATGATCGAGGATGCACACGAACAATTACAAAAAAACTCACACAAAAAAACCCTCAATTCACATACTCAACTTGGTGAAGACCGTGAAAGCAGACTTTTTATCTTGTCTGATTTAGATTTAGGTAAGAATACAAAAATTGCACAATCACTTAGGAGGCCAGGGATTTGGGCACTAACCTTAGTGTACGTGAGCAAATTAAAATGGATACGATGAGGGGGTTACTCTCTCCAAGACAGTGATTTTCTTTTTGGTCGATCTAAGAGTTGAGTAATATTTCCAGTCTTAATCTTATTGATTATCACTTTTTTGTATTTTTAATAAAATAGCATGAGACAATTGAGGAGTAAATTCTTTTAGCACCTAAGTGATTAAAATAAGAGGTAAAGAGTCGAAAAAGCAATGCGAGGCGAAAACGATAATGAATGTTAAGCACAAATGCTCACCTTGCCTCAAGTTCTCTACACGCAAAGTTGCTAAGCAGAATTGAATCCTATCTATATGCAAATGCAAAGATGATGATATCACCCTAGATGAGAATATACTATTAGCTTGAAGAATTGTACGTTAAACACTTATAATAGAGCCAAAGGGTCTGGTCTTGGAGCCACCTCGGTGCCCAATATAGTGGGTCCTGCAAGTGCTATATGGAGGACTCTCACGACACGCGTTTCTGAGATTAAGTGAAGTGCAATTCAAAATTTGACTAAGTCCAAATAAGACTATATGTACATGCAAATATAATTAAGAGTTTGTCCTTAATCTATCGATAAGAAGATCCTACAACTAGGACTCAATCACACAAAACAAAGAAAAATAAAATCGAAAAAAAGGAAAATAAAAGTGATGTAAAATGCAACAAAACCAATGAGGCCCTCAAGGGAACAATTCCTTGGGCACTAGACTTTGTGAAGTGTGAAGAGTGTCCTGAGAGTCCTGAATATTACAAATAAACAGTCTTCCTCTCACTTGAATTACAAAATATGTAATAAATAAGCAAGCTGACATTGTCTCCGAAAAATTCCTCCAAGTTTCCTCTTTCTGCTCTCTCCTACCGGCTAGGTCATAAAGAAGACTCCTCATCTTGGGGGGTGGATCAAATCTACTAAGAAATCCACCTGCGATCCACGATCCCTCGCAATAAGTTCAAACAAGGAAGGATGATTAGACAGATAAAAAATAATATCACATAGAATAAAAATAAATAAAAGAAAATATAGACAAGAAAGAACAAGACACAGATAAAAACAAATCTACATGACGTTGCTCCCCGACAATGACACCATTTTATGAACGAGGTTTTGCGAGGGTCAGAATATGTCCTCACATGGTGAAGACAAAGTCGCTATGGCGACCAATCACGAAATCCTAGAAAATCAACAACTAACCCACAATAAGAATTAAGCAATGAAAAGCAAAATTTGTGGAGTTCAAATTTATTATAACTCTATAATGAAATGTATAATACAAGTATGTGTAGAATGTAGAATACAAGGAGCAAATGGGAGAATGGTGCAAGTGAATGAAAAATGTGTGTTTTTTATTGTCTATGTATTTATGTGGGTTTTTAATTATATATACATTTTAAATTTTGTTTATATATTTTTAGTTGTTTTTAATTCTATATATTTTTATTTTCTATTTATATTTTTTATTTTTAATTCTTTTTTCTTTTTATAATATATAATATAAAATTATTAAGGTTATATATACAATATGGACTAACATAGATATAATACAACAAAAAATAAATAAAAATTGCAGATATAACTAATATTATGTTTTAATTTTTTACGATTTTTATGGATTTATGGATTTTTAAAATAAAAAATTCGAAATCAAGGATTAAATAAATAGGCTGAGTTCAAATGGAAATTAAAAATAGAAAATAATATCCAACATTTTCCAAATCAATTTTAACAGAGAAATAACGATACAAAGGAAATTTTAAAATAGAAAATGATATTTTTGGAGTTTTTAAGATTTTTTAGATATTTATAATGGATTTTAAAGTTTTAAATTGATATCTATTTTTTTATATTTTAGGTTTTTTGGTTTCTAGAGTTAGATACTAAACATATAGACAAAAAAATATATTTTGGAATTTTAAAATCTTTTTTTATATTTTTTGTATTTTTAAAGCTAAACAGGAGAAAAGTATGCTTTTTTATTTTTGTAAATTGATCTAAATTGCAAATCTAAAAATGTAGCGTGAAAATGTGTGCAATTAGGAAACTAACTCTATTTTGTGGTAAATTTTAGATCAGAAACATGATATTTAATAAATGAAAGAAATGCAAAAAAAAATCAATGAACTAGCTGGGGCATAAATGCAAAAAATAAAGGCGAGGGCTTCTTTAGAAATATACCAAAATATTTCAACTGCCAATTAAAGTTTGTGGACTAATTAAAAGTACAAATACCTAGGGGGGCCTACCAAGAAAATGCAGAGCTCACGTGTATGCATACGTGAGCCTCGCTGGCACTGACCCAAATGTAATTAACAATAAATACATGGGCTGTCTGATGTTCCAAATGTTTTTATAATATTATTTACATGACTAAATTGCAAATAAACAAAAATGCAAAGGATGCAGTGTATATTACCCCCTCATATACGCAGAGATGGATAGTGTTGGTTTTCCTACTTGAAACGCATCGACAATCCAACAGTACGTAATAATTCACAGATGGAGGGTGAGGACTGGATCCTCGACGAAGATCGGATGGTATGGAGCGCCTCTATCCAATGGTGGTTGTGCAAACTGGGGTCTCCTGTCGTTCGGATGGCTGCAAAGTCATCAGGACAAACAACCAAAGAACACAGATCAGGGCACCTTCCATTCTTAAAATCTCCACATTATGGGCACCTTCTTCATACGGAAGGTTTCAAAAGTATCCATGGGTCTTTCCACGATGAATAGTTGAATCAAAGTGCCCCAAAAGGCTCGAGGGAGATCTAGCGGCGGAGCAAGACTTAGGGCTTCTTCCTGGAACCAAAATCTCCTCCTGACAAGGCCTTTGACCCCTATACCTGCACCTTATCTTAAATATACCAAAGCAGATAGTCTGGGGGTTTTACTAGGTGGAGGTGAGTGCGGGTGAGGCATGTAGAGGTGCTATCTCGATCATGAGGGGAACGAGGTGATCAATAGGTCGAGGGTGATGGAGAAGGTGAACGGGAAGAAAGCGCGATGGTCAGGTGGACCAGAGACAGGGGTTGCATGGTGAACACGTTGGCAGGATTTGGCAAGATCCAGCGAAGTTTTAAGCGACTATTCTAGGCTCAAACATTGATCAAAACAAGAAGTAAAATGTGGAAATAAAATTGAAGACTATGACTAATCTAAAGAGTAAAGAAAATTGTACCCGAAATGGCTGACGGCTAGGAGATGGGACCTCACGACCAAGGTGGTATTTTTATTTATTTTTTGGGTTTAATTTTTACAAATTAATTTTTAAGGGTATATTTACAGGTATATTCATCTATGTTTTGGGTGTTTTATTTTTATTTTGTATTCTATTATTTTCTTTTATTTTTGGTATTTAAAACCTATTTTTAGGTACATAAATATATTTTTGTTTTATTTTTCTAGTGTATTATATATAATGAAATAAATAAGGCTATATGTCATATAGGTATAAGTATATGTATTTGTATCCAGGTATTTAGCCTCATTATTTGTTTTAGAGTATTTTCTTTAGTTTTATTTTATTTTTGTATTTTTAATAGAATATAGATGATATTTACAAAAGTATAAAAATAGAAGGGAATAAAAGAATGAATTTTACTTTTATTTATTTATATGTATAATAGGTAATTTATTAATATATTTAGTGTAATTATTTTATTTTATTGTTATCTTTATGATTTTATTATATTTAAAATATGTACATATATTATAAATAATATTTAATTATTACAAAAATATTATATTATAAAAATAATATGGAATAAATGCAATGAATATTTTATTTTGATATACTATACAATAGGGGTACAAAACCTAACTTTCACAACTTAACTCTAAAATATATAAAATCATCTTCATTAAATAACTTATTAAAAGTTTTATAAAATTAAAGTGATTTCAATACATTTTGAGTTTTTGTTTTGGAGATACGGGTATGGAATATTTGGATTTTGGCTTTTTATTTAGAGTATAAAATGTATATTCTATATTATTTTAGCATGAAATCAATTTATTTTTTTCTATATATTATTATCTATAACTTTACGTACTAAGTTTCTTTATTTGAGGTATAAAAAAGTGGATAATAAAATTGGTCCCAAAAATGAATTAATTATGAATAAATAGATGGGATTTTTTTATGTATTATTGTCCCTTATCTCCCCCTACTTTATTCCTTCTCGACCTAGTCATCAAGATGCCTCAGTCTCAACATTACGGGTCATAAACTACCTTTGGTATTTTATTCTTTTTCTATTCTTTTCTTTGTTCTATATATTTGATATTAAAAATAATATTTTATAAACAATAAATGGGATATAATGAATAATAATTTGTACAAATTAATTCTATTCCATGCATTAGCTAGGCGTTATAAGGCCAAAAGGAGAGAATAAAGATGATAAGATGGGTATTCATCAATACCTTCTATCCCGTGCATGCATTCATAGCTTTCATGTGCATCAACTTTTCCAACTTCTTCCTTAGCTTCTCTTGGTCTTAAAATAGTTGAGAACGAGAAAATTCATTAGACATTACTGAAAAATACTCAAAAAATTAAAGACACAAAATAAAAATAAGGGGACTAATAATAAACTTTGAGTCAAATAAAAGATGTAATGGACTTCATTATTTTAGGTTCACAAAGCCATCATTTTATTCTGGTGCCTTCCAGATTGAGTGAGACATGACCCTTAAGGAATAAATCCCAAATTCCATCCTGAGTACTACCTTGATCATCGCTTGGGTTCCTGAATTAATATTTGCTTTTATCAATGTGTGGATGTATAGAGTTGAGTGTGCCTGGGAGCTTAGCATGAATTACTTGCGCATCGGAGTACTGCAATGTTGGGACCCTCACTCATCTACCACGTCCGAGTACCTCACAAGGTGAAAGTATTTTATTCGCTATATAGTCTTTCTCTCTCTATTCTTTAGCTGAGTAGCAAGCCCATATCAGATATCAAGGACCTTGAAAAAACTACATGCTACTAGTTACAAAGGCAGTGGAAAGTAGAAATGCTTTCAGGTAGTAATCACTAGCCTAAAGGGGTAGCACAAGGACCTAAGTTTGAAAGATTGCTTTATTACAACAAATAAAAAATGACAGGATAAATAGACGATCTTTCTTGGATTCATTGATGTTAATTTAGTGAATCCATTTGTAATGTGATTTTTTTAATCTAGTTTAGTTCAAAAATAACAGTCTCACACACTTGTGCATTTTTGACTTACATATTTTCATTTCTATTCTTTCTTTTTGCTCATTTTGAGCCCATCCCCTTTACCTTCTCTTCAATATTTCTTTTCACTCTTGTATATGCTATTCCTTATCTCACTTCTTTTCGTCTCTTAAGTTGACAACTCAGGGATGGCTCAATATAGAATCCATAAACACCTACATTGATTCCCTGATGTTAGAAACTAAAATAATTCAGAGGAATTCGAGAGAGACCAATTCAGACTTCACGAACTGCTCTCAAAACTCCTTATTTCTTTCACCAAATATTCGAGATCACTCTCGTCCCAAATAATCTTCATTCTGAATGTAGATAGACCAATCTCCATTTATATCCCCAACCTTAATTAGGTTTCGGATCGACCCTGACCATTAACTCTTCTCTACATCTGATGCATATTTCAAGACTGATTGGGCATATTTAGCATTATAGATCAAGAACTTGATTCATATTTCACCTTACTAGATTTTGATACAAAGATGGCTCCTTAAAAAGGCTAGGTGTAATAGCTAAACCAAAATCAGGTAAACAAGTAGATGCTCACCTCCATATAGATGATTCATTAGCAGTTTATTGAGCAAGAAAACACTCTTACCGCCTTCCAAGAAATACTGATGGAGATGAGGAAAGATAGAAAACAAAGAGGAGGAGAAGAGAACCATAATAGTGGAGATGAATTCTAGCCATATGAACACCATGGAAAAGAGGATCAAAGTGGAGAGGCACTGAGGCCCGCATTGAAGGAAACATATGATTTCGATAATGGTCAAGTAACTCGGTGCATACATCCCGTAGATCCACATGCATTTTGATTTCAAGAAACAATTTGTATCCTTGTTGCCTATTTTTTATGGTAACACAAATGAAGAACATTGCATTCATTTACAACTATTTAACCGCATCTGTGATACCTTTATCGGAAGACATTATCATAACTGTGTAGGATATGAAATTCTCAGTGGACTTTGTTATCCTAGATATTATATGCATTGCTACTCTGATACCAATCATACTTGGTCGATCATTCCTTTGAACAACCAAGGTTGTAGCCAACTATGGATTTGGAAAGATCACGTTCCACTCCTACAATAATAACGTAACCGTTGCCATGATCACCGAGCCAAAAGGTGTAGAGAAAATCCAAAAATTGTGTTTTTAGTTCCTATTTGTAGGTCTTTACTTCAATTTTATTATTAAATTATCATTCAGGACTTTTAGCATTTTAAATATTTTTAATTTGCAAATTAGTTCTAGATGTGCAATGTGTTGTATTTTTTAGCATTGTTTTATTTTAAATATTCACAAAAACATCTTAAAGATCTCCAAATATTACCCAAAACACTTGAAAACCTTTAAAATCCAAAAATATTTCTTTGTAATTTTCTAATCCTTTTTAAGTATTTTAAAAATACAAAAAGAGTGTTGTGTGTGTCTTGTATGTATTGTATTTGTTTATATTTTCATTCAAAAAAAATTGAAAAAGTAAAAAACCACTAAAAATGTTTTCTTAGATATTTCACTACTTAGTTTTTAAATCATGCTCCTTGTGTTCAACCCTGCTACCATACATGTAATTTCAGAAAAAATGTTTTCTTAGAGACACAAACTTCGACTAGTATTATTTTGGGAAAATACCCAAAAAGTGACAACCAAATAAAATTTGGGACTACTAATGTAAACATGAACTAAAACATACTTCCCCTAACAATCTTTGTTTTAGGGAGAGTCACCCCCTCATTTGATTTATCTGTAGCGAGTGAATGACCTACACACCAGGATAGAGCCATGCCCAATCTCTCTTCAGTATACTAATTCTTGGGATTAGTTGTTCTCTAGTGAGGATTTCACTGGGTATCTGATAATCGGTTTGGGACTTCCTTCGCAGATTGGGTAGCTGGTAAACGATATTCCATATGGAGGTAATCTCATGAGATTTCATGAGATTGCATATCTCCATGGAAATCTCCATTATTATTTCCAACAACTTTTTGTTGTGATTTATTCTTCAAAAATAATTCATAATTAATTTTGAGAATATTGCAATCTTGCCATTGAAAAATTGTGAATCATATTCACAACCCAAAACAGCATATAATTTATATTTTCAATTAATTACACAATGTGTATCCAATACACATAATAATTAATCAATAAATATAAATTATAATTACCTCTCTCTAATACATTATAAATCACATTTATAATATATTATGAATAATTGGGTATTTTTATCCACATTATTCTTATCCACAATAATTAAATCACATTTAATTATATTGGATAATTTCTACACACATCAGGATGATTAAATCACATTTAATCATTATTTCTTCAATGCTTAGACCTATGGAATTATACTTAAACCCTTTTAAGAATAATGCGATTTCTATGCAGATACTTGGAGATAAGGACATGTCGATTGTATTCTTCCACGTATAGTGACTTGGATATTGAGATCATATCTCAAATCCAGATCCCATGGACCTCCCACAGATGCTTGATCAAATAAAGACTGTAGACCTAATCTTCTCATTGCATCTGAATCTTATTCAGATCAATGTCCAGTACATGGACTAAGATTAGGTTACTTCTCTAATGTGAGGAGTCACTAAAATCCAAACCTATTTCATCACTCCCTCGGAATGGAAGCGTCATGGTTATACAATCGTTTATGATCACATCACCCTCACATATTCCCAATACCTGTACATCCTGCATACTGGAAGACCTATGATCATTCTGAAGATAAAGATCACTTTTATATTGTCATCTTCAGGGTTTGATCATTAAGTTTCTCAATCTTGGTCACTGGGAATTGGTATAGATCATATGCTTTCCCAAAGCATATATCTTACCTTCAAATTCATGTCATGCTTCCAAAGCATGACGATCATGCATGGAATTTGATCAGTACCAATACCTCATTAGTGATCTCATGTCTCCCGGTTCATAAGTGAACCTGTATGATCCTTTGAGAGATCGTATTACTCGTATGCCCTTACATGCACACCAGCGCGCTGATGTATAGACCTTGGTTAGGTCATCAACCTATTGGTCTGCCAAATGTACATACTCAGACATATAGCAACACATCTGTCTCCGGTCAGAGGATGCATGCCTATGCTGTGACATCATTCAACATAGGTCTTTGGTTGTCTCGATCTCATTAAGTCAAACCATTGACTCAACTAATCTAACACCTCCGAATCACTATTCCCATGCAGAGGACCTGCATCAAGAGGTCGATCAGATATCAACCATATGAAAAAGGATTTCCATCTCCTACTCAGGCTTAAGATCATCACTTAACAATCATTTGACGATGCTTGATGTGTCCTCTATCTAACTCCTTATATATTCATCCAAGCATCAACCTCTATGATTCATTCAATGAATCAACAGCTGTATGATCATCAAGTTGGCCATGGTACATAACCCTTACTGTACGGAGGGACCTTATAATACAATAATCAATAACTTTTATTGACAAATCATTTATTACAATAACATTTATTGTAGGAATGGTTCGCCCGGGGCTCACATTGCTAACAATCTCCCACTAGCCCTCAGAACCATTCAAGTACAATCCTTAAACCCATACTCATTACATGCTGGTCGAAAATTTTCTGTGTCAGAGGTTTGGTAAGAGGATCAGCAACGTTGTTGGTAGAGGCCACCTTGGTGATGATGATGTCACCACGCTTTTGTATCTCCCAAATGATGTGGTATTTCCTTTCCACGTGCTTACTCTTCTGATGCCATCTGGGTTCCTTTGCCTGGGAAATAATTCCCGTGTTATCGCAGAGTAACGAGATGGGAGTATCACAGGAAACTACGCCAACCTCCGGGACGAACTTGCGCAACCACACTGCCTCCTTTACAGCATCCGATGCGGCAATGTACTCGGCTTCTGTCGTTGAATCTACAATAGTGTCCTGATTCTTGCTTCTTATCTCACAGCACCACCATTCAACAAGAATACAAACACTGATGTCGAATTTCGATCATCAACATCCGATTGGAAGACATAATCTATATATCCCAAGACTTGGAGATCACCATCTCCATAGACCAAGATGTGATCTTGCGTCCGTCTTAGATATTTGAATATGTTCTTTACTGCATTCCAATGTTGTTCTCCATAGCAGGAT
Source organism: Ottelia alismoides (assembly GCA_037367405.1). Classification (NCBI taxonomy): domain Eukaryota; kingdom Viridiplantae; phylum Streptophyta; class Magnoliopsida; order Alismatales; family Hydrocharitaceae; genus Ottelia; species Ottelia alismoides. Next base: position 474,380 of record JAZKJV010010702.1, on the reverse strand, counting down.
TGGTAACGACTCACCACTCCCACTGCATGGCAGATATCTGGGCTTACATCATGGCATACATTGAGCTTCCTACAACTGATGAATAAAGACATCAAGCCATGGCTTTGTTTTCCTCAACAGTTTGAGGAGCCATTTCTTTAGACTGGTGGATACCATGTCTTAAGGGTAGGAATCCTTTCTTGGAACTATCTATACGAAATCGTTCAAGAATCTTCTTAATGTATCCATGTTGTGACAATCCCAAAATCCTCTTTTCTCGATTTCTGAACAACTTCAGGCCTAAGATGTAAGAGGCTTCTCCAAGATCTTTCATCTCAAAGGTATGGGATAGACAAATATTCACACTGGTCATCATCATTGTATCATTCACAATGATAAGGATGTCATCTACGTAAAGCACGATGAACACAATGGTGCTCCCACTAAGCATCTTGTACACACAAGGTTCATCAAGATTCTGCACAAAATCATAACTCTTTATGGTTTCGTCAGATCTGATGTTCCAGCTACGAGAAGCTTGCTTGGGCCCATAGATGGATTTCTTCATCTTGCACACTTTGCCATCCTCAGTTATGAAGCCCTGGGGCTGCTCCATGTAGATATCCTCCTCGAGGTATCCATTGAGGAAAGCCGTCTTTACGTCCATCTGCTAGATATCGTAGTCAAGATATGCAGCTATAGCTAGCAGTGTACTGATGGATTTAAGCATAGCCACAGGAGAGAACATCTCATCGTAATCGTTGCCTTCTCTCTGTGTGTAGACCTTGGCTACGAGCCGTGCCTTAAAAGTCTCTACTTTCCCATCAGGTCCCCTATTTCTCTTGAAGATCCATTTACACCGAATGGGTTTTACCCCTTTAGGTGGATCCTCTAGGGTCCATACACCATTCTTATGCATGGAGTCAATTTCTGACTTCATTGCTAGCATCCATCTATCCATGTCTTGATCCGCGAGTGCTTCCTCAAATGAAGTAGGATCAATTTCAGTCTCACTTGACACATGGAATCCATACCTTTCAGGTGGTGCGACCACCCTCGAACTCCTTCGAAGAGGTATGGGTGTTTCATCTTTATTTATCTTTTTAGTTTCTGGTCTCGGAAGCTCAGAATCCTCAGGAGATTCAATGAGTTCCTCTACTTCATTTTTGTCTTGACCTTTAAGGAAATCATCCTCTAGAAATTTCACATCTCTAGAGACAAAAACCTTTTGGGTCTCAGGGTCATAGAGCTGGTATCCAATACCATCTTTAACATACCCAACGAAGTAACACTCACGAGTGCGAGATTCTAGCTTACTTGCATCCACGTTCTTCGTATGGACCAATCAACCCCAAACCCTCAAGTGATTAATACTAGGTTTGGTTCCATAACAGAGCTCATGAGGAGTCTTAGACACCGATTTGTTAGGAATATTTTTTAAGATATATATTGCAGTCTCTACTGCATATCCCTAGAAACTAAGAGGTAGAGGTAAATGTGCTTTGCTCATCATTGAACGAACCATGTCCGTGATGGTCCTATTGCATCTTTCAACAACATCATTAAGTTGGGGAGTTCCAGGAGGAGTGAGATTGGAAACAATTCCATTCTCCTTAAGGTATTCCTTGAATTCATCTGAGAGGTACTCATCGCCTTGATCAAATCAAATCTGCTTAATCTTCCTAACGGTTTGGTTCTCAACCAAAGCCTTGAACTCTTTAAACTTTTCAAAGGTTTCGGATTTATGACGTAGTAGGAAGACAAACCTGTATCGCTAATGGTCATTGATAAACGTCAAATAATATTGATATCCATTTCGAGTCGCGGTACTGAAGGGACCACATACATCGGTTTGTATTAGGTCAATAATACCTTCGCATCTTGTAACCTTGTTACGGAAAGGCATCCTAGTCATTTTACCTCGAATACAATGTTCACAGGTAGGCAAAGATTGAACTTGTAGGAAATCTAAAGGTCCATCCTTTATCAATCTGTTGATCCTATCAATAGATAAATGACCGAGCCTTTGATGTCAAATCATATTCAAATGATTTTTATTCTCCCTAGATCTTTTAGGATTTTTATTAGTGGTTGTAACATTCATGGCATTCTCATTAATGTACAATCCATAGAGTCCACCAGAAGTTAAAATACCCTCTGTAATATATTTATCATAGTGATTTATGACTAATTTATTACAGAAAAGGAATGAATATCGACTTCTAACTAGCGTAGATACAGATACTAAATTCCTTCTAACTTCAGGTACATAAAGTCACTCTTTAAGTATAAGGACTCTTCCACTAGATAATGATAGTCGACAAGTCCCGACGGCGACTGATGCAACACTTACATCAGATCCTATCTGGATGACTATCTCCCCTTCCTCTAGATTTCTAGTTTCCTGAAACAAATGCAACAAATTGCAAACATGAACAGGAGCACCAGAATCTACAACCCAACTTCCTTCTCGTACAATGAGAAAGCTAATTTCAATGATGAAAGTAGATTTCATACCTGCTAGGGCTTTACCTTTATCTAACGACTTCAGGTATTCCGGGCAGTTATGCCTCCACTGCCCCGGCTTTTTGCAGGGGTGACAAACGTCGAATTTTTTCGACGCTATCTGTGTGTATGCACTAGAATATGAACCAACGCCTTGGATCTTCTTCTTTCTCTTCTGGGCCCGGCCCATCCGAGAACCTTACTTCCGAGCGCGCTTCCCTCTGACCTGTGCAACCATTGCACTGCCAGCGGGACCATCTTTCTTCATTACATCTTCTGTAGACTTTAATGAAGCAAGAAGACCAGCGTTCGACAAGTCCAACTTGTTCATGTGGAATGAAACCATAAAATTATTGAAATACTTGGGCAAGGATAGCAGAATGAAATCAGCTTGCATGTCTGCATCCATGTTGGCCCCAAGAGTCTCCAGTTCAGACAAGTACCCAAACATTTTGAGTACGTGCTCTCGAACCAAAGTTCGTTCCTGCATCTTGGAGCGAACGAGCTCTTTCATAATATTGTAACGCTGGGTGCGGTTAATGTCACCAAACATATCTGTTAGGTTCTGCATTATCTCATGGCATGTGCTCATCTCCACATGTTGCTTCTGCACAACATTGGAGAGAGAACACAGGATATAGCATCTAGCCAAGACATGATCTTTATCATACTTGTCATTGTATGATTTTTCTTCCTCGTATTTAGGGCTCTCATGCTTGTCCTCGAAGAGCACATAACTTATGCGCTCAACAGAGAGAACTAGCTCCAAATTACGGATCCAATCCGAGTAATTTGGACCGGTCAATTGGTTGGCCTCAAGAAGCCTGCTTAGTTGGTTCAAGGAGTTCATTTTTCTAAAATTAAGAATGCACTATATTAGATCATATAATCATATATTCTTATTTATGATATTTGATTAAGGCATTTTAAATCAAATTGTTCTTGCTCTGTCAACCTTGAAAGTTTATTCTTATTCCCTTAATCACGTTCAAAGTAAGAGATATACTTACCGTTATATATCAAGCAAGACCTGGGATCTCCTCCTTATCTTTGTCATATCCCAATAATATGAGAACCTATGACTCCAATAAAGAGAAGTGGGAACATATGTCGTCTTGAAAGTCCAACTTTCATTTCCTAATTCGATCTTTAATACCGGACCCACCACCCCTACGGTGATGTTGACCCGTCATTAATTTAACCAATCGTCAACAGAAATACAACTCGCTATGCGCAATCCAATATCACTCCAATAATATGAGGACCCGATATTCAGGTCACTACGCATACGTCCTTAATCTTTCAAAAGGCGACGGGCCCGATCAAGATGCGCTTGCATACAGGAGCTGTCACTTCGGACATACGTCTCCCACATGAAATCCCGAGCGACGGAACCCTTCTCCTTGACGGGAGATCATGGATGTCACTTATGTGATCCTCCATCTCATATTCAAATTTTAATTAATTATCATGAATCACATTCATATAATTAATTCTTCCAAGGGAAATAACAACTTTATTCATAATAGAGTGTCTCAATTGGACATAATCAATTTAATCATATTAAATTAATTATCAATCCAATTCAATCAACAAACTTGATTATTTTACTTGAATATATATGGTAATATCTCAAAGTACGTATTAATTGTAACTTTAATAATTAGAAAATACACCTTGATTTTGTCTAGCATTATCGAGTCCCTTCCCGCTATCATGGCTAGTACCGACGAGAGTGGGACGGACCACATACGTTGCAACCCGCAATCCCAATGCTCTTCGACTAGACACAATATCCACCTCAGAAAAGGATAATGCCAAATATATCAATTTGTACTTGAGATGATCATCGGTTCTTCAACCGAAATTATACCATATAGTAATAATCAAAACATTTTTTATTATAAGGAAATTTGCTACACAAATTCCCAATCCTATTCTAGCATCAAGTTTGATGATTGTGTTTCCAATTATGATCTAGAACAAATCTAATTAATTAATTGGTTGAGGTCAAGTCAATTAAGGAAATAATCTTCTTCCAATATTTCACGGACATTTTTCATAATTATTCCATAAAATTAACAATTAATGTCACTAATTGACAATCACATGGTTCTTGATTACAACTGTAATTTCAGCAGTGACCCCTACTCACTAAAATTAACATATCTCAATCAATTTAAATCCAAATCAGACAAACTTAATTTTCAAAGATTGCTAACTTTATTTAGGACAGAAACCAAGTGATATTTCACGCATTCGAGGAGGATAAAAACTGTAATTAACACATTAATCATGTTAAGATTCGTAGTTCCGGCAACAGTGCATACATGTTCATTAAAACAAACATATCTCGAGCAAACGGAATCCGAATTACGTAAACTCAGACCCTATGGTTTCCTTATTTAATGGGGAACAAAATACAAGTGATTAATTCATGTTTAAACATTTAAACGTGGCCGATTTAACCATTAAACAGATCTACGAAGAAACAAATGTGACAAAAACTTTCGCGACCTTAACGAACCCAAGTCGTCTTAGGTTTGCGAATCATATTCGAAACCCTCGACCTAGAGCTCTGATACCAATTGAACGATATGGTATTATCCTCAAGAGCATCACGGAAGAGTGATCTTCGTATCGGATACGATACAGAACAACTAGTCGTACTAGTTGTTCTGTGCAGCAGAACTTAAAAAATTTTCATGCGATGAAACCACATGATCTAATAACGATTCTCGGATCGTTTCATCTATAACCACAACAAGTATAAAGGAATACCTCTTGAAGGGTGATTGATCGAGTCTCTAAGAAAAGAGACCTCCTGTCTCAAGTCTGATCGTCGGAGAGGTCGCTTGCAAGCGCGGGGATGAACCGTGTGATCCTCGCAATCCAACAAGTTGATACAAGCACGGTTAGCTCCTGATCTCGTCGTACGAGATCGAACGTCTTCATCGTGAGCATAGTACTCCAAGAAGACGGAGAACTGAAGAACGTCGAAGCGATAACGCGGTAGCGATGGCATCGACGAGACTCTCCTCTAGGGTTTTGTGGACGGCCACTAAGAAGAGGGAGAGAGAGTTGGCGTGTGAGAGAAATGAGAGAGAAAGAGAGAGAGAGTTTGCTCCAATATTGCATATCCCTAGAGAGCATGGTATGCCTCTCTATTTATAGGGTTTTGGGATCCATGGATCGCAATCCATGGGACGTATAAAATCAATGGATGAGATTGATTTATATTCAATCCAATGTCCAAGATTGTTGTTGGTAAAACCAACAAATTATGATTTAATTTAGATCAAATATATTTGACAAAATCAAATATAAATCAATCCTAAATTACATCCTCCAAATAAGGAGAGACTATACGTGGAGATTACATCTTCCATGTATATTCAAGGTGAAAGACCACCCATTCCAATTAGGACTTGGGTGCCGCCCACTTTATTCCATATGGAGGCAATCTCATGAGATTTCATGAGATTGCATATCTCCGTGGAAATCTCCATTATTATTTCCAACAACTTTTTGTTGTGATTTATTCTTCAAAAATAATTCATAATTAATTTTGAGAATATTGCAATCTTGCCATTGAAAAATTGTGAATCATATTGACAACCTAAAACAACATATAATTTACATTTTCAATTAATTACACAATGTGTATCCAATACACATAATAATTAATCAACAAATATAAATTATAATTAGCTCTCTTTAATACATTATAAATCACATTTATAATATATTATGAATAATTGGATAATTCTATCCACGTTATTCTTATCCACAATAATTAAATCACATTTAACTATATTGGATAATTTCTACACACATTAGGATGATTACATCACATTTAATCATTATTTCTTCAATGCTTATATCTATGGAATTATTCTTAAACCATTTTAAGAATAATGTAATTTCTCCGCAGATACTTGGAGATAAGGACATGGCGATTGTATTGTTCCACATATAGTGACTTGGATATTGAGATCATATCTCAAATCCAGATCCCATGCACCTCCCTCAGATAATTGATCAAATCAAGACCGTAGACCTAATCTTCTCATTGCATCTGAATCTTATTTAAATCAATGTTAGTACATGGACTAAGATTAGGTTACTTCTCTAATGAGAGGAGTCACTAAAATCAAAACCAGTTTCATCACTCCCTCAGAATGGAAGCGTCATGGTTATACAATCGTGTATGATCACATCACCCTCAGGTATTCCCAATACATGTACATCCTGCATACTCGAAGACCTATGATCATGCTGAAGATAAAGATCACTTTTACACTGTCATCTTCAGGGTTTGATCATTAAGTTTCTCAATCCTGGTCACTTGGAATTGGTATAGATCATATGCTTTCCCAAAGCATATATCTTACCTTCAAATCCATGTCACGCTTCCAAAGAATGATGACCATGCATGGAATTTGATCAGTCCCAATACCTCATGAGTGAGCTCATGTCTCCCGGTTCATAAGTGAACCTGTATGATCCCTTTGAGAGATCGTATTACTCATATGCCCTTACATGCACACCATCTCGCCGATGTATAGACCTTGGTTAGGTCATCAACCTATTGGTCTGCCGAATGTACATACTCAGACATATAGCAACACATCTGTCTCCGGTCAGAGGATGCATGCCTATGCTGTTACAGCATTCAACATAGGTCTTTGGTTATCTCGATCTCGTTCAGTCAACCCATTGACTCAACTAATCTGACACCTCCGAATTACTATTCCCATGTAGAGGACCTGTATCAAGAGGTCGGTCAGATATCGACCATATGAGAAAGGATTGCCCTCTCCTACTCAGGCTGGAGATCATAACGTAACAATCATTTGGCAATGCTTGATGAGTCCTCTATCTAACTCCTTAGATATTCATCCAAGCATCAACCTCTATGATTCATTCAATGAATCAACAACTGTATGATCATCAAGTTGTCCATGGTACATAACCCCTATTGTACGGAGGGACCTTATAGTGCATTCATTCATTCAATCTCAGAAAGGAGGTGAAAATAATCAATAACTTTTATTGATAAATCATTTATTACAATTAAATTTATTGTAGGAATGGTTTGCCCGGGGCTCACATTGCTAACAGTATTTAGAGACCTCAGACCTGCTCTCTGAACCTGAATATGACTCCACCATATTCCCCCATTGACCACTCTTCTCCTACTCCTCTGGTACCAGATCAGAGTCCATCATAGCTATTTGTTCATTTAACAACACTTGAGCTAGGGTCTTTTTCCTTTGTAGAGACCAGATATATGGCCAGTAGTGAGGGACTAACTAACGAGCCACAACAAGGATAAATGTTTGTATTAAACGAGGATTCCATCAACAACACATTTCTTGTTTCCCTTGAGACCATGCAACATGAGATCTGGGACTAGGGATATTTCGTGGTAGAGGCGAGGAGAGAGCTCACACAAATGAGAGCATTGCGAGAGCAGCCACAGAGACCAGTAGTTGGTGGAGAGATTCCCAGATCAGAGGGAGGAGATGGACACTAGGATGAGCCGCAAGAGCCATCCAGACCAGCACGGATGAACAGGCAGTTGCACAACCCTGGTGCAACCGTCACCCACAGATGGATCCATCTGCCAGAGATCCTGGGCGACTTCGAGCTCTACCCTCAAACCATTCAGCTACTGCCAAAGTTCCATGGGCGAGATACCAAGTAGCCTCATCTCCATTTGCAGGAGTTCGAGATGATATGTAGCACTATCCATGATAGATTTGTGGACGAGGACACTATAAAGTTGATTTCCTTCCCATTATTCTTAGTTTACCAAGTAGCCTATTGGCTGAAGCACCTGAGGAAGGTAGTCACCGGTTGGGAGCAACTCTAGACCATGTACTTGAACAAGTACTATCCACTCGGTCGGATCAATGTATGCGAGCCATGATCAACAACTTCGCAATTTCCCAAATAAATAGTTCCATGAAGCTTGGGATCGATTGAGAGAGCTCATTGACCGGTGTCCACACCATGAGATATTCAAGTCCAACCTTATTCAGATCTTCTTTTATGGGCTTACTCCGGAGCTGTAGGGGCTAGTGAACGCCTCATGTGGAGGTTCCTATTTTGCAAAGGATGAAGACCAGGTCTAGGCCATCCATGAGAAGATGGTATAGAAATATACAGTGATGTCCCAGCAACGTGTCTACACTCAGGCGAAGCCTCTCCCGCAGGCGGTGTCTTATAAGAGGATTGCACGCGTCGATGACGGTTCCCCACTTCTTCGTTAGCAGCAGCACTCGTCGAGTCTTCAACTACCGACATGGGCATCATCATCCAAAAGTTGGACCGGATCAAGATTATAGAGAAAAATCAGAGCGATGGAATGGACAAGCTCAACAAGCTTGATGAGATTGCCCAGAGCTTGAGTGAGTTGAAGACCTATATAATGTGTCTCCAAGAGACACAGATGGCTTCTCATCCCAATCTCAGGTTACAAGCCAATCTAGGACGTAGCTCCACCCAACCATCTTTCTCATACCGCCAGGTTTTCCACATCCAAATAGAGCCGGTTCAACAACTCCAACACTACCAGCATCCACCACCATCTCCATACACTCAGATGGTGGTCTACCAGTCGGATCAGCACTTGGCAGCCCTCCCCCCACCGCACCTTTAGAACCAGGAGTCGTTGATGGAATTCAACAAGATCTGGTACTCCCACTACCAACTACAGCTCGAGATTCACCGTGACCATCCCAGATTCTAATGGTCCACTGGAGGCACCTCTTCCCAACTGGAGACCCAACACTCCCACCAGTACTAACAACAAGATTTGTCATATAGCATCACATTTTTAACTCAAGATTTATCATGGTATTCAAGATCGAGTTCTTGGAGAAGAAGGTCCATTTGATGAGTCTCAGTTTTGCATCCTTCTTGGCTTGTAAGAACTTGATGATAGGATGGTCTGTATAAGCGATGACCTTTTATCCAAGCAAGTGGGACTTGAATTTCTCTATGATGAAGATGACTATTAGCAGCTCCTTTTGAGTGATAGTGTAGTTCTTATGAGCTTCATTTAGATTCCTACTAGAAAAGTGAATTTCAAATGGTATATTGTCTATTCGCAGTCCTAAAACTTCTCCAATGGCATAATCCGATGCATCTGTCATGATCTCAAATGGGAGACACAAATTAGGAAGTTGAAGTAGTGGGAATATTGATTTTGATAGTGAAGAGAAGGGTGGCTCTACTGATACTATTGACGAGGTTGGCTCTGATATGGGACAACCAAGTGCGGTTGATTCTGCTAGTACTAACGGTACTGCACTTGTTGGTATTGATTCTATCTCTAATAGCCATGATATGGTGGAGACTACTTGTGGTATTGAGGTTGATGGTTCTGAATAAATCTCCCTCCTTTCTATTGAGGAAATTGGCAACTACTTGACTGCTGACCCTGCTGGGTCCACCTGGATGGGATGGCTATGCTTTGTTGCCCATACGCCATTCACCTCTTAAATAAGAGGTGGAGGAGGGAAACATGGATCTTGAATAGGTGTGGCTCATTCTATAAGACTACCAGCTTTTGTTGTGGTTGTTGTAGAGCTATCAACTCAGGGCCCTGCACGTAATATACGTGTTGAACTGCTAGCTGAGGGGTACTCTACTGAGGAGGCTGCGGTAATGCTGACTCTTTCGACTTAGTGGGAGTAGTGGCTGATAAAGACTTAGAATTGCAAAAATTGATCGTACTAACAAACAACTCCAGTTATTTGGTAATCTGGTCAAAATTTTCCATATTTTGTTTCCTATATTCGATCACATCTAGCTTCTCAAGATCTTGTGATCCTTTCTCAATGATATCCACCTTGCATAGGTGGCTCCCTATGATACTTAGATTGGATCTCTTGTCCCTGTACTGTTTACATGATGTTGTCATATGAACTAGCTTTGTAGGTGTTGTGGTCTTCGTAGATATGCTCGTGACAAAGACAAGGTGTCCTCTCCTTCAGCCATTTTCTCGAAAATATGACATACTACATCTTCGTCTTTGTTGAAATGTGAGCTGCCACAAGCTGGCATCAACGAGTTTCTGAATTTCAATTGTTAGTACCCCATAGAAATGTTGGTCCAGGTTGGTCTTAGGAATGTCATGATGGGGACATTTCTCTTGCAATTTTGTGAACCGCTCCTAAGCCTCATGAATGGACTCGTGGGTTGCTTAGGAAAATTGGCAATGTGGTTGATGATGGCATGTGGCATGTGGTTGCTTAGGAAAATTGGCAAGTTAGGACTCCTAAGCGATTAACATGGTAAAATTTATGAAAGAAGAATGACTTGAGCTCCTCCCAAGTCATGATGACTTTTCATATGTGGTTGATCTAATGAAACGCTTTATCCTAAAGATTGAAAGAAATTGTTATCATCTTGACTATGCCTAATGATATGTTAGGGTAGTGAGTTGTACCACGGATGCACCCAAATTGTTCCAGATGGATATATGGTTCCTCATTTGCATTACCACAAAAAGGTGGGTAGGAGCGCCAAGAGTTAAGGCTTAAACTCAAAATGTACATGGATTGTTGGGATTTGGATCCACTCGGTGACTTGCCCAATTCAAGGGTTGTAGGTCTCCTTGAGAGTCGGCTTGAGCCTCTCTCCTTTGGCTTCATCTGTAGGGCATCCACATCCTCCATCTACTCTCTCTTCTACTCCTCCTCATCCAAGGTTGTCTCTCCTTCTCCTTATTTTTAAGCATGTCTTGGAAGGAGACCTGGACTAAGGCCTAGTCCGTGAGCTTTTACCGAATCCCCTAAATGGGGGCTAGAAGATAGGAATTCACAACATTCTGATCTAGTTGGCCTTGCTCTGGCAGTGGCTACGATAGTTGCGACAATCCCTTCCCTTTTCTTGAAGGAGCCATCTCTATATCTGATTCTGAATATGAGTACGAGAGAATCTCTGAATCTTGATCATTCTCATGATCTTTGGAATGATGCCTCGATCAACATGAATAAAAGTATCAGATGTAAAGAATAGTTCTATGTTAAGGTCCACACAAATTTTTATTAAGGATAGCGTGGTGTGAGGGGTGAAATCAATTAGCATCCAAAATGGAGAGATTTCGGAACAAGAGTGATCTCGGATTATTGAAGAAGGTGGGGAGTCTAGAGATTGATTTACAAAGTCTGAATCAAGGTCTCAATAATCGCTCTGATTATTGGAGAAGGCGGGAGCATGGATCGATGTTGGTGTAAGCGGATCATGAGTAAGCCATTCTTGGGACGCTAAGAATATCATGAGTAAGCGGATCAAAGGTGAAGAGGAAGATCTAGTTTGGATGAAAGATATGATGGTCAACGAGAAGTAAAAGCAACGCAAAATAGTAGAAGGGCTTAAAATGAGAAAGGAGGTCAAATGCAGATGAAAAGAGAGAAATGAAAGGCAAAATGTGCACAAGTGCGCGGGACATGATTTTGGACCGTTATTATAATCAAACAAATACCATACAAGTTTTTAATTCACAAACACAATTTGAGTAAAGCAGTAAGGGTTTGGTTTGTTTTTCAATTTTATGGTCGTATTGTAGGTAAATATTTTAACAAGTCCTTAAGTATACAAACCCTATTGGAGCATGTGTACTGCCATGCAAGCACCTCGTACTCTTCCACCTCCTTTGTAACAAGTGATGTGCACACTGAAAGGTCTTTGATATCATGCATGGGGGGCTACTTAGAGAGAGGGAAGTCGATGATGGCAAATCCGATACTTCAGATCCCACTCGCCACAAAATCACCCGTGAGCGTGCATGGCATTACTTGGAAGCAAATCGATGAGATGGACAAACCAATAAGGGTCTATCCAAAGACCAGTACTTTAGACCAAGTCGGATGCTCCACATAAGGTGGGACCATCGTGCCCGACAAGGCCCTAGTCAGTAACAAAATGATAAAAACATCGATACTTCATCGTACCCTGGTGATAATCAAAGCACCACATATCTGTATTTGGGCTCAATCCTTAGGCGTTGCATATCACTCATCCTGGAGTGTACCTGAAAGCAATAATTGTTTTATGAACAGAAAAAATGATGTCTATTACCAATTTTAATTATGGTAAAGATTATTTAGCAGTAATCTTGTTTTAATTTTTGGGCTTTCAATTTTATGAATATTTTCAAAGCAAGAATCCTCAAGATTTCTTATGTCTCCCCCCTATTCCTACGTAATACAAAACTTGGAGAGAAGTCAGAAAGAACCATGCAAGTCATCACTAATATGGATATCTCACATTAGTGATGAATTATGCATGCAAAGTTAGAACTACTTACAATGCTATCCAACTCTCTGTGCCGGATGCAAGACAAAATTGAAATATATACACTATATGGCGAAATTTAGATGTGAGAACAAGTCCTAAACATTAGGTGTTATTATCAAGAAGAACCAAATGCTAACTACTCAAAAATGAATCTTAAGTGTCTGATCTTGGAGACCTCTTGATGCCCGCCACAACGGGTCCTGAAAATGATGTAATAGGTCACACATGGCCCATGGTTCCCAATCCAAGTAATTAGCAACTAATTATTTGACTAAATACAAGTGCATATCACTCAAGGTGTATGCAATGTAATTAGAGATTCATACCTAGCTACCGACTCAAACATCCCAAGTGATTAAGGACTCACTCACACAAAACAAATAGAAATAAAGGGGGAAATCTCAAATCATGAGAAACAAGATAAAAAAGGTGGGAAAACACGAAAAACCACGACACCCCCAGGTGAGCAAACACTCGGGCATTGGATCTTGCAAAGTGTGGCAGTGTCCAAATTATAACAGATTAATTTAGAAATAAAATAAAACTCTCTCTCACCAAAAAAGGAAAATAAAGAATAAAGTCGGGATGCTCTTCTCCTTCCTTGCTCCTCTCTCCTGCTCTCTTTGGGTTAGGTCACAAGTAGAAGGCAAGCGTCCGCTTATCTCGGATGCGTCTACCTCCTAAGAGATAGTCGTCACCATGCAGTCCCTTGCAAGAAAGAAAAATATAAGAAATATAGAATAGGACAGTCAAATAATTATCATGAATAAATAGAAAAGGTATGAAAGAAATAATAAGTAGGCTATATATAATAAAATGTGCTACACTCCGTTGCTTACTGGCAATGACGCCATTTGTTTATCCACCTAAAATCCTAGGATCTGTCTTGTGGAATGCACAAGGAAAAACAACCGATTTGCTGCGATGATAGCCCAAGAATCCAACGTAACTAGGTAACAGTCAACCCACACAATAATAATCAAGAAATGAATAAGAAGAGGTGTGTTCAAAATTTATTATAGCCTACAATGAATGCATATAGTGGATAAGCAGTTAGGGTTCGAACTCAGGGAACAAATGTGCTAGCACATAATATTATAAATAAATAAATAAATAATGTGTGTGTAGATGTATATAGATATGCACACTACTTAGGTTTTTGTGGGTTTTTTAAATTTCTAATTTTTTATATTTGATTATACTATTTTATCATTATTTTAGTAATAATTTTTTAAGGTTCAAAATAATTATAAAATATTTATAATAATTAATAATGTTATAAACTACATATATTCTTATATATAAATACAAAATATAATATATGGTAATATAAATATAAATTTAGCAAAAAAAATAAAAAATACAGAATAAAATGTTTGTGTTTTTTCATTTTTTTACGTTTTTTGTGATTTTCAAGTATATTTTTTTTGCAAAATTTTAGATATTCTTAAAGTCTAAAATGCACAAATTCACGAACTTGATAATTAGCCCGAGCGATTTAGTATAATATATATTAAAATGCACAAAGTCAAAAATTCTCAAAAATGAGTTTAATATATATTAATATATATAAATATTAAATAAAAACTATCACTTTAGTGACTTTTGAATAATTTGAATATTTTTATAGGATTATGGAGCTTTTTAATTTTTTATCATTTCTTTTTCTATTATTAAGGATTTTTGGTCTATGTGTACTAAATACTACATTAAACAAATATGATTTTTTATTTTTAAATATGATTTTATATTTTTTCTATTTTTAATATAAATAGGAAATATTCATGCTATTTTTTATTTTTAATAAATAGGAAAAATGCATGAAATGTAAACTAAAATTATAACATGAAATAACACTACGTCAAGCATTTTATCCTATTTTTTTGACTATTTTTGGAGCATGGATGATATTTATAGAAATTAAAAAAAATGCATAAAAATACTTGATCTAGGGGTATATTAGTGATTAAAATAAATGATAGAGGCTACAATGCAAAATACCCAAGAGTATTGACATTAAATACATAAAAATATGGACCAAATACGAATATAAGAATCTCCAAGGGCATTTTAGCAATTTTTCTAAAGCATGTAGAGACCTTTGCGAACCTCGTTGGCACAGACTTATACACAAATACTTAAAAGCCAGGGGGTCCATGTAATTATCACACAAAATATTCACTGTGCGAAAACAGTTGAAGGAATAATTAAGAAAAATAAAAGGATGGAGAGAAATATACAGTGATGTCCCAGCAACGTGTCTACACTCAGGCGAAGCCTCTCCCGCAGGCGGTGTCTTATAAGAGGATTGCACGCGTCGATGATGGTTCCCCACTTCTTCGTTAGCAGCAGCACTCGTCGAGTCTTCAACTACCGACATGGGCATCATCATCCAAAAGTTGGACCGGATCAAGATTATAGAGAAAAATCAGAGCGATGGAATGGACAAGCTCAACAAGCTTGATGAGATTGCCCAGAGCTTGAGTGAGTTGAAGACCTATATAATGTGTCTCCAAGAGACACAGATGGCTTCTCATCCCAATCTCAGGTTACAAGCCAATCTAGGACGTAGCTCCACCCAACCATCTTTCTCATACCGCCAGGTTTACCACATCCAAATAGAGCCGGTTCAACAACTCCAACACTACTAGCATCCACCACCATCTCCATACACTCAGATGGTGGTCTACCAGTCGGATCAGCACTTGGCAGCCCTCTTCCCACTGCACCTTTAGAACCAGGAGTCGTTGATGGAATTCAACAAGATCTGGTACTCCCAGTACCAACCACAGCTCGAGATTCACCGTGACCATCCCAGATTCTAATGGTCCACTGGAGGCACCTCTTCCCAACTGGAGACCCAACACTCCCACCAGTACTAACAACAAGATTTGTCATATAGCATCACATTTTTAACTCAAGATTTATCATGGTATTCAAGATCGAGTTCTTGGAGAAGAAGGTCCATTTGATGAGTCTCAGTTTTGCATCCTTCTTGGCTTGTAAGAACTTGATGATAGGATGGTCTGTATAAGCGATGACCTTTTATCCAAGCAAGTGGGACTTGAATTTCTCTATGATGAAGATGACTATTAGCAGCTCCTTTTGAGTGACAGTGTAGTTCTTATGAGCTTCATTTAGATTCCTACTAGAAAAGTGAATTTCAAATGGTATATTGTCTATTCGCAGTCCTAAAACTTCTCCAATGGCATAATCCGATGCATCTGTCATGATCTCAAATGGGAGACACAAATTAGGAAGTTGAAGTAGTGGGAATATTGATTTTGATAGTGAAGAGAAGGGTGTCTCTACTGATACTATTGACGAGGTTGGCTCTGATATGGGACAACCAAGTGCGGTTGATTCTGCTAGTACTAACGGTACTGCACTTGTTGGTATTGATTCTATCTCTAATAGCCATGATATGGTGGAGACTACTTGTGGTATTGAGGTTGATGGTTCTGAATAAATCTCCCTCCTTACTATTGAGGAAATTGGCAACTACTTGACTGCTGACCCTGCTGGGTCCACCTGGATGGGACGGCTATGCTTTGTTGCCCATACGCCATTCACCTCTTAAATAAGAGGTGGAGGAGGGAAACATGGATCTTGAATAGGTGTGGCTCATTCTATAAGACTACCAGCTTTTGTTGTGGTTGTTGTAGAGCTATCAACTCAGGGCCCTACACGTAATATACGTGTTGAACTGCTAGCTGAGGGGTACTCTACTGAGGAGGTTGCGGTAATGCTGACTCTTTCGACTTAGTGGGAGTAGTGGCTGATAAAGACTTAGAATTGCAAAAATTGATCGTACTAACAAACAACTCCAGTTATTTGGTAATCTGGTCAAAATTTTCCATATTTTGTTTCCTATATTCGATCACATCTAGCTTCTCAAGATCTTGTGATCCTTTCTCAATGATATCCACCTTGCATAGGTGGCTCCCTATGATACTTAGATTGGATCTCTTGTCCCTGTACTGTTTACATGATGTTGTCATATGAACTAGCTTTTGTAGGTGTTGTGGTCTTCGTAGATATGCTCGTGACAAAGACAAGGTGTCCTCTCCTTCAGCCATTTTCTCGAAAATATGACATACTACATCTTCGTCTTTGTTGAAATGTGAGCTGCCACAAGCTGGCATCAACGAGTTTCTGAATTTCAATTGTTAGTACCCCATAGAAATGTTGGTCCAGGTTGGTCTTAGGAATGTCATGATGGGGACATTTCTCTTGCAATTTTGTGAACCGCTCCTAAGCCTCATGAATGGACTCGTGGGTTGCTTAGGAAAATTGGCAATGTGGTTGATGATGGCATGTGGCATGTGGTTGCTTAGGAAAATTGGCAAGTTAGGACTCCTAAGCGATTAACATGGTAAAATTTATGAAAGAAGAATGACTTGAGCTCCTCCCAAGTCATGATGACTTTTCATATATGGTTGATCTAATGAAATGCTTTATCCTAAAGATTGAAAGGAATTGTTATCATCTTGACTATGCCTAATGATATGTTAGGGTAGTGAGTTGTACCACGGATGCACCCAAATTGTTCCATATGGATATATGGTTCCTCATTTGCATTACCATAAAAAGGTGGGTAGGAGCGCCAAGAGTTATGGCTTAAACTCAAAATGTACATGGATTGTTGGGATTTGGATCCACTCGGTGACTTGCCCAATTCAAGGGTTGTAGGTCTCCTTGAGAGTCGGCTTGAGCCTCTCTCCTTTGGCTTCATCTGTAGGGCATCCACATCCTCCATCTACTCTCTCTTCTACTCCTCCTCATCCAAGGTTGTCTCTCCTTCTCCTTATTTTTAAGCATGTCTTGGAAGGAGACCTGGACTAACGCCTAGTCGGTGAGCTTTTACCGAATCCCCTAAATGGGGGCTAGAAGATAGGAATTCACAACATTCTGATCTAGTTGGCCTTACTCTGGCAGTGGCTACGATAGTTGCGACAATCCCTTCCCTTTTCTTGAAGGAGCCATCTCTATATCTGATTCTGAATATGAGTATGAGAGAATCTCTGAATCTTGATCATTCTCATGATCTTTGGAATGATGCCTCGATCAACATGAATAAAAGTATCAGATGTAAAGAATAGTTCTATGTTAAGGTCAACACAAATTTTTATTAAGGATAGCGTGGTGTGAGGGGTGAAATCAATTAGCATCCAAAATGGAGAGATTTCGGAACAAGAGTGATCTCGGATTATTGAAGAAGGTGGGGAGTCTAGAGATTGATTTACAAAGTCTGAATCAAGGTCTCAATAATCGCTCTGATTATTGGAGAAGGCGGGAGCATGGATCGATGTTGGTGTAAGCGGATCATGAGTAAGCCATTCTTGGGACGCTAAGAATATCATGAGTAAGCGGATCAAAGGTGAAGAGGAAGATCGAGTTTGGATGAAAGATACGATGGTCAACGAGAAGTAAAAGCAACGCAAAATAGTAGAAGGGCTTAAAATGAGAAAGGAGGTCAAATGCAGATGAAAAGAGAGAAATGAAAGGCAAAATGTGCACAAGTGCGCGGGACATGATTTTGGACAGTATTATAATCAAACAAATACCATACAAGTTTTTAATTCACAAACACAATTTGAGTAAAGCAGTAAGGGTTTGGTTTGTTTTTCAATTTTATGGTCGTATTGTAGGTAAATATTTTAACAAGTCCTTAAGTATACAAACCCTATTGGAGCATGTGTACTGCCATGCAAGCACCTCGTACTCTTCCACCTCCTTTGTAACAAGTGATGTGCACACTGAAATGTCTTTGATATCATGCATGGGGGGCTACTTAGAGAGAGGGGAAGTTGATGATGGCAAATCCGATACTTCAGACCCCACTCACCACAGAATCACCCGTGAGCGTGCATGGCATTACTTGGAAGCAAATCGATGAGATGGACAAACCAATAAGGGTCTATCCAAAGACCAGTACTTTAGACCAAGTCGGATGCTCCACATAAGGTGGGACCATCGTGCCCGACAAGGCCCTAGTCAGTAACAAAAGGATAAAAACATCGATACTTCATCGTACCCTGGTGATAATCAAAGCACCACATATCTGGATTTGGGCTCTATCCTTAGGCGTTGCATATCACTTAGCCTGGAGTGTACCTGAAAGCAATAATTGTTTTATGAACAGAAAAAATGATGTCTATTACCAATTTTAATTATGGTAAAGATTATTTAACAGTAATCTTGTTTTAATTTTTGGGCTTTCAATTTTATGAATATTTTCAAAGCAAGAATCCTCAAGATTTCTTATGTTTCCCCCCTATTCCTACGTAATACAAAACTTGGAGAGAAGTCAGAAAGAACCATGCAAGTCATCACTAATATGGATATCTCATATTAGTGATGAATTATGCATGCAAAGTTAGAGCTACTTACAATGCTATCCAACTCTCTGTGCCGGATGCAAGACAAAATTGAAATATATACACTATATGGCGAAATTAAGATGTGAGAACAAGTCCTAAACATTAGGTGTTATTATCAAGAAGAACCAAATGCTAACTACTCAAAAATGAATCTTAAGTGTCTGATCTTGGAGACCACTTGATGCCCGCCACAAAATGATGTAATAGGTCACACATGGCCCATGGTTCCCAATCCAAGTAATTAGCAACTAATTATTTGACTAAATACAAGTGCATATCACTCAAGGTGTATGCAATGTAATTAGAGATTCATACCTAGCTACCGACTCAAACATCCCAAGTAATTAAGGACTCACTCACACAAAACAAATAGAAATAAAGGGGGAAATCTCAAATCATGAGAAACAAGAAAAAAAAGGTGGGAAAACACGAAAAACCACGACACCCCCAGGTGAGCAAACACTCGGGCATTGGATCTTGCTAAGTGTGGCAGTGTCCAAATTATAACAGATTAATTTAGAAATAAAATAAAACTCTCTCTCACCAAAAAAGGAAAATAAAGAATAAAGTCGGGATGTTCTTCTCCTTCCTTGCTCCTCTCTCCTGCTCTCTTTGGGTTAGGTCACAAGTAGAAGGCAAGCGTCCGCTTATCTCGGATGCGTCTACCTCCTAAGAGATAGTCGTCACCATGCAGTCCCTTGCAAGAAAGAAAAATATAAGAAATATAGAATAAGACAGTCAAATAATTATCATAAATCAATAGAAAAGGTATGAAAGAAATAATAAGTAGGCTATATATAACAAAATGTGCTACACTCCATTGCTTACTGGCAATGACGCCATTTGTTTATCCACCTAAAATCCTAGGATCTGTCTTGTGGAATGCACAAGGAAAAACAACCGATTTGCTGCGATGATAGCCTAAGAATCCAACGTAACTAGGTAACAGTCAACCCACACAATAATAATCAAGAAATGAATAAGAAGAGGTGTGTTCAAAATTTATTATAGCCTACAATGAATGCATATAGTGGATAAGCAGTTAGGGTTCGAACTCAGGGAACAAATGTGCTAGCACATAATATTATAAATAAATAAATAAATAATGTGTGTGTAGATGTATATAGATATGCACACTACTTAGGTTTTTGTGGGTTTTTTAAATTTCTAATTTTTTATATTTGATTATACTATTTTATCATTATTTTAGTAATAATTTTTTAAGGTTCAAAATAATTATAAAGTATTTATAATAATTAATAATGTTATAAACTACATATATTCTTATATATAAATACAAAATATAATATATGGTAATATAAATATAAATTTAGCAAAAAAAATAAAAAATACAGAATAAAATGTTTGTGTTTTTTCATTTTTTTACGTTTTTTGTGATTTTCAAGTATTTTTTTTGCAAATTTTTAGATATTCTTAAAGTCTAAAATGCACAAATTCACGAACTTGATAATTAGCCCGAGCGATTTAGTATAATATATATTAAAATGCACAAAGTCAAAAATTCTCAAAAATGAGTTTAATATATATTAATATATATAAATATTAAATAAAAACTATCACTTTAGTGACTTTTGAATAATTTGAATATTTTTATAGGATTATGGAGCTTTTTAATTTTTTATCATTTCTTTTTCTATTATTAAGGATTTTTGGTCTATGTGTACTAAATACTACATTAAACAAATATGATTTTTTATTTTTAAATATGATTTTATATTTTTTCTATTTTTAATATAAATAGGAAATATTCATGCTATTTTTTATTTTTAATAAATAGGAAAAATGCATGAAATGTAAACTAAATTATAACATGAAATAACACTACGTCAAGCATTTTATCCTATTTTTTTGACTATTTTTGGAGCATGGATGATATTTATAGAAATTAAAAAAACATGCATAAAAATACTTGATCTAGGGGTATATTAGTGATTAAAATAAATGATAGAGGCTACAATGCAAAATACCCAAGAGTATTGACATTAAATACATAAAAATATGGACCAAATACGAATATAAGAATCTCCAAGGGCTTTTTAGCAATTTTTCTAAAGCATGTAGAGACCTTTGCGAACCTCGTTGGCACAGACTTATACACAAATACTTAAAAGCCATGGGGTCCATGTAATTCACACAAAATATTCACTGTGCGAAAACAGTTGAAGGAATAATTAAGAAAAATAAAAGGATGGAGTGGAGCCGGAGTAATTTACTCACGGAGGTCCTACGCACGTGTAGGTACCCTTAGATTGGTTGTAGGTCCCACTAGCGGGACTTGGGTTTCTTCGACCTGGAGATGTAGTAAGAGATTTAAGATTCTCTCCAGGTGCTCATTCAAGTATGATCCTCGGCCAAAAGATGAAGCAACATGACACAAAGGGTTTTGGTCCAAAAGGGAATCCAGGGGCATCATGAGTGATCTAGAAGATGAAGCTCCAGCAAAAGGCAGATAATGGAGCTCAAAACCTTGATTCTGAAAAAGAAAGAAGGGGGAAATGCGTGTGTTGGGTGGAGAATGTGATGAGGGTCGATATGAAGCTGAAGGCGATGCGAGACACTAGTTGAATCATGATGAACTCAGAATTGGAGCATGGGCTCCAGGTCAACAATGATCGAGGAATTACTCTAATCCTAAGTGTTATTAACCTAAATTGAAATGCGAAAAGTGAAAGGCAAATTAAAACTAACTTGCTAACTCAAAGAGTTGGCCTCAATCCGGTCCAAAGACCAGAGAAGCAGAACCACCAATGCATGGTTCGATGATGGTCTGGATCACCACCGGTGGGGCTTCTTCTTCGCTGTAACTGGCTAGAACAACTCTCTGTCACTGAGGTGCATGTTCACACACAAACTGAGGGGTTAAGAAGCACTGAAAGTGATCAAAAGGGCACAAATGTATTGGTTGTATATTTATTGGCGAGATTTTGGTGATTTTTATGGTACGATGGCGTGATAAGGAGTGAGGGTTGTTAGGTTTCAGAGATGGGTAAAGATAAGGGACGAAGAGGATACTGCTTGTTGGAAGGCTCTAGGCGAAAGAAGGAATATGGAGACCTAGAGAATTAGGAGAAGTGGAGTGCCCTGAGCTTCTGACAGAAGTCATTAGAGGGTCGGAAAGTTGACCCAAGGTCAAAGAAAATACACACATGGTTGGTCCACGTGCACCAACAAGGAAATCCCAAGGCAAAATGCCTTGGAAAATGAATAAAAAATAGCATATGATTTAACTATATTTTTATTAAAACATCAAAAATATTTCTTGTTTTATGTAGTATTGATTACCTACTTTATTTATTTTTATGAGGTTGTTAATGAGAAATTAATGTTTACAAGTATTGGTACAGTTGACCCAAGGTCAACGAAAATACACACATGGTTGGTCCATGTGGACCAACAAGGAAATCCCAAGGCAAATGTCTTGGAAAATGAATAAAAAATAACATATGATTTAACTAATACTACAATAATATTTACAATATTACAAAAATAAGAGATAAAGAAAATATAAATAATAAATAAAATGAATATTTTATTAAGGTATATTGTACAATAGTGATTCAAAACCTAACTTTTGCATCTAAACTCCAAGTTAAATTGAATTGACTTAATTAAATATCTAATAACAGGTTATATACAATTCAAATGAGTTTTATGCATATGAGTTCATATGGAGGAGATACATGTCTATGAAGATGGGGTTTTGGATTCTTATTCTGAGTGTAGAATGTACAATCTATGTTATTTTTGCATGAAATAAATTTTGTATTTTTGTATGTATTTTTATCTGTGACTTTCATTACAAAGTTTATTGATTTAATGTGTAAATAATAAATAATAAAGCATGTTTGAAAAGGTACTTATTGGCCTATATTTTTAAGGTTTTTAGATTATGTAATGTATACAATTAGGTTGCCCTATCTACCCCTACTTTATTACACGTAGACTAAGTCATGAAGACTTAGTCTCGGGGCATAGGGTCAATCAACACCTATGGTGTCTCATTTCTTTTTCTT
This sequence comes from Ottelia alismoides, assembly GCA_037367405.1. Lineage (NCBI taxonomy): Eukaryota > Viridiplantae > Streptophyta > Magnoliopsida > Alismatales > Hydrocharitaceae > Ottelia > Ottelia alismoides. The sequence goes on along the minus strand of JAZKJV010010702.1, from coordinate 451,165 downwards.
TTCTTCCTTTATTGTTTTATTTTGATTTTAAACACAATAAATGTACAATATTTTATACAGTATTTTACAAATTTTACAAGGTGCTAATTTTGATAATGTAATGATATATATAAGCATCCAAATAGGATTTAAAGGTCAAAATGAAAGAATAAATGTGATGAAGTAAGGATTCATCGGAAGGGGAGCGGGAAATTATAGTTCTTGCTTGCAAAGTTCAAGTGCATGTAATCTACACACATGCCAAGATGTTGGAACTCTTGTTGCAATCTCTTCTCCTTTGTCATTCTTCACGATGGTGATACCTGACTTTTTCGGCACGACATGCTAGGGACACATTCATATTGAATCAGATATGGGCCAAATGGAGCCCCATTACACCATTTCGTGATTTCAATCATACAAAATTCATGGGTTCAGATTTATTCTTCGCTAGAATTCACAAGATGGCTTGATATCTTCTTCCATGTTAATGTGATTGGAGCATGATGACGTATTAGTCCCTCGAAAATTGGAAAATTTCTAATCAATTGCCTTGACGTTTCTTTCTTGAACCTTGAGCAGTTGAGTTCTTGTTCCTGAGTCAACTGGGAGTTGATTATGACAAGAAACATGTTCGGTACACCTGCAAGGACGACGTACATCATGTTCACTAGAAGATGCTCCAGCTTTGGTGTTGTTTCATTCTTCTTAGTGGTATCCTCTAGAGTTGTACAAGGCATTGGTGGGGTCATATCTATCAATGTACATTGTCCACCCTTGACTCTGTAAGCTCGGAATCTATGGATGCAAAAAATTTTCAATGATGGAATCTTGTTCTAAGAAGTCTAGATTAATGTCTTCTACCTCTTCTAAGGACAGGTGGTCATCAAACATGTCATCTAGTAGATCGGCAAATATCTCATTCTCAGATAGTGGGAAAGTTTATTATGTTATCCACTCCTTCCTCTTTAAAGAGGAAATTGTAGATCTCGATGTCATCCATGAACAAGTTGTTGTCTTTAATATATGCATGAAAATTACAGTCTTTTATGTTCTCTGTTTGCACAATCTCATCTGCTGGAGATTTTGACGCTTTCGGCACTTGAATCGTATAGATAGGTACCTTGTCATTGTTCGAGAGAAAGGTAATATGTCCGCTGCAATAATTCACTATTGCTCTTGTTGTTCTAAAGAACGACCATCCAAGTATAATCAAGGTGTTTAGAAGAGGAGTTGAGGTATCGATATCTAATATAATGAAGTCTAGAGGAAACTCTATTCCATGAATGGTGATGATGACATCATCCTAACTTCCTTGGGGCCAATTTATTCAAGTATCCGTGAATTGCATAATCATCCTTTTGGACTTGAACAGTCCCAACCAAATTTTTGTAGTAGTGAAGTTAGCATCAGATTGATAGATGATCCATTATCAAGAAGAATTCAGTTAAACTCTTGATAAAACATCATGCATCGAAGGAGAGGTGCTCCATGTCTTTCTTCTTACCAGAGAGATCTTTTGTCACATTAATTGTCACTGCTGTTAAGACGTGCTTCAAAATTATTTGTCTGGCTCGGTGCGGTTGTCTCTTCAAAGTACATGCCTCTTTAAGTCCCTTCTTGATGTTTGGCATGTACTTAATGTCGTGTAGCAAAGGCATCTCAAGAATAAGATTCTGAATAATTTGTACAATATTAGGATCTGACAAAGTTATTTTCAAATTTTTATTTTTATTATTTTTCTAAAGCATCTGGAAAATGAATATTAACATAATCAAATGCAGAATTATTGTTCATATTTACAAAATCAAAATCTATACCCAAATCAAGCTGTATGAATGAATGACAAAAAGTAGAATCTTCATCCTTTTGATGTGATGGGAATCACAAAATAGCAGGTGGGGCTCCTTTGGTTAACTCCAGATTGGCTATAAGTGTGATCCTCTCCATTGATGTCTTGCTGGAACTCTAGCTGTTACTATTCTCTTTTTGTTGTTTTTGATTTTTTTTTCATTTTTTGGCTTTTTCTGATGCTTCTCCTTCCTCTTCTTCCTCAACCGACCCTACTACTGGTTCGATTGATGTAGAAGAAGGTGATGAACCATTTGTGGAAGCATTATTCTTTCCCTTCATTGTTGTAGATGGCTACAACATCCTACAACTTCTGAGAGTAACAACATTAGATAATAAAACATCATGCACATCTGAATTTTTGGGTTTGGTTAGCACATCACTGACTACATGGTCACACTTTCAAAAATTGTTGGGATTAGCCTCCACCTATGGCGGAATTGTTGTCTTGGTAGTGGTGAGGTCATCTAACTTCTGACTCATCTCTGCAAGGCTCTTGACAAGATGAGCCAAGCAGTCGAGGGCATGGTTCACTGGAGGGGCCCCTGATGATTCAGTGTGCTAGTCACATTGAGACTGCAAATGGTGCTGGGGCTACTAGTAGAAATACTGAGGATAAAACTGAGAAGAAGATTTGTACTGTTGATGATGAGGAGAAGGGTGCTAATATAGCACAAGCAAGTATAGTTGGTTTCTGTTTGTATCGCTGGTACTACAGTTGTTGGAACAGATTCTATCTATATCCCTGCTGATATGGCTGAGACTGCTGGTGATGAGGTTGATTATTACCATGGACATACCTTATTCCTTATTGTTGAGGAAATGGATGAGAATTCGCAGGTTGGCTAGCCGAGGTCTGCCTAGATGGTCCGGTTGCACATCATTAGGTAAACTTCATTCACCTCCTGAATGAGAGGTGGTGGAGGGAAGCATGGATCGATGAAGGTCTGGAGTCTAACTGGTATACAACTAGTTGTTTCTACGACTATTGAGGAAACAAAAGCTCTAGGCCTTGCACGTAATAGACGTGGTGAATCGTTGGCTGGGACTGACTCTGTTGAGGAGGCTGTGGTGATGCGGGCAATTTGTCACAGTTGAGCTCGTGGTTGATGCATACATGGAATTGCAAGCACTAATTGTGCTTACCATGAGCTCCAGGTTCTTGGTAATATAATTTAGTTTGTCCAAGTTCTAAGTTCTCTATTCGATCACAGTGAGCTTCTCGAGATCCTGTGATCGCTTTTCAATGCTATTAACCTTGGATAGGTGGCTCCCAATAACGCTCAAATTTAAGCTCTCGTCCCTGTATTGCTCATGTGAGGATGCCATGTGTACTGCCTTCTAGTGAACTTGTGGTTGCCTCTAATATGTACGAGATTATGATAGGGTGGTTTCTCCTTCAACCATTTCATTAAAAATCAGTCAAACCACGTCCTCATCTTTCTTGAAATTTGAGTCGCCAAAAGTAGTATCAACGAGCTTTTGACTTTCAAAAGTAATTACACCAAATAAATGTTGGACTATACTGGACTGCAGAATATCATGGTGTGGACACTTCTCTTGCAGATCAGTAAACCTCTCCCAAGCCTCACGATTAGACTTGTGGCTGGCTTGAGTGAAGTTTGCAATGCAGGCGCACATCTGATTCAACCGCCCAGGTGGGTAGAACTTGTCCAAAAGGTGGACTTCGGTTCCTCCCAAGTGGTTATGACCTTTCCCAAATGATTTATCCAGTGAAGATCCTTGTCTTGAAGGCTAAACGAGAATTAAGTCATCTTGACTACGTCTAACGTGATGTTAGAGTAGTGTGTGGTTCCATAAATGTGCCCGAACTATTAAAGGTGAATATATGGTTCTTCGTTTGCATTACATGGAAAGTGGGAATGAGGGTCAGGAGTTAAATCTTCAACTCAAAATGGGTGTCAACTGTAGGAATTTGAATCCATTCAATCATTTTTGGAGCACAGGGGGTGTAGGTCTCCTTGAGGGTCGTCTTGGGGTGCTCTCCTCTTGGTTCATGGGCTCCTTCTCCACTAGGTTCACCTCCTATATATTCTTCTTCTCCTCCTACTAGTTGGTCTCTTTTCCACTTGAGATCATTCAGCTTGTTCAGAAAGGTGACCTGGGACAATGCCTGGTTAATGAGCTATTGTTTGACTGCATGTATGTTGGCAAGGAGCTATGCTTCAAAGTGTTCTGATCCAACTACTAGCCTGACTACAGTAGTGGTGGATGGTGAGTACCTCTCCCATTCTGAGCCATCTCTTTCTCTGAATTTGAGTCTAAATCTGACATAATATGTGGCTCCAGATCGGGCTTGTTATCTACATAAGGAGTGATGTCGTGATTAGTCTATATAGAAGCACCTGGTGTGACAAATTTTTCTTTGTTAACGTCACACAAAATCTCATTAAGAATGGAGAGAAGAATGGATTGAAATCAATCATCATCTAAAATGGGAAGATATCAGTAAAAGAGTGATTTGAGTTTATTTAAGAAGGTGAGAAGCCTAGAGAGTAGTTTGCGGAGTCTGAACTATGATATCGGTTATCTCCTCAAATTATTGGAGAGGTCCACCGCATGGAATCAATGTGGATGTCGGCGGAGTTCTGACTATGCCATTCGTGGGCTCCATGTCAAGTATCAAAGAGAAGATTAATAATGGATTAATGAAACACATGTCAACAAGAAATAAAAGGATTGTAAAACAGCAGAATGGCTCAAAAGCGAGCAAGGGTCTAATAAGAATAAAAGAAGAGAATGATAAAAGTCAAAATTTTCCATAAGTATGTGGGACTTGATCATGGACCTCAATTTAAATCAAACAAACACCAGATATGTTGGAAATGCGAGCCCACGGCGAGCCATTTAGCAATAAATGTTATTGCAATTCACTCCTTAATCTAAAATGAAGAATACATAATTTGCATAATAGGTCCCTTAGTACAATTAGGGTTATGTACCATGGCCATCTTGATGATCATACAGCTGTTAATTCAAGTATTGAATCATAGAGGCTGCTGCTTAGATGAATATCTAATGAGTTAGATTGAGGACTCATCAAGCACCGTCAAATGATTGTTAAGAGATGATCTCTAGCCTGAGTAGGAGATGGCAATCCTATCTTAGTTAGGCTGATATCTGACCAACCTCTTGATGCAGGTCCTCTGCATAGGAATAGAGATTCGGAGGTGTCCAATGAGTTAGGTCAAAGAGTTGACTTAACGAGATCGAGATAACCAAAGTCCTTTATCGTATGCTGTCATGATATAGGCACACATCCTCTGACCAGAGACAGATGTGTTACTATATGTCTGAGTATGTACATTTGGCAGACCAATAGGTTGATGACCTAATCAAGGTCTATACAACGGCGCACTGGTGTGCATATAAGGGCATATGAGTAATACGATCTCTCAAAGGGATCATACAGGTTCAGTTACTAAACCGGAAGACATGAGCTCACTCATGAGATATTGGGAAGAATCAAATTCCATGCGCATGGTCGTCTCGCTTTGGAAGCTTGACTGAATTTGTAGGTTTGATATATACTTTTGGAAAGTATATGATCAAGACCTAGGTATGATATATGCTTTTGGAAAGTATATGATCGATGTCTACTCCCAATGATCAATTGAGAAACTTACTGATAAAACCATGAAGTAGACAGTATAAAGTTGATCCAATACTTCGGGTTTATTCTGAGTCTTCCAGTATGCAGGATGTAGAGGTATTAGGAATACTTGAGGGTGATGTGATCATAAACGATTGTATAACCATGACGCTTCCATTCCTAGGGAGTGATGAAACGGGTCTGGATTTTAGTGACACCTCTCAGTAGAGAAGTAACCTAATCTTAGTCCAAATATTGGACATTGATCTGAATGTGATTCAGATCCAATGAGAAGATTAGATTTACGGTCTTGATTTAATCAAGCATCTATGGGAGGCCCGAGATCTGGATTTGAGATGTGATCTCAATATCCAAGTCACTATACGTGGAACAATACAATCGCCCTGTCCTTATCTCCAAGTATTCGTGGAGAAAGCGCATTATCCTTGAATGAGTTCAGGATAATTTCATTGCTGATAAAATGTATCCGAGCATTGAGAAAATGGATAATTAAATGTGATTTAATTATCAAGATTAATATGAATTTGATTCATATTATAAAGAGAGTTATCTGAGATAGTTGAATATGATTTAATTATCGAAGATGTGAATAATGTGAATGTGATTCATATTGTTTGAACACATGAGATAAAGAGATCCAAGATGATTAAATATGATTTAATTATCATGGATAAGAATAATGTGGATAGCAATATCCAATTATTCATAATATATTATAAATGTGATTTATAATGTATTAGAGAGAGCTAATTATAATTTATATGTGTTGATTAATTATTATGTGTATTGGATACACATTATGTAATTAATTGACAATGGAAATTATATGTTGTTTTGGGTTGTGAATTTGATTCACAATTTTTTCATGGCATGATTGCAATATTCTCAAATATAATTGTGAATTATTTTTGAAGAATAAAAAGCCAACAAAAGTTGTTGGAATTAAATAAAGGAGATTTTCAAGGAGATATGCAATCTCATGGATTTCCATGAGATTGCTCTCCCCATGGAAAGAGTGGGCGGCACATCATTCCTAATAGCAATGTGTGGCCGTCCACATGGAAGGTGCATGGAGATGAAATCTCCATGCACATTCTCTCCTTATTTATTGGTTTGATTTAAGACTAAATTATATTTGATTTTGTCAAATATATTTTAACCTAAATTTGTTGGTTTTACCAACAACAATCTTGACCATTGGATTGACATAAATCAATCTAATCCATTGATTTTATATGTCCCATGGATTGAGATCCATGGATCCCAAAACCCTATAAATAGAGAGGCATACCCATGCTCTCTCTTTACACATGATGCTTGAGAAGCATCTCTTTCTCTTTCTCTTTCTCTCTAGACGTCAGCCCTATCTCTCCCTTTCATGGCCGTCCACCATGGATGCCAGGGAGAGGTTCTCCATCGCCGTAGCATCGTCGTTATGCTGCCCGATCGTATGCTCGTCGATCTCCTTCTCCTTCGGTGCGCCTCGCTCGTGAAGAAGGCGACTGATCTCGTGTGTCGAGATCAGGAGATCCGCCACTTGGATCATCAACATGGATTGCGAGAAGCACGCGGTTCATCCCCGCGCTCGCAAGCGTCTCCTCCGTCGGATCGGACTTGAGACAGGAGGTCTCTTCGTTTAGAGACTCGATCGCAACCACGCTTCAATAGGTAATCCTATTACTTGTTTGTGGTTTAGACGAAACGATCTATGAAGTGTTCTTGGATCATGTGGTTTCGTCGTATAAATTTTTTTTAAATTCCGTTGCATCAAGCAACTAGTCCGAATAGTCGCTCCTCGTCGTATTCGATACCACGCTTCCGTGATGTGCTTGAGGATTTTACCATATCCTTCAAGTGGGATCGGAGCCTTAGGTCGACGGTTTCGAATATGATTCGAAAAAAACCGAGGACGACTTGGGTTCGTTTAGGTCGCGAAAGTTTTTATCGCATTTGATTTCGCAGATCTGTTTAGTAAATAAATTCGGTACTGTTTAAATTTGTTTAAACATGAATTTAATACTTTTATTTTGTTCCCCATTAAATAAGGAAACCATAGGATCTGAGTTTACGTAAATCGGATTTTGTATGCTCAAGATATGGTTGTTTTATTGAACATGTATGCACTGTTGCGGGAACAGTAGATTTTAACGTGACTAAAATGTTAATTACTGTTTAGACTTGCCTCGAAATGCTGAAACTTCACTTGGGTTCTGTCCTAAATCTAATTAGAAATCTATGAAAATTGATTTTGTCTAATTTGGATTTAATATGATTGAGATATGCTAATTTTAGTAAGTATGGGTCATTGCTGAAATTACATTCCTAATCTAGAACCATGTGATTGTCAATTAGTGAAATTAATTGTTAATTTCGTGAAATAATCTTGAAAAATAATTGTGAAATATTGGAACATGATTATTTACCTAATTGACTTGGCCTCAACCAATTAATTGATTAAGATGTGATCTAAATCATAATTGGAAACCACAATCTTCAAACTTGATGCTTGAATAGGATTTGAGAATTTGTGTAGCAAATTTCCTTATAATCAAAAATGTTTTGATTATTACTATATGGTACAATTTCGTTTGAATAACCGATGATCATCTCAAGTACAAATTAATCAATTTGGCATTATCCTTTCCCGAGGTAGATATGGTGTCTAGTCGGGGATCGCTGGGGTAGCGGGTTGCAACGTATGCGGTCCGTCCCACTCCCGTCTGTACTGGCCATGACAACGGGTAGGGCCGGGATAATGTCCGAGGGATTAAGTTGTATTTTTCTAATTATTAAAATTCGAATTAACACGTATTTTGAGATATTACCATATATATTCAAGTAAAATAATCAAGTTTGATTGATTGAATTAGATTGATAATTAATTTAATATGATTAAATTGATTATGTCCAATTAGAATACTCTAATATGATTAGAGCTAATAATTCCCTTGGAAGAATTAATTGTATGAATGTGATTCATAGTAATTAATTAAATTTGAATAAGAAATGGAGGATCACATAAGTGACATCCATGGTCTCCCGTCAAGGCGAAGGGTTTCGTCGCCAGATATCATATGTGGGAGACGCTTGTCCGAAGTGACACTCCTGCATATGATCCATTTAGATTGGGCTCGTTGTTTCTCGAAAGAGTAAGGACGGATGCGTAGTGACCCCAATATCGAGTCCTCATATTATTGGGGCGATATTGGATTGCGCATAGCGAGTTGTATTCCTGTTGACGGTTGGTTCAATTAATGACGGGTCAACATTGCCTTAGGGGTGGTGGGCCCGGGTGTTAAAGACCGAATTGGGAGATGCAAGTTGGACTTGCAAGGTGGAATGTGTTCCCGCTTCTTTTTATCCGAGTTGTAAGTTCTCATATTATTGGGATGCAACAAAGATAAGGAAGGAGATCCCAGATCTTGCTTGAGATATAATGGTAAGTATATCTCTTACATTGAAAGTGATTAAGGGAATGAACTTTCATTGTTGACATGACAAGACAACTTTGATATAAAAATTCCTAAATCAAAGTAAATTAATTATTTATATATTTATGCAAATTTCTTATTTCAGATAATCCTTCATTAAACCCACTCAATATTATACTCAATAATAACCAGTAAAATATCATGGATTGGACCCTTTGATCCAGATATTATACTTGCAATTGGACACATAATGTATGTGGTTGCAATGTGCAAGTTTCCTCATAATAATGAGGAATGATAATTAAATAAGACAACAGGACTAAAACCCTTGGGTTTGTATGTCTCTATGAGTCTTAATCTCATCGAATGTACTTTTGAAGTAACATGTCGATAATGATCGTAATTATCATATAATCCTTATAAAATCTAAGAAGATATTCTGGCATACATATGTGCTCTCGACATATTATCATGAATGACATGGTTCTCTGCATTATGCAGAATGGTGGCTCTATAGGAGATGATGTATTCAAATTGTTTGAGTACCTACCTGAACCTATGTTTTATGAGTTTAAATGGATGTAGATACGATGAGTGTCATCATTCTACTACCTTTGCTCTAGTCATTCCTGGAGCTTCATAATATTCATATTGTATGAATTGAATGAAGCATGTATAAATGTTGAAATTCTCTTATATTGAAATTTTTGTTTTTTAACATAAGAGATCCTCTGTCTTGAGCAATGGTTGCTTATAGATAAAGGAAGCGCAGTGGAAGCATGGGTTGGACCCAAGTAAGAAGTATAGTCAAAAGAGTTGAATGTACTTCTGTGACTTACATGTAACATCCAAAGAGTTGGATGAATGCAAATACTGCAATAAGTTGACGTGTTGATAGTATGACTATCATATCTATCTAGAATCCTTAGAGAATGAATCAGATAGTACATCAGAATAATCTACTTATAATCATTGAAATTGACTTACTTATTTGATAATATAAAGTCTAATAATTGTATCTCAATCTTCTAATGACACTTGCAATTGGTTGCATATGTATTAGAATATTAGAAATTTGATCGTAAGGTTTAATGGTTATCTAAGTTGGAATTGATGCACTTGTTGCAACAATTTCCACCTGATGAATATGCTTCATATTTTCAGTGGGAGTCCTTAATCTTAGAGAATGTCTCTATGACCTAGATATTCGAATACACTCATTATTTATTTCCAAATGTTGGAAATAAACATGAATTCTGTAATAAATCTATCATAAAGAGTTATGATGGAGATATTTTAGATAGTGATCTAAAATCTTATGGACTCTACTAAATTAGAAAATTAATGAATGGTTCATTAAGATTTATAATACTGAAAATTAAACCTTTAAAGATCAATAGGAGGAAAAAGATCATTTAACAATGATCTAGCATCATGTTTTGGACATATGTCAGTTGATATGAGTAATAGACTTATAAGAGATGAAACTTTAGATTGTGTAAAGGTTCAAATCTTACATACTTATGAATACTGTATTCAAAAGTAGAAATGTTCAATAAACCCTCCCTTGGGAATGGTATAAAATGTCAAGGTATTCAGGATCTTATACATATTGATGTATGTGAATCATCTATATCATAGTAAACATTATGGATATGTGATATCTATTGATGATTATGTATGATATGAGATTTCTTCTCTTCACCTAAGAAACCATTGAAATGTTCAAAGATTTCACAATTTTGATTTAGAACCAAAGGTTGAAGGAAGATGAATTGAATTTGATCTAATCAAGGTAGCTTGTACCTATTAGATGAATTCAAGAAATACCTTATGGATATATGAATATCATTCCTATCTCAATCCTCCTAATGGACCTTAACTCAATAGAGTTGTAGGGAGATACAATTGAATCATGCGTGACATGATTTGATCAATGATTAATCTTAGCATAATTATCTCTTAGTTTCCAGCTATATATATGTGGCAGAGACTGCATTATATATCCTTAATAAGGTTCCATGTGATTAAGCTGGAATCTGGCACTAGAGAATGCTACTTCATTAGGAAATTTAAGGATGGTATTGGATACCTACTTTATGACCTTGAGATTCTTAAAATATCTCATCTCTGAGAATGTGATTCTTAGAGGTTGAGACTTTTGAGAATCAAGATGAAAAATGAAGTGGAGGAACTCATTTAATCTTGAGAAGATAACGAGGCTCCTGAAATTGGAAACTACAAGGACAATTAAAGATGAGACACTAATACCTCTTCAAATGAGTTTGAGGATGGATTCCATGTGTCAGAGAGATCTGACTTCATGTGATGAAGCTCCTGAGGATCATGGCATGGAAAGATGGACGTTAGCAATAAAAGTCTAGTGTAGACTACATATACAAGTGTTATATATGGACCCTCGAGGATCCACATATATGGGTAATACCCATTAAGGTGTAAATGGATCTTCAAGAGAAAGAGGGAACCTGATGAGAAGGTAGAAACCTTCAAAGCACGGTTCGTAGCCATAAGCTACACACCGAAGAGAAGACATCGCTTGCGATTGGACTTGCTCTCCGGTGACCTTGCTTTAACACATCAGAATATTGCTAACTATAGCTACACAACTTCACTATGACATTTCATGATGTGAGTCAAGATTGCATTCCTCTATAAATTCCTCTATGAGGATATTCATATGAAGTAGCCCCAGGGCTTCATGGTTGAGGAAAGCAAGGTGTGCAAGTTGAAGAACTCCATTTTTGACTCAAATAAGCTTCTTGTAGTTGGAACATAAGATTTGATGAAATTATAAATGTTGTGATTTCTGATAAAATCTTGATGAACCATGTGAAGCTTAGTGGGAGTGCCATTGTGTTCATCGTGCTAAATGTAGATAATATTCTAATAATTTAGAATGACATAAGTGTTTTATAATTTGGTTGTTCCATACCTTGAGATATGATCTCAAGGATACCTCTTAGATCCTAGTTCTGAAGATGTTCAGAAGCAAAGAGAAGAGGGTATTGGAACCAACACATTAGTAGTACACCTTGGACTTATTCCATTTTTTGGAAAATTCCAAGAAAGTCTTCCTTCCCTTAAGATGTAGTACTGACATATTTAAAGGGATAGCACCTCAAAGAGTTGAGGAAGTGAATGCTAGGACTGCTTGCACTTGTGCATCAGTTACGAGAAGCTGAGTATATGCTAGATGTGCAAAAGAGCCAGATGTCTGCCATGCAGTGGGAATAGTAATCTGTTATTAGTCCTATTCTGGAAATAAAACACTTAGTTGCAGTAATAACAATATCTTCAAAGATGATGAAACTTAGAGATAGTGATCTCAAAGTCTTATCTTCAAAAGTTTGAGACCTCGTAGATAGTAATCTATAAGGGTCTTAACTTTAGATACCTTAGGAGATAGAGATCTCCGAGAATGAAGGTATTCTAATAAGGATTATGGGAATACTGGTTATAATAATTAATCAAGCTAAAGTGTCAAGGACACTATGACAAATTGGAGCATTGGTTGCATAAGATGCAACATTCGCATTGGATGCAAGCACTATTACTGGGGATATGCAAGTGACGTAAAAGGACTTGGCATAGTCTCTTGGGAACAGATGACTGATCAGCTTACCTAGCTATTTTCTAAATAGCCTATGATTGTCACATGAGTGTGGGTATAAATGATTAGCCCATGGCTCTTTGGGCTAGTGGGAGATTGTTGGAAATGCGAGCCTACGGCGAGCCATTATGCAATAAATGATATTGCAATTCACTCCTTAATCTGAAATGAAGAATACATAATTTGCATAATAGGTCCCTTAATACAATTAGGGTTATGTACCATGGCCATCTTGATGATCATACAGCTGTTGATTCAAGTATTGAATCATAAAGGCTGGTGCTTAGATGAATATATAATGAGTTAGATTGAGGACTCATCAAGCACCGTCAAATGATTGTTAAGAGATGAATGTCTAGCCTGAGTAGGAGATGGCAATCCTATCTCAGTTAGGCTGATATCTGACCAACCTCTTGATGCAGGTCCTCTACATAGGAATAGAGATTCGGAGGTGTCAAATGAGTTAGGTCAAAGAGTTGAGTTAACGAGATCGAGATAACCAAAGTCCTATATCATATGCTATCATGATATAGGCACACATCCTCTGACCAGAGACAGATGTGTTACTATATGTTTGAATATGTACATTTGGCAGACCAATAGGTTGATGACCTAATCAAGGTCTATACACCGAGGCGCTGGTGTGCATATAAGGGCATATGAGTAATATAATCTCTCAAAGGGATCATACAGGTTCAGTTACTGAACCGGAAGACATGAGCTCACTCATGAGATATTGGGAAGAATCAAATTCCATGCGCATGGTCGTCTCGCTTTGGAAGCTTGACTGAATTTGTAGGTTTGATATATACTTTTGGAAAGTATATGATCAAGACCTAGGTATGATATATGCTTTTGGAAAGTATATGATCGATGCCGACTCCCAATGATCAAATGAGAAACTTACTGATAAAACCATGAAGTAGACAGTATAAAGTTGATCCAATACTTCGGGTTTATTCTGAGTCTTCCAGTATGCATGATGTACAGGTATTAGGAATACCTAAGGGTGATGTAATCATAAACGATTGTATAACAATGACGCTTCCATTCCTAGGGAGTGATGAAACGGGTCTAGATTTTAGTGACTCCTCTCAGTAGAGAAGTAACCTAATCTTAGTCCAAATATTGGACATTGATCTGAATGTGATTCATATCCAATGAGAAGATTAGATTTACGGTCTTTATTTAATCAAGCATCTATGGGAGGCCCGAGATCTGGATTTGAGATGTGATCTCAATATCCAAGTCACTTTACGTGGAACAATACAATCGCCCTGTCCTTATCTCCAAGTATTCGCAGAGAAAGCGCATTATCCTTGAATGAGTTCAGGATAATTTCATTGTTGATAAAATGTATCCGAGCATTGAGAAAATGGATAATTAAATGTGATTTAATTATCAAGATTAATATGAATTTGATTCATATTATAAAGAGAGTTATCTAAGATAATTGAATATGATTTAATTATCGAAGATGTGAATAATGTGAATGTGATTCATATTGTTTGAACACATGAGATAAAGAAATCCAAGATGATTAAATATGATTTAATTATCATGGATAAGAATAATGTGGATAGCAATATCCAATTGTTCATAATATATTATAAATGTGATTTATAATGTATTAGAGAGAGCTAATTATAATTTATATGTGTTGATTAATTATTATGTATATTGGATACACATTATGTAATTAATTGACAATGTAAATTATATGTTACTTTGGGTTGTGAATTTGATTCACAATTTTTTCATGGCAAGATTACAATATTCTCAATTATAATTGTGAATTATTTTTGAAGAATAAAAAGCGAACAAAAGTTGTTGGAAATAAATAAAGGATATTTTCAAGGAGATATGCAATCTCATGGATTTGCATGAGATTGTTCTCCCCATGGAAAGAGTGGGGGGCACATCATTCCTAATAGGAATGTGTGGCCGTCCACATGGAAGGTGCATGGAGATGAAATCTACATGCACATTCTCTCCCTATTTATTGGTTTGATTTAGGACTAATTTATATTTGATTTTGTCAAATATATTTTAACCTAAATTTGTTGGTTTTACCAACAATAATCTTGACCATTGGATTGACATAAATCTATCTCATCCATTGATTTTATATGTCCCATGGATTGAGATCCAAGGATCCCAAAACCCCATAAATAGAGAGGCATACCCATGCTCTCTCTTTACACATGATGCTTGAGAAGCATCTCTTTCTCTTTCTCTCTGGACGTCAGCCCTATCTCTCCCTCTCGTGGCCGTCCACCATGGATGCCATGGAGAGGTTCTCCATCGCTGTAGCATCGTCGTTATGCTGCCCGATCGTATGCTCGTGGATCTCCTTCTCCTTCGGTGCGCCTCGCTCGTGAAGAAGACGACTGATCTCGTGTGTCGAGATCAGGAGATCCACCGCTTGGATCATCAACATGGATTGCGAGAAGCACGCGGTTCATCCCCGTGCTCGCAAGCGTCTCGTCCGTCGGATTGGACTTGAGACAGGAGGTCTCTTCGTTTAGAGACTCGATCGCAACCATGCTTCAAGAGGTAATCCTATTACTTATTTGTGGTTTAGACGAAACAATCCGAGAAGTGTTCTTGGATCATGTGGTTTCGTCGTATAAAATTTTTTTAAATTCCGTTGCATCAAGCTACTAGTCCGACTAGTCGCTCCTCGTCGTATTCGATACGACGCTCACGCTTCCGTGATGCGCTTGAGTATTTTACCATATCCTTCAAGATAAGTTTTGAATTCACCAATACTATCCAAGTTAAGCTGTAAGAATTCAGCAATTTTTATCTTTCCAATTTTATGGTTGTATTGCTGGCAAATCTTTTAACAAGTCCTTAAGAACACTCTCCCTACAAAAGTGTGTGTATCGTAAGGAAAGTACCCCATACTTCTTCCACCTCCATTGTAACATGTGATTCGTGCGCTTGGAAGTCCTTGATCTCGTTCTTGGGGGACTACTTAGCCAAAGAATAGACAAAGGAGGCCAATAGGAGAAACCACTACTTCCCTCACAAGCGAGAGGTACTCGGATGCAAACTGATGAGACAAGCACACCCCTGAGGATGTGGCATAAACTTAGTAGTTCATACCAATTCGGTGTTCCACATAAGGAGGGAATACATTCGTTGACAAGGTCCTACTTAGTCATGTACAATAGAAGCGCTAGCACTTCGCCATCCCAACTGACAATTAAGGCACCGAAATTGAGATTTGGTTTCTATCCTTAGGGGGTTGAACCTCACTCAGTATGTAGTGTACTTGAAAGCAAGGAGGGCTTTATGAACCAAAAAATGATGTCCATTACGATTTTATTAAGGTCAAAGTGTTATTAGCAGTCCTCATGTTTTAATTATAGAATTTTGACTTTTTTGAGTATTTTTCAAAGTAATTTGCCTAACAATTTTTTTGTATTTTCTTTGAGTCCTAAATGTGATATAAAATAGAGGAAGAGAATGGAAATGTATTGAAATAGGACACGAAAGTGGAAATCCCACTCTCGTGTCAAATCGTGCATGCAAAGTAAGAAGACACGTAATAATTCCGAACGCTCTCCATGTAGGATGCATGGTAGAATTGAAATATTTACACTATATAACAATATGCAAGAGATGAAAGTGTCCTAAACATAACTCACTATTATTGATAAGAACAAAACACAAGCTACATAAAATGGATCCTAAGTGTCCAGTCTTGGGGACTCCTCAGGGCTTGCCACAACGAGTCCTACAAACGCTGTATGGAATTCCTCATAGCTTACGATTCCGAATTCAAGAAATTTGCAATTAACTATTTAGCTAGGTCCATGTGAAAGAAACTACATGAACATGTGCTGAATCTATGATTCTCATTCTTTAATCTTTTGTTTTAGCCATATCTTTTAGCAAAAACACTTGTGAATATGTGTAAATCCAATAAATTATCATTATATGTACTATGTGTAATGATGAATAATTAACACATTTTTAAAAATGAATAAATATCAAATGAAAAAGTATGTAATTATTAGTAAGAATCTGATCCAAACACTTAGAGGAGGTCAATTATTGACATGATCAACAAGAAATAAAGTAGGGTGAGATAGGGTCTTTGTATATTCACCACCACGCATTCTATGTATATATCATTTCTTATAATTTATTCATCTGTAAAAATACTTCAAAATAAAATATTTTCTTAATAAAACTTGTAAATAAAAATATTTTCTAAATAACAAAAATAAGCAATATGATTTGTTATACATAATACAAATAATGCCGTTCTTAAAAAGACACATAACAAGAACTTAAAAGATCAATTCCGGCTCCATATGAAATCAAATTCTTCCAAAATCACCTTTATTGGATCTAAATTAAATTATCTTTTAAATAAGAGTGTCTCCAGAAATTTTGGAGTTGTGAGGTAAAATATGGCTTTTTGGGTACATTGTACAACCACATAATACCTATGCCTGTAAATACTTACATTTTAATTATTGTAATTCATAATTTGTGCATATTTTATTTAAAATACTTGTACATACTCTTAGCAATAAGATAAAAGAATAAAAATTATAAAAAACAAAATATATTTAAAATAAAATAAAAAATTCATTGTATACCAACCCCACTTGTGTATATTATATATAATACCTATTTCTCCAATACTTTTATTTCATTTGTAAAAATCAAATAAAAATCAATTCATGCTCTTTAAATTGTTTTTTAAATAATAAAAAAATAAAAATAGGGTATTTGTGTAAAATAATAAAATAAAAATAAAAAATAAAAATATAATTATATTATACCTGTGTATAATACCCTATACTATATACAATGTATATATAATTTCATAAAAAATATTAAAAATTCATAGAAAAATGAAAAAATAACAAGATTTTTTATTTTATTCAAGTTTCATTTAAAAATCATTTAATATTTTATTTCTAATTTAATTAAATTACTTTCCCTATTTTGTCGCGTAGTGTAGTTTGTCTCCATTGTGTGTCATTTCCTATTGGTCCACCAGAGATTGTTGACTTCAGCCAACATGTCCCTCCTTTTTCGCGGGTTGGGTTCATCACTACCTTTGCCCAATTCTTACGAACCGTCCTGATTGAATTTCCCCTCGCTCCTTTGCCCCGATTGAGCATCACGGAATCCCAATCTTCACCTGAATACCATCCTTATGATCCGCGCCTCAATTCACAAACATTCAATCGATCCTTCTTGAACCTGGAATGCCATAAAAGCCCCTGAGCCGCTTCCATTTCTGCCATCTTTGGTTCCTCAACCACCTCTGTTGCGCCCAACCCATTTCTTAGAGTGACAATAGTGCGTGAGAGTTAGCAGGGAGGTCTTGGATGCGAGTGAACCTTGGGTCCAGTGGCATCTCCACCGTGCTCTACTGAAAGGAGCTCAGCCTCAGGCTACCCCGTTCCATCAAGAATATGACCCAGGAGGCCCTTCGTCTCCACCCCAAGAAATGTCACACACCCGATGGTATAATTGACAAATCAAGGTTGATCATTTTAAGCGTGATTCTTTCATCCCTAGTAGAAAACTTACATTGTTCTCTTTCACCTGATCGATTGTCCACTCCTACCAGATGCACATCTTACACACTTCGCACTTCACTTCTCCATCTAGATCCACACCCCAATCATCGACCCAACCATCGGGATGGGTCTATCTCAGGACTATTCCTTCACTCGACGTAAGACCAGAACCATCCACATCCCTTTTTGTTCATTTGGTACTTTAACCCTTCACTAGAGTTCTTTCTCTGAGCATACCATCCTGTGTAGGATCAAGACCGAAGGCAACCTCCCCCAGAGGTTATTTTGCACTTGTAGTTTAGTCTTATAAGCTCCAGGAATCCTCAGCCTCTCCAAGACTCACCTTGAAGTATTGGACCCCAATGAGCATCCCAATAGCTATAAACAGCCACCAACGACATGTTCCCCATTTGAGGAGCCTTGGAGGTAGTCGGATGGCCGTGCAATTGCAATCCAAAACTTGCTAGAGGCGAGTTCTTCCCCATTCATGTCTGACCATTGGATCAGGGGTCTCCCAGTTCTAATCACATGTATCCCTTTTGGAGACCCTCCTAATCTTCTAATCATCTGGAGGATTAAATCAGAGCCACCCATCATCGAAGCGGTATCACTAGGTCGTGACCGCTCAGTATAAGTGAATCTCCCCCTCGTTTGTTTGCACTATGCTAGAGTCGTCAGATCTAAGCAACACCACATGTCGACCCCATCGTTAAGGGTATGTTTCACTATTACCTTTGCCTTTAATCATATTTCATTTTAATACGGTAATTGTAATAAATAGTTTAAACTTTCTTGCATTAAGGACCTTGCATTTTCTTTATTTGCAAATTAGTCTAATTGAGACATTGTCATGTGTAGCTTCACGTGTTTTTTGGGTTATTTGCAGTATCTACCTTGTGCTTTGATCTGGTTGTTTAAATAATGAAATGTTTTGATAAAGTGCATATATAGCATGTACGTCTGGTCATGTTAGCGTGCACGTGTTTGTTGGGCTTTTCTCATGATGCCAACTTTTCTTTTATTGTTGGATATCATTTGGCCCTAAAACTTAAAAAATTACACATAGGTCCCTACTTGACTCTTTTTAACTATTGCCTTTCATTAATAACAATAAATATCAACTTGTTGCTAAAAAATTCTATAAAAGCACATTAGCTTCGTACTTCGTTCTAATTACTTACAAAAAAATTAGTTACAAATAAGATACTTTTAATACTATTAAAAATAAAAAAATAGTTGATAAATTCACTATTTTCCTAATAAAATAATAAAAAATTGAATAATCCTTCAAAAATTCCACAAAAAATTATGTAGTTTTCTTTTATCACCTTTTAGCTTCTATATAAATATTGTTGAAAAATACCTTATAAAAACCTAAAATGTACAAAATACTCAAAAACTTATATAAATCATATAAAATAAAAAATCTAAAAATTTCATTTTTAGTTCCTATTTGTAGATATTTCATCGTAGTTTTGATAAAAATCCTTTCCAGGTGTTTTGACTATTCTATCTATTTCTAAATTGGAAAATCCACATCGTTGTGCATTGCCTGTTTGTTTTGTCACTTTTTGATATTTAGAAAATCAAAAAAACATATGAAAATTCCCTAAAACATTCCTCAAAACACTATAAAAATGTATAATGCCCAAAAATATTTTTACTTTATTTTGTTGAGTATTTTTAGCATATTTTAAAATTATAAAAAATAAGATTTGCTTATTTTCTCTTAGTTGGCTTGTCTGAAAATTTAAAAATAAGAAACCACTAATAAATAAATAAAAAACCTTTGATGTTCGAATCGTCTAGTTAATGTTTAATTGTACTTCTTGAGTTCGACACCTAGTCGTTATACCGGGTTAATAAAAGTAGCAAAACCACTCATCCTCACTACTTGATTTATTAGTCATTTGAATAATTTTCACGTTAATTGCATCGATTGATTAGATTCACAACAACAACTTAATTCTACACTTAACCATAGTTGGTCTTTGTGATAATCAGAATGAAGTTGTTGCTAGGGAGCATAACAAAGTAGTCAGGATTTATATTTCCTCAGTTTTGCTTCTATCTATTATAAATGTTTCCGACCTTCCATTGTTTTGCTTTTTTTGTGAGGGACTGCTCGAGGCACGACTGGGTCGGCTTTGGAGGGGCCAACACCTGAGGAGGAGCAGAAGGAGATGGAGACAATTATATACTATAGTTTTTTTGGCAAAAACACTTGTAATAAGTTAGAGTATTAGACTCTCTCTTGGAAGCTTGATTAGAGTATTAGACTCTCTCTTGGAAGATTGAACATTAATTCAGTGTATATCTCGTCAAGTGATGGTGCACTCGTGGGACCTCAACGGATTTTTCAAATTTTTCGTGCATTTTATTTTTATTTATTTTTCAAGCCACTATATTTATATTTTTGTTGGTTGAGCTCGAAAGAAACTAAGGTCCAAATGCACTAATAAGAAATATATATTCCTATAGGTCACATCAGGACTTAGTAAAATAAAAAGCTAACTTAATTGAATTAGAGACCACACATCGTGAGAGGTCACATAAACGCTGGCAGGACCCGTTGTGACGGGTATTGAGTGACCTCCAGGATCAAATGATAGTATCTCTTATGATTAATTAGCACCAATTCTTTCTGCTAATAGAAACTACTGTCTCAGGGTGATTTCCTTATGCTTTATTTAGATTAGTTTAAATTTTATATTTTCATTATTAAGGGATCACTCTAGATGTAGACTGTTGGAGTAAGGTATGCATTTCTAACTCTTCATGCATCATTGAGTTTTCATCTCGCATCAGCTTTTCCATCTTCCTCCCCCCGTTTTATTGGACTTAAAGTAAAAAGGAAATCAGAAAATTCATTAGATGTTGTTTTATTGAGAAAAATACCTAAAAAGAGATAAGCAATATAATCAGAGCTTCTTAAGCAAACTTGACCTAAAACCAGACTTAATGACAAAAAATTGTTTTTGGGAGAGTAACCACTTCCTTGTCAGGTTTTACCTAGTGAGAGTAGAGGAACCTCACACTAGGATAGAGCCACGCCTGAACTTTCTTTAGACTACTGATTCTAACAAAAACGATTAGCTATTCTCTAGTGAGGATTTGCAGGTAGTCGATAAACAGTCTGTACTTCTTTAGTAGATCGGGAGGTTTAGAGGACACTGTGTATGGCTTCATCCTCAAGTAATCATGTTCCCAGAAATGGTCTGTACATACACCCATACTAGATAGAAATAGGCATAACTAGTCATAAGAATCTCGACCAGTCTCCAACAATAATCAGAATCCTAATAGCTTGCTAACTCACTCTATAAGATTGGATTATCACTAAAATAAAAATTGATAAGATAAAATACCGAGCTTTCATGGTCATCACACTGTGTTGAGTGGATAAACAAGGGGCTTGTTTTCTAAACCTGCTTTCAATCCAGATCTACTCTTCATAAATCCCAACATGAAGATGTGGGCAGGAGGTCTCTTATGCTGCCACTGCAGCACTGCTTTCCAACATCCTACTCGTTCATCTACGGTGGCTTCAGAGAGCTCATATCCATTCTTTGAATCCAAATTTGCCTCCACTATGTTACCCCTAGACCATCCTTCTTCCACTCCTAAGGTATAGACATACAGACCGGCACAACTCTACGTTCTTTTGACAACACATGAGCTAGGGTCTTTTGTCTTTGTAGAGCCAAGTGAGATGGCCAGTGATGACAGAATCGATGAGAAGCCTCAGACTTCATCATTAGTATTAGAACTGGCAACCATCAATAACACATTGTTAGCT
Source organism: Ottelia alismoides (assembly GCA_037367405.1). Lineage (NCBI taxonomy): Eukaryota > Viridiplantae > Streptophyta > Magnoliopsida > Alismatales > Hydrocharitaceae > Ottelia > Ottelia alismoides. The sequence goes on along the minus strand of JAZKJV010010702.1, from coordinate 429,285 downwards.
TCCATGGAGACCATGCAGATACAGATAAAAGACTAGGGAATCTTCATGGTAGAAATGAGGAGAGAGATCAGTCTGATAAGAGTTGGAAGAGTAGAATCATACAACCAGTTGGTGGAGGAGAAATACTAGGACGTGTGGGCTGAGTAGACAACAAACACCGGAATGAGCTATGAGATCTGCAGAGGCCATCACGTACCATGAGGTAGTTGCGCAATCCTATTGCAAACCTCACTTACTAATGGATCCAGCTGCACACCATCCTGGGCGACTTGGAGCTTCACCACTAGACAATTCAGTTACTACCAGAAATTTTTGGGCATGCCATCGAGGAGACCCACCTCCATCTGCAAGAATTTGAGATGATCTGCAACACCATCCATGATAGGCTGGTGGATGAGGACACAATTAAGTTTATAGCTTTCCTGTCTCCTTGGTTGATAGAGCATCCTACTGGTTGAAACATCTAGGGAGGGTTGTCACCACTTGAGAGAAACTTTGGATCGAGTACCTGAACAAGTATTATCTACTAAGCCAGACCAATGCACATAGAACCATGATTAGAAACTTCATAATGATCCTTAATGAAGAATTCCATGAAGCTTAGGATAGCTTTAGAGAGCTCATTGACATGTGTCTACTCAATGATATTAGCAAGCCCAACCTCGTCTAGAGTTTATTCTGTGGGCTGACACCAGAGATACGAGGCATAGTAAACACCTCTTGTAGAGGTTCCTAATTCACCAAAGGCGAAGTCCAAGTATTTGTCATCTATGAGGATATGGCTGAAAACTACATCGTGATGTCCCAGACTTAGGTTTACACTGAGGGGAAGCCTCCCCACCAGGGGACTTCATACCAGAGGATATTACACATTGAGGTCGGTCCTTCTTCTTCTTATGAGGCAACAACACTAGTAGAGTCTTCAACTGTCGATATGGGTATCATCATCCATAAGCTGGATCGAATGGAGATTATTGAGAAGAAGACGTGCTAGGGCCTTGACAAGCTCGATAGGAATTATGATCTAGCGCAAAACCTGATTTACCAGAAGACCCATATCATGTGTCTCCAAGAGGTATAGATAGCTTCTCAACACATTTCACGTCACAGTCAGATCCATAGAGCAGTTCGTCTCATCCCTCCGCCTCGTACCGACAGGTCCATCACATTCAGGCATAGCCTATCCAATCACTCCTGCAGTACCAGTTGTTGCCACCACCATCTTTATATACTCAATTTATTGTATATCATTCAGATTAGCCCTTTACCTCCCTTCCCCCACCTATCCATGAGTAGTAGGAGCCGTTCATGGAAGTCAATGGGATTTAGTACTCCCAGTAGAAATAATTGCCCAAGATCTGTCGTGACCACCCAGGCTTCTGATGATCTACTAGTGGTGCTTCGTCCCTGCATCAGCCTCCAACACAAGTAGGGCATGGTGCCCAACAACAGAAGCCCCAATACTACCAGCAACCATAGCATAGTCCTTGACCCCCATACCACAATTAATATTGTAGATCCCACATCCTCCTCCATCCTCATACTTGCAACACTAGCAGAGCCAACCTCATTTCTAGAGAGGCAACCCATCCGATTCTCATACACATTTGTTTGAGAAGCCAACCCTTGATGATCTCATCTGCATGCTTTACGAGCAATAAGCCACCATCTTGTGAGAAATGGATGAGTTCCAGCATTAACTGAGGAAAATAATAATAGTTTAGATCGATGTACCTGTACAGATTGAACCTAACACTAACAATCTGAAGAGAAAGTCTGAGCACGTACAGTCCCAAGAGACCGCCTCTCTGAAGGATATTGAGTATCCTCAAGCGCATCACGGAAGCGTGTCGATCGCATCGTATGCAATCGGAGCAACTAGTCGTACTAGATGCTAGATGCAGCGGAAATTAAAATTTTTTAACTTTAAAGATGAAACCACATGATCACGAGAACACTTCTCGGATCGTTTCATCAAACCACAAAGTACAAGGAATACCTCTTGAAGCGTGGTTGTGATCGCGAGATCCCAAAGTAGAGATCCTCCTATCTTAAGTCCGATCCACGAAGAACGCACTTGCGGGCGCGATGATGAGTCACGTTCCTTCCCGCAATCCTCGATGAAGATCCAAGCGATGGCTCCCCCAATTTCGTCAAACGAAATCTGTCGTCTTCCTTTAGAGTAAGAAACTCCAAAGAAGATGGAGATCCACGAGTCGTCGAAGAAGAAGCCGAGAGTCTCTCCTTTCTCAACACAAAGTGGACGGCCACTTAATGGAGAAGAGAAAGAGAGAGAGGGCGAGAATGAGAAAGAGAGAGAGTTGTCACCTTGTACAACTCGTAATGATGTTGTCACTTGGAAAGGCTACCCTAGCCCTCCTTTTATACTAGTTTAGGGTCCAATGGATCTCAATCCATGGGACTCATGGATCCAAGGGCTATGCTTGGTCCATGCAAAATTAATGGCTATGATTGTTGTTGGTTAAAACCAACAACATTTATTTAAATTAAAAAATGTTGCAACATTATCAACATAATTTAATTTAACATTAACTAATTAAGAGATAATGTGATAAATAAAATGGAGTCAACCAACCTCCCCTAAAATTGGGGTGTTATTTTGTCTCCTTTTATTTTATCTTATTATTTCTTAATAAATTGCAATAACTATTATTGCAATAATATCCACCAAATTAATTCCAAATTAATTTGTGAATATTTCAATCATGCCATTGATCATTATGTGAATCATATTCACAACCCAAACTAATTTGTAAATTACATTTCCAATTAATTAATTAATGTGAATCCAATCCACACAATTAATTAACAAATGCTATTTACATAGATTCTCTCTCTTATATATGTATATTATAAATCATATTTATAACACACATATATCATGGATAGTATTATCCACATTCTCTAATCCTTGATAATTAAATCCCATTTAATTATCTTGGATAATAATTCTCACAATATGAATCATATTCATATTAAGCTTGATTATTAAATCTCATTTAATCATCAAGTTCTTCTTGCTTGGATATGGAATTCATCAAATGAATTATTCTTGAACTCCTTCAAGAATAATGTGCTTTCTCCGCAGATACTTGGAGATAAGGACAGGGCGATTATATTGTTCCATGTATAGTGACTTGGATATTGAGATATTATCTCAAATCCAGATCGAACGAACCTCCCACAGATGCTTGATTAAATCAAGACCGCAAATCTAATCTTCATTGAATCTGAATCTCATTCAGACCAATGTCCAACACTTGGACTAAGATCAGATTGCTTCTCTACTGAAAGGAGTCACTAAAATCCAGACCTGTTTCATCACTCCCTCGGAATGGAAGCGTCATGGATATACAATCGTTTATGATCACATCACCCTTCAGGTATTCCCAATACCTGTACATCCTGCATACTGGAAGACCCATGGTCAACCCGAAGATCAAGATCTATTTTACACTGTCTTCTTCAGGGTTTGATCACCAAGTTTCTCATTTGATCATTGGGATTTGGTATCGATCATATACTTTCCAAAAGCATATATCATACCTAGGTCTTGATCATATACTTTCCAAAAGTATATATCAAACCTACAAATTCAGTCAAGCTTCCAAAGCAAGACGACCGTGCACGGAATTTGATTCTTCCCAATATCTCATGAGTGAGCTCATGTCTTCCGGTTCAGTAGTGAACCTGTATGATCCCTTTGAGAGATCGTATTACTCATATGCCCTTATATGCACACCAGCTCGCCGGTGTATAGACCTTGGTTAGGTCATCAACCTATTGGTCTTCCAAATGTACATACTCAGACATATAGCAATACATCTGTCTCCGGTCAGAGGATGCGTGCCTATGCTGTGACAGCATTCAACATAGGACTTTGGTTATCTCGATCTCGTTAAGTCAACCCATTGACCTAACTAATCTGACACCTCCGAATCTCTATTCCTATGCAGAGGACCTGCATCAAGAGGTCGGTCAGATATCAACCTATGTGAGAAAGGATTGCAATCTCCTACTCAGGCTGGAGATCACATCTTAACAATCATTTGACGGTGCTTGATGAGTCCTCAATCTAACTCTTTAGATATTCATCCAAGCACCAGCCTCTATGATTCAATTATTGAATCAACAGCTGTTTGATCATTAAGACAGCCATGGTACATAACCCTAATTGTACAGAGGGACCTATTATGCAAATTATTTATTCTTTATTTCAGATCAGGGAATGATATTCGCAATAACATTTATTGCATAATGGCTCGCCGTGGGCTCACATGTCCAACAATCTCCCACTAGCCCAAAGAGCCATTAATGGGCTAATCATTTAAATCCACACTCATGTGACAATCATAGGCTATTTAGAAATAGCTAGGTAAGCTGATCAGTCACTCTATTCCCAAAAGACTATGCCAAGTCCTTTTACGGCACTTGCATATCCCTAGGTGACAGTGCTCGCATCCAATGCGAATGTTGCATCTAATGCAACCAATACTCAATCTAGTCAAAGCAGTTATAGTGTCCTTGACACTATTGCTCAATAACTATTATAACCAGTATTTCCATAATCCTATCAGAATACCCTTATTCCGGGAGATCACTATCTCTCAAGGTATCCACAGTTAAGACCTTTTAGATCTCTATCTATAAAGTCTTAACTTCTTGAAAATAAGACATAGAGATCACCATCTCAAAAGCCTTGTCATCTTTGAAGATATTGTTATTTCTGCAATCAAGTGTTTTATCTCCATAATAGGATTAGTAACAGTTTACTACTCCCACTGCATGGCAGATATCTGGCTTTTATACACATTTAGTATACATTTAGCTTCTCGTAACTGATGCACAGGTGCAAGCAGTTTTAGCATTCACTTCCTCAACTCTTTGAGGTGCTATCCCTTTAGATAGGTCAGTACCAAATCTCAAGGGAAGGAAGCCTTTCTTGGAATTTCCAAGAATGGAATATGTCCAAGGTGTACTACAAATGTGACAGTCCCAATACCCTCTTTTCTTTGCTTCTGAACAACTTCAGAACTAAGATCTAAGAGGTATTATTGAGATCACATCTCAAGGTATGGAATAGCCAGTTCATAAAACACTTATTATCATCCTTATATCATTCCAAATGATTAAGATATTATCTATATTTAGCACGATGAACACAATGGCACTCCCACTAAGATTCACATGGTTCATCAAGATTCTATTTGAAATCATAACATTTATAATTTCATCAAATCTTATGTTCCAACTACAAGAAGCTTATTTGAGTCCATAGATGGAGTTCTTTAGCTTTCACACCTTACTTTCCAAAATCATGAAGCCCTGGGGCTACTTCATGTGAATATCCTCAGAGAGGTATTCTTTAGAGGAATGCAATCTTGAATTACATCTTGAAGATGCAATAGTCAAGTTGTGTAGCTAAGGTTAGCAATATTCTGATGATTTAAGCATGGATACCGAAGAGCAAGTCTCATTGCAAGCAATGTCTTCTCTTCCGATGTGTAGCTTATGGCTACAAACCGAGCTTTGAAAGTCTCTACCTTCTCATCAGGTTCCCTCTTCTCTTGAAGATCCATTTACACCTTAATGGGTCTAACCCTTATAGGTGGATCCTCGAGGGTCCATATACAACACTTGTATATGAAGTCTACGTTAGACTTTATTGCTAATATCCATCTTTCCATGTCATGATATTCAGGAGCTTCATCACATGAAGTCCGATCATTGTCAGACTTAACTGACACATGGAATACATCCCCAAACTCATTTGAAGAGGTATTAGTGCTTCATCTTTAATTATCCTTTTAGTTTCCGATTTCAGGAACTTCATTATCTTCTCAAGATCAAATGAGTTCCCACACTTCATTTTTGTCTTGATTCTCAAGAGAGTCATCCTCCAAGATTCACATTCTCAGGGATGAGATCTTTTAAGAATCTCAAGGTCATAAAGCATGTATCCAATACCATTCTTTATTTTCCTAATGAAGCAGCACTCTCAAGTGCTAGATTCTAGCTTACATCCATGGAATCTTATTAAGGATATATATTGTAGTCTCTACTACACATATATACATGGAAACTAAGAGGATAATTATGCTAAAATTCATCATTGATCAAATCATGTCACACATGATCCAATTGTATCTCCCTACAACTCTATTGAGTTTAGGTGTATTAGGAGGATTGAGATAGAAATGGTATTCATATCTCCATAAGGTATTCTTTGAATTTTATCTAATAGGTACAAGCTGCCTAGGTTAGATCAAATTCATCTCATCTTTCTTCAAACTTTGGTTCTAAACCAAAATTGTGAAATCTTTGAACATTTCAAAGGTTTCTCAGGTGAAGAGAAGAAATCTCATATCATACATAATCATCAATAGATATCACATATCCATAATGTTTACTATGATATAGATGATCTACATACATCAATATGTATGACATCCTGAATACCTTGACATCTAACACCATTCCCAAAGAAGGGTGTATTGGACATTTTACTTTGAATACAATATTCACAAGTATGTAAGATTTGAAATTTTAGACATTCTAAAGTTTCATATCTTACTAGTCTATTGATCAAATCAATAGACATATGTCCAAGACTTGATGCCAGATCATTGTCAAATGATCTTCATCCTCCTATTGATCTTATAAGGTTTGATTTTCAGTATTAGAAATCTTAATGAACCACTCATTAATTTTCTAATTTTGTGGAGTCCACTAGATGCTAGATTACTATCTGAAATATTTCCATCATAACTCTTTATGATAGTTCTATCTCAGAATTCATGTTTATTTCCAACATTTAGAAACAAACAATGAGGGTATTCTAATATCTAGGTCATAGAGACATTCTCTAAGACTAAGGGCTCTCCCACTGAGAATATGAAGTCAATCTATCCAATAGAGATTGCTGCAACAATTACAGGAATATCCATGTAGATGACTACTAAACCTTAAGATCAAATTTCTAATCTTCTAATGTATATATATATGCAACCAATTGCAAATGTTATTAGAAGATTGGGATACAATTGTCAGACTTTATCTTATGAAATAAGAAAGTCAGAGTCAATGATTTATGTAGATTATTCTGATGCTCTATCTGAGTCCTTCACTAAGGATTTCAGACAGACTTGATAGTCATACTATTAACACATCAACTTATTGCAGCATTGGCATTCATCCAACTCTTTGGATGTGATTTGGAAGTCACAGAAGTAGGTCAACTCTTTGACTTTCCTTCTTACTCGGGTCCGACCCATGCTTCCACTGTGCTCTCTTCGTCTATAAACAACCATTGTTCAAGAGAAAGAATCTCTTATGTTGAACTCAAAAAATTTCAATATAAGAGAACTTCAACATTTATACATGCTTCATTTAATTCATACAATATAAATATTACGAAGCTTCATGAATGACTAGAGTATAGACAGCAGAATGATGACACTCATCACATCTACATGCATCTTAACTCTTAGACTTAGGTTCAGGTAGGTATTCAAACATTTTGAATACATCATCTCTTTCTAGCTACCATTCTGCATAATGCAGAGAACCATGTCATTCATGATTAAATGTCTAGAGCACATACGTATGCCAAAATATCTTCATTTCTTTTATAAGGATTATTCGACAATTACGATCACCATCAACATGTCACTTCCCAAGTACACTCGATGAAAGATCAAGACTATAGAGACATACAAACCCTAAGGTGATGTCTTATTGTCTTATTTAATTGCCCTTCCTCATTATGTTGAGGAAACTTGCACATTGCAACCACATAGATTATGTGTTCAATTGCAAGTACAATATCTGGATCATGAGTCCAATCCAAGATATTTTTACTGGTTATCATTGAGTATAACATTGAGTGGGTTTAATGAAGGATTATCTGAAATAAGAAATTTGCATAAGGGTATATATATTATATATACATGTTTTACTTTGATTTAGGAATTTTTTTTATATCAAAGTTGTCTTGCCTTGTCAACACTGAAAGTTCATTCCCTTAATTACTTTCAATGTAAGAGATATTCTTACCATTATATCTCTAGCAAGATCTGGGATCTCCTTTCCTATCTTTGTTGCATCCCAATAATATGAGAACCTACAACTCGGATAAAAAGAAGCGGGAACACATTCCGCCTTGCAAGTCCAACTTGCATCTCCCAATTCGGTCTTTAACACCCGGGCCCACCACCCCTAAGATGATGTTGACCCGTCATTAATTGAACCAACCGTCAACAGGCTTAATACTCGCTATACGCAATCCAATATCGCCCCAATAATATGAGGACCCGATATTGGGGTCACTACGTATACGGCCTTACTCTTTCGAGAAGCAAAGAACCCGATCCAATTAAATCATGTACAGGATCTGTCACTACGGACAGGCGTCTCCTATACACAACAACTGGCGACGAAATCCTTTGCCTTGACGGGAGACCATGGATGTCACTTATGTGATCCTCCACCTCATATTCAAATTGTAATTAATTATCGTGAATCATATTCACATAATTAATTCTTCCAAGGGAAATACACATCTATTCATAATAGAGTGTTTATTGGATATAATTAATTTAATCATATTAAATTAATCATTAATCCAAACATCAATCAACAAACATGTCTTTTACTTGAATAGTAGGTATATACTCAAAGTACGTATTATTCGAATTTTAATAATTAGAAAAATACACATTGTCTGTCTCCGGTATTATACAGTCCCTACCCGCTGTCATGGCCAGTACCGACGAGAGTGGGACGGACCACATATGTTGCAACCCGCTACCCCAATGCTCTCAGACTAGGCACCACATCCGCCTCGGGAAAGGATAATACCAGATAGACCATTATGTACTTTGAGATGTTCATCGGTTTTTCAACCGAAATTATACCATATAATATAAATCAAAACATTTTTGATTATAAGGAGATTTGCTAGACAAATCCCCAATCCTATTCAAGCAAAAAGGGTTTTTCATGTAAAAGTTGTCCTACAACAATTGTAGGATAAACTATGGTATGAAAGCAATGTTTGTTGATGAACCAATGATCAAGATCTAATATCTTATCATTGTGGTTTAAGCAAATGTCATTCAATGAAATAATTATTTCTTTAAATATTTCACAAATATTTATCACTAATTATTCCAGAAAATTAACAATTAATTTTCATCATGATAATTGAATGACATATCACAAGGTTCAAGATCAAGAAATTGTTAATTTCCAGCAGTGACCCCCAATCACTAAAATTAACTTATCTTGATCAATTTAAATCCAAAAAATGCAAACTCAGTTTCCAAAGATTGCTTATTTGATTTATTAAAGAACCCAAGTGATAATTCACGCATTTCAAGGCGGATTAAAACCGTAATTATCTCATTAATCACGTTCAAATCCGCAGTTCCCGCAACAGTGAATATAGTCATATTCAAAAAGCCATATCTTGAGCAAATAAAGTCCAAATTTAGTAAACTCAAGTCCTATGGTTTCCTTGTTTAATGGGGAACAAAAACCAATTGAAATTTTCGTGTTTAAACATTTTAAACAGAGCCGAAAAATTCAATTTTACAGAGGTGCGAAAAATTGAAATGCAGCAAAAATTTCGCAACCCTTTCAAGAACCAAATCGTCTACGGTCTATGGATCATATCCAAAACCTTATTAAACCTGGCTCTGATACCACTTGAAGGATATTGAGCATCCTCAAGCGCATCACGGAAGCGTGTCGATCGCATCGTATGCAATCGGAGCAACTAGTCGTACTAGATGCTAGATGCAGCGGAAATTAAAATTTTTTAACTTTAAAGATGAAACCACATGATCACGAGAACACTTCTCGGATCGTTTCATCAAACCACAAAGTACAAGGAATACCTCTTGAAGCGTTGTTGTGATCGCGAGATCCCAAAGTAGAGATCCTCCTATCTTAAGTCCGATCCACGAAGAACGCACTTGCGGGCGCGATGATGAGTCATGTTCCTTCCCGCAATCCTCGATGAAGATCCAAGCGATGGCTCCCCCAATTTCGTCAAACGAAATCTGTCGTCTTCCTTTAGAGTAAGAAACTCCAAAGAAGATGGAGATCCACGAGTCGTCGAAGAAGAAGCCGAGAGTCTCTCCTTTCTCAACACAAAGTGGACGGCCACTTAATGGAGAAGAGAAAGAGAGAGAGGGCGAGAATGAGAAAGAGAGAGAGTTGTCACCTTGTACAACTCTTAATGATGTTGTCACTTGGAAAGGCTACCCTAGCCCTCCTTTTATACTAGTTTAGGGTCCAATGGATCTCAATCCATGGGACTCATGGATCCAAGGGCTATGCTTGGTCCATGCAAAATTAATGGCTATGATTGTTGTTGGTTAAAACCAACAACATTTATTTAAATTAAAAAATGTTGCAACATTATCAACATAATTTAATTTAACATTAACTAATTAAGAGATAATGTGATAAATAAAATGGAGTCAACCAACCTCCCCTAAAATTGGGGTGTTATTTTGTCTCCTTTTATTTTATCTTATTATTTCTTAATAAATTGCAATAACTATTATTGCAATAATATCCACCAAATTAATTCCAAATTAATTTGTGAATATTTCAATCATGCCATTGATCATTATGTGAATCATATTCACAACCCAAACTAATTTCTAAATTACATTTCCAATTAATTAATTAATGTGAATCCAATCCACACAATTAATTAACAAATGCTATTTACATAGATTCTCTCTCTTATATATGTATATTATAAATCATATTTATAACACACATATATCATGGATAGTATTATCCACATTCTCTAATCCTTGATAATTAAATCCCATTTAATTATCTTGGATAATAATTCTCACAATATGAATCATATTCATATTAAGCTTGATTATTAAATCTCATTTAATCATCAAGTTCTTCTTGCTTGGATATGGAATTCATCAAATGAATTATTCTTGAACTCCTTCAAGAATAATGTGCTTTCTCCGCAGATACTTGGAGATAAGGACAGGGCGATTGTATTGTTTCATGTATAGTGACTTGGATATTGAGATATTATCTCAAATCCAGATCGAACGAACCTCCCACAGATGCTTGATTAAATCAAGACCGCAAATCTAATCTTCATTGAATCTGAATCTCATTCAGACCAATGTCCAACACTTGGACTAAGATCAGATTGCTTCTCTACTGAAAGGAGTCACTAAAATCCAGACCTGTTTCATCACTCCCTCGGAATGGAAGCATCATGGATATACAATCGTTTATGATCACATCACCCTTCAGGTATTCCCAATACCTGTACATCCTGCATACTGGAAGACCCATGGTCAACCCGAAGATCAAGATCTATTTTACACTGTCTTCTTCAGGGTTTGATCACCAAGTTTCTCATTTGATCATTGGGATTTGGTATCGATCATATACTTTCCAAAAGCATATATCATACCCAGGTCTTGATCATATACTTTCCAAAAGTATATATCAAACCTACAAATTCAGTCAAGCTTCCAAAGCAAGACGACCGTGCACGGAATTTGATTCTTCCCAATATCTCATGAGTGAGCTCATGTCTTCTGGTTCAGTAGTGAACTTGTATGATCCCTTTGAGAGATCGTATTACTCATATGCCCTTATATGCACACCAGCTCGCCGGTGTATAGACCTTGGTTAGGTCATCAACCTATTGGTCTGCCAAATGTACATACTCAGACATATAGCAATACATCTGTCTCCGGTCAGAGGATGCGTGCCTATGCTGTGACAGCATTCAACATAGGACTTTGGTTATCTCGATCTCGTTAAGTCAACCCATTGACCTAACTAATCTGACACCTCCGAATCTCTATTCCTATGCAGAGGACCTGCATCAAGAGGTCGGTCAGATATCAACCTATGTGAGAAAGGATTGCAATCTCCTACTCAGGCTGGAGATCACATCTTAACAATTATTTGACGGTGCTTGATGAGTCCTCAATCTAACTCTTTAGATATTCATCCAAGCACCAGCCTCTATGATTCAATTATTGAATCAACAGCTGTTTGATCATTAAGACAGCCATGGTACATAACCCTAATTGTACAGAGGGACCTATTATGCAAATTATTTATTCTTTATTTCAGATCAGGGAATGATATTCGCAATAACATTTATTGCATAATGGCTCGCCGTGGGCTCACATGTCCAACACTCTCCTAGTGATATTCTTTATGACACTCATTGTTTATTTCATGATGACTTTGTGATACTTATAAGCGATAGGAAGCTAGCTTGCGACGACTCATCTAAACAACATCCCAATGCAGATTCTCGGGTACCAAATGGAGTTGAGAGCAGTGTTAATGCCTCTAATCATGATGATGATGGTGGCACTGAAGCCACCAAGGATGATGATCAAGATGGCGGTGCAGATGTTGGTGTATCTCGAATTACTTTGGATGGTGGTGTTGGTACCACCAAATTTCTATATGTCGGCAGAGTGCGGTACAGATGCTGTCGGCTCAGATGTTGTTGGTGGTACTGATGCCATTAAGAGTCAGACAGTTGTGTTTTCCCCTCCAGTACCTAAGGATTTTTTTACTAAAGTATAAAAAATGGAAAAACTTTGAAAAACAAAAATATGAATAAAGGAAAGATCGGTGTATCTCCCTTAGATCCATCTATTGAGATTGATGATGTGTGCATGGTTTCTAAGCATTCATGTTTGCATGTTTCTAGCATTATGAATTCTTAGAAATTTGCCCTGACCCCATTCTTCCGAGGAGGATCCCACTATCCCCTTTCCTCAAGAACTCCACATAGGGAAGGGCCAAAAAACAGAAAACTCCAAAAGGAAACAACAGATAGAGTTCAACGAGCAGATGATAGATAGATTTCTGATCTAGTTGACTCTTCAGGAGGCACTTGAGCATATCCCTCTTTTCCAAAAGAACCTCAAAGTTAAGACCACCATCTATTGGAAGAAGAGGTGTAACCACACTATAGAAATTCACGTTCTCACTCACGCCACTTGCTTTGTAATCTATAATCGATTGTCAGCCAAGAGACCATATGCATGTGCTTTGTATGTTAGATGCCACATCCACGAGCAGTTGTTTGATCGAAATCTATTAGATAGTGGATCCTCGATTAATATCCATCTGGCGGCCTTTCTCGACCAATTTGAGTTTGGCCCTCTTAGAGAGAGCAAGATATTTCTTTAGTTTGTAGATAGATCTTCAAGAGGATGAAGGGGTTATTAAAGGGTGTTGTCATCACAATTAAGGACCTAAATAAAACATATTTTTGTAAAAATAATAAAATAAGAATACATGTATGTAATATATAGGTAGATTATATGTATTTATAATACACTATACTATATATACCATATATATATTTTTCATAAAAATAATAAAAATCATGGAAAAATAGTTTACAAAACAATAAATATTTTCCATTTTATTTTATATTTTGGAAATCCTGAATTTTGATTCGCCTACATCAGAATGTTGACTCTAGTCCACCTTCACCCTTAGACAGGTCGACCCGACTTCTGTTCGTCGGAGTTGGTTTCTTCAATTTTTCTTCGTCAAACCTGACCTCCTCTTGACTCAATTCATGCGCCTATCTACACTCATAGGATCCATTATACCCGTGGATACCTTAGCATAGCCGTATTGCTCTGGGGTTTCGCTGAATCCTCTGTTCTTTCTGGACCCTATCCTTTCCCTATAAAATGTCTTCTCTGCCTCTCGAACACAATATCTCATTCCTCACCACACTTTTTCCCCCTCGCGACTTCTAGCTGAGTTATAGCTGCCAAGAGAGACCTTTGGAGCTTTGTTTGGTGATCATTCGAGCGAAGCTCAGCTCGAGGCTGGAGCTCTTCACCACGACAAGCCTCCCTGCCTTTCGCAGCTTGGTTGTTGTTATAACCTTGTCGCCGACATCGCCTGAAGTCTCTAAGCACATAAGAAAATTTGGGTCGTCTTTATCTCACTCCCTTTTTCCGTCCCCTTTTGATTAGGTCCATCTACTACATTCCCACTTCACCAGCTCCGACCACCAGGTTTGGAGCTCTGTTCCGCACTCCTCCTCGCACAGAACAATACGCTTGTTTGCCCTTCGCCTCTTAGCACAACATGACCACCTTGAATCTTACTCATCGAAGCGAGATCAATCCAAGAACTCCTTCCTCAATGACCACTGGAGGTATATCCTCATCCATCATTGCTTCCCATATTTCTTTTGCAAAAAAGCATGGGTCGAAGCTTGGTCTTTGAGCCTAAAGTTTACTTGCAGGTTTAAGTCTACAAAGCGACCCAATTTGTTCCCTAACTACTCGGGCGGAGCAGTGATGAATCCTTGATTCGAGATCTTTATTCTTTTATTTTTGCTATTTTTTAGCAAATCAGCATGTAAATACCTGTAAATACAATAGCATATAAATCATCATGCAATTGTTAATATTGCATAATTAGCATGTATTTGTGCAAAAATAAAGGAATAAGGAAAAGAAAATGGAAGGAGGTATTTAGAATAAATGCAGAGTAAATTGAACCCCAAGAAAAAGGTCAAGCCTTGACCTGATCGCTAAATAAAATAAGTAGAGAGAAATAGGGTCTACTTTGTGTTTTACATATTACCTATATCTGTAAAGGTTTATTCTTGACAAATAAAAGTAAATTATTATTTGATCTATTTGTACATATTTCTAGAAATAACATAAAAATACAATAAAAGAATAAGAAAAAGGAAATAAAAATAAAATCTCTCCTCAATTGTACAAAACATATGTATATACTTAACATTCACTGTTTATTCTATACCAGTAAATAACTCATAAAAATAGAAGAAAAATTATTTGGTAATATTAAAACTATGTTATCAGTAAATAAGATAAAAATTTGGAGTTTTTTTGAAAAAAGTAATAAAATAAAATTATTTGTACATAATACATAGGCATATTATACATGTATATAATACTTTATATATATATATACACTAATTTATTTTTCATAAATATTATTAAAAATCACATATTAAGTCTTTAAAAAAACAAAAAAATTATTTTAGTCATTTTTTATTTTAATTCATTTATTATTTTTAATTTAATTATCTTTATTTTTACTCTTATTTTGTCTTCTAGTGTCTTCTGCATGTATCCTAGGCCCCATCTGATTGGGCCACCTCAGATTGTTGACTAAGGTCAACTAGTCCCCCCCGACCCTCCTTTTTCACCAAAACGGGTTTTGCACCAACTTCGCCCAAATTTTCCTACTAGATCTGATCTCCTTTTCACTCGAACTTTTGCTCCAGATTGTTGGTGTGAATCCCTAATCTTCGCCTGCTTCTTCTCTCGATCAATGCCCTGAATCGTGGGCCGCACCTCTTCTTGTTAGACCTACACGCCTATATAACCTTCACCCCCTTCATCCTTTTCCTCCACCTTTGGTTGCGCCACCACCTCCTGCGTACCCATTCACCTTTCTTAGTGTGACTGCTAGCGAGAGGGAGGGAGAGGGAACCCTTTTGTAGTGTGAAGGCCTATGTCCAACGAGGTTCATCCTCAACTCCGCTGCGAGGAGCCAAGCCTCTGGCTACGTTGGCCATCGAGGCCAAGACCCCCTGGAGCTCAATCTGCGTCCCCAACATCACTACTTCATTTCTAGGTACTCACTATATCCTCCATGTTCCATTGAATCCATCATTTCTCTGCCAAACACAGTACTGCCTATCATCCTATGTTTTCCACATATCTGCCGCATTCCGACGATCGCACACCCCACTCCGACCTCTCCTTGCTTCTACATCATGCACCGCAACCCCTCTCTTTATTCTAATCATCGGATTGGACTAGGGCCACATGTCCATTAGCCTACTCGTGTGTGACCTGACCCGTCCAACCTCCACCTCGATTCTTGATATTTGTGATGCTCTAACCATGGCCGGAGCTTCCTCATCGAGCAAGAACATTTCTCCTGCAGGGTTGGAGCACGACCAGACCTCATATGGAGGTCTTGGGTGCATCTAGGAGGCTCCAAGACAACCATGACTCCCTTGGACCTCTCTCTTGGTCTTGGGACCTTCTAAGCCTTCCCGTAGATGCGGAGTTCCTTCACCATCCTTTCCCATATCCCAGCAGCTGAAGAGGACATCAGAGCCACATGCCGAAGATGATTGAAACTCATCGGAGGCGAGTTCATCTTTGTTCATGCAGACGTCTCCTCCATCGTTCGATCGAGGGGTCTTCTAGTTCTAATACGAGCCATCCATCCTTGGAGGCGTCCGACCGTTTGATCCATCTGAGGATCTCATCTCTACCATCCGTCACCGAAGGGGTATCCATGCATTCTGACTGTCTGATCATAAGTGGAGCGTCATCAGCCATTGGATCATACCTAATAATGGATAATTTTTCTTAGGACCCTCTCTATTTTTCTTTTTTATTTAGTCCTGTAAATATTCGTCATAGTTTAAAGTAGTCTGGTTTTTTTGCATGTAGACCCTTGTTATTTCTGATACTGGCATTTTAGCCCTATTTATGTGCACTCACGTGGCATACCACGTGCAATTTTGGTGTATTTTCATTATCTGCACTGGACTTCGTCTATGTTATGTTTTGAATGAAAGTTTTCTGATATTTGTATTTATACCCCTATATGGTTTATTGAGCATGTGCTTTTATTCCCTGGACATTTTGCACCGTTGGCCCTGAGTTTCTTATTTGTGTTACTTTTTATCCTGCAAACCTCATTATAATTACTATTAGGTCCATGCAATATGAGTGTCTTATTTTTTATTAAATAAATAACAAATTATGTCCAAAAATTATGCAAATATTACTATTAGCTCCTGCTAACATGTAATATTTATTGTGATTTTTAGGGTTAATTTCAATACATGTTTTATTTTCAAAAAATAATAAACCCATAAAAATCGTACTGTCTATTCTAGAAAATGCCTTAAAATTCGAAAAACAACTTCAAAAATTCCAAAAAATTTTGTGAGTGTTCCTATTTGTGTGCTTTTCGTCCACTACCAGTTTGTCTAAAAACGCCTTACAAAAACCCTAAAATTACAAAAGACATAAAAACTTCTAAAAATAAAAAAATTATAGAAAATTCAAAAAATACCTTTTCAATTCTTATTTGATTTTTATAAAATCATAAAAACATAAAAAATCACTGAAAATTACCAAAAATACTTTAATATTTGAAAAACCCAAAAAAATTTTATATCCGTTTTTGAGTATTTTTAGCCTTAAATAAAAATTTCCAGTGCTTGCTTGTATGCTTTATTTCCTTATTTGTTTGTTGTAATTCCTTAATTAAAAAACATAAAAATTTGCAAAATTAAAAATTAATAAAAATATGCATTTTAATGTTTGATTTCGAGTACTTTGAACGATTTCTCATGCTCCTGTATTCGACTCTAGTTTCTACACTAGGTAAAAATAAATAGCGGAGACCGCTTACAATGTTTTGAGTGATTTATCTTGTGATTGTGTAGTTCCCTACTTTTCATGATTGAGCTTTGGCCTTGTGATCCAGGTCACAACAATCCTTTGATTATTTCCTAACCCATGTCACTCAGGCTGCTCAACAGAATGGTGTTGTTACTGGGAGAACAACTTAGTAGTCTTTTCAGATTTCCGTACATTTTTATCTTTATCTATTATAAATGTTCTCTATCATTTTTTTGTTTCACTTTTTGTGCGAGGAAGTACATGTATATAATACTATATGTTGTATATACAATAATTTATTTTTCATAAAAATAATTAAAAATCACAGGAAAATTCTTTGAAAAATAAAAGCTTTTTTATTTTATTCATTTTTAAATCTGAATTCATTTATTAAATTTAATTTAATTATCTTTATTTTCACTCTTATTTTGTTCTACAATGTCTTTTGTCTGTATCCTAGGCCCCTTCTAATTAGGCCACCTCGGATTGTTGATCGAGGGCAATTGGTCCCCCCAACCCCCCTTTTTCGCCAAAGTGAGTTTCGCACCAACTTCTCCCAATTCTTCCAACCCGATCCGATCTCCTTTTCACTCGAACGTTTGCTCTGGATTGAGGGTACGAGTCCCTAATCTTCTCCTGCTTCTTCCCTCCTCGATTCTCTCCTCGGTTCATAGGCTACAACCCCCCCCCCCCCCCCCCGTCATTTCCTCGAATTTGGCTACACCGCCCCTTCCTGTGTAACTGTCCACCTTTCCAAGAGTGACAACAAGCGAGAGGGAGGGTGAGGGAGAAGGTTCATCCTCAGCTCCGCCGTAAGGATCCAAGCCTTAGGCTGTGCCGACCATCGAGGCCAAGACCCCCATGGACCTAAGTCTGCATCCCCATGAGTTACTCCTTCATCTGTAGGTACTCACTACATCCTCCATTTTCCATTGAATCTGTAATTTCTCCGCAAAACAAATCATCACCTATTATCCTCTATTTTCCACATATTTGCCACATTTCGAAGACCGTATACCCCGCTCTGACCACTCCTCGCTTCTCTATCACCAGAATGGACTAGAGCCATAGGTCCATTCCCCCACTTTCATGTCACCAGACCTGTCCACCCTCCACCTCAGTTCTCGATACTTGTGATGCCCTAACAAAAGCTTCCTCTTCGAGCATGAACCTTTCTCCTACATGGTTAGAGTGTGACCAAACCTCATCTGGAGGTCTTAGGTACATCCAAGAGCCTCTAGGACGACCACGACCTCTCTCTTAGAGTGTGACCAAACCTCATTTGGACCTCTTTCTTGGTGTTGGGACCTTCTAAGCCTTCCAGTAGCTGCAGAGTGCCTTCGTCGACCATTCCCAATCCCAACAGCTCGTGAGGACATCGAAGCCATGCGCCAGAGTCGATTGAAACTCGCCGGAGAAGAGTTCATCTTTGTTCATCCAGATGTCTCCTCCACCATTCGATCGAGAGGTCTTCTAGTCCTCATCCGAGCCATCCGTCCTTGGGAGGCCTCCGTTCATCAGGTCCATATGAGGATCTTGTCTCCTCCATCCATCACCAATGGGGTATCCTTGCATCCACGCCGTCTGATCGTAAGTGGAGTGTCATTGGCCATTGGATCATGCCTAATAAGGGGTAATTTGTTCTTAGGCCCTTCTATGTTTTGTTTTTCTTTTTTAGTCTTGTAAATATTTGTCATAGTTTAATACAGTCTGGTTATTTTCATGTGGACCATTGTTGTCTTTTATATTAGCATTTCAATCCTGTTTGTGTGAACTCATGTAGCATACCACGTACTAATCTTGTCTATTTGCATTATCCGCCATGGACTTCATCTATGTTATCTTTTGAATGAAAGTTTTATGATATGTGCATTTATACCCCTGTACGTGGTTTAATGAGCGTGTGCATTTATTCCCTAGATATTTTGCACCGTTGGCCCTGAGTTTTTTATTTGTGTTATTTTCTGTCCTGCGAACCTTATTATAATTGCAATTAGGTCCCTACAATCTGTTTCTTGCTTTTAATTAAATAAATATCGAATTAAATCCAAAAATTATGCAAATATTACTATTAACTCCTGCTAACATGTAATATTTGTTGTGATTTTTGGGTATAATTTTGTTGCGCATTTTATTATCTATAAATAAAAAACCTGTAAAAATTGTTTTATTTGTTCTACAAAATACCTAAAAATTTGAAACAAAACTTTAAAACTTCTAAAAAATTGTGATCGTTCATTTGTGTGTGCTTTATTTTCATTAACAGTTTTGTCTCAAAAACCCTTATAAAGTTTTAAGCTCTTTATTCATTGAGAATCACAGAAAAATCAAAGCATAAGAAAAAAATTATCAAGAAAAATGGTTTGATAGGATAGAAACTGCAAGATAATACTACAATAAATTGAGTTTATGACAATGATTATTTTTTTAAATACGTTATTAAATTAGTCTACCATTACTAAACATATATTGATGAGTATTATTCGTTGCTAAATGTTTTTTATACTAGAAATCTCTACTGAAAGTCCTATCCATTCCTATATCACTAGCATCGTAGTGTATAACAATTATTAGTTGATGCTATTTTTCAAAATTTGATTTAAATATCACTATTTTTTGAGTTCAAAATTTAGCGAAGATTAGTTGAAATACCATTTTAATATGAAAAATAATAACAAAGGATAATATTCATCACTATTATTTAACAACGGTGGATTTAGTGACGTATTTAAAATACGTTTCTGTAAATCCAATTTATTTCAGTGAAATTCACAACATGATTCTTCTTATTTAATTTCCTACGATCAATCAATATTTTTTTTCCAAATGAATGGACAATAAGTGGTCCCAACAAGTGGTCAATTATTCTTTGTTCTTAATAATGAATTATATAAAATTAATAAAAGAAGATGAAATCTATTTTAGGCTTGGGATCATGCAAGATCTGTGAAATGTTGTTATGACTAGATGCTCATATATATGTGGAACATTCATGAGGATAAAGACCATGATTGTACTCGAAAGTAGGAAGATGCTATAGTGAGGGGGAATTGGATGATTCCTGTCGGTCTACTAAGATTTTGAACTTTCCTCTTTAAATGATGTGGATCCTACTGAAAACTGGTTGAGGAGCATATATGTGTGAGGGAATCTCCACCCAACATATAATAACAAAAAGAAAAGTCCTAACAACATTTACTCCATTCAATTCCCCCACTGTGGGTGCCCATTATTTGACTCATATTGCACCCCATGTTTGACAAAATTGAATGTGTAGAGCCAAAGGAAGGTCACAATTAGGGTAGCCCTCCATGAACACTATAAGATGAAATCACCTCATTGGGGAATGTCATCACTTAATGGAGCTTTAGTTTATCCTTTCTTCGCTGCAATAAAATAGAATTATAGCAACAAACAATTTAAATATTATTCTTATATTTCATTGTTAAATGTACATATTAAAGAATAACTATAATAAATTGGCTCTATAGTGATGTTTATTTTAAATATGCCACTATCTTTTGTTAAATGACTTTTTTAGAAGTCAATAATAAAAGTCTAATTTGTTGCTATATTATTACTAATGCTTTATATATGAACGTTTATCCATTACAAACTTTCAAAATTTGAGTTAGTCATTGTAAGTCATTAATTTAAAATTTTATAAATTGTTAGCTCAAATCTTGAATAATAACAATAAATATATAAGTTGTTGTATAGACTATCACTAATGATATAGATATGACTTTCATCCCTAATTTATAGTACGAAAAATCATTGCCAACAAATATGACTTTCATCCATAATTTCTATTATGAAAATCATTTAGAAAAGGATAATATCTGTCATTTTACATTTAATAATTGATGACACATGTGTTTCCGATAAATGTCATTGTAGACCACATTTGTTGTAGTGAATGTTATTAATTACAAAATTAATTTATATTTTAAATTCAACTAAAGAATGTGTTATTGTTATATCTCTTCAGATAGTTATTGAGTACTATTTATCTTAGAGGGGCATAACTGATAAAAATCATAAATATTATTCAGTATAAAATTACTTTTAGCTAAGGAAATTTACAACAATTATAATGTTCGTTGTTATATTACTTGTAATGTTTATATAATAATAATTATTTGATTCCTTTCTCTTTATAAGTTATACCAATTATTCGCTAACTTTAGCCAATTAGAAAATAAAATCTTGAGAAAGGTAACATATAAATATTATTGTATGATTCATCAACAGTGATAAAACACCAAAATTATTATCCATTGTCAACATAGAAAACATCAATAATTTTATGCAATAATAATAATAATAATACTTTGTCTATACCTAACGTAGAAAGATATAATGGTGACACTTTGAATTATTTATGACATCTATCCATTTTACTATAATTATTAACTTTAAAGAAGAAGGGAACGGATAACCATTGTTATGTGAATCGAGGTTGGTAATGTAGCAACAAATTCGTTGTAAAATTCAAATGTAACATCTCTAGCCAAAAACAAGTTTTAAAAATAAGATTCATCTAAAAACTTGTTGGATTCAAGCATATCTAGAACGGTTGTCAACCGCACACTTAAAATATTTAAGTTCAAGTTGATAAAAATTAGTTCTTCACTCTTATATCAATCTCACACTTAGTGAATATGACTTATGGGGCTATATTTGTAGAGTTATAAATTTACCACTCATATTTCCATCGTAATCAAATGTGGTTGTACCCTCTCAACATGTGTTAATATGCTTAACATCGGAAGATATAGCAATGTGTGCAAAAAAATATTCGTATTATGTACTATTTTTGATGTTGTGTTAAAAGTATGCTCTCTCTTTCTAGCATGAGTTGTACACCTTATCACACGTACTATAGACCACCTCCATCCTAATAGATTAAATGGTACTTGTCCCACCTAATTATTCCTAATTGGCTGCAGTAATTACTCATTTGAACTTTTCTCTTAAATATCCCCTAACATTTGTCCTTTTTCCCCATCTAATATTTCTCCCAATAACTAACTCATGTGTTAATTAATTAATTTATTCTATTAAGTATAATTTTATTGAATGAATCTACCCGATGTTGTAATTATAATCTTAAATAATGATATATTGAAGAAAGGAGAGTTGCAATATCTAAAATACTAATTTAACAATTAACTTGGAATGTAGAATGTGTAAGTATTTGATTTTTTCTATCAAATTTCCCAGTGCTTGACATATATTACAATTTATACATTAGATTGGATTATTAAATCTATGATCAATTTGAATTATGTTCTTGCATATTATAACAAAAACGTATTGTAAAGGAAAAATATTCAATTTCATTTTTTTACGCGAACACTAAATGATGAATCAACAGTTTATCCCACCTCGAATCTCTGCTTCCAAACAAACAAAAGTATATGATAATCCTCTAGCCGATCACCTATCCCATGTAATCCAACCCATTGTCGGCAATAAAGTCTTTTGGGATGTATATATCTTCAATAAGGATTTTGCATTACACATATGTCCCTCTATTATAGATATTTAATTTAATCATATATACATCTTGTAAACACAAGAACTAGATTTACAATGATGGCTATATTGATGTTGTCTATGGTGTTAAATATATAATAAATTGAATATTGTTCATTGCAAATTATCTTTAGACATAGACTCCTCTCGTTTTCATCTACACGGTCATTTTTTTATGGTCGTAGAATTATTGAAATCGATCACGTATGGATGAAGGTCGTAATAGTCTCTATTTCGCATGGAATTTGAATGACATAATATATAATTATAATAATAAAAAATCTACATAATCATTTTACAATAAAAAATATGGGAAAAATAGGGTGGGGAGCCAAGTTAGCTCCCCCCAGGGGCAACCCCATTTTATCCTATAAGAGAAAAATAGGGTTGCCCCCGGGGGAGCTAACTTGGATCCTCCCATCCCATTTTGCCCAATATATTTTTTTATTAATAAATCTATGGGAATTCATAACTATATCCCCTATATTATCCATTCAAGTTTCGTGAGAATTAGATATGGCCTCCATTTAGATAGTTATTTTTTAACGGTCTTAAAATCATTGAAATTGATGACGTCTAGATGGAGGTCGTAGGAGTCTCTATTTTACACAAAATTTGAATGACATAATATAGGAATATAAAATAAAAATCCACAAAAGCATTTACAAAAATAAAAATTCAAGTTAGCTCCTCTCAAGTGGCAACCCCCACTTATCCTAAATATAATAACCGGCATATAAGATGATAACAACAAATGTAATTGTGAACCCAATGAGTAGTCTGGTTGTAGTGCAGTGTGTCTACACCTTAAAGAATTCGACTTTAAATCCAAAGGGATGCTCCGAACCTTCGAAATTACCAAGCTTATTATTTAATAAAAACAACAATGTAATTACTGGTAGATAAGTGGTTGTTTTTTTAATTTCTACGGACGAGAATATGAAAAATCATTATTAGTAAATTGCAATGAATATGTCATTACTGAAAATTTTAAGAATAAAAAAATATAATTTTGCATTGAGTAACATCCATGAGATAATAATTGTCAATATAAATCCATTTTGCTATAGCGAAATTAATATTGATTAATTGCGCGTAGTTTGGTCAGATGTTAATGATATTGAATCACATGAGCACGACTCGAGAAAAGATGAATTAATATAATAAAGAGTAAATCCAGGTAGGTTTCACGACACATTCAAAATCCAAAAACAAAGGAGTGACTAAAAAATGATAACCCAATTGTTTATTAACAAAGCAAACTCTAATTGATCCTGATTAAGCATAAGTCTGACAACCCTGTCGGATTATCAATACAAAATATTTGTTAAGTGTATTTTTATACAATAACGAATGTTTGCGTGGATGTATATAAAAAGACTCCAAGAACAATGATATAATATATCAAATTGGTAGGAAAGGTGGTTAGGAAAAAGTTGGGATTTGTCTTAGTTTAGAGGGGAGAGATCTGAGGGCTCTTGGGATGGATGATTACAATGCATGTGTTTTAGGGTTTCCTCCCCTTTCATTTATATTTAACCAAACTTTCATCTTTTTCGAACATGCAAACACATGTTTGTAAAAGTTGCTATCGTCATATAATATGTCCAAAAATAGATCCAATGAGGGACTTTCCTTTTTCGAAAAGAATGATACAGTACA
The DNA here is from genome assembly GCA_037367405.1 of Ottelia alismoides. Lineage (NCBI taxonomy): Eukaryota > Viridiplantae > Streptophyta > Magnoliopsida > Alismatales > Hydrocharitaceae > Ottelia > Ottelia alismoides. The sequence continues at coordinate 404,593 of JAZKJV010010702.1, read as the reverse complement.
GGCTGATGTTCATGCTTGTTATTAATCAAATGCTATGGCATCATGAGTATGCGTTTGCATGTCCTTGAGATTTGGTTATTTTGAGAAACAAGAAGAATCCTCTCAAGTTCATTCCATGAGTCCGTGAACACAAAGATAGATTTAAATAGGGTTTTTATCAGTTGTACCTCTTCGAGATATTGCAATATCAGTTATGCCACTCCCTTTTTTATAATATCAGTTGTACCCCTAACTTCTTTTCGTTTTATCCATCACTAGTGCCTCTCTATTACTTTGACCGTCAGTAAGTTGAAGTTAATCATGATTTTAAAAAATCACGGTGTAGCTAAAATGACATATGTGGAAGAAAAGCCCCCACCTCCTTCTCCACCCCTTCGACCCTCTAAGCTTGATGCCTTCTATGTGTCGGAGACCGACAATGACAACAGAGCTTGGGTACATGCTAGTGAGGGAGCACTAGGGTAAGGGGATCACGACGTTGGTGGTGAGGAAGGTAATATATTCATGGATAGAAGAGTGATTCTTTTACTGCATGAGGGCTAATGAATCTTCATTTCATCACTTTTATTCTTTCATTTTGGCCTTAAATCCATACCAAAATGCATGTATATCAATAATTTGTCAAAATAAATATTATATAATTGTACCAAAATATATTTAAAATATTATATTATTTATATATTTAATTCCAAAATTAAATAATAAAAGAAGAAAGGAAAAAGAAATGAGACACCATGGGTGTTGAGTGACTCTAGACCCCGAGACCTGGTCATCGTGATGACGTGATCGACAAAGAATAAAGTAGGGGGGATAGGGCAGATGAATTGTACAGTTTATACATAACAACCCTAATTTTTAATTCATCTATAATGAATTTTGGCACCTATTTTATTCTTCATTATTTATATTTCATATCAACAAACTTTGCACACTAATATTGTAGATAAAAATACATATAAATATACAAAATTGAGTTTTATAGAAAATAATTCATAGTGTGGTCTGGACACACAAAATAAAAAGCCAAAATAAAAGCTTCACAAACATGTATCTTCTCCATATTGTATCAAAATGGACTAAAATTGCTTTAATTGTATGTAGCTTTTAATACGCTATTTAATGAAGATGGTTTTATTTAATTTAGATCTATGATGCAAAATTTAGATTTTGGGCACTTATTATGCAATATAACTATATATTTTAATCATTATATTTATTCTTTATGTTTTTTGAATTCTTTTATTTTATAAAATTTTAAATATTTGAAACATATGTGCATAATTAAAATAAATAAAACCATTGAAATAAAATTAAAATAAATAATTCATTCAAATACATAGATGAAATACAAAATATTGTATGTAAAAATATAGATGAAATACACCATCATATACATATATTGTAGTTATAAATAATTAATTAAGTGTACATATTATCTCAGAAAAATACAATAACACTATGTAAATATGTATAGAATATACCAAAAATATTTAAAATACTTGCATAAAATACTAAAATACATATTTAAAAAATAGAAATTATCAAAATACAGGTATTTGCACCAATATTACATGTAAATATTAACTTTCAATAAAAGGCCTCCTAAAAATAAATAAAAATACAAATAAAATACTAAATTAAATTATAAACACTTTTCACATTTGAATAAAAAATAATTAAATCATTTATTAACTTTTATTGATTCTACCAATCTTTTTCTTCAAGGATTTTTCTGGTTGGTCGACGTAGACTAACCAGAACCCTCTACCCATTGACCTCGGTTCAACTGACCCCTCTCTTCCTCGAGCTTCGACTTGTCAGACCCAGATCTTTGCATAATTATCTGCTCAATCATATGATGCTCTAGCTTGGTAAGATGCGCATTTCATGCAGATTGAACATTCATAATTTCGTTTATAGCCAAATTCTTCAATTGTCCTTGCTTCCTCTAGCATCTCTTATTTAAGAGCCTCTATTTCATCCAATAAAAGAACTCATCTTTCCTTTTTCTCAATTTTTACCCTCCTTCTTCGATCTTGGCCCCTCAGATCCATCTTTTAGCCTTGATGACATCAAGGGAAAGAGAGGATTTGCAGCGAGGCGGAACATTTTGAGGTAGTGATCCAGTCCACCACCAAAGACTACTTTGTTGGTTCAGCTTCGTCGACCCTCGACTGGTTTGAGGCCTTCTTCTTCTATTCTTAGGTAGCTTTTCTCTTCTACTTTTCATTTCTGCTTTTAATTTGAGATTTAATCCGCTTGTTATCTTGAGTTCCAAAAAATCCCAAATCTCTGGAGCTTGAGCTCTAGGGGAAATCATCGTGATCCGACCATTGACTTGACCCAATTTCTATCGAATTTTCTTCCCTTCATCTACTCCATCAATATTGCATATGATCCACCCCAGTCCCGTAGTAGATATGGGAGTTGAAGCTCCCTCCATTGCCATTCACTATAGCTTTACCTTCATCCCATTTCTTGCCCCTTTTTGTTTAACCCCCTGGTTGAGAACCCTCGAGCCAAGGAGTTTTTTGGTTCAGGTTCGCACTCCAAAGACGCTTCTGGAGAAGCATTGAACACCTCGAGTAGATCCAAGTGCTCAGACCTCGTCGGAGCACTCGGAGCCCCCTTGCCATCCTTGGAGCACCCCACTACAAGCGAAGGAGATCCAGCAAGCTACTGGAGCTGTTATAGTAGAGATCCACATCCAGAGCATATATCAATAACCAATATAGGTCATCGGCCACCTGTTCTCCACTGGTTCTTCCAGGCATCATCTTTGCCATTCGATCAAGCATGCGGGTCAGATTTAATTTAGTCCGTCCAGTCTAATAGAAGTGTTGCCCTCAGAGAGCCATTAGATCTACCACACGTTATCAAACGAGCGGTTGGACGAAGAGCCGGTAAATGGTGTAATTTTAAAATCTCCTACGCTCCTTTTTGTATTTTATAAATATTTATGTAATTATTTAAGTATGTATACAACTTTAGAGACATTTTGCATTTATTCCCTTAGTACTTTTTAATATTACGTATCATTCTAGTGCTAAGTCACCTCACTTGCCCTCCCCCCATGTGAGGTGAAATTGTGTAGGAATACCTCCCGTTCTTTTATATAATATTAGGCCAATTAATATCAAGTTGACGTTCAAACTTTTGGGATATTTTGCACATGTATCCCTAACTTTTATTTGAAATAGAAATATGGCCATACCAACTTGATTATATTTTATGTTTGCATTTCCTTTTATATAACATAGCTCACCAATTTTGTTTACCAATTTGCATTCATTTAATATTTATTAAAAATCATTTAGAGCTATTTTATTGCCTATTTAACTTACAGAATACGAAATGTTTGCAAAAACCTTCTCTAAAAACTGTAAAAAATATCTACTATTTATAAGCTTATTTTATAACTCCAAACCAAAAATAAGAAAATCATTACTAACCCTAAAACAATTATGAAATAGTAACAAAAATCCCAAAAAAATAGTTTATGTTCCATATATATTAATACATGCATATTAAAAGTCATTTTGAGGAATTTTGAGTCGGTTTCCTATTTTCAAATCTCAAACCAATTCGACCCTAAAAAATAGTCCTTGTTTAGCTTTATTTCGGATTTTTGGAATATTAAAAAATTACAAAAATCCCCCAAAAATTCATAAAAATATTTGTAAAACATGAAAAGATTTTATTTGGCTATTTTGACTATTTTTTATATCTATTTATATATATTATATCCTATATAGTCTATTTACTCTTACATATATATTACATATTATTATTAAATATGATAAATAGTTATAATTATTTTAAAACCTTTAAAATTAAATAAGACTATTCTTGAGGGTATTTTATGATTTTTGTATATTTATTATATAGTACTTATATTACAAATATATACATTTCTTTATCTATATACTATTATTTACTTATATATTATTAAATTAAAAAGAGTCTAATAATCAAAATATTAAAATTAAAAAAAATACTTTATGAAAAAGAAGAAATCATTTACCTTTTAAAAACCCACAAAACTTTGATTGTAATTGTGCATCCATACATATGCACTTGCATTGTTTATTAATTTAAATAATACCTACGACATCATGTCTCCATGTATTCGATATCCTATGTACTTGTGACTATACATATTTTTTTGTAGAGTTATAATAAATTTTGATTCACACCTACTTTCATTGATTTATTCGTATATTATGTGTGTAGATTGTTGAGATTAGCTTGGGTTCTTTTGAGAGGTCACTTCAATGACTTTGATCTTGCCTTGTGGGATCATATGACTCTCTCCTAGGTATCCTTGGCTCTTTTCAAATGGCGTTGTTGCCGGGGAGCAATAGATAGCATAGCTTTGTGTATATTGTTGTGCATATTTCTTCTCTTTTATTTTTTTATCTATTTTTGATAACTATTTGATCTGTTCTAACCCGATTATCTCTGTTTCACATTCTTGTGAGGGACCATGTGGCGACAATCGCTTCCTAGAAGGTGGACACACCTGAGTCACAAGGAGGTTGACTCTTCCTCTTGTGAGTCAACTAGGAGACAACAAAAGAGAGGTAGAGAGAGAGGAGGAGGAGGAGAAAAGCAGCTCACACACACTTCTTTTGTGATAAGAGTAACATCTACTTAATTTTTGCATAAATAATTCTAGTAATTTTGGAACCAAACACTTCACATCTAATGAGGCCTAGTGCCCATGTGTCTATTCACTAAAAAATGCGTCACCGGATCAGCTTCTGAACATGTAAAAGAATTAGAGAGTAAGACTTCGCGGTCGTTGTAGCGACCATGTGCTTTCTAACTTAAAAGATTAAGGATTAGTTAATCTTCTTTTATTTTATTTATACTCTAAACTTAAGTGTATAGCGGTTAATCACGGGAGTGTCGAACTCAAGGAGGCAAACTTTTATTAAACTGGAGATAAACTATAGAACAACTTAGGAGAAATATGGTTTCCTAATTTTTATTTTATTTTAAAGATTTTTCAGATTTGTATTTGAATTTTAATGAATTTTTATATTGTTTTTATGATTTTTAAGTTTTTTAAAGGTTGTTTAAGATGTTTATGGATTTTCATTTATTTTAAGGTGAAAGACTATTTTTTATTGAAAATTGTGATGTTTTTTTGATTTTTAAGATTAAAGAGAAAAATATTTTTATTTTATTTTAATTGAAAGCTGATGAAATTAAATTAAAAATGATATGCTATGCATTTTTAGAGGATTTTCAATGAATTAGTTATGAATTTTTGATGTTTTTATGTGTTTTGAAGTTTTTAATCGATTTTAATATTCTATTTTATTTTCATTTTGGTTTATTATGTATAATATGGTAAAATATGCTATAGATAGTTTTTTATAGAATTTTTATAATTGTCTTTTATATTTTTAATGTTATTTGAAAGTTTGTTATATATTTTTAGTGTTTTAATGATTTATTTAATACTGAAAGATATTTTTATTTTCATAATGTGATTTTGCACTATATATAGTAAAATATCGGTTATAACATGTATTTTTATTGTATTTTTGTATTTCATATATTTTTATTATGTATACGGGTATGTATAGTATATTATAGACAATGACTGAGGTATAAATGTATATCTTTGGAACTATGGGGAGTGCGTGCAATATATGCAGAAGGAAAGTTTGTTCTACGCAATTAATCAGTAAGCACGTGCACTTGCACGTGAGTCCTTCCAGCTCCGGACCTGTTTGTGATAAACCAAACGTCTGAGGATATGGTAGCGAACTGCTCAGAATATCCTGACGTGACGAGCCCTACACATGAGGCAAGTCAACGGTAGGCGACAGGATTTTAAACTTTGATGTATGGTTCATTATCGCAACTTAAATCAAATCTAATCCAAGGGCTCCTGTACAATTTGGGACACATCCTTTGTTCTCCCCTCTTTTGCAAGCATTGGCGCTTGAATCGGGAAGGAGGTGAAGATACAAAAATAATGGTGGTGGATCTCGATCCAGAACTGATCGATTGGTTCTCCACGTTTGGCTGCTTGACTCGAATCTCCTGATGAAGTGGCTATTGCGACGATTCTCCGATCGACCTCAAAATCATCGAGCTCAAGGTGTTTGGACTGATATTCGCAGATGCGATGATGATGGTTCGAACCGACGATACGGTGTGGATGTTCGCAGGCGGCGTTAGTTCGGCCTAAGGATTAGATGCAGATTGGATTAATAAAAGTTGATCTGATCTTAGGTGGTTATGGATCTGGCCGCTCGCATGTGAATCAACTCCAGATCCTTGCCATAGGTACTCGGTTTGATTAAGAACTCATCGCAGAATTCCAGATGAAGATTGATGCTTCAGGACCTTTCCCGATCGAATCTGTAAATGTTCTAATGACTCGAGGCGGTCCTCAGTCCACAGTTACAGAGAAAAGGTGAATGGGAAGCTCAGTCGAAGGCGGAAGATAAAGCTTTGGCTCTGGCGTGAACTCGCCGAAGACGAGAAGAAATGTAATATAGCAAAGCAGTGGGGGGAATTGTATGAGGTGACTATGATGATCAATGGATTATGTATCGACTTTGTCGGAGAATAGAGAGTAATGGAAAACATAAGAGAATAGATATCTAGAGAAAGGATGAAGAGAGTAGATGAGGAGAAGGGAAGCCAACCTGGAATGAAGGAAGCAGATGTGGTTTCCTGTGGAAGGGAAACTCGACAGAGCTCTACTAGGTGATGGCCTCAACGTGGTGTCATGTGCAGAGGCTCCTCATGGCGGAGCAGGGCTGCGCCAATGACCAGATCTTGCCGGACACCTCCTTCAACCTCTCTCAATGGCGAAGAGTAGAACACCTGTCACTCGCTTTGTCATTCTCTGGAGCGGTGGGAGTAGTGGTGAAAAATGGCGGATGATTGATTTTGGGGGCTCGAAGGTCTATTTATAGACGATGGAAGATATTGTCACCGAAGATGGTGACGAGAACAGGAAAAAGAAAGGAAAGGGAAAGTAAGAGAGAAGGGAAGTAGAGGAGAGAGGAAAGAAAATATTATAATTAAAAAATTAAAATAATCAATTAAATAATTAATAAGTATATTAATTTAATTATTTATATATTTATTTTATAATTAAATAAATAATTAATATTTTAATATGGTTAATAATTTATTTAAGAAATATATTAAATAATTAGGTATATAATTAAGCAACAAGTATTAAATAATTAAATAATTAAATAATTAAAAGATATAAAAATTATTAATTAAATTAAAATTTTTATTTAATAAAGTATAAATAAAGTACATAAATTAAGTACATTATACAATATACCAATACAGACCTGAAAATCACGTTTTTCCTATTAACTCTGATTTTAGCGAAACTAGTGTCATTTTGTAGATAATTGAATAATATAATTTTTTGAACTGAGTTTGCTCAATTCGGAGTTCATACGGTCGAGTTATGAGGCTTGAAAAATTTAGGTAGCGGATTCGAACCTTCGGATTTTATTAGTATTTTTACTTAGTATATTTTTTTATTTTTATACAAATTTTTAGAAGATTTTTATAAAAGAAAAAAATTAATCAGATTTACGGTTTTTAATTAAAAATACGGAAATATTCTACATATAATACAGATAGACAATGCATCCTAAACGTTAAAACACGTCGATTTTATTAGAATACTTTTTTGATATTTTAGTAAATAGTACTATGTATAAAATGGATATTAAAAGTGAGTTTGATCCATTTGGAGTTTTGTAGAAATAGTTATGAACCTCGCAAGTCAGCTTTTGCGGCTTTTACGGTTCAGTGCAGTTAATTATTTTTATGACAAAATATTTTTCTGATATATTTATAAAATAATATATATTTTTGTTAACAAATTTATTAAAGAAATGTTTTAGTTTGAGATTGTCTTGATGATAAATAAAATAGGTGAAGTATTTATATTGTGTAAAATAGGTAAATTATATTTTTGGTCTTGATTTTCTTAGTATTTTTATAAGTTGAGATCCTTATCTTCCCCTACTAATTTCTTTTGTTGACCCAGTCAATATTGACTTGATCTCGGAGTTAGGATCTGTCTGTATATATTTCATATTTAGAGCCTTCTTTTCTTTTATATTTCTTTTCTCTTTATTCTATTATTTTAGATAAAATAAGTGTTAAGTATATAATATTAGTATTTGTGTTCAGAATGATAATTAGATGGAGTAGTGACTATTTACATATATTTTACCAAGGATTTTAGCCAAAATGGAAGAACAAAGATGATGAATCACATATTCATCATTCCCATATACTTTACCTTTGTTTAACCCTTAGAAAACACTTATTCTATAAATAAGTGCAAGCAAAAAGAAAAAGGAAAATAAAAGAACTTAGAACATGGTTGTTTCTTTAAACTGAATCTTACATCACCCAAAATCTGGAGCCTGTATTCAGACCATTGGATTATTAGTGTGTCGGGACTATTAGAATTAGGATTTAAGCCTTGACAGCCTTCAAATTCCTCAAATCCTTATCTAGATTCACCCCAACAGCCAGCTCAGATCCACCTATCTATCACGCAAACTTTTCAGCTTTGAAAGCAATCTGTACTGTATGCGAAAGGTTTTACCTCTTCCCGCTTAAAGAAGCGAAGAAACTGCCTATACCAATTACACACTCCCATTGGGCCCTCATCCAACAGCTCAGACCTTGAGGAGGAGGGTATTTCCTTCTAAGGTGAGGTCGTGTTGTGTCCACAATATAGTATAGAAAGAAGATAAAAGAATTGGAAGACAACTGAAGTGCGATCGGTGTAATCACATCTCTTGTGAAGCCTGGCCAGTTTATCCAAGTCTCCATTAAAGCATGCAGGCGTTTCTGAATCTTGTACCATTGTGATCATTTTTGGTATTTGATGTATTAAGCTTATTTTTGGTAGAGATAATGATTGTTGCACTGCATAGTTCTTTTTTGCCCTGACAGATATATCATCTTCTCATTCCGCCTATTTTTTAGTGTCATGGAAAAAATTATGCCTGCAGATCTCTCATCCGAAGCTTTATTTCAACCCCAATCTCTCCTGCCTTAAAACCTCATCACTGCCAGATAAGGATGGAAATGCACCACTGAAATGGATTGCTTTCATAGTCCCATTCAAGTCGAGCAAAATGTAGAGTGCATCAGTTCAAAATCGGTTCAAATGGAGAAGAGTTAATCGGATGACACCAGGTGCCCTACTTAGGCACTTTCAAGTTGAATTCCGAACAATATCTCATGGAAACCAAATAATTATGTCTAAAAAACCTAAATAGTCTATGTTCCAGTTCCTGATAAAGTCCCTTTAGAACTAAGTGGATTAAGTCCTAAATCAAGCTCAATTTGTCGGACTTAAATCCATTCGCTTCAAGAATCAGACTTTTTCTGAAAAATGCTAATTAATGCAAGATCAATTTTTTTATGATATAGATTTTTCGGCTTAAGCTTTTTAAGTTGTTTTTAAAGACTTTTGCAAATTTTTATTGAATTTTAAAACTTTTCAATTTTTAGGGGTCTTTTAGGGTATTTTTGAAAAAGTTAGTGGATTAATTTGATTCATACATATTTTACACAGATTTGGTATATTATAGAAAAGATTTATACAACTTTTATATACAAGATTATACGGCTTTTATATGGATTTTATAAGGATTTTATTAACAATTTTTTTAAGGATTTTATCAGAGTATTTTACAGTAATTTTATCTTCAATTTTTAAGCTGTTTTTTATAAGATATTTTTACAACTTTCTTGCGGCTTTTGGAAACCCAAAATATACACCCATACTTTTTGGAAGCCTTATTATTAAAAATACGACAAAGTATGAGTTATGGCTTCTCAAGTATATATAGCATATATATACGACACCCCCTTATACTTAGCGTGAACTATGTCCTCATAGTTACCAAAGAAGCGACAAAGGAAGACATAACTCGAGCAAAGTATAGATCGGTGAAAAGAATCTATACTATAATGACTCAAAGAATAATGAATAAATAATAGAACTCAGTTGTCTCCACTATACTTAGGATCAAGTAATCCTTAGGATAGCAGACTCAAAACTGAAGATGATCGAGGTCAAGAGAATGTACACAACCCAACGACTTGATTTGTACCCCCTATACATAGGGTAAAATATCCCTGAGTGTAGAGATAAAAATCAAAAGGTGAGAGACAAGCGAGGGAGCATATGATACAAAAACAACGATGATCAAAAGATGATATGAACGAGATTACCTCCCCATACTTAGGGTAAAGCACACCCTAAGTAAAAGAAACGACAAGGGTAATTGAACAGAATGACTAACAACAAAATGTCTACACCCCCTATACTTAGGATAAAGCACATCCTAAGTATAACAAAATTCTAGAAGAAAGGGTGTAAGACAAACAGAAGGGAGAAAAGAATAAAATTAAGAGTATATACAAGTGATCTGGTGAATTAGGTATGAGATTCAGAGTATAAGAGTGAATAAATTACGTCATACAAAATAGATGGGGGCAACTCAACAGTCTGCGGTTCATAATCAACAAAGGGTTTCAACCGTTGATCATTGACTCGAAAGGTGGAATCAAACGACAACTCAGATATATCGATGCTACCGTTGTCGTAGACCTTTAGAACAAGATACAGGTTTTTCCACTTGCTCTGGAGTTTTCTTGTAAATAGATCTAGTCTTGCATCGAATAGCCATACTTTTTGATTCGGCTCAAATTGCTTGTGGCTGGTATGGGAATCATGCCACTCTTTCATCCACTCTTTATAATGAAGGCTACTCGTACAGGCTTGGTCTCTCAACTCTTCCAGGCATGTTAGTTCGGTCTGCCTCTGATCTCCTATATCATCTAGTCCAAAGATTATTTCTTTTACTGTCCATAAGAATTTGTGCTTGATTTCCACGGGTAAGTGACATGGCTTGCCATAAACGAGTCAAAAGGGAGATGTACCCAATGGAGTCTTGAAGGATGTTCAATAGGCTAAAATAATCGAGTGCAAAAGTTGTGACCAATCCTTTCAGTTTGGGTGAACATCCTTTTGCAAGATCGTCTTGATTTCCCTATTCGAAACCTCATCTAGACCATTCATCTGAGGATGATATAGAGGAGCAACCTGATTGTCTATACCGAACTCATTAGCAAGTGCTCTTACCTTGTCATTGATGAAGTGGCTACCCCTGTCTGATATAAGAACATGAGGGACCCCAAACCATGTAATGATATACTTTCTCATGAACATGCAAACCGTGTTTGCATCAGCGGCTCAGGAAAGAATGGCCTCTATCCAACAACTCACATAACCCATAGTTAGAAGGATATACTCAAACCCCTGACTTTTAGGAAATAATCCCATAAAGTCGATACCCCATGCATCCAACACTTCACAGAAGTTAATCGGTTGCATCGGCATCATGTCTCTATGTCCACAAGTACCCATTTTCTGGTAGTCATTACATCTCTTTACGAATGCATGAGCATCCACAACAAGAGTAGGCCACAAAGGTGGGATTGGAGCACCTTATATGTTGTCCTATTCCATGAATGGTGTCCTCTAGCTTCTAATCGATGATAATACATGAAGATACTCTGGCATTCTTCATGAGGAATACACCGATGCCAGATGGAATCCGCTCCTTCATGATAAAGGATCGGATCCTCCCAATGGTATGACTAGGCTTTCACGAGGAAACTCTCAAGCCTCTGTCTAGACCAAACTTGTGATACTTTCTTAGCAATAAGAAAGTTCACAATATTGGCATACCATGGAAGTGAGGAGACAACAAGAATCGCCCCGTCAGGGAAGGTCTCGGTGATTGGTGCATCAAATTCAGCAATATCAGGTGTTTCTAATCGGGAGAGGTGATCCACCACCACATTCTTGACTCCAGGCTTATCCTTTATAACAATATCGAACTCCTAGAGTATAGGGATCCATCCGGTCTGACACAGCTTCGAATTTTTTTGTCAATTAGATACTTGATGGCAATGTGATCAGGGAAAATTGTGACATTTGATCCTAAGAGGTGGGATCTAAACTTATCTAAGGTAAATACTATGGCTAGCATATCTTTATGTCATCGTGTAATTCCGCTCAGTAGAATCAAGAATCTTTCTAGCGTAGTGTATGATGTATGGAAGTCCATCCCTCCTATCCCAACACAGCCCCAACTATAAAATCAGAGGCGTCCGTTATGATCTCGAAAGGGAGAAACCAATCAGCTGGCTGAAAGGCAGGAGCCTCTACAACCATGTTCTTGAGAGTTTCAAATGCCGAAAGATACTTCTCATTGATGATAAACTCAGTGTCTTTTGTGAGAAGATCATATAATAGTAGGGTAATTTAGCTGAAGTCTCGTATTAAACGTCGGTAGAAACCGACATGCCCCATGAAAGACCGTAGCTACTTTAGATTGGACGATGGATTGAGTTTCTTAATGATATCCACCTTGCCCGAGTCCACCTCCATGCCTTGGTTGGAGATGATGTGACCACGGACCATCCCCTAAGTCATCATGAAATGACTCTTCTCCAAAGAAATTACGAGGTTAACCTCCGTGCACCTGTGAAACATATTATCTATGCTAGAAAGGCATGAATCAAAATCCTTGTCGTAGATCGAGAAATCATACATGAAGACCTCCAAGATATCTCCCACCTTGTTCGTGAATATCGAAAGCATGCACGTCTAGAATGTAGCCGGAGCATTACATAGTCCAAAGGGCATCCGTCTGATGATCCTTGGTCTTTTGTAGTAATGGCCACTTGATTATATCCCGAGTACCCATCGAGAAAGCAATAATGACTCTTTCTGGCTAACCGTTCGATGATCCAATCAATGAACGATAGCACGAAATGATCCTTCTTGGTCGCTTCATTAAAATGTCTATAGTCCACACATACACATCAAGAAGCCAGTACTCAGGTAGAGATCTCCTCTCCGTCCTCATTAATCACTGTAGTGACACCCGTATTCTTGGGTACCACATGCAAAGGACTAACCCATTTTGAGTCGGAGATGGGATACATAAAATCGACACTCCACCACTTGGATATTTCCTTCGTAACAATCTCTCGAAGATTCGGGTTCGGCCTGCGCTAAAACTCATGAGATGGCTTGGCGTCATGCTCGAGATATATGTGGTAGGAGCAGAGAGCCGGACTAATCCCATTTATATCAGCTACTGACCACCCGATCGTATTGCGGTTCTTTTCAAGAATCACCATCAAACGGGATTCATGATCTTCGGTCAAATTGGAAGAGATGATGACCGGAAACATTTTAGATTCATCAGAAAGGAATCGATATTTCATTCTTTGATGAAACAGTTTGAGCTCAGGGGGAGAAGGAACATGGAGAGCAAGTTTGATTAAGGCCTAATTATAGGCTGCTAGATCGATATGCATGAGCTCCGCCTGCTCTGACTCAGAAATAATTAGAGATTGTTGGATATTCTAATTTGATTCAGTCTCCAGGCTGGTTGTAGGCTCTAATGATAGAGTCTGAAGTGATAGGAATTCTGCGAAACACTACCAATCAACATTATCGGAATCTAAATGATCTGCGGGTGGCTAATAGATATGAGTGTTCACTTCTGACTCAGAGGGATAAAAAAATCTGAATGATCTAAAATAAATCTCAGAATCATCTCCGCAAATATTTTCACTATAAGGATTAAAGATTGTTCTCTCCAATCTCCCATCCTCAGATATCTGAATTTCGACTTTGATTGAAGGTGTTATGAAAGATTAGGGGCTAGGTTCGGTCTAGACAACCTTATCATTGGTTTCTATAGAGTCACAATCCTGATGACTATTGGGTTCATCATCAGATGCTTGCTCTGATTTGGTTGATCGAGATTGCTAGTCTTGGATCGTCTCTACATGTATACTTTTGCCCTGAACGTGAAGGTACACCTTTATGGTTCCATAGTCGGAAACGACCTTCACTGTCGTCAGAAAAGGTCATCCTAGTATAATCGGGGTATCGGTCACGCATTCAGGGACCGCCACGTCCAACACGATGAAGTCCACAGGTAATTTTAAACCCTGAATGGTGACAATAACATCTTCGATTAAACACATAGGCCTCTTGACCGATCTATCAACAAACTATAAGACTGTTTGACTTGGTCGAATGAGTCTAAACTCGAACTTGTCGAGTAGGGAAGATGGAAGGAGATTAATCGAAGATCTGCTATCTAATAGAGTTAGATCAAAAGTCTGATCGAGGATCTCACATCTGACATACGATGCTCTTGAATATGATCTCTTGGTTGGGAGACAGTTCTGAATAACATGATAGGTTTCCTTGGTCAGCACATGGATCTCAGAACAATGATTACGCTACATCTTCTTACTACGGATGGTGGTTCATTCTTCAAGGCCTTTCTATAGAAGAGGGATGAGAGCCAAAGCTTCTGAAAGAGTGAATTGTATCGTAAACTTATCGAGCATTGATGAATACTCATTCATCACTCTTTATTCTTATATTTTAGCTACAAAAACCTTTGCAAATGCATGTAGATGTGTGTAAATACAAATAATTATCAAAAGCATGCATTGTGTAAAAACCTATAATTAGCATGTTTTTGTCCAAAAATAAAAGAATAAAGATTAAAAAGAAAAAGAGGGAAATATTTAGAATAAATATTGGGCAACCAAACCCAAGGGAGGGCTCAGTATGGGCCTGATCGCATAGAAGCCAAAGTAGAGGGAGATAGGGGCTCATATGTAAATATTTATGTAAATAAAATAAAGATATTTTCCTCACCAAAAATATGCTTGTAAATACTTGTATATATTTATAAAACATAAAAACAAAAGAAAAAGTTAAAAATCAAAAAGAACTAAAACACCCCTTTCATCATGTACATAAACCACTTCTATGTATTTATTTAACCCTATACATAAATGAAATTAATTTACAAAATTTTTGTAAATAGTCTATGTTATATATTGTAAATAAATAAAATAAAAACAATTAAAATCAAAACCAAATAAAAATAGCAAAATTAAAATACAACAATACAGTGTACATATACCATGTATATAAATGTATATATGTATTTATTTTACTCATGTATATAAATAATAAAAATAAAAGAAAAACACCCTTTTATTCCTTATTTTATAATATAAATAAATAAAATATAAAATAGGAATAAAATTGCATTAAAATAATAATTTAAAAATCAAAAATCAAAAACCCTAATTGTGTACAAATACCTATATAGTACATACTATGTATATAGCTTATTTTTATTTCCAAAAATTAATTAAAAATCACTAAAAAATAGAAAAAAATAAAATAAAAAATATTTTGTGTTTTGAGTTTTTGCAAATTCGGCCCCTAGCTACCTTTATTTTTCATTTTAAGATCCAGCCACGTGGCCGATTTCCATTGGGTCCTGGGGATGCTGACCGCCCGGTCAACTACCCCCCCCCCAGGACCACCTTCTGCGGATGCAAGCGCCCGACCCGATTTCTCAAAATTATACCCGCTTGATCCGATACCCATTTCCCTAAACCCTGGGTCCGAATCCTTAATCGTTCCTCCGACATCCTCGCCGGAGCCGCTCCCTTGGGATCCGTGCGCTCCTGAGCTTGCTCGGACCCATCTTTCTCGGACCCCTAGCTGTATATAGCTACAGCTCCGCCACTCGATTGCTCATCTTTGGCCATTCGCCTCCTTCACCTGTGAGCTCCAGAGAGACCGCGAGAGTGACAGCTTGCGCCTCGATCTGTCGCAGCGAGGAGAGGAGGAGGACCCATCGATCCGGCGAGCGCAGCCGCGCAGCTCCGCCACCAGCGTGAGCTCCGAGCCTCGGAGGGAGACGATCCTTGAGGCGACGACCAGGAGCTTCCCCAGCTCCTCCCCAGTCTCTCAGTTCACCCAGGTACCCATTTAGCTCCGCCTTTTCCTTTAATTTCCGTTTACGCCCAAATCGCGCCGCCGCCGCATATCTTCGATTCCGACCATCCCTTCACTCCGCTCGATCATCGGAACTGACCATCGCCTTCGCCATCTCCCCGCGCACCTTCTTCACCCCTCCAGCCAACCCAGCTCGCACAGGAGCTGGGAACCGAGCTCCTCCGTCTACCACCTTCGCCGGAGCTCACCGCTTCGACCCACCGTTCACCCCCATTTCGCTTAACCGGGTCGAGACAGTTTGCCCTCGACCCGCGAGTCTCCTGAGCTATTTTGCAGGTGCTACCGAGCCTATCTGAGGGCTTCGGTCATTCAGGCCAGGAGGCCCAGCTCCGCCGACCTCGCCCGAGCTCCTCGGAGCTCGGCTCGATCATCGGAGCATCGCAACAGACGCAGGAGCACTCCAGCTTTCTTCTCCGACTATCAGAGTGCTCGAAGGAGGAGCATAGCGCACGCCCGAGCCCGGCGAGTCTCGCCGGGCACCTGTTCTTCCAGCATCCTCCATCGCCGTCGGATCAGCCTCCTGCTCCAGGCGCCATCCGGAACATTCGTTCCTGGAGCCCCCTTTGATGTCAGATCTGAGGAGTCTGATCCCAGCCGTTAGATCGACAAGCGGCTTGGCCGTTACCATTGGATCAGCCTGAGGACACCAGCGCTGGAGTGCTACCTGCCCTCGACCGTTCGATCAGCCACGTGGTAGCCATCCAGCCCCTCCGCATAATAAAGGGTAATTTACCCTTAGGCCCTGTCTTTACTTTTATTTCGTTTTAGTCCTGTAAATATTAAAGTCAGTTGTTTAGTTTTAGGGCTATTTGCATATTGGATCCTGTGCTTTACTTTATTTGCATTTATACCCCTGCCAGTTATGGACATGTGCATCGACACGTGATATTTTGGTTTATTTGCAATAGAGACCCCTGTAGTTCTGGATGTTATTAAATGAATGAAATCTTTTACTTATTTGCATTTATACCCCTGTGCATGATTTATTTCCACATGTGCTTTATATCTTGGGTTATTTGCAGATAAGCCCTTGGACTTTTGGTACTTGTTACCAATAAGCCCTCGGAACTTATTTTTCTTACATTTGGGTCCCTGAGTGCCCCAGGCATGCGCGTGGCGCGTGTTTTGCTGGGTATTTTGCACCAGACCCCCCAGACTATTGGGTATTTGCACTTTGGTCCCTGTGCACTGTGCCCCTTCTTTATTCTTGAATAAAATAGCAAATCACCTCCAAATCCAACGAAAATTGGACACATGGCTCCTGCCAAGGTGTAAAATTTTTGTGGATTATTGAGGACATTTTTGATTTCATTTGATATTTTAAAAAAATTCAAAAACCTTCATTTTTGCTACTGTCTAACTTGAAAAATCATAAAAAAATATTAAAACTCACTTAAAAATTCCACAAAAATTAGTTACTGTTTGTTTTACTTAGTTTGATTTTCTAGCCAATTTTGGCTATTTTCATTACTGAAAATCACTAAAAACTTAAAAACACTCAAAAACCAATAAAAATTCTAGTAAATAAATTAAAAATCCAAAAACAATAAAATTGGTGCCTAAATTTTCCTTATTTTGTCTTTTTTGTAGGAAAATTACCTCCAGGCCATTTTGAAGCTCTTAGATATTTTATCCAGTGCTTTTTGGCTTGGCTGGACAGTACCATCTCTTTTAGCTACTGTTTGATTTTTAGAAAATTAAATAAAGATCAGAAAATTCTCAAAAATTCACCAAAAACACAAAAAAATATAAAACACATAAAAACATTTTTGTTGGAATTTTTGCTTGACTTTTAGTGCATTTAATAAATTGTTGAATTGTGTGCTTGGTTGTTTTTCTCATTTTCTTAACAAACTAAAAAATCCAAAAAAAATATATAAAATATTCAAAAACCACCAAAAACATTTTGCTCTTTTATTTTGTCTCTTTTGACTACTTCGTAGGCCAAGAGGCCAACCCATGCTCCTTGAGTTCGACCCTGGGTGCTATACCAGGTTAATCCAATAGCAGGACCGCTATTTTGGTTTTATCTGATTTCATTGATATTAGTGGTTCATTTTTTTTCTTGATCAAGTGCATCTGAGTGACCGAGGTCACAACGACCTATTCAGTACCTTTACCTTAGTCGCTCGGATTTTCGCTTATCAGAATGGCACCGTTGCCGGGGAGCACGGCTTAGTAGTCACTTTTCGAGTTTTTCCGCGGCTTTTCCTTTTCGCGGCTTTTTGTATAGATTTCTGTAGATAGATTTTTCTGATACTTGCTTATAATAATTTGGTTCACTTGCTCTTTTTCTTGCGAGGGCCCGAGGACCGAGGCGGCCGATTTCGAGAAGCCGACGCAACCGCGAGACTCAGAGGCGGCTCCCTTCTGCACGGAGCCGCAGGAGAGAGCGAGAGAGAGAGTTGAGTGGGTGAGGTTAGATTAGGTTTTATTTGATCATTGTTGTTGTAATAATACAGGGACACTCAGAGACTGGACATGGACTTTTCTTGAACACTTAGCGGGTCTGTTTCGCCGAGCACCGGTGTGCTGGGGGACCCTTAGGAGTTTTCGCGGCTTTTGACGCGGTTTTCCTTATCTTTTTTACTGCCTTTTCCGGTGTTCACGCGGTTTTTGATCGAGCCCCTAGCCGTAGGATTTTCTGCTTGATTGTGACGTAACTCATAGGATCCAAACACCCTAATATAATTGCCTGTTCCTATAGTGCGGTAATTGGACCTATAATAAAAATAATAATAAAATAGCCGTTCCATCACCTCCGAGCCTACGCGCCGCAAGCCCACCCCGTCAAGCGCTACTCCTGAACTCGACCTGTCGAGAAGAGGAGGGGTGGGTCTAGACCGGACCCTTTGGATTGGAGGCTGGTGGTCGGCTAGCTGTTCTTTCGAGTAGCACTGCTGTTTAGGGCCTCGGTTTTCCGCCTGCATCATTTAGGTAGTTTATTTCTTGTCTTTACATTTATGCGCGGATCATATTGCATGTAGAGTGCTGGAGTCAGGTACGCCTTCCTTACTTTGCATGCATCATTGATTTATCGTGCATCGGCTTTTTCGTCTTCTCCCCCCCTGTTTTGGACTTAATAACCAGGAGAACCGAAAAATTCGTTAGGCGTTTGTTTGCTATTTGAAAAATATTAAAAAGAAAAATCATAAAATTGGGACTGGATAAAACTATTGACCCTAAAAGACACTCACCCTAAAAATCTGTCTTGGGGAGAGCAACCCCCTCATTGTATGGTTTGGATGCGCGAGAGAGTGACCCGCACCCTAGGTAGAGCCCTCCGGTGCTATTTCTAGCTGACTACTGACTCTTCCGTGCGGGCCAGTCGGTTAGGGTAGCATCGGGTATCCTAACAGGTCACGTAAGCGCTCTGATATCTTGTGTGTTCACCTAATAAAAATTGACAAGATAATTTGACCGAGCTTTCACGGTCTTCAGCTCGCGTTGCGTTGGTGAACTGGGGGTTTGTATTCTGATCTTAGTTTCTCCAGATCTCATCCGCACTACTCGCCAGATCAAGATGATGGATAGACGCTCTCTTAGGCAGCCTCTGGCTGCACCGCTTTCGGGCACGTCTATCCGATCATCTAGGTTGGCCCGCGAGAGCCGAGACCAGCTCTCCGAGCCCGAGTACGGCTCCGCCCTGTTCCCCCTCGATCCCCTTTCTTGTGGTACTGAGAGACATGAGCCCGAGGAGAGATTAGCAGATTTGACAGCACCTGAGTTGGGATCATTTGATTTTGCAGACGTTATGGCCGGCAGTTCTGAGAATCACCCTGGAGGTCCACGAGGAGATCAACATTTTGTCCTAGACCAGGGAGCGATCAACTCCACCCTGATCGCCTCCTTAGAGACCGTTCAGTAGCAGTTGAGAGATCAGGGAGCTTTCATGGTTGAGATGAGGAGAGAGTTGGAGCGACTCAGAGCAGAGAGAGATCAGAGCGAGACTGAGGACGGACCAGATGCAGAGGCACGAGCCGCTGCAACCGCAGCAGCAGCAGCAGCCGCCGCCGCAGCGGCAGCCGCTGCGGCAGGAGGACCACCGAGACCGATGCGGGAGTTGCACAACCCCGGATCTACACTGATGCATCATTGGGTAGTGGTGCCTGCTATCGTGGGGGACTTCAAGTTCCCCCTGAACACCCTGCAGATGCTTCCCCGTTTTCACGGACTTGCCACCGAGGAGCCCCATCTCCACCTCCAGGAGTTCTTGATGATCTGTAGTACTGTCCACGACCGCCATGTGGACCAGGATACGATTCGGATGATCACCTTCCCCTTTTCACTGGCCGATAGAGCAGCCACCTGGCTGAAGCATCTGGGGAAGTTTGTCTACACCTGGGAGCAGCTCCGCACCGAGTACTTGAACAAGTACTATCCACTCGGGCGGACGAATGCAGCGAGGGCCCTGATCAGCAACTTCTCCATGCTCCCCAACGAGCAATTCCATGAGGCATGGGAGAGGTTCCGAGAGCTCACAGACAGATGCCCGCACCATGACATTTCCAAGCCGAACCTAGTTCAGAGCTTCTTCAGTGGGTTGACACCAGAGCTCCAGGGCCTCGTGAGTGCTTCTTGCGGCGGGTCCTATTTCGCCAAGGATCACGACTAGGTCTGGGCCATTTTCGAGGAGATGGCCGAGAATTATATGGTGATGTCCCAGACCCGGTTGTACACACAGGGGAGACCCCAGCAGCAGCTAGGATCCGTGCAGTACCAGAGGATAGCACGGGTCGATGCCGGTCCATCCAGTTCATCCGCAGTTGCAGCAGCACAGGCAGAGTCGTCCCTGCGGATATGGGTATTATCAGCGAGAAGTTGGATCGGATGGAGCTGATCGAGAAGAAGCAGTGCCAGGGTATCACGCAGATGGAACAGATGGCACAGACTCTGAGCGACATGAAGACCCAGCTCATGTGTCTCCAGGAGGCACAGACGGCTTCACAACCCCGTCTTCAGTCGCGAGGCGATACCGGCGACAACAACAACTCGTCCCAGCGCTCCAGCTCCTTTCAGGAGCCTAGACAGGTTCACCTTGTACAAGCGGAGCCGTACCAGCCGCAGCAGCCCTCTTACCAGTCACCACCATCTCCAGACATGCAGATGGTGGTATACCAGCCGGATCAGCCTCTGGCAGTACTCCCGACAGCCCCATACGATGCAGAGCCGTTGATGGATGTCAACGGGATTTGGTATGACCGCCCCCAGCCTGGGATCCGACGAGACCATCCCGGATTCAGGTGGGGGAGTGGAGGTACCCAGCCCCAGCAGCAGTCATCCGGTCAAGGAGGGCAGTATAGCCAGCAGAGAGATCACCAGCAGCAGCATCCCCCAGCCCACCAGCCACAGCAGCAGTCATCCTTCGTTCCTCGTCCCTATCAGCAGCAGGGACAGTCTTGGAGACGTGAGCAGCAGACTCACCAGGCACACCAGCAGCAGCATTCCCCCTCCTACCCCTCTCCGCAGGAGCAACACTAGTTCCAATAGCCTCATTACCAGAGAGGCTACCCGTCGGGCTCCCATGAGAGCCCCGCCTTGGATGACATAGCCCGCCTCCTCACGGACCAGCAGGCTACATTTAGACGGGAGATGGACGAGTTCCGCCAGGAGATGCGGGACCTGATGAGAGGGAAGGCCGCCATCCCTGCACAAATAGAGCCGAATCCGAACAGCCTGAAGAGGAAGTCTGAGCAGGTAGTTGACATTGAGCATACCACTCCAAGTGATCCATTTGATGATATGTCTTCATATCTGTTTGATGCTGATTTTGTTACACTTAAGAGCGGTAGAGCACCAGCAGGCGGCGCCTCATCTGAGCGACGACTCGAGGATCCACCCAGGGCGCCAGATGAGGAGGAGGAGTGCGGTACTAAGGCCGCACATGATGATGATGGTGGTACTGATGCCACCAAGGATGCTGATTCCACCGACGGTACTGAGGCCGCCGCTTCACCAGTTCGAGGAGGTGGTGCTGATGCCACTAGAGGAGCCGAGCCAGCCCGCTGTACTGAGGCCGCGAGACGTCCAGTTACAGAGCTAGCCAGAGGTGGTACTGAGGCCACCAGTGTTCATTTTGATAGAGATGTTGTCTTTCCTCGTGTTGATGTATCTCAGAACTCTATTTTGAATAAAGGAAAAGGTTTAGTTTCTTCTGGTCCCACTGTGGTGCATGATGTATGTGTGGATCCGGCCGTCGAGCCGTCTAGGCCTTTTCCTAGTCCTTCATCTGCGAAGGGCCCAGTGATCCCCTTCCCTAGAGCCCTTCAGATGGGGAAGGGGAAGAAAAAAGAAAAAGACCCAAAAAAGAGAGAGCAGGAGGAATTCAGCCAGAGCATGATCGACAGATTTCACATCCAACTGACCCTCCAGGAGGCTTTGCAGCACATCCCCCTTCTTCAGCGATCTTTGAGAGACAGGACCGCAGTCAGGAGGAGGAGGAGGAACCACACTTCAGAGATTCATGTGCTGACGAAAGCCACGTGTTTCGCGATCCAGAACCGTCTGCCGGCCAAGAGGCCAGATTCAGGGGCACCGTATGTCAGATGTCAGATTAGTGAGCAGAGGTTCGACCGGACTCTATTGGATAGCGGATCGTCGATCAACCTCCTTCCGGCAGCCCTTCTCGACCGCTTCGAGTTGGGCACTCTTAGACAGAGCAGGACAGTCCTTCAGTTTGCTGATCGATCTGTCAAGAGGCCGAAGGGGTTGTTGCGAGACGTTATTGTCACGATTCAGGGCCTGAAATTCCCCGTGGACTTCGTAGTGTTGGACATGGAGATCCCTGATTCAGTGGCCGATACCCCCATCATCCTAGGTCGTCCGTTCTTGGCCACAGCCAGGGCGGTGACTGATCATGATAGCGGAAAGGTATACTTTCGCGTTGAGGGCGAGAGTATACAAATAGAGACGGTCGAGGACTACAGAGCCAGAGAGAGAGCACGCTCAGAGGATAGCACAGATTCAGAGCAGCTGACAGACGCAGAGCCAGACATCCACCAGGACTGTGACTTTGTGATCACAGACGATGAGGCAGCATGGGCAGATCCTGCAGCACAGGCCATCCTCTCATTTTCAGACACAGCTGATGCCGAGATGATAGCAGAGGAGAGTTTGGAGAGCACAGCCCTGGTCCAGGATACTACAGAGGCAGTAGAGTCGGTTCTCGACCGCGACACAGTTGTTAGTGAAGGTGGTACTGATGCCACCTTGTTTGATGCATATCCCTCAGATTCAGAGTCTGATTGGGTAGATTACGTTGATCAGATGCCAGACCTGAGTCCACCTGAGCCTGCAGATGAGGAGGTAGATGCAGAGCAGATCAGAGACAGCACAGTTGAGCAGCTTTCTCCAGATCCAGTTTGCGCGAGTTCGCTTTCTTTCTCCTAGGCAGATTTGGCAGACTTAGCAGCATTGACTCATTTTCTTCCGAAGCCAGAATTGCCAGCGCCCAGCTGTCCAGAGCTGAAGCCGCTCCCTACTTCGCGGAAGTATCGGTTCATTGCGGGCGAGCCTGAGATGTACCCAGTCGTCATCTCTGCCGATCTGACTGGAGAGCAGGAATCCCGTTTGATGGGGGTTCTTGAAAAGAACTGCAAGGCAATCGGATGGAGCGTAGCAGATCTCCATGGGATTAGTCCATCAGTGTGCTCCCACCATATCTATCTCGAGGAAGGAGCGAAGCCGTCGCGTGAGTTCCAGCGGAGACTGAACCCCAACCTGAGAGAGGTTGTGATGAAGGAAATATCAAAATGGTGGAGTGCAGATTTCATTTATCCCATTTCCGACTCCAAGTGGGTCAGCCCCTTGCATGTGGTGCCCAAGAAGATGGGCATCACGACTGTGATCAGTGAGACGGGAGAGGAGATTGCTACACGAGTACCCACCTCTTGGAGGGTCTGTGTTGACTACAGGAGACTCAACCAGGCCACCAAGAAGGACCATTTCCCCCTGCCTTTTATTGACCAGATCATTGAGAGACTGGCAGGGAAGAGCCATTATTGCTTCTTGGATGGGTATTCGGGCTACAACCAGGTGGCCATCGCTCCTGAGGATCAGGAGAAGACCACCTTTACCTGTCCCTTTGGTACATATGCCTTTCGACGCATGCCATTTGGGCTATGCAATGCCCCTGCGACTTTTCAGAGGTACATGCTGTCGATCTTTTCGGACATGGTAGGGGAGTGTTTGGTGGTCTTCATGGACGATTTCTCGGTCTACGGCGACGGATTCGACTCCTGTCATGACTGCCTAGACCGAGTACTCCAGCGATGTATTGAGTACCATTTGGTTCTATCTTGGGAGAAGAGTCACTTCATGGTGACTCAAGGGACGGTGCTTGGCCACATCATCTCCAACAGGGGCATGGAGGTTGATCCGGCCAAGGTTGATGTCATTAGAAAACTCGCACCACCGTCCAATTTGAGGCAGCTATGGTCATTCCTGGGGCACGTTGGATTTTATAGGAGATTTATTCAGGATTTCAGCAGGATAGCCCGACCGTTGACTGACCTCTTGACGAAAGACACCGAGTTCCTTGTCGATGACAAGTGTCTCTCGTCCTTTGCGACTCTTCAGCAGTGTGTGATTGAGGCTCCTGTTCTCCAGCCGCCTGATTGGTCTCTCCCATTCGAGATCATGACGGATGCCTCCGATTTTGCCGTGGGGGTAGTGCTGGGACAGAGGAGGGATGGAGTTCCGTTTGCTATCCACTACGCTAGCCGCACATTAGATTCCGCCCAGCGGAATTACACGGTCACAGAGAAGGAGATGCTAGCCGTAGTGTTCACCCTAGATAAGTTTCGATCTTATATCATTGGATCTAGAGTGACTTTGTACACAGATCACACCGCCATCAGGTACCTCATGGCAAAGAAGGATGCCAAGGCCAGATTGACTAGATGGATCCTTCTACTCCAGGAGTTCGACATTGAGATCAAGGATAAGCCTGGAGTCAAGAATGTAGTGGCGGATCACCTCTCCCGTTTAGAGCAGCCTGAGGAGTCTGAGCAGATTGATCCCATTCGAGATACCTTCCCAGATGAGGCGATCCTTGCTATCGCCTCACTCCCGTGGTACGCCGATATTGTGAACTTTCTCGTTGCTGGGAAAGTCCCACAAGACTGGCCCAGGCAGAGGCTTGAGACCTTCCTTGCGAAGGCCAAGTCCTACCACTGGGAGGATCCCATCCTTTACCACGAAGGAGGGGATAGCGTCTGGCGTCGGTGTATTCCTCAGGAGGTAGCGTCCTCACTTACTGCCACAAGCTTGAGGTAGGAGGACATCATTCTGGGAGGAGAACGTCACAGAAAGTGCTCCAATCCGGCTTGTGGTGGCCTACCCTCTTCAAGGACTCTGATGAGTTCGTGAAGAGGTGTACTGACTGCCAGAGGATGGGCACTTGTGGACAGCGTGATATGATGCCGATGCAACCCATTCATTTCTGTGAGGTTTTTGACGCATGGGGCATCGATTTCATGGGTCCATTCCCTAAGAGTCAGGGATTCGAGTACATTCTGTTGGCCGTTGACTATGTTAGTCGTTGGGTTGAGGCCATCCCCGCCCGAGCCGCTGATGCGAGGACAGTTTGCAGATTTTTGAGGAAGCACATCATCACGCAGTTCGGGGTTCCACGAGTTCTGATTTCTGATGGGGGGTCTCATTTCATCAACGACCAGGTGAAGGCACTTGCTAGCGAGTTCAGTATAGACCATCGTTTTGCCACACCTTACCATCCACAGACGAATGGTCTAGCCGAGGTGTCGAATAGGGAGATCAAGAGTATCTTGCAGAAAGTCGTCTGCCCTGACCGAAAGGATTGGTCACAGCTTTTGGACTTGGTATTGTGGGCATATAGGACGTCTTTCAAGACTCCATTGAGCACATCTCCCTTTCTCCTCGTATATGGCAAGCCGTGCCATTTACCTGTTGAGCTGAGGCACAAGTCACTTTGGGCAGTCACAGATATTCTTATGGATCCAGATGGTGTAGGAAACCAGAGGAGGGCAGAGTTAGCTGCCCTGGAGGAGCTTAGAGATACAGCTTTCTCAAACAGCCTACAGTATAAGGAGAGAGTGAAGGAGTGGCATGATTCTCATATCAGCCACAAGCATTTTGAGATTGGACAGAGAGTATGGCTGTTTGATGTGAGGCTTCGTTTGTTTCCAGGGAAGCTGCAGAGCAAATGGAAGGGACCCAACTTGGTCAGAAAGGTACACGACAATGGTAGCATTGATATAGCCGAGTTGTCTTCTGAGAGTACCTTTCGAGTGAACGGCCAGCGGCTCAAGCCATTTCTAGATCATGAGCCGCGAATCGTTAATGTTGCCCCTATTCATTTTGTGTGAGATGTGGTCTTTGACTCACATCTTTTGCATCTCACGCCTGATTATCACTGTTCTTCCGACTTGTATAGATCCAGTTGTCCATATCATTCCATTCTTTAGTCCCACATCCCTTTTCTCATCTTATGATTATGCTATACTTAGGGTGTACTTTACCATAAGTATAGGGGGGATGTAGGATCTGGGGGTATTCTTTTCATTCTTTCTGCTCCTGTTTTGCTGCCTATACTTAGGGATATTTCACCCTAAGTATAGGGGGGGGGCATACTCTATATCTTCTTCACTCGGATTTCCCTTCATGAACAGCTTGCTATACTTAGGATTAGTTAATCCTAAGTATAGGGGGAAACCACCGAGTCCCTCTCATTCTATTCATTTATTCGTTTATGTACTTAGCCATTCCTTTTCACTTCCCTTTTACTAAGCACGAGTTATGTCTTCTTCATCGCTCTTGATCACTCTGAGGACATCATTCGAGCTAAGTATGGGGGGGTGTGTATATATTTCATATATTCTTTAGCCATAACTCGTACTTTGTGTGAGTGTGTTAATAAATAAAATGGCTAAAAATCACAAAAATTAAAAAATTTTCATGTACATAAACTTCTTTTATCATGCACATACAGAGCTAGTGTACAAAGTATTTTTGTAAAAATGATTTCAAAAATCTTTTGTGTAAAGCTTGTGTAAATATTTTTGTATAAAAATTATGTATATAGTACAAAAATTTTCCAAAATGTTCTGAAAATCAAAAGTTTGCAAAAATCTTGTGTAAATATGTGTAAGGATCTTTTTGCAAAACTTGCACCTCATGCATCATTCATCCATGATTTCAAAACATTTTTCAAAAATTTTGCACGATTGTAAAATTTGTGTAAATAAGCATCTTGTGTACATATGTATATAGTTTTTCTGGATGAGAGTTGACATTTAAACTAAGCCTGGAATTAAATT
The DNA here is from genome assembly GCA_037367405.1 of Ottelia alismoides. Taxonomy (NCBI): domain Eukaryota; kingdom Viridiplantae; phylum Streptophyta; class Magnoliopsida; order Alismatales; family Hydrocharitaceae; genus Ottelia; species Ottelia alismoides. The sequence continues at coordinate 377,341 of JAZKJV010010702.1, read as the reverse complement.
GAGAAATGGAGCTTGAATAAGATCTTAAGCCACCTAACTCTAAGAGGAACCTTATAAGGCTTAGGGTTAAGGCTTTTCAGGTCCATAAGGACTTAATTCTTTGAGTACACTAGGCTATGAGCATATGTCATCTTGATGAGCCTAAGTAGAGCACTTAACAACACACGCATGACTCTTAGAGACAATGTCTTGACTTGCACCAGCACTTTACACATGGCTCTCCAACGATGAGGTGGGGAGCTACATAGCACTTACACTGCATGGAAAGATTCATGGTCATTAGAGTTTCTGTATGTAGACTTGTTCTGATCTGGTTTATTGAGGAGTCTTGCCCATAGATTGGTGGAACTTAGAGGCTGTTGAGTTTTAAGCTTAAGTCTAAATAAGGTTCCGACACATTAATAATCCAAAGATCTGATCAAGCTCCATAATTCAATTTAATGAAGGAAAGTTTAATATTCAACATTGATCCATGTACATTCCCATCTTTTTCTTTCTTTCTTTTTCACTTCTTTTTCAAATAAGTATTTGCTAAGGGACTAGCAAAAGTTAAGTATAGGGGGGTGATGAATACTCATTCATCACTCTTTATTCTTATATTTTAGCTACAAAAACCTTTGCAAATGCATGTAGATGTGTGTAAATACAAATAATTATCAAAAGCATGCATTGTGTAAAAACCTATAATTAGCATGTTTTTGTCCAAAAATAAAAGAATAAAGATTAAAAAGAAAAAGAGGGAAATATTTAAAATAAATATTGAGCAACCTAACCCAAGGGAGGGCTCAGTATGGGCCTGACCGCATAGAAGCCAAAGTAGAGGGAGATAGGGGCTCATGTGTAAATATTTATGTAAATAAAATAAAGATATTTTCCTTACCAAAAATATGCTTGTAAATACTTGTATATATTTATAAAACATAAAAACAAAAGAAAAAGTTAAAAATCAAAAAGAACTAAAACACCCCTTTCATCATGTACATAAACCACTTCTATGTATTTATTTAACCCTATACATAAATGAAATTAATTTCCAAAATTTTTGTAAATAGTCTATGTTATATATTGTAAATAAATAAAATAAAAACAATTAAAATCAAAACCAAATAAAAATAGCAAAATTAAAAATACAACAATACAATGTACATATACCATGTATATAAATGTATATATGTATTTATTTTACTCATGTATATAAATAATAAAAATAAAATAAAAACACCCTTTTATTCCTTATTTTATAATATAAATAAATAAAATATAAAATAGGAATAAAATTGCATTAAAATTATAATTTAAAAATAAAAAATCAAAAACCCTAATTGTGTACATATACCTATATAGTACATACTATGTATATAGCTTATTTTTATTTCCAAAAATTAATTAAAAATAACTAAAAAATAGAAAAAAATAAAATAAAAATGTTTTGTGTTTTGAGTTTTTGCAAATTCGGCCCCTAGCTACCTTTATTTTTCATTTTAAGATCCAGCCACGTGGCCGATTTCCATTGGGTCCTGGGGATGTTGACCGCCCGGTCAACTACCACCCACCCTAGGACCACCTTCTGCGGATGCAAGCGCCCGACCCGATTTCTCAAAATTATACCCGCTTGATCCGACACCCATTTCCCTAAACCCCGGGTCCGAATCCTTAATCGTTCATCCGACATCCTCGCCGGAGCCGCTTCATCGGGATCCGCGCGCTCCTGTGCTTGCCCGGACCCATCTTTCTCAGACCCCTAGCCGTATATAGCTACAGCTCCGCCACTCGATTGCTCATCTTTGGCCATTCGCCTCCTTCACCTGTGAGCTCCAGAGAGACCGCGAGAGTGACAGCTTGCTCCTCGACCTGTCGCAGCGAGGAGAGGAGGAGGACCCATCGATCCGGCGAGCGCAGCCGCCGCAGCTCCGCCACCAGCGTGAGCTCCGAGCCTCGGAGGGAGACGATCCTTGAGGCGACGACTAGGAGCTTCCCCAGCTCCTCCCCAGTCTCTCAGTTCACCCAGGTACCCATTTAGCTCCGCCTTTTCCTTTAATTTCCGTTTACGCCCAAATCGCGCCGCCGCCGCATATCTTCGATTCCGACCATCCCTTCACTCCGCTCGATCATCGGAACCGACCATCGCCTTCGCCATCTCCCCGCGCACCTTCTTCACCCCTCCAGCCAACCCAGCTCGCACAGGAGCTGGGAACCGAGCTCCTCCGTCTACCACCTTCGCCGGAGCTCGCCGCTTCGACCCACCGTTCACCCCCATTTCGCTTAACCGGGTCGAGGCAGTTTGCCCTCAACCCGCGAGTCTCCTGAGCTATTTTGCAGGTGCTACCGGGCCAATCTGAGGGCTTCGATCATTCAGGCCAGGAGGCCCAGCTCCGCCGACCTCGCCCGAGCTCCTCGGAGCTCGGCTCAATCATCGGAGCATCGCAGCAGACGCAGGAGCACTCCAGCTTTCTTCTCCGACTATCAGAGTGCTCCAAGGAGGACCATAGCACACGCCCGAGCCCGGCGAGTCTCGCCGGGCACCTGTTCTTCCTGCATCCTCCATCGCCGTCGGATCAGCCTCCTGCTCCAGGCGCCATCCGGAACGTTCGTTCCTGGAGCCCCCTTTGACGTCAGATCTGAGGAGTCTGATCCCAGCCGTTAGATCGACACGTGGCTCGGCCGTTATCGTTGGATCAGCCTGAGGACACCAGTGCTGGAGTGCCACCTGCCCTCGACCGTTCGAGCAGCCATGTGGTAGCCATCCAGCCCCTCCGCATAATAAAGGGTAATTTACCCTTAGGCCTTGTCTTTACTTTTATTTCGTGTTAGTCCTGTAAATATTAAAGTCAGTTGTTTAGTTTTAGGGCTATTTGCATATTGGACCCTGTGCTTTACTTTATTTGCATTTATACCCCTGCCAATTGTGTACACGTGCATCGACACGTGATATTTTGGTTTATTTGCAATAGAGACCCCTGTAGTTCTGGATGTTATTGAATTAATGAAATGTTTTACTTATTTGCATTTATACCCCTGTGCGTGATTTATTTCCACATGTGCTTTATATCTTGGATTATTTGCAGATATGCGCTTGGACTTCTGGTACTTGTTACCAATAAGCCCTCGGAACTTATTTTTCTTACATTTGGGTCCCTGAGTGCCCCAGGCACGCGCGTGGCGTGTGTTTTGCTGGGTATTTTGCACCAGACCCCCCAGACTATTGGGTATTTGCACTTTGGTCCCTGTGCACAGTGCCCCTTCTTTATTTATGAATAAAATAGCAAATCACCTCCAAATCCAACGAAAATTGGACACATGGCTCCTGCCATGGTGTAAAAGTTTTGTGGATTTTTGAGGACATTTTTGATTTCATTTGATATTTTAAAAAAATTCAAAAACCTTCGTTTTTGCTACTGTCTAACTTGAAAAATCATAAAAAATATTAAAACTCACTTAAAAATTCCACAAAAATTAAGTGCTGGTTGTTTTACTTAGTTTGATTTTCTAGCCAATTTTGGCTATTTTTCATTACTGAAAATCACTAAAAACTTAAAAACACTCAAAAACCTATAAAAATTGTAGTAAATAACTTAAAATCCAAAAACAATAAAATTGGTGCCTAAATTTTCCTCATTTTGTCTTCTTTGTAGGAAAATTACCTCGAGGCCATTTTGTAGTCATAGATATTTTATCCAAGGCTTTTTGGCTTGGCTGGACAGTACCATCTCTTTTAGCTACTGTTTGATTTTTAGAAAATTAAATAAAGATCAGAAAATTCTCAAAAATTCACCAAAAACACAAAAAATATAAAACACATAAAAACATTTTTGTTGGAATTTTTGCTTGACTTTTAGTGCATTTAATAAATTGTTGAATTGTGTGCTTGGTTCTTTTTCTCATTTTCTTAACAAACTAAAAAATCCAAAAAAAATATATAAAGTATTCAAAAACCACCAAAAACATTTTGCTTTTTTATTTTGTCTCTTTTGACTACTTCGTAGGCCGAGAGGCCAACCCGTGCTCCTTGAGTTCGACCCTGGGTGCTATACCAGGTTAATCCAATAGCAGGACCGCTATTTTGGTTTTATCTGATTTCATTGATATTAGTGGTTCATTTTCTTTCTTGATCAAGTGCATCTGAGTGACCGAGGTCGCAACGACCTATTCAGTACCTTTACCATAGTCGCTCGGATTTTCGCTTATCAAGCATCTCTTTCGTCAGATCATTCATTTGGATCTTTTTGGTGTTTTCTTTTTTATCACCTTTTCCTAAGTAGAGTGCTTTGGGAAAAGGAATCTATACATCCTCCTGGTTAGTCTGTACAATCGGAGTATTAGAAGAAGAAGAATTTTTTTTGAAAAACGAGGTGCTTTCTTAAAGTCATCTAAGACAAAAAGATATTAATAAACTATATTTTCTGTTTCTTTTTCGAGTTCTTGTATTTTGTACATATTTTTGTGATTTTCTCTCATCATTACTAGAAACAAAGAATGGTAAAGCAGCTACGTCAGCATTCGGCTTTGGCTGCTCTTCAGCCTTGGTGGCTTCAGCACCACCATCTTAATTATCAAAGGTTGTGGTTTCCGTACCGCCATTAACGTCTTCTACAGACTCGCTTGTATTATCCAATTTGTCCTCCTTGAGCTTAGTAGAGTCTCCACCTACTGGCATCCTACCGCTCCTAAGAGAAATGAAATCAATGTCATCACAGTAAGGATAATTATCACAGAATATCTGTGATTGGAGGGTGGGCTTAGTCAAATCTACCTGTTCTGACTTTCGCTTCAAGTTATTCGGATTCAGCTCTATCTAGGCAGGCAAGGTGGATTTCCCTTTGACTAGGTCAGTGACATGGGTTTTGAACTCATTGATTTCTCGCCTAAAAAATTCCTGTTGATCAGTGATCAAGTTAGCAAGATACTCTAATACTGGGTTATCATGGAAAGGCCCATGAGAGCCGGATGAGTCGCCTCGGTGATATTGAGGCTGCTGCGGAGCTGGATGCTGCTGTGGAGGGTAATGTTGTTGGTACTGAGGCTGATAAGTGTTCTGCCTCCACTGAGGTTGATGATACTGACGAGAATCGGAATGCTACTGTTGATCTCTATCCTACCCCATAGGTGCCCGCAGTGGTTGCTGGGAAGAGGCACGTCCTGTTGACTAATGGAAACCAAGATAATCACGACGAATACCTAGTTGTTGTGGTTGGCTGTAACAAATCTCATTAACCTCAGTTAATGGCTCAGGCATCTCAGAGTATGCCAGGGGCATAGATGCCAAGGGTTGATTGCTTTGATACACCACCATCTGAGTATCAGATGATGGCGTTTGTTGGAGTTATGGGTACGCTGAGGGTTGATGTGTCGGTTCAGAATGAACATGGTATATGTGCTCTACTGGATGCCTCGGAAGTATGCCTCAATCTCGGCTACTTGAGTCAGCTTGTGATCTCGAAGACCAGTTCGAATCAGCATATATTTCTTGAAGGCACATAATCTGTGTCTTCAGATCACTCAAGCATCTCTCAAGCTCGTCAATCTTATCGAGCTTGTCTAGGTTATGACACTTCTTCTCGATTATCTCCATACGATCCTTCTTCTGACAAATGATTCCCAAATTAGCTAATGAGGATTCAAGAAGAATCGAAATAATAGAAGATGGATTCCCTTCAATTTGTACCACTCGAGAATGTTGGTGATAAGTGGGTGGCTTCATATGATTGTAAATCCAAGTCTGGGACATTGTGGTATAGTTCTCTGCCATTTTCTCATAAATGTCCCAATCTCGGTCTTCGTGCATCGAGAAATAAGATCCACCATACGTTGTGTTCACCAGTCCCTGTATCTCTTATGTCAGCCCACTGAAGAAACTCTATACAAGAGCTGGCTTGGAAACTTTGTGATGGGGACATCGATCAATGAACCCTCTAAATCGGTCCAATGCTTTGTGGAACTGCTCGTTCCCAATCTTGGTTAAATTGCTAATCATGTCTCTGGAAGCATTCATTCGACCAAGATGGTAATACTTGTTTAGATATGCAATTCTCAGCTCCTCCCACATCGAACCATATCTCCCTAGGTGTTTCATCCAGTAGGCTACTTGATCAATGAGGGAGAAAGGAAAAGTAGTCAAATTGATTGTATCCTCATTCACATACGCATTATGCACCGTACTATAGATCAACTCGAACCCCTGAAGGTGTAGGTGTGGCTCCTCAGTAGAAATCCCATGAAACTTGGGCAACAACTGGATGGTCTGAGGATGGAACTCAAAGTTCCTGTGAATGACAGGGAGATAGATCCACCAATGAGTCATAGTCACTCTAGGGTTGTAGAGCTATTGCATCGTGCGGTTCTGATCCAGTGGTGGTCTCTCTGCTCTATCAGGTTGCTCTTAATCCTTAGCATTGGGGTTATCATCTCTTGGGTTCTCAGCTACTGGCTGGTCTCGTAGCACTCTCAGTTGAGTCAGCTAGGCTCTGGCATCATTCATAAGTGTTTGCTCCCTAATCTGATTCTGCATTATCTCAAGGAAAGCAAGTAGTACGTTGTTGATTACAACCTGATCAATGACTATAGATGTGGTCTACGATCCTTCGTCAACCATGTCCTTTGTAAAGGAGAAATAATCTAGGTCTTGCTTGATCAGATCAATAAGTAACTACTGATGATCTTCTGTAGCTGGAGGTGATGATGAATGAAAATGAGTAGGAGAAGAAATCAATGATGAGCTTCCAGGGTTAGAGTTATGCCTGTAAGTAGTAACTCAAGTAGATCTCGATTTTGGATGAGAGACATCTCGAACCGATCTGGATGAATGGGTAGGTTTGTGAGAGTGGATCAGTCAGAGTCAAACAAAGTGATTGCCTTTCGATCATCTTCATAATTTTGTTGATCAAGATCTTAGATGATTAGACTCACACCACAATCAAACGCAAAGCAAACCCCAAGTTCACCAACGCAACCCTGGTGATGACCATAAGAGTTCGACCGGTTATCTTGTCAATTTTATGGTTGCTTGGCAAACAATCTTCTCACAGATTAGCAAGATCAGATAGGTGCACGAAACTTCTACGCCGTACTGTCGCGAATTCTCACCAGAAATCACCTACTCTTAGCCAGTAATTGAGGTAAATAAGGACCATTTCCGGCTACTCATGTTACTTGAGGACGGAGTCTTAAGCAATGTCCTCTAAATCTTCCACTCTACTAAGTAAACTCGGACCATTTCCACCTACCTGAGCGTACCCATCGAAGATAAGGTGATTAAAAGCGTGATCTAAGTAGTAGTTCAAAAGAAGTTCAGACTCTGGCTCTACCTTGGGGGTTATCTCTCACTCACCGAATCTAGAGACTGTACCTGCGATGCAATTTCGAGGGTGCTCTCCTAAGACAAGTGGAGTCCTTATGTTTATTTTAAGTCAGATAGAATTAGCAGTCCCTGTTTTAATTTCTGACATTCACTTTTTTCGATATTTTCAGTGAAATTGTCAAAAGTTTTTTTCTTTTTAGGTTCGTCCCTAGATATAAGCACCTAGATGTTGTACCCTAAGTAAGTATCTAATCTACGGTGCGCAGAGAAAAGGAAAAATCAAAAATCCAAACAAGCACCTATCTCGAAAAGCTGCAGGAAACTGTCGAGAAAATCATGAGCGAAAAGTCGCAGTTGGTGCCCTACTCCCCTAGGAGTACAACTCTAATGAAACAGACCTCGAGAAGTAGAGAGAGAGAGAGAGGTACAAGTCAGGATACCCTGAAGGGGCCCCTTCCAACGAACAATTTTTTTATTACAAGAAACTAAACTAATCGGCTTTGTGGTTCTCAACTGTGCCACTCAACCTGTGCTGCACAAAATAGAAACAAAAGGCCGTGAGGTTAGAAAATCAAATGGCAAAAAGAGAAACCATAAACCTAGGTCTACGGCTACCCTAGTGATGCCTCATCGGCAATGGCGCCATCTGAAAAATGCATCACCTGATCAGTTTCTAAACCTAAAAAAGAATTAGAGAAAAAGATTTCACGGTTTGTATCGATCAGGTGAGTTCTACCAGAAAAGATTTAGGATTAGTTAATCTTCTTTTAATTTACTTATACTCCTAAACTTAAGTGTATAATGGTTAAGCACAAGAGTGTCAAACTCAGGGAGGCAAACTGTTATTAACCTAGAGATAAAATATAGAAAAACATAGGTGAAATAAGGTTTCCTAATTTTTTTTTTATTTTTAAGAATTTTTCATATTTTTATTTGAAATTTAATATTATTTTTTGATTTTTATATATATTTAAAGCTTGTTTAAGGTGTTTGAGGATTTTGGTTTATTTTTATAGTAAAAGACTTTTTATTGAAAACTGTGATATTTTTCTGATTTTTAAGATTGAAAAATAAAGGAAAATGTTTTTATTTTATTTTTAATTGAAAGTAGATGAAATTATCTTTAAAATGATATGCTATGCGTTTTTAGGTGATTTTTAATAAAATAGTAATGAATTTTTTCAGTTTTTAATGGATTTTAATATTTACTTTCATTTTCTTTTCTGTTTATTATGTATAATATGGTAAAATATGTTATAAGTAGTTTTTATAAATTTTTAGAAACTTTTTTTTATGTTTTTTAAGTGATTTTAAAGTTTGTTGCATTTTTTAACGTTTTAATGATTTATTTAATGTTAAAAGGTGTTTTTTATTTAGAAATTGTGATTTTTATACTATATATTGTATAATACTAGTTATAATATGTATTTTTATTGTATTTTTGTATTATATATATTTTTTATTATGTACAAGGGTATGGATAGTATATCATATACAGTAACAGGGGTATAAATGTAATTCCCTAGAACTATGGGGCGTGCGTAGAATATATGCAGAAAGAAAGGTTGTTCTGCGCAATTGTTTAGTAAGAACGTGCACCTGCACGTGAGTCCTTCGAGCTCAGGACCTGTTTGTGATAAGGCAAACGTCCGAGGATTTGGTAGCGATTTGCACAGAATATCTCGACGTCACGAGCTAGACACATGAGGCGAGTCAGCGGTGGGCGGCATGACTTTAAATTCTAACTTGTGGCTCGTTATCGCCCCTTGGATAGAATCTAATCCAAGGGCTCATGTATAATCAGGGACACACCCTTTGTTCTCCCCTCTTTTGCAAGCAACGATGCTCGAATCGGGAAGGAGGTGAAGCTACAAAACCGATTGTGATTCTCGATCCGGAATTATTCGATTGGTTCTCCATGTTTGGTTGCTTGACTCGAATCTCCTGATGAAGTGGATGTTCCACCGGTTCTCTGATCGACTCCAAAATCGTTGAGCTTAAGGTGTTCGCGACTGATCTTCGTGGATGCGATGATGATGGTTCGAACCAACAATACGGTGATGTGGATGTTCGTGGGTGGCGTCTGTTCGGGCTAAGGTTGAGATGCGGATGGGATTAGTAAAAACTGATCCGATCATAGCGGTTATTGATATGGTCGTTCATGTGTGAATCAACTCTAGATCCCTGCTCAAGGTACTCGATTTGATCAAGAACTTGTCACAGAATTCCAGATGAAGATTGATGCTTCAGGACCTTTGATTATGCCTGATCAAATCTGCAAATGTTATAATGACTCGAGGTGATCTTCGATCCAAAGTTATAAAGAAAAGGTGAATGGGAAGCTCAATCGAAGGCGGAAGATAAAGCTTAGGCTCTGACATGAACTCGTCGAAGACGAGCAGAAATGTAAGATAGCAATGTAGTGGGGTGAATTGTATGAGATGACGATGTTGATAAATGGATTTTGTGTCGACTTGGTCGGATAATATAGAGTAATGGAAAACAGAAGAGAAGAAACTGAGATATAGATAATGGAGGAAGAGAATAGATGAGGAGAAGGAAAGCTAACATAGAATGAATGAAGCGGATACGGTCACCTGTGGAAGTGAAACTCGACAGAGCTCCACTAGATGATGGCCTCAATGCGGTGGCATGCATGGAGGCTCCTCGTGGCGGAGCAGGGCTGCGTCAACAACTAGATCTCGCTGGACACCTCCTTCTACCTCGCTCAACGGCAAGAGTGGAACGATTGTTGCTCCCTCTTTCTCCAGAGCGGTGGGAGTGGTAGTGAAAAATGCTGGATGATGGATTTTGGGGACTCGAAGGTCTAATATAGATGAGGGAAGATACCGTCACCGGAGATTGTGATGGGAATGGTAGGCGGTCGGAGAACGGGCGGCCAATGGTCGATCGTTAATCGGTTGGGCGACGGTTGACGGAAGGGGAGGGAGGAGATGGGTTGGAGGAAGAAGACGATGGAGGAAAGAAGAAAGGAAAGTGAAAGTAAGACAGAAGGGGAAAAGAGGAGAGAGCAAATAAAATAATAAAATTAAAATAAATTAATATAGTTAATAATATAATTACTAAGTACATTAGTTTAATTATTAATATACTAATTTGTAATTAACTTAATAAATAATAATTAAATGTGGTTAATCATTTATTTAATAAATAAATTAAATAGTTAAGTATACAATTAAGTAATTAAGTATTAAATAAATAAATAAATAGTTAAAAGATATCTAAATAATTAATTAAATTACAATTTTTATTTAGTAAAGTATAAATAAATTATATAAATTAATCTTTATAAAATAATAATATATTATGATACATTGTACAATAAACCAATAAGGACCCAAAAACCACGTTTTTTGTATTCTCCGATTTTAGCGAAATTGGTGTCATTTTAAAAATAATTGAATAATATAATGTTTAGAACCGAGTTTGTACAATTCGGAGTTCATACGACCGAGTTATGAGGCCCGAAAATTTAGGTAGCGGATTCGTGCCTTATATTTTATTGGTATTTTTACTTAGTTTTATTTTTATATATTGATATATATTTAAAAAAATTAGAATAGAAATTAAGTTAATCAGATTTATGGTTATTTAATTAAAAATTAGGGAAAATTCTACATATAGTATAAATAGACAATGTGTCCCAAACGTCAAAACTGACCGATTTTATTACAATATTTTTTGGATATATTTAATAAATAGTACTAAGTATAAAAAATATTTTAAAGTGAGTTTGGTCCGTTTGTTGTTTTCTATAAATAGTTATGAAACTCGGAAGTCGGCTTTTGCAGCTTTTACAGATCATTACGGTTATTTATTTTTGTGTCATTATATTTTTTTGATATTTTTTATAAAATAACATATATTTTTGTGAAGAACTTTTATAAAAGAAGTATTTTAGTTTGAGATTGTCTTGATGATAAATAGAATAGGTGAAGTACTTACATGGTATATGGGTAATTTATATTTTTGGTCTTGATTTTCTTAGTATTTGTATAAGTTAAGATCCTTCTATCCCCTCTACTTATTTCTTTTGTCAACGCAGTCAATATTGACCTAGTCTCGAAGTTAGGATCAATCTGTATATATTTCATATTTACAACCTTCTTTTTTTATTTTTCCTTTTCTCTTTATTCCTTTATTTTGGGTAAAATAAGTTTTAAATATATAATATTATTTTTTGTCGTTAGAATGATAATTAAATGGAATTAGTGATTTACATGTATTTTACCAAGGATTTTTGCCAAAATGAAAGAATAAAGACAATGATCACGGGTTCATCATTCACCTGGAGCCTCGTCATAGTTTTTCATGTTTTGTCACCTTTATTTTATTTTGTTTCTCATGTTTGATGCTTTTCACCTTTATTTTCATTTATTTTTCGTGATTGAAGCCCCTAGATTTAGACTTTCTTCAATCAGTAACATCAATGACCAACTAGGGTAATGGATAGGATTATGCTTTCATTATGACCCTAATCAATCAATGCAGATAACGGTAAAATTAATCAAACCACTAATTAATCAAGCAGTTAAGATGAGCAATTTTGCTACTTTTATTAACCTGGTATAACGACCAAGGTCAAACTCAAGGAGCACAATTAAGCACTAAGTAAAATTTGAAAATCAAAGGATTTTTATTATATTTTTAGTTGTTATTTTTTACCATATTTATAATTTTTCAAACAAGTCAACTAAGAGTAAAATGCATAAGCCTTTTTTTTATTTTTCAAAAATGTCAAAATTATTCAGAAAAATGAAGTAAAAATAATTTTGAGTTTTATATATTTTATAGAGTTTTTCAGAATTTTTGGGAAATTTTCAGATGTTTTTATGATTTTCTAGATATCAAACATTGACAACATAAATAAACAGTATATGGCCAAGTATATTTTCCACTTTTAAAATAGATAAAAAGCTCAAAACATCTAGATAGTATTTTTCTCAAAAACTATGAAAAAATATCTAAAATAGGAACTTAAAATGTTTTTTTGGATTTTTTTGATTTTATATGGTTTTTATAAGTTTTCGAGTATTTCGCAAATTTTTTGTTTTTATATGGTATTTTCAACAAATTTTATAAAAATGATAAAGATAATAAAATACAACTACAGATATTTTTGTGGATATTTTGAAGAATTTTTCTAAATTTTATGATTTCATAAGGCAAACATGGAATTTATCTATTGTTTTTAATTTTTAATAATACTAAAACTAATTAATTTGCAGCCAAAATTTATGCTAGTAAGCACAACAAAGCACGAAGCGAATGTGATTTTAAGGAAATTTTTGGCAACAAGTTGATATTTATTGCAATAGTTAAAGGAATAGTAAAAAGCTGTAATGCATGCAACTATGCGTAATTACTTTAAGTTTCATGGCCAAATGATAACCGGCAAAAAAAGGGTGCATAATGCAAAAAGCCTAGCAAACACATGCACACTCACATGACCAAACATACATGGGTATATATGCAATTAATCATAATATTTCATTCTTTAAATAGCCAGTTCAAAGTACAAGGTGGATACTGCAAATATCCCTAACAACACGTAAAGCACAACGTGGATGCATCTCGATTGGACTAAAGTGCAAATAAAGAAAACACACGGCCCTTAATGCATAACGTTTTAACTATTTGTTACAGTTACTGTATTAAAATGAAATGTGATGAAGGGAAAGGGTCCGAGTGAAATATATCCATCTTGGTGGGGTAGACGCGTGCTGCTGCTTAGATCTGATGGTTCTGGCACGACACAAACAAATAACTGGGGGAGATCTACTTATAATGAGTGGTCATGATTTGCTGATACTGGTTCCATGATGTGTGGCTGGGTTTAGTCCTCTTGATAATCGGATGATCAGGGGAGTCTACGAAAGGGACACATGCGATTAGAACTAGGAGAGAGGCATTGGGAAGAAGTAGGAAGAACTCGCTTCTGACAAGTTTTGGATGGCAATTGCACATGCTTCCAACTACATCTGAGGTTTCTCAGATGGGAAACACGTCGTTGGTGGTTGTCCGTAGTTGTTGGGATGCTCAATAGGGTCCAAGACTTTGAGATGAGTCCTGGAGAGGCTGAGGGTTCCTGGAGCTTCCTGAACTTAAGTGCTAGTGCAAAATAACCTCTGGGGGAGGTTGTCTTCGGTCCCAGTCCTGCACAAGATGGTATTCTCAGAGAAAAAACTCAAGAGAAGCGTTAAAGTCTAAATGAACAAAGAGAGATGTGGACGGTTCATGTCCTGTGTCGAATGTAGGAATATGCCTAATATTCGACCCAACCCGATGGTTGGATCGATGATTAGGGTGTGGAACTAGATGAAGAAGCAAAGTACGGAGTGTGTAAGATGTGTATCTGGTCGGAGTGGACGATCGATCAAGTGAAAAAGATGATGTAGGTGCTCTACGAAGGATGAAAGAATCACACTTAAAATGAGCAACCATGATCTGGCAATTATACCTTTGAGTGTGTGACGTCGCCTAGGGTGGAGAAGAAGGGCCTCCTGGGTCAGAGCCTCGCTGGAGCAGCGTAGACAGAGGTTAATCTCCATGTGGTGGAGCATAACGGAGATGTCCGATAGGGCTCGTTTGCGTCTAAGCCCTCCATGCTAGCACTCTCGCACTACTGTCACTTTCGGAAAGGAGCATGGGACAATGGAGGTTGTGGAGCAGCCAAAGATGGAAGGAATGGAAGTGATGAAGGGGCTTTATATAGACATTCCATGTTCGAGAAGGATTGGTTGAAAGCATGCGAACGAAGGTGCATATCATGAGGATGATGTTCGAGAAAAGATTAGGGACCGTGATGATTAATTGAGGTAATGGAGTGAGGGAAAAGTCGGTCAGGACGTAAGAATTGAGTGAAGGCAGTGATGAACCTGACCTGCAAAAAAGAAGAAGGGTGGGACCTGTTGATCAGAGTCAACAATCCCTGGTAGACAAATAGGAAATGGCGCAGAGTGGAGACAAAATAGACTACGTGACAAAAAAGGGAAAATAAGAGAAAATAAATTAGAAATAAAATAGTAAATGATTTTTAAATAAAAATGAATAAAACAAAAAATGTTAATTTTCAAACAATTTTTCAATAATTTTTAATTATTTCCATGAAATCAAATATACAGTATATGTTGCATTTGGTATTATACACAGGTCTAGCATACCTATATATTTTATTTTAATTTTTTTTACAAAAATTTCTTTTATTTTATATTGTATTTATTTACAAAATAATTTAAAGAGTATGAACTAAATTTTGTTTGATTTTTTCAAATTAAATAAAAGTATTAAACAAATAGGTATTATATACAATATACAGGAGTGTGGTTGCTATACAATGAATTTTTTATTTTATTTTTTATTTATTTCGTGTTTTATAATTTTTATTTTTATATTAAGAGTATCTAAAAGTGTTCAAAATACAATATGCATAAATTATGAATTAAAATAATTAAAATATAGGTATTTAGAAGCATACGTACTATGTAGATATACAGTGCAGCCAAAAAGCAATTTTTTACCTCACAACTCCAAAATTTTTGGAGCCACCCTTATTCGAAAGATAATGTAATTTAGAGTCCAATAAAGATAATTATGGAAGAATTTGAGTTCATATGGAGCCAGAATTGATATTTTAAATGTTATGTCGCTCTTTATGAGTGGTATTATTTGTATTATGTACATCAAATCAAGTTGCAATTATTGTTGTTAACAAAAAAAATTACATGTTTTATTAAAAAATAATTTATTTTGAGGTCTTTTTACTGATGAATAAAATAGAATAATTGATATATACATAGAATGCATGGTGGTGAATATACATGGACCCTATCTCCCCCTAGGTTATTCCTTATCATTCAGGTCAATAATTTACCTTGTCTTGTGGTTTGGGTCGGTCTGTACTTACTACATAATTATACCCTTCCTTTTTTCTTTTTATCTCTATTCTTTTATTTTTTAAAAAAATTTGCTAATTATTCATCATTAGCAATAGTATGTACAATAATTTATTCAATTTACACATATTCACAGATATTTTTACTAAAGAATATGTATAAAATAAAAGAATAAAGAACGAGAATCGTAGAATCATCATCACCCCCATATTCCTTACCTTTTCTAGTCCCTTAACAAACACTTATTTGAAAAAGAAGTGAAACAAAAAGAAAAAAAAGGAAGAATCAAAGTTGATTATTAAACTTATCTTCATAAAATTAGAGTATGGAGCACAGTCAAACCTTTAGATTATTAATTTAGAATAACATTATTGGGAAATAGGTTTCGAATTAAGAACCTTCAAGTTCCGCAATTCTATGATCAGGTCTCCTTAACAAACATGTCAGAACAAGTCTACATACGCAAACTCTAATTACTATGACTCTTTCCTTGTATCGTGTAAGTGATATGTATCTCCCCACCTCAAAAATGGCAAAGAAACAACCTCCCTCAACAAGGTAACTAATCCCCCAGTCTAGCAACTCTTTCCTCGAGGAGCAGGGTATTCCCTTATAAGTTCAAGTCAAACCAGCTCAAGAAGAGGAGAAAAGGAGAGAATGGACCATGACCAGTGTAGCCATGTTTCCCTTGGAGCTGAACTAGCGTAGCTAAGTCTCCAATAGTAAGCTTCCAAGAGACGAGATGGTGTAGTAAATAAGCTTTGCTTATTCAACTATATACACTCTGGTAGGCATTTTATTTTCCATAAAGCCTATCCCCTTTTTTGGAGTTTTCGTATTTTTATACCTTTTTTATGGCATATATACAACATATCTACAAGGTGCATCATAACATAAGGAATTTTTCTTCTTGATCCAGTAGACTATCCCTCTTTTGAAGATTTACTGCAACCCACAACATCCTATCGTTAGACCTCAATACTACTAGACTAGGTCAAGGTGCGCATCCCCCCTAGAGGAGGATGGGAGGTTCTTGCTAGATGTACTACCCTCGTATGCTACTCCAAGCCAAAGGATTCTGCCTCCTTACCACCTTATCCGTGTTGAACTACATGTAAGGTGTGTCTCCAAGTCAAGCCATTGTCGTTGAGAGTCATGCATGCATTGTTAAATATTCAACTTAGGCTAATTTAGATGACATGCAAACATAGCCTAGTGAACTCAAAGAATTAAGTCTCTATGGACCTGAAAATTCTTAACCCCAAATCCTATAAGGATCCTATGATGTTTAGTGGATTAATGTCTTAATCAAGCACCATTCTCCCATTTTAATCTAGACTAGTTTAAATGTCAACTATGATTCTGAAGAATGCATATGCAAATATTTACAAAAACTCCTTTTGGTGGGAATGTTTCAAACTACGAAAATATTTATGAAAATTTTAATTTTCAAAATTTTAGGTATTTTTCAAAAAGTAAAAGAAAAGTTTCATAAAGATGTATACATATTTACAACAGGGTTTCAGTTACAGGTTTTATATATAAATGGATTTTATTTACAAGATCTTATACATGCTTTATTAAGGATACTTCTATCCAAAGAATTCGGGCATAGATTATGGATTTTAATATACTTATATATACAAGTGGTTTTCAAGCCCCATAAGTTATTTCCCATGTGACAATAGTTTTCCAAACTTTTTTCAAAATGTTTTTCAAAATATTTTCAAAATTATTTTTACAAATATGTACAAACAATTTTATAAAAGTTTTTTTGCAAACATTTTATTTTTGCACAAAATTTTATACAACATACCTAATTTTACTACAAAAAATAATTTAAAATTTTTTTACAAACAAAGTATTTTTATAAATGTTTTAACGACATTTGTACAAAAATAGTTTTTTTTAAAAGTTTTTATAAGTAATTTTTAAAATGAGTTTTTGAAAACATTTTTATTCATGTTTTATAAATAAACACATATAGTACGAGTTATGGCTAAAGTATATATACAATATATATGACACTCCCATATACTTAGCTCGAACGATGTCGTCGATGCATTAAGAGAGCGATTAAGGAAGACATAACTCGTGATGAGCATAGAGAAGTGAAAGAATCCTATACTGCAATGGCTCAAAAGAATGAAAGAATAAAATAAATAGAAGTCGGTGATTCCCCTATACTTAAGATCAAGTAAACTTAAGTGTAGAATATTGTACACAAAGAGGAACATCGAGGAATATAATGTAAAGATATTACTCCCCCTATACTTAGGGAAAGATATCCCAAAGTGCAAGAAACAAAATAGAGGTAATAGAAGAATGAATAATCACAGGTCTAATACCCCTTATACTTAGGATAAAGTGCATCCTAAGTACAAAAACATCATAAGAGACCGAGGTATTAAATAGAATGAATGATTGATATGACAATATGAATATATACATAAGCGAAGTAGAAGTGAAAATAAGGTATGCGATTCAGGTGATGTGAATCAAGGAACACATCTCATACAAGATGAATGGGGGCAACATCAATGGTCACTGGATCATGACAAAGATATGGCTTAAGGCGCTCACCGTTAACTTGAAAGGTCGACATAGAAGACAACTCAGATATATCAATGCTACCGTTGTTGTACACCTTTCTAATGAAGTATGGTCCTTTTTATTTACTCTGTAATTTCCCTGGAAATAATATTAACCTTGCATCAAATAGCTATACTTTCTGATTGGGCTCAAATTGCTTGTGGATGATGTGAGAATCATGCCCTATCTTCACTGTCCTTATATTGTACGCTACTTGAGATAGGTGTATCCCTCAACTCCCCCACAACTGCCAATTCTGCTTTCATCTGATGTCCTATACTTTCGGGATCCAATCTCAATGACCGCCCATAGTGACTTATGCTTAGTCACCATTGGTAAGTGGCATGGCTTGCCATAAACAAGTCAGAAAGGAGATGTTCCCAACGGCATCTTAAAGGAGGTTCTATAAGCCTACAAGACCGAGTAAAAAAGTTATGATCGATCTTTTCAGTCTGGGTGGACAACCTTCTACAAAATAGTCTTAATCTCCCTATTTGAAACCGCAGCAAGGCCACTCGTTTGTGGATGATATGTCATGGTAACTCTATTGTCTATGCTGAACTTTTTAGCAAGGGCCTTACCTTATCGTTGATAAAATGAGTTCTCTTATCAGAAATCAAAACTCTAGGTACCTCGAACCGTGATATGATATTCTTCCTAAAAAATTTACAAATAGTCTTTGCATCTGTAGCTCAGGCGGGGATGGCCTCAACCCAACAACTCACATAATCCATAACCAACAAAATGTACTCAAATCCCTGACTCTCAAGTAATGAACCCATGAAATTGGTGCCCCATGCATCAGAAACTGCACAAAAGTGAATTGGTTGCATCGACATCATATCTCTCTGTCCACAAGTGCCCATCCTATGACATCAAGTACACTTCTTTATGAACTCATCGGGATCCTTGAAGAGGGAAGGACACAAATGGCCAGATTGGATAAACTTGTGTGTCGTCTATCTCCCAGAGTGATGTCTTCCTGCCTCAAGCTTGTGGCAATAGGTGAGGATACAATGGTGCTCCTCTTGAGGAATGCACTGAAACCAGACACTATCTCGTCCTCCATGGTAAAGGATGGGATCCTCCCAACTATATGACTTGGCCTTCGCAAGGTAGGTCTCAAGTCATTGCCTAAGCCAACCTTGTGGAACTTTCTTGGTAATAAGATGGTTCACAATTCAGTGTGCCATTGGAGCAAGGTGATAGAAAGAATCGCCTCATTTTGAAATGTCTTAGTTTTAGATGCGGTCATATCAGAATCCTCAATATGCTCTAATCAAGAGACGTGATTTGCCACCACATTCTTGACTCCACGTTTATCCTAAATCACAATACCAACTCATGGTGTAGAAGGATCCATCTAGTCAATCTATCTTTGGCATCCTTCTTGACCATTATGTACTAGATGGTGGTGTGATATGTATAAATAGTCACTCTAGATCCAAGAATACGATCGAAACTTATCTAGAGCAAATAATACAATTAGCATCTCCTTCTCAGTCACACTGTAGTTCCGCTAAGAAGCATCTAAAATCTAGCTAGAGTAATGTATGGCAAATGACACATTATCCCTCCTCTATCCAAGAACAGACCCTACGGCAAAATCGGATGCATCCATCATGATCTCAAATGGGAGAGACCAAGCCGGTGGCTGAAGGACATGATCCTACACAAGTAGATTCTTGAGAGTCTCAACAGAGGAAAAGCACTTATCATATACAAGGAACTCAGTATCATTCATGAGCAAATAAGTTAGCGGTCGAGCAATCTGACTAAAGTCCTGTTCGAATTGTCGGTAGAAATTGACATGCCTCAGAAAAGATTGCAACTATCTTAAATTGGATGGTGGGGTGAGCTTATTGATGATATCCACCTTGGCCGGATCAACCTCCATTCCTTTGTTGGAGACATTGTGACCAAGGACCACCCCTTGAGTCATCATCAAATGACTCTTCTCGCAAGATTAGACTAGGTGGACCTCAATGCAACGTGGAAGCACTCGATCTAGGAAAGCAAGAAAAGCATCAAACCCATAGCTATAGATCAAAAAGTCATCCATGAAGACCTTTAAACAGTTGCCCACCATGTTTGAGAAGATGGAAAGCATACACCTTTGGAATGTATCCTTGATATTACATAATCCAAAGGGCATCTGTCTCAAAGCATACGTTCCGAACGGACATGTGAATGCCATTTTTTCTTGGTCTTCGAGTGTTTTGGCCACCTGATTGTATCCCGAGAACCCTTAAGAAAGTAGTAGTGATTCTTACCAGCTAACCTCTCGATGATCTGATCAATAAATAGAAGTGGGAAGTGATCCTTCTTAGTGTCCTGATTCAATTGTATGTAGTCCACACAAACCCTCCAAGAAGTGGGTACTAAGATAGTTATCTCCTCTCCAGACTCATTCACAACTGTAGTGATACCCGTCTTCTTGGGTACCCCATGTAACATACTAATCCATTTGGAGTTGGAGATGGGTAGATAAAATCAGTGCTCCACCACTTAAACATTTCCTTCATGACTAACGGTGTCGTTGCGACCCAAATAAATGATTCGGGTTCAATGTTGACATGCCTGATCGACTTGGGTTAAGTATGAAATAACGATGTCGTTGTGACCCAAATCAATGAAGCGGTCAATGTGAAAAATCAAATCACTAAGATATAAAATAATCAATGTAAGCGATTTCGCTACTTCTATTTACATGGTATAGCGACCATGTTCAAACACAAGGAGCACAATTAAAAGCTATGTAGTGTGATTTCATGAATAAACAGAATCTTAGTGGTTTTTTATTTTCAAAATAAGGACAATAAGGACAAAGAATAGAAGGCTTACTCATTCTCTTTTTGCATTTTTCTAACAAGTAAAAAACACTTAGAAAATTGAAAAAAAATAATTTTTTATTTTTTAAGTTTTATATTATTTTTAGTAATTTTGTAGCTTTTTCAAATGTTTTTATAATTTTTTAAAAATCAAACAGTGATAAAAATAACAAACACTACACACCCTAGAGAATTTTGCAAAAAAAATAATTAGATTGGCAACATCCTGGATGGATTTTTATGATAAAATAGAAGTAAAGACCTACAAATAGATGTTGAAATCAATATTTTCGGATTTTTATATAATTTTATACATTTTTTATATTTTTTAAGTGTTTTGCAATTTTTTAT
The DNA here is from genome assembly GCA_037367405.1 of Ottelia alismoides. Taxonomy (NCBI): domain Eukaryota; kingdom Viridiplantae; phylum Streptophyta; class Magnoliopsida; order Alismatales; family Hydrocharitaceae; genus Ottelia; species Ottelia alismoides. The sequence continues at coordinate 356,357 of JAZKJV010010702.1, read as the reverse complement.
AGTTTTTATAAGGTACTTTCAAAAAAATATTACTAGAGATACACTATACTAAAAGACAACTACTCTAATTTTTATGGAATTTTTAAATGATTTTTCGAATTTGTATAATTTTCACGAAATAAAAGGACACCTTTCTAAGGGTTTTTGAATTTTTTATAATATAAATAAAATGAAATTGGAAAACAAAACTAATCACGCAAATGTCGAGCGAGCAAGTGTTATGCATTATTTTTGTAGAATTTTTAGGGTTAATTTGCTATTTATTGGATCAAATAAAACACATGTAATTAAAAACATTTTACAGGGACCTTGCTGCAAATAAGTTAAGTTCCGAGGTCTAGCAATTAACAAGTCAACAAAGCTCATGGGATTCTATGAAATTTATCTACAAAGGTCATGTGCAACACATGGTTTACAACTCATAGGGGTATAAGTGCAAATACCAAACATAAACTTCATTCCATAACCAACAAAAAGCTGAAGGTATGATATGTAAATAACCCAAAATAAGCGTACAGACGCAAATGACTCAGACTTGACTGACTAAAGTGCAAATATAAAAACTAGAGGGTCGAAACTATAAATATTCTTAACTACACTTTTTATTCTCTAGACTAAAGAAAAATGAAATAAACAACAGGGTAAAAGGAAAAGTATACATTTATAGACATATGATTGGTGCATGGAGGGCTTTGACGACTCTGATAATCTCTTGGAAAAGGATCTGACGGCTCTGATGTTGTTGGGGAAGTGCAACTCTTATTTTTTATGCTAGTATGGATCTGACAACTAACAAAGCCAGCGATGACGTGCAGCTCGAATGTATTACGATTAGATTCGACCGTTATTAGTTAGGCTAGATATAACAGTTCATATCAAATCTGCAGAAGATGGGTAATCTGACGATAATAAAGGGTGCTGGATGAGCTGGGCTCAGGCAAACTTCAATCGCGCATGAAGGGAGATATGCTACTTCGATGAAGAGGATGAAGGGTCCAATACTATCATGGAAGTACTCTGCATTAAATAGCAGTTCTGATGGATGGACTGATGATCAGATGGTCAATATAGTGGAGCTCCGCCAGGAGCTGCTTTGCTTGAGCAGTTGGGACACAAATTGGGTCGCCTTGCACTCTTAAACGTGCAGATAAACTCCAGGCTCGAAGACCAAGCTTTGGCCAATGTTATTTTGCAAAAGAAACATGAGAAGCGTTGGTGGATGAGGATCTACCTCCGACAGTCATGGAGGAAGGTGGTACAGGCTTGATCTCGCTCTATGTGCAAGACTCAAGGGGATCAGGTTGTGCTAAGAGGTGAAGCGTGAACTGGAGTATCAATATGTGTAGGGTGGAGTGCAGAACAGAGCTTTAGATCCAGTGGTCGGAGCAAACAAAGTGGTGGCAAAGTAGATGTACTTAATTCAAAGGGGGCAGAAAATGTGAATGAGATAAAGAATACCTGAAGATTCTGATGTGCTAAGGGACTTCAAGCGATGCGGGCGGCGAGGTTATAGCCTCAACCAAGTTGTGGAAGGTCGGGAGGATTGTCGTGGTGGAGAGCTCCGACCATGAGCTTAACTGCACTTAAATGACCACTAAATAGAGCTCCAAATGTCTCTCCAGGAAGCTGTCACTCAGCTGGATGTAGCTAGGGGGAAAGAGGGTGGCGAGGAATAATCTACTGAGCTCAGGAGGTGGAGAAGACATTTTATAGGGGAACGCTTGGGATCGGAGGATTCAAAGAAAACCTAGCGTGATCTGGATGCACCTAGGGATCCATGAGGATCATAGATCATGGGAGTGTAATCGGGCACATGAATCAAGGAAAAAGGAGGTCAGGATTGAGCGAGACAAATCGGAGAAACCAACTCTCGTGAATAGAAGTTGGGTCGAATGGGTTGAGGGAAAAGGTTGATCGGAGTCAACATTCTAATGTGGACGAATCAGAATTCAGGATTTACAAAATAAAACAATATTAAATATAAAATAGTAAATGATTTTTAAAGTGAATAAAATGAAAAATGTTCATTATTTTGTAAGCTATTTTCTGTGATTTTTAATTATATTTATAAATAGAAAGGGTATATAAAATATAATGTATTATACATGGATATAATCTACCTATATATAATTTACATGCATTTATATTTTATTTTTTTTACACAAATATATTTATTTAATATTTTATTTAGTTGCAAAATAAATTTAAGGAATATAAAATAGTTTTTTTATTTTGTAAATTAGTTGAGGGTGTTAAATAAGTAGGTATTGTATACATTATACATACATGTGGCATTTGTACAATGAATTATGGATTTTATTTTTAAATATTTTTTCTTTTTTCTTTTTATTTTATTTTTATATTATTATTAGGTCTATATACAAGTGTTCAAAAATAATATGGTATTCGCATAATGTAAAATAAATATGAATATTTATTTGTACAAGTATTAGTGTTATGTACAATATACAATGTGCCCTATCTCTCTCTCTACTTATTTCTTGTTTATCTGGTCAAGTCTTGACCTTCTCTTTAGGTTTGGGTCACTTTGTATTTATTCTAAATACATATTTCTTTTTCTTTTCTCTTTATTTTTTAATTTTTGTAAAATAAGTGCAAATTATGCAATATTAATAAAGGTGTGAATAATGGTAAATTATTGTATTTACATATAATTACAGGTGATTTTGCTGAAAGATAAAGTCAAAATAAAAGAATAAAGAATGAGAGTCGTAGATTCATCACCCCCCTTACACTTTACCTTTGCTGGTCCCTTAACAAACACTTATTTGAAAAAGAAATGAAAATAAGTCAGAAAAGAAAAAGAACCACGGTTGATTATTAAACTTATCTTCATTATATTGGAGTTTGGAGTTCAGTCAGACCTTTGGATTATTGTTTTGGAAGAACCTTATTAGGAAATAGATTTAAGACTTAACATCCTCCAAGTTCTACAGTTCTATGGTAAGGAATCCTTAATAACTAGGTCAGAGCAAGTCTACATACACAAACTCTAACGACTATGAATCTTTCCTTGTACAATGTAAGTGATATGTAGCTCCCACCTCAGAAATGGCAAAGAAACAACCCCCTTCAACAAGGTAACTCTAATCCTACATTCTAGCAACTCTTTCATCGACGAGCGAGGTATTCCCTTCTAAGTTCAAGTACAACCGGCTCAAGAAAGGGGGGGGGAAGAAGAGAACGGGTTGGGACCAGTGTAGCCACACATCTCTTAGAGATTAACTAGTGTAGCTAAGTCTCCAACTGTAATCTTCCATGAGATAAGGCGACGGAATACATAACCTTTGCTTATTTACTATGTATACTTTGTTAGGCATTTTATTTTAAATTAGGTATGTCCCTTTATTTGGAGTTTTTCACAATTTTGCACTTTTTTTGATGTGCATATATACAACATATCTACATGGTGCAACGTGTACATAAGGAGTTTTTCTTCTTGAGCCAGTAGACTTCCCTCTTTTGAAGCCTTATTGCAACCCACAGACTCCTATCTTTAGACCTCAATGCTAATAGACGAGAATGAGGTGCACATCCGTCCCTATAGGAGGGGAGAGGTCCTGGCTAGCTATACTACCCTCGTATGCTACGTCAAGATAAAAGATTCTGCCTCCTCACCACCTCATTCGTGTTGAGCTACGTGTAAAGTGCATGTCCAAGTCAAGTCATTATCTATGAGATTCATGCATGCGTTGTTAAGTGCTCTACTTAGGCTCATTAAGATGATATGTGAACATAGCCTAGTGGACGTAAAGAATTAAGTCAGTACTGATAAAAAAAGTCTTAACCCCCAAATCCTATAAGTTTCCTTTGAAGTTAAGTGGATTAAGGTCTTAACCAATCTCCATTCTTCAATTTGATTCCATACTAGTTTAAAAGTCAACCGTGATTCAAAAGATTGCAGATGCAAGTATATAAAAAACTCTTTTTTGTGGAAATTTTTTCAAAATATGTGATTTTTTATGGAAAATTTTGAATGCAGGAAAAAAGAGAAGAATGTTTTTACAAATATTTACAAACAAAATTTTGCAAGTATTTATTTTCAAATATTTTCCAAAATATTATATTATACACATAATTTTGATACATAAATATTTGCAAAAAATTAAAATCAACATAATTTTTGCAAATGTTTGTACAAAAATAATTTTTACAAAAGGTTTTTGCAAATATTTATGCGAGAAAAAAAATAAAATTATTTTGTTTTTTTGAGATATTATTAACACACACAATGTACTAGTTATGGTTGAAGTATATATACAATATATACGACACCACCATATACTTAGCTCGAACGATGTTCTTAGAGTGATAGGAGAGCGATGAAGGAAGACATAACTCGTGCTGAGTATGGGGAAGTGAAAAGAATACTATAATACAGCAACAAATAAAAGAATAGAAATCGGTGATCCCCCTATACTTAGGATTGAGTAATCGTAAGTATAGAAGACTGTACAAAAGGGGAACACCAAAGAATAGGATGTACAAGTATTACCTTCCCTATACTTAGGGTAAAGTGTCCCTAAGTATAGGAAACAAGATAGAGGTAATAGAATGAAATGAATAATCACAAGTTTAACACACCCTATAGTTAGGGAAAAACTTGCACCCTAAGTATACCATAATCATAAGATGAAGATAGGGTACTCGACAAAAAGAATGAATGATATGGACAATATGGATCTATACAGCTGTGGAGTAGAAGTGACAATCGTGTATGAGATGCATGTGATGTGAGTCAAAGATCACATCTAATAAAAAATGAATGGGGGCAATGTCTATGATCCATGGATCACGATCAAGATATTGCTTCAGGTGTTGGATGTTGACCCGAAAGGTGGAATCAGAACACAATTCAGATATATCAGATCTACAATTGTCGTGCACCTTTCTGACCAAGTATGGTCCCTTCAATTTACTCTATAATTTCCCTGAGAATAATTTCAAGCTTGCGTCAAATAGCCATAGGCTCTGCTTCGGCTCAAACTGTTTATGGCTAATGTGAAAATCATGCCATATCTTCACTTTATCCTTATATTGCAGGCTACTTGAGAGGGCAATGTCTCTCAACTCCTAAGGTCTCAATTCTACTCTTTTTTTATCACAAACACTCTTGGGATCTAATAATAGCGTGGTAACTGCCCAAAGTTCCTTGTGCTTGATCTCCATTGGTATGTGGCATGGCTTGCCATAAACGGGTCGAAAGGGAGATGTGCCCAAGGGTGTTTTGAAGGAAGTCCTATGGGCACACAAGACTGAATCCAAAAGCTATGATCAATCCTTTCCGTATGGATGGAAAACCTTCTACAAAAAAGTCTTGATCTCCCTATTCAAAACCTCAGCAAGACCATTAGCCTATATACGATATGGAGTGGCGACTCTATGGTAAATGTTGAACTCATTCGCCAAGGCCTTACCTTGTCAGTGATAAAATGAGTCCCCCCATCTAAATAAAGACTTTAGGTACGCCAAATCATAAAATGATATTCTTCCTTAAAAATTTGCAAACAGTCCTTGCATCTGCGGCTGGAGCAGGGATGACCTCAACGCAATAACTAACATAATCCACAACAAACAGAATGTACCAAAATCCCTGACTCTTAGGGAATGGACATATGAAATCGATTCCACATGTGTCAAAAACCTCTCAGAAGTGAATGGGTTTCATTGTCATCGTATCTCTCTATCCACAAGTGCCCATCATCTGACAGTCAGGGCATCTCTTCATGAATTGATCCGAGTTCTTGAAGAGGGTAGGCCAAAAAAGGCCAGATTGGAGAAAATTTCTTGTTGTCCTTCTCCCAGAATGATTTACTCTTGCCTCAAGCTTAGGACAGTAGGTGAGGACTCTATGGTGCTCACCCTGAGGAATACACAGAAGCGAGAGGCTATCCCCCCCTTCATGGTAAAGGGTGGGATCCTCCTAATGTTACGATTTGGCCTTCGCAAGGATGCTCTAAAGTCACTATATGGGCCAACCTTATGGAACATTCTTTGCAACAAGATAGTTTACAATGTCAACGTATCACGGAAGCAAGGTGATTGCAAGAATCCCCTTGTCTAGGAATGTCTCTGTGATAGGTGTGGTATGCTATGAATCCTCGAGATTCTCTAATTAGTAGAGGTGATCCACCACCACATTCTTGACTCATGTATCCTTAATCTCTATATCAAAAACCTGGAGTAGAAGGATCCATCTAGTCAATTTCGCTTTGGTATCCTTCATTGTCATGAGGTATCATATGGTGGAGTGATATGTATAGATTGTCACTCTAGATCCAAGAATGTAAGATCGAAACTTATCCAAAGCAAAAACTACGACTAGCATGTCCTTCTCAGTCATGGTATAGTTCTGTTGAGCAGCATCCAAAGTCCAGTTAGCATAATGAATGACAAAAGGCAATCCATCCCTCCTCTGTCCAAGCACAATCCCTACGACAAAATCAGAAGCGTCTGTCATGATATCTAATGGGAGAGACCAAATGTGTGGTTGAAGGACACAAGTTTGTACAACTAATCCTTTGAGAGTCGCAAATGATGCAAGAAGCTTATCATGTACAAGTAACTCGGTGTCTTTCATCAGCATAATAGTAAGCAGTCGGGCAATCCGATTGAAGTCCTATATGAATTGCTAGTAGAAACATACATGCCCTAGAAAAGACCGCAACTGTCACAAATTGGATGGTGGATGAGTTTCTTTATTATATACATCTTGGTCAGATCAACCTCCATTCCCCTGTTGTATATGTTGCAGCCAAGGACCGTCCCTAGAGTCATCATGAAATGACTCTTCTCCCAAGATTTAACAAGTTTAACCTTGATGTAGTGCTGAAGTAGTCGGTCTAGGAAATCAAGACAAGCATCAAACCCATCACCATAAACCAAAAAATCATCCATAAAGACCTCTAAACGGTTGCCCACCTTGTCGGAGAAGATGGAAAGCATGCACTTTTGGAATGTAGCCTGGGCATTACATGAACCAAAGGCCATCCATTTGAAAGCGTACGTTCCAAACGGACATGTGAATGTCGTTTTCTCCTGGTCTTCAGATGCTATGGCCACCTTATTGTACCTCAAGTACCCATCAATAAAATAATAGTTACTCTTTCCATCTAACCTCTCAATATTATGATCAATAAATAGTTGCAGGAAATGATCCTTCTTAGTGACATGATTCAATCGTTTGTAGTCCACACATACCCTCCAAGAAGTGGGTACTCGAGTAGCTGATGAAACCCAATTTCATTGTCATACTTCGTAGATATTAACCCTCTGGCTTAGACTAAGTGTCAATACAAACCAGATAAATCCTTGTTTCTATCAGAGTCATAGAATAAATTAAAACTACAAAAAATAGCAAAACTAATATAGTAGTGTTTTTATACCCTTAAAAACACTTACAAAATATTTATCCTTTCATTTGACCTTGTGAAACCTGTAGTTCTCATTGAGATCTAAAACTTTCATGTTTTGAGTTTTTCCAAATTCGGTCATTTTCTCCGTCCTTTTTGGTTGCACCACGTGGCCCGCTCCTTCACACGCCACACGACATCCTCTCACCACCATCCGAACACCTTCTTATATTTCAGATCGCCACCATTCATCACGCGATTGTTCGCAACCCCCTGGTCAAAGTTTTACATGCATCACAGCCGTTAGTTCCCACCTTCTCCTCCTCTTGCTACATGTCCTGATCCATAGCCGCTCGATCTACCTCTAGATGTTGCCATCTCAACCACTCATGTCCACTGCATTTTCAGCCATTGATCGCTACCCCAAACATCATCCAGACAGTCTGCTTTAGCCCACGAAACATCTTGCCACGTGTACGGCTCCATCACCGCCTGATCGTTTCTATCAAACTCGATCTCAACCTCTGGTCTCCACCCCATTCTCAACCCTTCGATCAAGTCCGAGATTGCAGCATCGTCGTTAGCTCCCTCCCTCCTCTCATCATGACATGTGGCGCCCCCTACACCCCTTGATCGTCACTCCATTGATCTGATCTGAGCCATCCTAGAGCACCCATCTCTTGGCCGTTGGATCATGAGATCCAACGGCCAAGACCTCGTCTTCCTCCTCCAGCCATTCTCTCTCCCACTTTCACCAATCTCGCACACCTTCTTCCCCCTTCGTATTTTCTCCACCTCTTCTGCCAACCTCGCCACTCTTTGACTACCCCACGATGAAGTCCCATCATCCCTCATTCTTGTGGTTACCAACTCGACCCACTAACCCCTCTCGTTCGCTCCATATCCTCCACACGGAAGCTAGACGATGAAGCTTGATGCACGGGTGAAGCGAGGAGAATTCTGGAGAGGGATGTCAATGCTCCATTGTCGGAGGCAAAGGTAGCCAAATCTGTGCCGATGAAGTCACAACCATTGAGCTTTGAGCACATGCAAGATTAATAGATAGCTGACATGAGGTTCTTGTGCGTGGTGGAGTAAATGAGATGGGTCCCTGGCGAGCAGAGGAAAGGGAGGGTACTGCATATACAACTCCGATGGAACAAGAGATGAGTTTGGTCGGACAAGATCAGGCGTAGAGAAGGGGGAGAAGGCTATAGGATGGGGAGCTAAAGGGATTGAAATCGGCAGGTGATAGTGAGTGTGGAAGCCTGATAAAATCGAAGAAAATACAAGAAAAACCAATGGAGATCAAGAGAGACTTACCTGGGATTTGACGGTCGTTAGGCTCGGGATTGAGCTCCTTGATGGCGCTCAGATCATCGTTGAACCCCATCAGCCAGTTGGAGCAGCTCATCAGCATCATGGAGCTGACTTCCTGGCCTACATTGGCCAGGGGTCTCACCGGGGCAATCGTCATCGTGGTGCTATAAATCGCTCCTCCTCATGTCATGGGGAGGAGCGTGGTGCTGGGCAGAGCCCCACGTAAAGGCAGACTGGGAGGAAGTGGGGCGACAATGGAGAATTTGAAGGTAGAATGGTGGTTCCGATGAAGGGAGGCGGGGAGCTCTATCGGGCCCAGACAAGCGAGGCAGAGCTCCAATAGTGTCGCCGAGGGTAGACATCGCCGCCAGCCGCAGAGCATGAAGATGCTACAGTTACCGTTGGATGGCACCGTCCCGGTACTCATCCAATGGTCTATAGGAGGCCACATTGACATCTTCACGTGTTACAGTTGTCATTCGATCGTCTTGATTGGATGGTCCGCAGAGGTCCACGTCATACGATCCGAGCCACGACCGAACCTACTCCGAGCCAGAGATAACCTTTGAGCCTCTCTCGAGCCTGATACGAAGTTGAACAAGTTACTAAGCCTCATCCGAGTCTAAGCCATACACTGAACCTCACCCTACACGTGTTAGTCATGTGCAGGTTGGGGATGTTTGCAAGGAGTTCATCACGACTTCTTCAAATTTCATACAGGTCCTTAGATCACGTGCCTCCCATGCGTGCCTGGGGTAATTTGCACCCGACCTCCTTCGGGTTTCAATAATTGCATGTATGCCCCCATGCATGTTGGTAATTTACGGGGAAGGCCTCACAACTTTCGTTATTTGCATTTTAGTCCTTTAAGGGACCTATTTGCTATTTCATTTTCATGGTTTCTTGCATTTATGTCATTGTTTTTTTTTGGTGAATATCTTAAGCATCCGAGCTCCATTTCAGTTGATTTCAGTGGTGTTTCGAAGATTTTTTCATTGTTTATTAATGGCATGTTTACATCTTTGTTTTGACACTATGAATCTTCATCCATTATTTTAATAGCCAAGTCTCCCTCATGTTCAACTTTTCATGCCTTGCCTCATTTCATTAATAAAGCTCGCTTCTTAATTTGAACGTGAAATTAAACATTGATTAAATGTCTCAAATACTCTGAGAGCACATTCGCATATTTGTAACCAGGCATTTCATTTCATAAAAAACCATAAAAAATATTCTCCTAAAAATCTAGCATATAGATAGACTTTAAATTAATCTAAGGAGAAAGCTGCCACCCTGAGTTTGACCATGGTCTTGCAAAAGTAAAATATAAATCGACTGCTTTGCCTTTAATTGATAATTATAATGAAGCGGTCTTTGACGCATCTGATTCGGTCAACTACAATGTACAAGAGCAACACATTAAAGGGCTGAATTTTGGGTTCGTAAAATGGCGTTGTGTTGGACATGCGAGCCCACTGTGAGCCATTATGCAATAAATGTTATTGTGAATATCATTCACTGTTCTGAAATGAACAATAACTAATTTGCATAATAGGTTCCTTAGTACAATTACGGTTATGTATCATGGCCATCTTAATAATCATACAGGTGTTGATTCAACTGTTGAATCATAGAGGCCGGTGCTTGGTTGAATATATAAAGGGTTATATTGAGGACTCATCAAGCACCGTTAAATAATTGTTAAGAGATTATCTCCATCATGAGTAGGAGAAGGCAATCCTTATCTCTAAAGGTTGATATATGACCGACCTCTTGATGCAGGTCCTCTACATAGGAATAGAGATTCGAAGGTGTCAGATTAGTTAGGTCAAATAGTTGACTTAATGAGATCGAGATAACCAAAGTCCTATATTGTATGTTGTCACGATATAGGCACGTATCCTCTAACCGGAGACAAATGTGTTACTATAAGTCTGAGTATGTACATTTGGCAGACCAATAGGTTGATGACCGAACCAAGGTCAATACACCGACGTGTTGGTGTGCATAAAAGGTCATATAAGTAATACGATATCTCGAAGGGATCATACAGGTTCATTTACTGAACTAGAATACATGAGCTCACTCATGAGATATTGGGAAGAATCAAATTCCGTGCACGATCGTCTCGCTTTGGAAGCTTGACTAAATTTGTAGGTTTGATATGTACTTTTGGAAAGTATATGATCAAGACCTAGGTATGATATATGCTTTTGGAAAGTATATGATGGATACCAACTCTAAATGATCAAATGAGAAACATACTGATAAAACCTTGAAGTAGACACTATAAAGTTGATCTAATACTTTTGTTATATTCTGAGTCTTCCAACATGCAGGATGTACAGGTGTTGGAAATACCTGATGGTGATGTAAACATAAACAATTGTATAACCATGACTCTTCCATTCCTAGGGAGTAATGAAACGGGTCGGGATTTTAGTAACTCCTCTCAGTAGAGAAGTAATCTGATCTTGGTCCAAATGTTGGACTTTGATCAGAATGTGATTCAGATGCAATGAGAAGATTTGATTTGCGATCTTGATTTAATCAAGCATCTATGGGAGGCCCGAGATCTGGATTCGAGATGTGATCTCAACATCCAAGTCACTATACGTGGAACAATACAATTGCCATGTCCTTATCTCCAAGTATCCACGGAGAAAGCGCATTATCCTTTAAAGAGTTCATGGATAATTTCATTGTTGATATATGTATCCAAGCATCGAGAAATTTGATAGTTGAATATGATTTATTTATCATGGATAATATGATTTTGATTCGTATTATAAGGAGAGTTATCTGTGATAATTAAATGTGATTTAATTATGAAAGATGTGAATAATGTGAATGTGATTCATATTATTTTGGCGCATGAGAATAGAGACCCAAGATGATTAAATACGATTTAATTATCATGGATATGAATAATATGGATAGCACCATCCATATTAATCAGATATATTATAAATGTGATTTATAATATATTAAAGAGAGCATATTGTGATTTATATTTGTTAATTAACTATTGATGTGAATTGGATTCACATTGGATGATTAATTAAAATATAATTACACTTTTCTGGGATGTGAATGTTATTCACATTTTTCCAATGGCATGATTGCAATATTTCATAAGATAATTATGAATTATTTTTATGAAATAATTTACAACAATTGTTGTTTTAAATCCTGGAGATATCATGACATAATGGTATCTCATGAGATAATGAGATCTCTAGAGATAATGAGATCTCATTAGATGTTGTAGCCGTCCGCCCTTTTTAGGGGATATGGTATATCTCCTCGTTATCTCAAGTATAATTAATTGATTTAATTTAAATTTAAATATATTGATTTATATATACATTTTAAATTAAATTAAATTAATTTTTATAGTGTTTTTACGACAAGATCATAGTCATTAAAAGAAACATAAATCAATCTCAACAATTAATTGTGTGTTGTTCATGGATTGGGATCCATGGACTCCCAAAATCCTATATATGAAGAGGAGCCCCTTGATCTTCGAAAGAGATAATTAATGAATGCTCTATCTCTCTCTCTTTCTTCTCTATACACGCCCACTCTCCCTATCTCTCATGTGGCCATCCATTATGGATGCCCTAGAGAGATCCTCCATCACCGCAGTATAGTCGTTATGCTGCCTGATCATTTGCTTGTGGATCATCATCTACTTGGGCGTGCCTTGCTCGTGAAGAAGACATCGTATCTCATTTTTCGATATCAGGAGATCCGTGACTTGGATCATCAACATGGATTGCGAGAAGCACGCGTCTCATTCACGTGCTCGCAAGCATCTTCTCCATCGGGTCGGACTTGAGACAGGAGGTCTCTTTGGTTAGACACTCGATCGCAACCACACTTCAAGAGGTAATCCTATTACTTGTTTGTGGTTTATACGAAACTATCCGAGAAGTGTTCTTGGATCATGTGGTTTCGTCACATAAAAATTTTTAATTTTCGCTGCATCAAGCAACTAGTGCGACTAGTCATTCCCGATCGCATACGATGCGATCCTTACGCTTCCATGATGCGCTTAAGGATTCTTTACATATACTTCAAGTAGTATCAGAGCCAGGGTGTCGAAGGTGTTGAATTAGATCCATGAACCTACGAAGAGTAGGGCTCGTTTGGGTTCGTGAAGATTTTAGCATTTCAATTTTCGCAGCCCTGTCTTGTGATAAAATTTAGGCCCTGTTTGAAATGTTTAAGTGTGAAATTTTAAATTGCATAATGTTTCCCATTAATTAAGAAAATAGTAGGATTTGGGTTTGTGTAATTTGGATTTCGTTTTCTCAAGATATGATCGTTTTATTGAACTTATATCCACTATTTCGGGGATGGTGGTTAGTGACGTATTTAAAGAGTTAACTACGGTTCTATACGGCAAAAATGCACAATTATCACTTGGGTTCTGGTTTAAACAAACTGGGGAACAAAATAAATTTATTTTGCATTAATTGGATTTAAAGTGATTGAGTTATGTTGATTTTAGAGAGTAGGGGTCACTGCTGGAAATTAACAAACTTGATCATGAACTTTGTGATTGTCATTCAAATAAATTAAGGGAAATTAATTGTTAATTTTCTGAAATGATTATTGATAAATATTTGAGAAATATTTAAAGATGATAATTATTTCCTTGAATGACATTGTGTTAACCAAAATGATAAGATAGTTGATCTTGATCGCAATCGGTTAATATGAAATTTCCAACAAACATTGTTTTCATGAAAACTCTAGTTTATCCTACAATAATTGTAGGATAACTTTTACATGAAAAACCTTGTTGCTTGAATAGGATTGGAGATTTGTTTAGTAAATCTCCTTATAATATTATCAAATTGGTTTTGATGAATATCATATTGTATAACTTCGGTTGAAAAACCGATGAACATCTCAAGTACAAAGTGATTACTCAGTATTATTTTTTCCCGAGATGAATATGGTGCCAAGTCAGGGAGCATTGGGGTAGCAGGTTGCACAGTGTGTGGTCTGTCCCACTCCCATCAGTACTAGCCATGACAGTGGCTACGGAACGAATGATGCTTGAGAGATCATTATGTATTTTCTAATTATTAAAATTCGAATAATATATATTTGAGATAATATCATAATTCAAGTAACAATTCAGAATGTTTGTTGGATATTAATTGGATCATTAGTTTAATATGATTAGATTAATTGGAATCCAATTAAAATTAAAACACTCTACCATGAATAGAGATGTTATTTCACTTGGAAGAATTAATCATAATGAATATGATTCATAATGATTAATTAGATTTTAATATGATATGGAGGATCACATAAGTGACATCCATGATCTCCTGTCAAGGCGAAGGGTTCCGTCGTCAGATATTGTAAGTAGGAGACGCCTGTCTGAAGTGACAACTCCTGCATACAATCCATTTGGGTCAGGCTCTTCACTTCTCGAAAGTAAGATCGTATACGTAGTGACCCCAATATTGAGTCCTCATATTATTGGGACGATATTGGATTACGTATAGCGAGTATTTAGCCAGCTGATAGTTGGTTCAATTAATGACAGTTCAACATCACCTTAGGGGTGGTGGGCCCGGGTGTTAAAGACCAAATTAGGAGATGCAAGTTGGACTTGGAAGGCGGAATGTGTTCCCGCTTCTTTTTATCCGAGTTATATGTTCTCATATTATTGGGATGTAACAAATATAAGGAAGGAGATCTCAGATCATGCTGAGATATATTGGTAAGTATATCTCTTACATTGAAAGTGATTAAGGGAATGAACTTTCATTGTTGACAAGGCAAGACAAATTTGATATAAAAACTCCTAAATCAAAGTAGAATATGTATATATAAAAATATATACACTTATGAAAATTTCTTATTTCAAATAATCCTTCATTAAACCCACTCAATGTTATACTCAATAATAACTAGTAAAATATCACATGATCCAGATATTGTACTTGCAGTTGGACACATAATGTATATGGTTGCAATGTGCGAGTTTCCTCATAGTAATGAGGAATGACAATTAAATAGACAATAGATCTACAACCCTTGGGTTTGTATGTCTCTATACTCTTGATATCATCAAATGTACTTTGGAAGTGACATGCTGATGATGATCGTAATTGTCAATTAATCCTTATAAAACCCTAATAATAAGTTCTGGCATACATATGTGCTCTTGACATTTTAATCATGAATGACATGGTTCACTGCATCGTGGAGAATGGTAGCTCTATAAGAGATGATGTATTCAAAATGTTTGAATAACTACTTGAACCAATGTTTTAAGAGTTTAGTTGGATGTAGATACCATGAATGTCATCATTCTACTGTCTATAATCTAGTCATTCATGAAGCTTCATAATATTCATATTGTATGAATTTAATGAAGCATGTATAAATGTTGAAATGCTCTTACATTGAATTCTTTTGAATTTAACATAAGAGATCCTTAGTCTTAAGCAATGCTTGTTTATAGATAAAGGGAGCGCAGCGGAAGCATGGGTCAGACCTGAGATGAGAAGGGCAGTCAAAGAGTTGATCGTACTTCTATGACTTCCATATGACATCCAAACAGTTGGATGAATGCCAATACTGCAATAAGTCGGTGTGTTGATAGTATGACTATGAAGTCTTTCTAGAATCCTTATAGAAGGACTCGGATAGAGCATCAGAATAATCTACAAAAATCATTGATATTGACTTGCTTATTGAATAAGATAAAGTCTTATAATTGTATCTCAGTCTTCTAACAATACTTGCAATTGGTTGCATTTGTTTTAGAAGACTGAAAAAATTTATTTTAAGGTTTATAGTTATCTACGTGGATATTGATGCAATTGTTGCAACAATCTCTGTTGGATTGATAGACTTCTTAATTTCAGTGGGAGGGCCTTAGTCTTAGAGAATGTCTCTATAACCTAGATATTAGAATACAATCATCGTTTGTTTCTAAATGTTGGAAATAAACATGAATTACGAGATAGAATTATCATAAAAGGTTATGATTGATATATTTCAGATAGTAATCTAACATCTAGTGGACTCCACAAAATTAGAAATATAATGAATGGTTCATTAAGATTTTTAAAACTGAAAATTATACCTTTAAAAGATCAATAGGGGGATGAAGATCATTTGACAATGATCTGGCATCAAGTTTTGGACATATGTCTTTTGATGAGATCAATGGACTAGTAAGATATGAAACTTTAGAATGTCTAAAATTTCAAATCTTACATACTTGTGAATATAGTATTCAAAGTAAAATGTCCAATACAGCCTTCTCTGGGGATGGTGTTAGATGTCGAGGTATTCAATATCTCATACATATTTCGTATGTGAATCATCTATATCATAGTAAACATTATGGATATGTGATATCTACTGATGAGTATGTATGATATGAGATCTCTTCTCTTCACCTAAGAAAACTTTGAAATGTTCAAAGATTTCATAATTTTGGTTTAGAACTAAATTTTGAAGAATGATGAAATGAATTTGATCTAACCTAGGTAGCTTGTACCTGTTAGATAAATTCAAAGAATACCTTATGAAGATATGAATATCATTTCTATCTCAATCCTCCTAACACACCTAAACTCAATAGAGTTGTAGGGAGATACAATTGGATCATGTGTGACATGATTTGATCAATGATGAATTTTTAGCATAATTACCTGTTAGTTTCAAGGTATATATGTAGTAGAGACTATACTATATATCCTTAATAAGATTCCATGCAATTAAGCTATTATTAAGCACTGGAGAGTGCTACTTCATTAGGAAAATAAAGGATGGTATTGGATACCTACTTTATAACATTGAGATTCTTAAAAGATCTCATCTTTGAGAATGTGATTCTTAGAGGATGACTCTCTTGAGAATCAAGATGAAAATGAGGTAAAGGAACTCATTTAATATTGAGATGATATTGAGGCTCTTGTAATCAGAAACTAAAAGGATAAATAAAGATGAAGCACTAATACCTCTTCAAATGAGTCTGATGGTGTATTCCATATGTAAGTTAAGTCTGATAATGATTGGACTTCATGTGATGAAGCTCCAGAGGATCATGACATGGAAATATGGTTGTTAGAAATAAAGATATAAGGTAGACTTCATATAAAGTGTTATATATGGACCCTCGAGGATCCACTTATAAGGGTTAGACCCATTAAGGTGTAAATGGATCTTCAAGAGAAATAGGGAACCTGATGAAAAGGTAGAGACCTTCAAAGCTCGGTTCGTAACCATGAGCTACACACCGGAAAACATACATTGCTTGTGATGATACTTGCTCTTCAGTAACCATGCTTAAACCCATCGGATTATTGCTAATTGTAGCTACATAACTTCGCTTTGACATCTTTGAGATGAAAGTCAAGATTGCCTTCCTCTATGAATGCCTCTTTGAGGATATTCACATGAAGTAGCCCCAGGGCTTCATGACTGGGGAAAGTAAGGTGTGAAAGCTAAAGAAATCCATCTATGGACTCAAATAAGCTTCTTGAAGTTGGAACATAAGATTTGATAAAATAGTAAAAGTTATGATTTCAAATAGAATGTTGATGAACCATATAAAGCTTAGTGGGAGTGACTTTGTGTTCGTAGTGCTAAATGTAGATGATATCTTAATCATTTAAAATGATATAAGTATGATAATAAGTGTTTTATGATATGGCTATTCCATACCTTGAGATATGATCTCAAAGGATGCCTCTTGCATCTTAGTTCTGAAGGTGTTCAGAACAAAAGAGAAGAAGCTGTTGGGACCGTCACATTTGTAGTACACCTTGGAGAAGTTCCATTCTTGGAAAATCACAAGGAAGGCTTCCTTCCCTTAAGATATGGTACTGATCTAAAGGGATATCTCCTCAAAGGGTTGAGGAAGTAAATGCTAAACTTGGTTGCCCTTGTGCATCAGTTACGAGAAGCCGAGAGTATGCTAGATGTGTACAAAAGCGAGACATCTGCTATGCAATGGGAGTAGTAAAGTGTTACTAATCTTGCTATGGAGATAAAACACTTGATTGTAGTAATAACAAAATCCTAAAAAGGTGACGAGACTTAGAGATAGTAATCTCAATGTCTTATCTTCAAAAGTTTAAGACCTTTTAGATAGTGATCTATAAGGGTCTTAACTGTAGATGCCTTAGGAGATAGAGATCTCCAGGTATAAAGGTATTCTTATAAGGATTAATGAAATACTGGTTATAATAATTACTAAGTAATAGTGTCAAGGACACTATAAATGCTTTATCAAGATTGAGTATTGGTTGCATAAGATGCAACATTCGCATTGGATGCGAGCATTGTTACTAGGAGATATGCAAGTACTATAAAAGGACTTGGCATAGTCTTTATGGAACAGAGTGACTGATCATCTTACCTAGCTATTTTTTAAATAGCCTATGATTGTCACATGAGTGTGGGTTTAAATGATTAGCCCATTAATGGCTCTTTGGGCTAGTGGGAGATTGTTGGACATGCGAGCCCACGGTGAGCCATAATGAAATAAATGTTATTGCGACTATCATTCCCTGATCTGAAATGAAGAATAACTAATTTGCATAATAGGTCCCTTAGTACAATTAGGTTTATGTACCATGGCAATCTTAATAATCATACAGTTGCTGATCCAACTATTGAATCATAGAGGCTGGTGCATGGATAAATATCTAAAGGGTTAGATTGAGGAGTCATCAAGCACTGTCAAATCATTGTTAAGAGATGATCTCCATCTTAAGTAGGAGATGGCAATCCTTATCTCTAAAGGCTGATATCTGACCGACCTCTTCATGCAGGTCCTCTACATAGTAATAGAGATTCGGAGGTGTCAGATTAGTTAGGTCAAAGAGTTGACTTAACGAGATCGATATAACCAAAGTCCAATATCGTATGCTGTCACGACACAGGCATGCATCCTCTGATCGAAGACAAATGTGTTACTATATGTCTGAGTATTAATATTTAGCAGACCAATAGGTTGATAACCTAACCAAGGTCTATACATTGGCACGCTGGTGTGCATACAAGGGCATGTGAGTAATACGATCTCTCAAAGGAATCATACATGTTCATTTACTGAACCGGAAGACATGAGCTCACTCATGAGATAATGGGAAGACTCAAATTCTGTATACGGTCATCTCGCTTTGGAAGCTTGACCGAATTTGTAGGTTTGATATATACTTTTGGAGAGTATATGATCAAGACCTAGGTATGATATATACTTTTGGAAAGTATATGATCTATATCAACTCCCAATGATCAAATGAGAAACTTACTGATAAAACCCTGAAGTAAACACTATAAAGTTGATCTAATACTTCGAGTTTATTCTGAATCTTCCAGTATGCAGGATGTACATGTGTTGGGCATACCTGAGGGTCATGTGATCATAAACGATTGTATAACCATGACGCTTCCATTCCTAGGGAGTGATGAAACAGGTTTGGATTTTAATGAGATCTCAAGAGATAATGAGATCTCATTAGATGTTGTAGCCGTCTCCACTTTTTAGGGGATATGGTTTATGTCCTCATTATCTCCAAGGATAATTAATTGGTTTAATTTGAATTTAAATATATTGATTTATCGATATATATTAAACTAAATTAATTGTTGTTGTGTTTTTACAACAAGATCATAGTCATTGAAAGAAACACAAATCAATCTCAACCATTGATTGTGTGTTGTCCATAGATTGGGATCCATGCACTCTCAAAACCCTATATAAGAAGAGGCACCCCTTGCTCTTGAAAGAGATAATTAATGAATGCTCCCTCTCTCTCTTATCTTTACATTCCCACTCTCTCTATCTCTCATGTGGCCGTCTACCATGGATGCCCTAGAGAGATCCTCCATCGCCGCAACGTCATCGTTATGCTGTCTGATCATTTGCTCGTGGATCTCTGTCTACTTCGGCCTGCCTTGCTCGTGAAGAAGACATCATATCTCATTTATCGAGATCAGGAGATCCTTGGCTTGGATCATCAACATGGATTGCGAGAAGCACACGTCTCATCCACGCGCTCGCAAGCGTCTTCTCCGTCGAATCGGACATGAGATAAGAGGTCTCTTCGTTTAGAGACTCGATCGCAACCACGCTTCAAGAGGTAATCCTATTACTTGTTTGCGGTTTAGAAAAAACGATCTGAGAAGTGTTCTTGTATCATGTGGTTTCATCACATAAAAAAATTAGTTTCCATTGCATCGAGCAACTAGTGCGACTAGTCACTCCCGATCGCATACGATGCGATCCTCACGCTTCCGTGATGCGCTTAAGGATTCTTTCAATATCCTTCACGTCCTTGCCGGGGACACGAGTCATCTTTTGTTTTATATGGATTTTTATTTATTTGATTAAGTGATTGTTTGTAATTTATTGGTCAATTTGTTCATGTCTCATGCATTATTAAAATTTCTTTGATGGATATCTAACATTTGTTTTGTCGCAGGGACTTTGGTGTTCAAGGAAGTGAGGAGCAAGAGTTTTCGCTGTGAGGAGCCGTAGAACAACCCATAGAGAAAAATCGAAGAGAAAAAAAAGTGTTGTAATGGATTTCTACTTTTATTATAATAATCGTCTTTACAGCAGTCTTTGATCAAAGACTCGCTTGTGTAATGAACAAAGTTCTCCATGGTTGTGTGGGGATCACCCCACGAGTGTCGACCTAGGATCATGCACGCGGCTCTCGGAACTTCTTTCACATTTATTTATCTTACGCGTTTGATTGTAGATAGGACACATTTTAAATCTAGACGCACAAAAACATTGCTTCACTTAGTCAAAATTCAATCTATTCTTCCCCGCTAATAGAACACATGTTAGGTGTAGTTTTTCATTGACTTGCATACATTTTGGTCAGACTTTAATTCAGTCTTGTTTTCATGAAATTTTTCTTAAGGCATTGTGAGTTTTATTTTAGCATAGTTCATGATTTTATCGACTGTATTGCTTTTTTCTTGACCTCCCTTCCTAGCTTGATCACCTAGGTTAGTAGAAATTAGGAATGAGTGGTAGACTATTGAATGATTGATTTGTGCTCACATTTAAATAGTGATTACCTTAAGCTTAAAATTGGGATTCATAAATGCAAGTTGTCTTAAAATGGACTAAAATATTATTTTGGGAGAGCAACACCTGTGTTACGTAGGATGACTTTTCCTTTGACATGTTTTTAACTCTTACGTGAACAAGAATGTTTTAATCACCAATAAAAATGACAAGATAATAAACCAACACTTGTTGGTTTCTTGTGTGGTTTAATTTAAGGGTATTCCGTGCTTCTTTGATCCTTGATTGCTCTGATGCCCTCCCCTAGACCTTAGGTACTCAATTCATCTCCGAAGATTCATTCGCTCAGATGTACATCCATCCTACTTCTTCATTCCCCTCAGGTCTCCCCCAACATCAATTATCCATCTTTATACTTTGGCTATTCTCACCCTATGTATAGGGGGGACCTAAGTCCCCATGATTTTCTTACTCATATTTCATTGCCTTGATATTGAAATTATTTCTAACCTAAATATAGGGGGCGTCTGCCTCAGTTCGTATATTTTTCTATACTTAAATGGTTCTATGGATTTATGTCATCTAGTGCTATGAGGACATAGTAAAGTTTAAGTATAGGTGGTATACCATATATACAGTACATATACTTTCTCTATTTTGAAAAAAATGGAAAATTTGAAACATTTTTGGCTAAAGTATAATCTTTTGAACTAAGTGGACAAAATATTTTCAAGGTTTTTCTATACTATGTTACACTATGTTCAACAAAAATATTTAGGAAAATGGTTTGAAAAATGGGTTTCACTTTTTTTGAAAATTTGTTTGAAAAATGTTTTAAAAATCTATATATGTGTGACATGGTGTTGAAAATGTTTTCTTGATTTTAAGGAAAATGAGTCTAACTTGTATTTTAATTTTAATAAAAAATCCATAAAAATGAGTAAAACTAAAAAAATCCTTTAAAAGTAAAATTGACTACTAAACTCAAATATGTAACCGCGTTCAGTGAGGGATTTCCCTTAGCGGAGTAGGTGGTTTAGAGGACATCGTGTAAGGCTCCATCCTCAAGCAAAAGGTTCCATTCTACGACTTGTACTTACACCTATGGTGGCTGAATGGAGATGCATCTACTCATTTGAGTTTAGGCAGTCATTATTTCTTTTAAAGTCTTCATAAAAATTTCAAAAAAAATCAAAACATGGATGAAGGAGTTGGATTAAATCCCCTACATTTTCACTTCCACACAGGATCAGATATGTTCAAGAATACTCGATTTAAGAGGTCTTAAGATTGTAGGTTAACCAGCCTTAACCATCAGGGTATTAAACTTAAATTTCCATTTTCCCTAGTTTGTTAGATTTGCATGCTATATTGCATGATTAGTCTCTACCCTAAAGAATATGATCATAACTTCACTTGCACGACTGTGGTCATGATGAGATGAGTTGAAATTTCACTTGAGGGACTGGCATGAGGGATTCAAGTCTGGACATGATTTAATAATGCTCGAGGATGGGTAAAATTGTTGAAGGCTTCATGAAACATGAGTGTCAGCATTTTTAGACAGTATGAGACTTGGGTTCTTATGGTAGTCTCTTTATATTTACCTAAGTGCCAGGGTGTGAATAAAATAAAAATATTTACCAGTGTGCGCCAACTCTTGGCAAAAGAAATGGAGCTAACCAAAATAATGCAAAGAAATATCATTATTCAAATTACAAACTCTCATTCCACAAAGTTAAATATCAACAGAGCTTCCACCAAAGGCGAGTGCTCTCAACCATTTTAAGTGTCCACTTGGACCACCGCTATTAGGACCAGGAGTCGGGATTGCACCAAAAAAGGGCTATGCATCTTAAATGCTACAAATATGGATGTGGAAGGTACGATAGGTACTAAAAAAAGGCACACCCTGATGTACTCCTAGGAAAACAAGTGCAGAAGACTCCAACTTCATTTGACGTATGCACTGATCAACACCAAAAGAATGCGTTGAGTTAGTAAGGCACTCGAGTGGATCCTTATTCCGATGAGAGGGATAGAAGAACTGACACAATCCTAAACCCTCCATCAACTGGCCTGACACATACACTTCTATGTCTGACAACTAAAGAGACAATGGGTTGGAAGCAATATTCGATTTATTCCCTAGTATTGAGGATTGGCTCCTTAGGAGAGTTTCTTGGACCGGGACCTTGGGTGACGTTGTTACTCTACTCTCAAAATCACGGTCAACACATCAATTCACATCCTTAATATCTATATATCAAAGAGAGAGTTTGGAAAACTAGAGAAATTGGATGCCTCTTGATTAAGGACGGATCGAACTATGAGATTTTCGATCTCTAAAAATCTAGGTCCTTGAACAGATCAGATCCTGTACTCACATGCACAAGGGGGTTAATTCAGCTCATTCATTTTTGTGATGCTCAGAAACGAGCATAGTTTAAGTATAGGGGATGATGAAACCCAGTTTCATTGTCATAATTCACACATATTAACACCCTAGCTTAGACTACGTATCAATAAAAGCATATAAATACTTGTTTATATACGAGTCATAGAATAAATTAAAAATACTAAAAATAGCAAAACTAAAATCGTAGTGTTTTTTATACCCTTAAAAATGCTCACAAAAATATTTCTCCTGTCATTTGACCTCATTTCCGTTTTTGATCAACATGAAACTTGTAGACTCATTGAGATCTACAACTTTCATGTTTTGAGTTTTTCCAAATTCGGTCATTTTCTTAATCCTTTTAACTTTCTTTGTCGGAATATCCTGATTGGGCCACGTGGTGCTTTCTGGTTATGGCACATGGCTTGCTCCTTCACGCACCACGTGTCATCCTCTTACCACTGTATGATCACCTTCTTCTCTTTGAGATAGCCACCGTTCATCCCGTAACTGTTTGCAACCCTCCGATCAAAGTCTCACCCGTATCACAACCGTATGTTCCTGTCTTCACATTCTCTTGCCATGTGTCCTGATCCATAGCCGCTTGATCTGCCTCTAGATGTTGCCATCTCAACCACTCATTCTCGCTCCATTTTTAGCCCTTGATCGCTACCCAGACATCATCTAGACTGAGCGCTTCAGCCCGCAAAATGTCTCGCCACGTGTCCAACTCCATCATCAACCGATCGTTTCCATCAAACTCGATCTCAACCATTGGTTTGTACCCCATTCTCAACCCTTTGATCAAGTACGAGATTGCATCATCGCCGTTAGCTCCCTCCCTCCTCTCATCGTGACACATGGCGCCCCTTGATCCCCTTGATCGTCCCTCCATCGATCTGATCCGAGCCATCCAAGAGCCCATCTCTTGGTCGTTGGATCACGAGATCCAACGGCCAAGACCTCATCTTCCTCCTCCGGCCCTTCTCTCTCCCACGTTCACCCATCCCGCTCACCATCTTCCCCCTTCATATTTTCACCACTTCTTCCACCAACCTTGCCACTCTCCTACTAACCCCACGATGAAGGCCCTTCATCCCTCATTCTCGCGGTAACCAACTCGACCTACTAACCCCTCTCCTTCACACCATATCCTCCATGTAGTCCATGCCACTCTTCATCAGAACCACCACTTCCACCTTCAAATACTTCATCGTCGCCCCACTTCCTCCTGGTCCTCCTTTACATGGGACTTCGCCCAGCACCACCCCTCCTTCTCGCAACAGAGGAGGAGTGATTGATGGTTCCATGACGACGTTTGCCCCTGGAGAGACCCCTGGCCAAAGTAGACCAGGAACTTGACTCCGTGATGCCGATGAGCTGCTCCAACCAACTGATGGGGTTCAGCGACGACCCGAGCTCCGTAGAGGAGCTCAATCCCAAGCCCGACGACTGCTAAATCCCAGGTAAGTCCTCTTGATCTCCGTTGGTTTTTCTGGTACTTTTCTTCGATTTTATTTGGCTTCCACACTCACTATCATCTGTTAATTTCGATCACTTTAGCTCCTCTGCACTTCCATCATCCACGCTCACCCATCCTATAGCCTTCTCCCCCTTCTCCACGCATGATCATGTTCGACCCAACACATCTTATTCTTCCATGGATGTGGAGATACAGTCTCCTCCCTTTGCTCCGATCGCCAGGGATCCATCTCATTCACTCCACCACGCACAAGCACTGCTTTAGCTATTTAATAATCTTGTAGGTGCTTAAAGATCAATCGTCGGGACTTCATCGATGTAGATTTGCCTAGCTCCTACTCCGACGAAGGAGCATCGACATCCCTCTCCAGAAAGCTCCTCGCTTTGCTCGTGCATCAAGCTTCATCGTCTAGCTTCGAAGATGCTCTGTAGAGTTCTATCGAGCCCAGACAAGTGAGGCGGAGCTCCAGTAATATCTCTGGAGGGCAGAGATCATCGCCAGCCGTAGAGGATGAAGATGGTACATTTATTGTTGGATGGCAACCTCCCGGTGCTCATCCAATGGTCTACAGGAGACCATGTCGATATCTCCTCATGTTACAGTTGTCGTTCGATCGTCTTGATCGGACGGTCCGCAGAGGTCCACGTCTTCCGATCCGAGCCATGGTCGAGCATACTCCAAGCTAGAGACAACCTTCGAGCCTCTCGCGAGCCTGATCCGAAGCCGAACCAACGACCGAGCCTCATCCGAGCCTGAGCCGTACATCGAGCCTCACCCAGCACGTGCTAGTTACATGCAGGCTAGGGAAATTTGCAAGGAGGCCATCATGACTTCTTCAAATTGCATACAGGTCCTCATATCACATGCCAATCACATGCGCTTGGGGTAATTTATACCCGACCTCCTCCGGGTTTCAATAATTACATATATACCCCCGCACGTGTTGGTACATGGAAGGCCTCATTACTTTCATTATTTGCATTTTAGTCCTTACAGGGACTTAAATGCTATTTTATTTTATTGTTTTCTTGCATTTATGCCCTCAGTTTCTTTCGTGAATATCTTGAGCATCCGAGCTCCGTTTCAATTGATTTAAATGGCATTTCGAAGATTGTTTCATTGTATTCTTAATGGCAATCTTTTATCTTTATTTTGACATTAAAAATATTGATGCATTTTTTAAATAGCCAAGTGTCCCTCAAATTCAACTTTTCACGACTTGCCTCATTTCGTTAATGGAGCTTGCTTCTTAATTTGAACCTGAAATTGACCATTGTTTACATGTCTCAAATACTCTGACTAATTATGGCACATTCGCATAATTATTACTTTGCATTTCCTTGCATGATGAAAAGAAAATAAAAAATGAAATGTCTGTTTCACTGTTAGCATACTTGTATGCATTGACCTATGAATTGATAATTCAATGCTTGATCTAAGTAATAAGAGTCTAGATAACCGCCTAAGAGGCTCATGTCCCTAAGTTCAAGCTTGATCTTGCCCACGTAAAATATAAATCGACCTCTTTGACTTTAGTTGATAATTATAATGAAGTAGTCTTTGACGCATCCGATTCGGCCAACTACAGTGCACTAAACCGACACATTATAGGGTTGAATTTTAGGTTCGTCAAATGCACCGTTGCCAGGGACACGACTCATATTTTATTTTATTTGTATTTTTATTTAATTGATTAAGTTATTATTTCTAATTTGTAGATCAATTTGTTCATGTCTCATGCATTATTAAATTTTCTTTGATGGATATCTAACATTTGTTTTGTGGCAGGGCCCTTGGTGTTCAGGAGGTGAGGAGCAGGAGTTTCCGGTGTGAGGAGCCGCAAAAGCAACCCTTAGATGAAAATCGAAGAGAAAAAAAGTGCTATCTTGCATTTCTACTTTTATTGTAATAATCGTATTTAGATCGGTCTTCGATAGAAGACTCACATGTGTAATAAACGAAGTTCTCCGTGGTTGTGTGGGGATCGCCCCACCTAAGTGTTGACCTAGAATCAAGAAAACGGCTCTCCGAGCTTCTTTCAAAATTTTTTATCTTATGTGTTTGATCGTAGGCAGGACGCACTTTAAATCTAGATGCACACACTTTATCTCCTCTCCAAAGTCACTTGCAACTGTGGTGATACTCATCTTCTCGGGTACCACATACAACAGACTAACCCATTTAGAGTCGGAGATGGGTCGATAAAATTGGCACTCCACAACTTAGATATTTCCTTCAAGACCACGTCTTGATGATTCAAGTTCGGCCTTCACTGCAACGCAAGTGATGGTTTGTTGTCATCTTCAAGATAGATGTGGTGGAAGCACAAGGACGAACTTATCTGCTAGAGATCAACTACACTTCATCTTATTTCCTTGCAAATTCATTCAGGAACCTCTATTAAGAGAGATTCGTGGTCTTCAGTGAAATCTGTTAAGATAAATGGTTGGGAACATATCTAGCTCACCCGCAAGGAATATATACTTCATGCTCTGCGGCAAGGACCTCAACACGGAACAAATAGGAGCTGGAAAATCTAGCATCTGAAAAGTTTGCGTGAAAGCTACCAAATCTGCATGAGAGAGCTCTCGCTGAATCTGTAGATCTGATGAAGATGACCTTGCTGATGTATCTATCAACTACAATGGCCTGATCTCTATCCTAGTTGCGGGCTTTGTAGACATCAGACTTGGTAAGTAATAATCAAAGTCCTTCCAATCAAATTTGGTGTATGTGTCTGAGGGATAAGAATCAAAAGAAACATACTTTGCTTTGCTACCCAATTTACAATTACCAGCCTCTGAAGTATCTTGTGCCATGAGTGTGCTCTCCGAACTCTTATCTGATGTAGTTTATATGTTTGTAGTTTTTGAAGGTGTAACAAGAGATAGTGAAGCTAGATATACCCAAGCTGCTTCATTATCTGTAATCACAAAATCACACTCCTGGTAGACGTCTAGCTCTATATCTGTCATCTGCTTTGAGTTGGTGTTCTGCTTTGAGCAAGATGTGTCTCTGGTTCTAGTCTCATCAATCATATATATTTATACACTTTCCCATCGACGTAAAAATATACCTTCCAACTATCATGATTAGACACTGCCTTGGTTGTGGCCAAGAACGGCCATCCTAAGATAATTTGGGTCATCGTTCACATATTCAAGGATTTTCATGTAAAACACAATGAAGTCCATAGAGAATTTCAGGACCTGAATTGTGACGACAATAGCATTTAATAACCTCTTCAGACTCTTAATATATCTATCAGCAAATTGAATGATTGTCTAACTCTGATATAGGGAGGCCTTGCATCAGGTCTTTTGGTTGGCAATCGGTTCCTGATGGCAAAGGAGGTGTCACGGGTTAGCACATGGATTTCTGCATTATGATTCCTCTTCTTCCTATGGATGGTAGTCTTGCCTTTCATGTTTTTTTTGAAAAAGTGGTATGTTCTCAAGTGCCTCTTGAAGAGTCGACTGGATCTTAAATTTGTTATCATCTTCTCGCTGAACTTTAACTAGTGCCTCTTTTTGGGATTTTCAATTTTTGTCCACTTTCCTAATTGGAGTGCATTAGGGAAGGGGATAGAAGATCCCTCTCCATAGAGATGAGGGTCAGGAGTAGGTTCATGTGCATACATAAGGCTAGAATCCATACATAAATCATTAATCACAATAGATGGATTCTCAAGAGATACAAAATCCTTTCCTTTATTCATATTTTTTATTTTTGGAGTTTTTCTACTTTTTTGTATTTATCCAAAAATGACCTCAAGTACAAGAGAAGTCAACACAACAGAAGGGCTCTTTGTGGCATCAATACCACCGACAACATCTGATCTTGTGGTATCAGCACCGCACTCCGACCTGGCATCTAGTAACTTGCTGGCATCAGTAACGCCATCTGCAACTAGAAATACGAATGCCTCAACAATGCCAAATGGATCAACCTCCTTGGTAGCTTCAACACTACCATCAACATCAAGGCGAGAGGCATCGGTACCAATCCTGATCTCGTTTGGCACCCTACAATCTTCATGGGGATGTGACCTAGATGAGTCACCGCAGGCTGTCTTCCTGTTGCTTCTAAGTGCCACAAAACCAGCATCAAATATAGAAGAAGAAGTGTCATTCCAAATATCAAATATAGAAGAAGAAGTGTCATTCCAAATGTCATTCCAAAGTTCCTCTTCAGATTGTTCGGGTTAGGTTCAATCTTAGAGGGTATGGTGGCCTTGCCCTTTATTATCTCCCTCATCTCCTTCCAGAACTCATCCATCTCTCATTCGAAGGTGTCCTACTGATCAGAGAGAAAGGGGTGAGATCATCAAGAGCTGTGTTCTCATAAACTGGTGCATGAGAACTGAAAGGGTTGCCTCACTGGAGGTGAGGCTGAGTCTGCTACTGGTAGTGAGGAGGGGATGGGAGTGCTACTAATGAGGTTGTTGCTACCTCCACTGTTGTCCCTGGTACTAGGGACAAGGACGTTGCTACCACAGTTGTTGCTGGGAGTAATGGGGTTGTTGTAGATAGTTGCCCTGTCCTACCTGTGTTGGAGGCTACTATTAGGAAGAAGTGCCTCCAGTAGACCATCAGAAATCAGGATGGTCACAACAGATCCCAAGCTTTGGTTGGTACCGGGAGTACCAAATCCCATTGAATTCCATTAACAGATTCTGTTGTACATGGAGTGGTGGGGGAAGGGCTGACAAGGGCTGATTCGACTGGTATACAACCATATGAATGTCTGAAGAGTGTGGTGATGGCTGGTACTACTGGAGTAACTGGATTGGCTATGCCTGAATGCGATGAACCTGACAATATGAGGCAAAGGGCTTGGAAGTGTTGCTTACTGGATAAGGCCGTGACCTCAGACGAGACTGAGAAGACTTTTCTGCCTCTTGGACACACATGATTTGGGGTCTTAAGGTCACCCAATGTTTTGGCCAGCTCATCAATCTTGTTGAGCTTATCTAGGCCCAGGCACTACTTCTTCTCAACGATCTCTATTAGATCGACCTTCTGGATAATAATACCCGTATCGACAGCCGGAGATTCTTCTTATGTTTTTGTCAATGAAGATATAGAAAGACCGACTTCAATATGTGCTATTCTATGATTTGAAAACGCCTGTGGGAGCTTCCCTTGGGTATAGACACGAGTTTGGGACGTCACTGTGTAATTTTCTGCCATCTCCTCATAGATGGCCCAGACCTAGTCTTCGTCCTTAGCTAGTAGGAACATCCACACGAGGCATTCACAAGACCCTACATTTCAGGTGTCAGCCCATAGAAGAAACTCTATACAAGGTTGGGCTTTCTGATCTCATGGTGGGGACTCCTATCAAGGAGCTCTCAAAAATCGATCCCTAGCTTCATGGAACAATTCATTCAGGATAATAATGAAGTTGTTGATCATGGCTCTCGTTGCGTTTGTCCGGTCGAGTGGATAGTACTTTTTCAAATACTCAATTCGAACCTGCTCCCAAGTGGTGACGATCTTCCCCAGATGCTTCAGCCAGTTAGCTGCACTGTCAACTATGGAGGATGGGAAGACAATAAGCTTGATGGTGTCCTCATCCATAAATCTGTCGTGGACGGTCTTGTAGATCATCTCAAACTTTTGTAGATGTAGGTGAGGCTCCTCGGTGTCTAGCTCATGGAACTTATATCTAAATGGTATGGAGACGAAGCTCAAAGTTTCCAAGGATCTTGGGCAGCTTGATCCATCTATGGATAAGGGTTGCAATAGGATTGTGCAACTGCCTTATAGTGCGGGCCGATATGGCTAGGTCCTAGGACTCGTCCTGGCGTCTATCTCCTCCCTTGGATCTAGGTACCTCCCCACTGGCTGCTCGTACCTGTGATTGCTCTGTCCTTCCTACTCTTAATTGAGCAATTTCCCTCCTCACTTCAGCCATGATTGCTCCTTGGTCCCTGATCTCTCTGCATGGTCTCCAAGGAGGCTAGTAGCATGTTGTTGATGGAAGCCTGGTCCAATACAAATGCAGAAACTTGAGACTGCTCACTATTCCTTCCCTCATTGCTGACCATGTCATCATTCTATACAAAGCCAAAAGGCCTTATCTTAGGTGTCGTCACGTGAACAAATAGTTGTGATGGCCTCTATGTTGGTACCTCGAGTTTGGAAGATGGGTGTCCAAGGGGGAATAAGGTGGAGGCGAATTCAAGTTCATAGAGTGGGTCTAAGCTCTGAAGCTGCCCTAGATGAATGGAGAGGTGTGCAGGAAAAGGTGTTGTTAAAGACAACCTAAGAGATCTCCTTTTCTTCATCTTGATATGGGGGTTTATGATGATTTGATCTAGGAAGAATGAAAGATGAGTAATCAAACCCCCGATTCACCTATGCAATGTAATGTGATTACAATAAAGGCCCGGTCATTTATCTTTTCAAATATTTACTTAGGTGGTAATCCAATCCATCGGAGCGGTTAAGTGAGCTATTAGGATCATGATTATCTCTGAAGACTGACCCGGATTCCTACAACTAGTTGTGCATACTTCCCAGACAATATGGATGTAAGGAAGGACTGTTATCGACTTCCCATTTGCTTGAGGACCGTGCTTTTGAGGTGTCCTCTAAACCACCCACTCTGCTAAGGGAATGCAGACCGTTTACCATCTACCTGCGTACCCTCACTAGAGAAATAGCTAATCATTTTTAGAACAGGTAGTCTAAAGAGAGTTCATGCATGGATCTATCCTAGTGTGTGGTTCGCTCAAGTCTCAGAAGATAAATCGGAAAATGAGTGGGTTACAATCCCCAAAACAAAGATTTTTAGTGAAATATGGTTTTAGATAAAGTTTGCTTTAACAGTCCCATATTTTATTTGGTTATCTCTTTTTATGTATTTTTCTGAATAAATCAACGTCTAATGTATTTTCCAATGTCCTTTTTATTTAAGTCAAAGAAAATAGGGAGAGGATGATGAAAAAGATGATGTGCGATCAAACATGATGATGCACATCGTACTTTGCTCCAACACTCTACATGCAGGGTGATCCACACTTAAATTTTGAAGACAGAATTTAAACTAATCTTTATGAGGCACGGGAAAATCATCCTAAGAAGAGTAACTTCTACTAGCAGGAAGAGTTGGTAGTAAATTAATTAGAAAAGGGACCTAAGTCTGGTCTTGAAAATTGCTCGGTGCCCTCCACAACAGGTCTTGCTACTGTTGTATGCAACTTCCTACGAGGCATGGTCTCTTAACCAATTAACTTAACTTTTTCTTTTATTTGACTAAGTCCAAGTATGTTCTATTGGAACAGATAGTCTATTAGGGTCTTTGGACCTTAGCTATTTACCGATCTCAAGAAAATAAAAGTCCTAAATCTAGGGGCCAAATCCTCAGGAATCAAATAATGAAAGCAGTAAATCAACGAAAAACATGGTGAGGTCCCCTTGAGAGCACAAACACTCGGAAAAATAGATCTTGATTAAATGTCTCACAAGTTTCCAAGAGTCCAAAATTTCTTGATTATTACAAGAATTGTTTCTAAAATTAATAACTCCAACTAAAATAAATACTCATGCAGTCTTCTGCTCCTTCTCCTTTGCTGGTCCCTCCCAAAGTGAACCGAATCGTTCTCCACGTAGTTCCTTGCACAAAAAGCAAATAGAATATGGTCAAACAATAGTTATAATGAATGAGACATAATAAGCAAAAACTGAATTCTAGGGACACTCATGATCGACTCAGGTTAAGTATGAAATAACGGTGTTGTTTTGACCCAAATCAACCACGTGAATAAATGAGAAAAATCAAACCACTAAGATATAAAACAATCAGTGTAAGCGATTTCACTACTTTTATTTACCGTGTATAGCAACCAGGTTCTAACACAAGGAGCACAATTAAAAGCTAAGTAATGTGATTTCAGGATTAAAAATATTTTTTAGTGGTTTTCATTTTTTAAATTTTTAATTTTCGAATAAGGACAATAAGCGCAAAGAATAAAAGACCCGCTCACACTGTTTTTGTATTTTTCTAATAGGTAAAAACACTAAAAAAACTACAATATTTTTTTTGTGGTTTTTATGTTTTATACTATTTTTAGTAATTTTTCTAGGTTTTTAAAATGTATTTATGGTATTCTAAAAATCAAGCATTGATAAAAATAGCAAATAGTGTGCATTAGGGAAAATTTTGCAAATTAATAATAATTAAAATGCTAAAAATTCCAAGATGGTATTTTTATGAAAAAGTATAAGTAAATACCTACAAACACATATTGAAGTCAATATTTTTGGATTTACTATAATTTTATATATTTTTTTATAAAATTTTAAGTGTTTTATAATTTTTAAGGTTTTTATAAGGTATTTTCAAATAAAATTAATACTGGAGATAAAAGACCAAAAAAAGAATTACCTTAATTTTTATAGAATTTTTAGATGATTTTTCAAATTTTTATAATTTTCTTAAAATAAATAATACAATATTTAAAGGTTTTTAATTTTATATAATATAAATTAAAATCAAATTGGAAAACTAAAATTATGATATAATTGTC
This sequence comes from Ottelia alismoides, assembly GCA_037367405.1. Classification (NCBI taxonomy): domain Eukaryota; kingdom Viridiplantae; phylum Streptophyta; class Magnoliopsida; order Alismatales; family Hydrocharitaceae; genus Ottelia; species Ottelia alismoides. Next base: position 323,204 of record JAZKJV010010702.1, on the reverse strand, counting down.
AAGCAAGTATGAGCTACCAGGAATTTTTGTGGAATATTTAGGTCTAATTTGCTATTTATTACATCTAATAAAAGGCATGTAGTTAAAAATAGTTTAGAGGGACCTTTCTATAAAAAAGTTAAGTTCTGGGGCCTAGCAAATTTCAATTCAACTCAGGGGCTTCTATGCAATTTATTCAGAAAGCTCACGTGCAACACAGATTCACAACTCATAGGGGTATAAGTGCAAATATCAGATAATAAACTACATTCCATAAACAACAAAAAGTTCAAGTCACGATACGTAAATAACCCAAAATAAGCGTGCATGCACATACAACTTAGACTTGACTGGACTAAAGTGCAAATACAAAAGCTAGGGGGTCAAAACTACAAATATTCTTAACTACACATTTTATTCTCCGGACTAAAGCGAAATAAAATAATGGATATGGTAGAAGCTGATGTATACCATTACAGACACGTGATTGATAAGTGGAGGGCTCTAATGGTTCTGATAGACTCTTAGAAAAGGATCTGACGACTCTGATGCTGTCAGGGATGTACAACTCTGATTTGCTACACTAGTACGGATATGAGGGTTGACAAAGCTAAGGATGACGTGTGGCTCAGATGTACTATGGACTAGATCCTACTGTTATTAGTAGGGCATGAGATAACGATATATATCAAAACTAGTAGGAGATGGGTTATCTAATGATAATATAGGGTGTTGGACGAACTGAGCTCGGGTGAACTTCAACTGAGCAAGGAGGGAGATCCGTTCTTCCAATGAAGAGGCTAAAGGGTCCACCACTATCGTTGAAGTGCTCCGCATCGAAAAGACAACTCCAATGGATATACTGATGGATGGGTAGTCGGTATGGTGGAGCTCTGCTTGGAGCTGCTTGTTGAGTGTCCCGAGCGACACATGTTAGGAAATAATTAAAGGGTCATTGCGACCCGGATCACAAGGCATAATCTCAATCAAGAAAAGTATAAAACTACACAATCACTAGATAAATCACTCAAAACAATATTATGGTCTCCACAAGTTATTTCAACCAGGTATAGCAACTAGGGTCCAATACAAGGAGCAAGAGAAATCCTTCGAAGTAGTCGAAATCAAACAATAAATGAATATTTTTACTAATTATTAATTTTGAAAAATTTTATGGTTTTTAATTAAGGAATGACAATAAGCAAATAAGGAAATAAAACACACAAGAAAGCTTTGGAAATTTTTATTAAGGCTAAAAATACTTAAAATCAGGAGTAAAATATTTTTGTATTTTCAAATATTAGAGTATTTTGATATTTTTTGAGATTTTTATTATGTTTTTATCGTTTTATAAAACCCAAATAAGAACTAAAAATACAAACAGTGCACAACCAGGAAAAAATTACAAATTAAAAATACCTAAATGACCTAATATCTTTGTTAGGAATTTTATGACAAAATAGAAAAAAATGCAATAATCATCAACTGAAATGGTATTTTTTTTCAATTTTCAAGAATTTTTGTGAAAAGATAAAAATATGCCACATGTAAATAAAACACTGAAATATTTTTTGCGATTATTTTTAAAACTGTAGATATCAGTATAATATAATTTGAATATGCATACACTACCATTAGAGGTGGAAGCATGAATAAAATATTAAGGGACAAGTAATTTGTGTAACAAAGATTTTGTTAATTCTATTGGTAGAATATTATGTTTCAATTAGTCATTCATACATTTCAATGTACAAATATAATATAGTTATTGAGTACTTTTTCGGAAGTGATAACAAATATTTTAGGGTTTTAATCAATTATGCCTCTTTGAAATATTGCAATATCAATTATATCCCTACCTTTTTTGGAATATCAGTCGTGCCTCTCCCTTCCTTCAAAATTCATACTTCTACATTTTTGTAATATCAATCATGCCCTTACTTTACATTAACAGAAGGGCAGGATTGTGAATTTTGCATGAAGGTAGGGGCACAACTGATATTCCAAAAAAGAAAAACACAACTGATATAGCGATATCTCATAGTTGTAGAACTGATAAAAACTCAATATTTTAATATTCTTTCCGTCTCCTATATAGTTAAATATATAACAATGAATATTACTCGTTACTTCATTATTTAAATTCTAAACAAAGATCATATGCTTTTCTATATTTCTATAAATGAATCATATAAAAATGGTTATTGAGTGGCATTATCTTATAATCATGGTTAAAATTAGCAATGATCCATAAACTTTTAACAAATAAGTCAATAGATAAATTATCATTATATGAACCTTTAACATGATATGATATCATTTTTATAGATATTAACAATGAATAATAGTTGTTATCATATCTTTAACATTAGAAAAACTGGCAATGATTATTCAAATTAGTATTTTTATCAGTTGCGCTCCTCTGAGATATTACAATATGAATTATACCCCTCCATTTTTAGAATATCAGTTAGCTCTTGACTTCTTCCCAATGATCACTTATGCCTTCCATTAGTTTGATCGTTAATGACTTGAACTAAATCATGATTCCATCAACCCATATATCAGGAAAGAAACTCCACCTCTTCCCCCAACCCATCTAGCACCACCTCCTCCTCCACTATCTCATCATGCTCGACAATGACAGAATATCTTGGAACAACTCGCTGAAGGTAATCGATGTTATTGGGGGAGGAGGAGGACATGCAAAGGGGGAGGAGGTGATGGAAAGGAATGGCAGTTGGGGGAGGAGGTGGACCAAGCAAAGGGGGAGAAGGTGCTCAAAGGGGGAGGAAGATTTCAGGCGGAGGGGGAGGAGATGATGGAGGGGGAGGAAGAGAATGCATGTCGGAGTAATAGGTGGTGGAATGTGGAGGAAGACAGTGAATAAAGGTGGAGAATGTTGGACATGCGAGCCCACGACGAGCCATTATGCAATAAATGTTATTGCAAATATCATTCCCTAATCTAAAATTAAGAATAACTAATTTCCGTAATAGGTCCATTAGTACAATTAAGGTTATGTACCATGGCCATTTTGATGATCATATAGATGTCGATTCAATTACTGAATCATAGAGGCTGGTGTTTGGATGAATATCTAATGGGTTAGAATAAGGACTCATCAAGCACCAACAAGTGATTATTAATAGATGATCTCCAGCCTGAGAAGGAGATGGCAATCCTTTATATAAAGGCTGATATCTAACTAACCTCTTGATGCTGGTCCTCTGCATAGGAATAGAGATTCGGAGGTGTTAGATAAGTTAGGTAAAAGAGTTGACTCAATCAGATTGAGATAACCAAATTCCAATGTCATATGTTATCACGATATAGGCATGCATCCTCTGATTGGAGATAGATGTGTTACTATAGGTTTAAGTATGTATATTTGGCATACCAATATATTGATGACCTAACCAAGGTTTATACACTGACATGCTGGTGTGCATGCAAGGGCATATGAGTAATATGATCTCTCAAAGGGATCATACATGTTCATTACTGAACCGGAAGACATGAGCTCACTCATAAGATATTAGTAAGAATCGAATTCCATGCATTATCATCTCTCTTTGGAAGCTTGACTGTTGTAGGTTTGATATATACTTTTGTAAAGTATATGATAAACACATGGGTATGATATATGCTTTTGGAAAGTATATGATCGATACTAACTATCAATGATCGAATGAGAAACTTAATGATAAAACCCTAATGGAGACAATCCAAAAGAGATCTAAAACTTCAAGTTTATTTTGGGTCTTCCAGTATGCAGGATGTACACGTATTGGGAACACCTGAGGGTGATGTGAACATAAATGATTGTATAACCATGAGTCTTCCATTTTGAGGGAGTGATGAAACGGGTCTGGATTTTAGTGACTCCTCTCATAAAGAAGTGATCTTATCTTAGTCCAAATGTTGGACATATATTTAAATGTGATTTAGATAAAATGAGAAGATTAGATCTACGGCTTTGATTTAATCAAACATCTATGGATGGTCCGCAAGATCTGCATTTGAGATGTGATCTCAATATCCAAGACATTATACGTGGAACTATACAATTGCTTTGCCCTTATCTCCATGTATCCACAGAGAAAGCACATTATCCTTGAAAGAGCTCATTGATAATTTTCAATGTTGATATGTGTATTAGAGCATTGAGAAAAATAGATAATTAAATGTGATTTGATTATCATGAATAATATGAATTTGATTCATATTATAAGGAGAGTTATCTGAGATAATTAAATTTGATTTAATTATAAAAGATGTGAATAATGTGAAAGTGATTCATATTACTTAGGCACATGAGAATAGAGATCCAAGATGGTTAAATGTGATTTAATTATCTTGGATATGAATAATGTGGATACCACTATCCATATTAATCATATATATTATAAATGTTATTTATAATATATTAGAGAGAGTTATTTATGATTTATATTTGTTGATTAATTATTAATGTGAATTGGATTCACATTGGATAATTAATTGAAAATATAATTTATATTTTATTTTGGGATGTGAAAGTGATTCACATTTTTTTCAATGGTGTGATTGCAATATTTAACAAGATAATTATGAATTATTTTTGTGAATAATTTACAACAATTATTGTCGTAAATATTGGAGATATTATGAGATAATTAGATCTCATGAGATAGTGAGATCTCACGAGAAGAGTGGTCGTCCCCTAATTTTAGGAGATGTGGTTAGTCTCCTCATTATCTCCTAGTCTAGCCAATTGATTTGATTTAAAATTAGGGATTTTTACCTGGCAGACCCTATAAACTTTGCCAATCACCTCCACGACCTTTGAAACAACCTAATTCCCCCCTCGACCCCGTAAACTTTCCAACTCTTACCCCATGAACCCTCCGGGTAATATGTTTTAAGCCCGTGGGGGTTCTTGGGGTAATTTACATGGTCGATGGGGTAATTACGTTGTGCAAAAGGTCGTAGAGGCATTTTAAAACGTTTACATGGTCTGCTGGGTAAAAATCCCTTGAAATTAATTGTATTGATTTATCAATACAAATTAATTTAAATTAAATCATTTGTTATTGTGTTTTTTATAACAACATCTTACCCATTGAAAGAAACACAAATCAGTCTCACCCATTGATTGTATGATGTTCAATGGATTGAGATATATGGACTCCCAAAATCCTATATAAGAGGAGGCAACCCTTGCTCTTCGACACACACGATAACGAATTCTCTCTCTCTCTCTTTCTCCACACACCAAGCCTCTCTCTCTCATAGTGGTCATCCACCATGGAGCCATTGTGAGAGTCCTTATCGCCGCAGCATCGTCGTTATGCTTCCATATCATCTACTCGTGGATCTCCATATCCTTTGATACGCCTCACTCATGAATAAGATGTTGGATCTCGTGTGATGAGATCAGAAGGTCCGCTGCTTAGATCATCAACATGGATTGTCAGAAGGACGCGCCTCATAAACGTGCTCTCATGCGTCTCCTCTGTTGGATTGGACTTGGGACATGAGGTCTCTTGGTTTAGAGATTCGATCGTAACCACACTTCAAGAGGTAAACCTTATACATATTTGTGATTAAGATGAAACGATCCAAGAAGTATTCTTGAATCATGTGGTTTCGGCGATTTTTTTTAATTCCGTTGCCCGGAGCTACTAGTACAACTAGTCGCTCCCGATCTCATTCGATGAGATCATCATGTTTCCGTAAGGATCTTGTGGATTCCACATATCCTTCAAGTGGTATCAGAGCCAGGTTGGAGATTTAGAATTGGATCCACAAACCGAAGAAGATTTGGGCTCATTAGGGTTCGTGAAGATTTTAGCATTTCAATTTTCGTATCCTCAATTTGTGATACATTTAGGTCCTGTTTAAAATGTTTAGATATGAAACTATCACTTGGATAATGTTTCCTATTAAATACGGAAAACGTAGGAATTGAGTTGCATGATTTGGAATCCGATAACTCAGGATATGATCGTTTTGATCACCATATATCCACTGTTTCGCGGGTAGCGGATCATGACGTAATTAATATGTTAATTACTGCTTTAAAACGCCTGTAGATACATGCTAGTCATATTAATTATGTTTTAAAACAAATTATTAAACCCTGGAATTTGATTTCGCTTAATTTGGATTTAAAATGAATGAGATGTGTTAATTTTAGAGAGTTGAGGTTACTGCTGAAAATTACATACTCAACCATGAACATTGTGATTGTCATTTAAGAATCTTGTGAAATTTATGGTTTATTCTTGGAATAACTATGCATAATATTTGGGAAATATTAGAATAATAGTTTATTCCCTTAAGTGGCATTACCTCAACTAATGAATAATTACATTAGATCCAGATCACCAATTGGTTACTTGATACATCTTTCGTCAAACATGCTACTTGAATAGGTTTTGGGAATTTATCTAGCAAATTCTTTATAATCAAAATAGTTTTGATTATTACTATATGGTAAAATTTTGATCTAAAAAACTATGATCGTCTCAAGTACAAAGTGATTGATTTGACATTATTTTTTCCCAAGACGTATTTAGGGTCTAGTTGGGGAGCGTTGGGGTACCAGGTTGCACTGTGTACGGTCTGTCCCACTCCCTCCAGTACTGGCCATGACAAGGATAGGGAACAGATGATGCATGAGAGTTCATGATGTATTTTCTAATTATTAAAATTTTGATAATACGTACTTTGAGATAATACAATTTATTCAAGTAACAATCTAGTTTGATGATTAAATTGGATTGATAATTGATTTAATGAGATTAAATTATATCCAATTTAATACACTCTATTATGATAGATGTATATTTTCCTTGGAAGAATTAATTATATGAACGTGATTCATGATAATTAATTAAATTTGAATATGAGATGGAAGATCACATAAATGACATCCATGATCTCCGTCAAGGTGAAGGGTTCCACCGCCAAGGATTGTATGTAGGAGACACTTGTATGAAGTGATAGCTCATGTATGCAAGCGCATCTAGATCAGGCTTTTTGCTTCTCGAAAGAGTAAGGTCGAACACGTAGTGACCCCAATATCGGGTCTTTATATTATTGGGGCGACATTGGATTGCATATAGCGAGTTCTAATCCTGTTGAAGGTTGGTTCAATTAACAACGGGTCAACATCGCCTTAGGGTTGATGGGACTGGGTGTTAAAGACTGAATTGGGAGATACAAGTTGGACTTTCAAGATGGAATATGTTCTCGCTTCTCTTTATTCGAGTCGCAGGTTCTCATATTATTGCGATGTAAGAAAGATAAAGAGGAGATCCCAGATCTTCCTAGAGATATAGTGGTAAGTATATCTCTTACATTGAAAGTAAATAAGGGAATAGACTTTCAATGATGACAAGGCAAGAAAACTTTGATATAAATATTTCTAAATCAAAGTAAAATATATTTTTATATATTTATGCAAATTTCTTGTTTCAGATACTCCTTTATTAAACCCACTCATTACTATACTCAATAATAATCAGTAAAATATCATGGATTGGATCCATAATCAAGATATGGTACTTGCAATTGGGCACATGATGTATGTGGTTGCGATGTGTAATTTTTCTCATAATAATGAGGAATGACAATTAAATAGACAATAGGACAATGACCCTAGAGTTTGTATGTCTATATAGTCTCGATCTCATCAAATGTCCTTTGGAAGTGACACATCGATGATGATTGTAATTGTCAAATAATCCTTATAAATCTAAAAAGATGATTTCACAAGCATATGTGATCCTGACATTTAATCATGAATGACATTGTTCTCTGCATTATGGAGAATGGTGGCTCTATAGGAGATGATGTACTTAAAATGTTTGAGCACCAACTTGAACCAATGAATTTTAAGAGTTAAGATGGATGTAGATATGATGAGTGCCATCATAGTACTCTTTTCACTCTAATCATTCATGAAGCTTCATAATATTCACATTGTATGAATTGAATGAAGCACGTATAAAGTTGAAGTACTCTTATATTGATATCTCTTGAATTCAATATAAGAGATCCTTTATTTCAAGAAATGGTAGTTTATAGATGAAGACAATGCAATGGAAGCATGGGTTGGACCCAAGTTAGAAGGAAAGTCAAAGAGTTGATTGTACTTCTATGGTTTCCATACATATGACATCCAAAGTGTTCGATGAATGTCAATACTGCAATAAGCTGTTGTATTGATAGTGTGACTATCTAGTTTATTTGGGATCCTTAGAGAAGGACCTGGGTAATGAATACCCATTTATCACTCTTTATTCTTTTATTTTAGCTACAAAACCCTTTCAAAACATCATGTATATATGTGTAAAAATAATAATTTATCAAATTGCATGCATATTGTAAATATGCATATTTAGCATGTTTTTGTGCATAAATAAAAGAATAAAGAAACAAAAGAAAAAGAGGGAGATATATAGAATAAATATTGAGCGACCTAATCCCAAGGGAGGGCTCAGCATGGGCCTGACCGCAAAAGATTCCAAGTAGAGGGAGATAGGGTCAATCACATGTGTACATATACCTATATATATAAATAAAATTATTTTCCTCTTAAAAATAAAAATGTATCTTTGTTATTTTGTACATATTTATATTTATAAAAATAAAATAAAAATGGGAAAAACAAAAGAAAAATAAAAATAAATAAAATTAACCCATCAGTGTATATAAACCATGTACATACACTAACATATTTATTTATTTTCTCTTTGTAAATAGATAATTAAAATTCCATAAAAACATGTATATATTTCATATTTCATAATGTAAATAACTAAAATAAAAATCACAAAAAATAAAAAGTAAATAAAAAATACTAAAAACCAATTCCCACATTATACATATACCATGTAAATATGTATATAAAACTATTTATTTCACATATCTAAATAAATAATAAAAATAAAACAAAAATATCCTTTTATTCCAAATTTTATGTTATAAATAAATAAAATATAAAATGGGAATAATTGCACAAAAATGAATAACTAAAATTTAAAATAATAAATACATGTATATATCTGTATATAATAATAATATTTTGTAAATACATAATTTATATTTCAAAAAAATAAAAAAAATCACTAAAAAATTATTTAAAATTAAATAAACATTTTTTATGTTTTAAATTTTTTGAAATTAAGTCATTTACTATTTTTTATTGAATTTCCAAAAATTTAATAAGTGGCTGATTCTGATTGGTCCACGAGGGATTGTTGACCCCCGATCAACTCTCCCCCGCGGACCTCTTTTCCGATTTTCGCGCAACCGACCCGACTTCTTCCAATTTTCGCGCGATGATCCGAGCTCCATTCGCCTAAACCCCGGGTCCTAATCACACTTCCGTGATCCGAGATCTTCGCCCGAACCTTCGCCTAGGGGTCCGTGCTTCACCAAGCCGGACCCGACCCCTTCTTCTCGGACCTGCACTGCTATATAGCGTCTCCTCCGCCGCACTTTCCCAGCAATCTTTGGTGCTGCTCCTTCGTCCCAGGACCTCCACTATTCTCCCCAGAGTGACAGCTGAGTGAGGAGAGTGTCAAAGAGAGGAGAGGAGGCTTCCTGCCACTGATCCGGCGACTCTTGCCGCCGTGCAACGTCGCGAGGTGCACCAGAGCCTCGGGACCCGACGACTCTTCGAAGCGACGACCCAGAGCTTCCTGATCTCGTCCTCCGTCGACCCCATTCACTAGGTACCTTCGATTCTTTCTAGTTTCCTTTAATTTCCCAGTTAGCCCAAATCCCATTTCCGCCGTCGCCGATCAATTCCGCCCACTCCGCTCATCCAATCGATCATCGGACCATTGATTCGCCTTCGCGAGACTCCCCTTCACGTTCTTCACCAAGCCATCCCCCTTGGTTCTCCCCGGAACCAAGGTTCGACCTCCACCGCCATCGCCTCGCCGGAGGTCGCTCACCCGACGCACTCGACCACCCACATCACCCCTAACCAGGTCGCGGCAATTTTCCCTCGACCCGGGAAGCCTCCTATGCTATTTTGCAGGTTAATGCGACCCATCTGAGGGTCAAGTCGTTTGAGCCCAGGAGCTTCCTTCCTCCGCCGTCGACGGGCCGTTCCGGCGGTCTCCGGCCTCATCGGAGGTGTCTAGCAGCTGCGGACCATCGAGGTGGAGCTTTTCCACATTCCAGCAACCGAAGAGGAGGTCTCCACTACGCGCACCGAGCTGGCGAAGCTCACCGGCGAGCTGTTCTTGGAGCATCCTCCTTTGTCGTCTGATCGCCCCTAACGCTCCAGATTCCATCTCATCCGTCTACTTAAGGAGAGCCAGCAGTGGTCAGATCCATTTGGGGTTGATCGGGACTGTCCACCCAGACGAAGGGTTGCCCTCACTTCTCAGCTGTAGATCTTCCACGTAGCACGTACTCGTCCCTCTGATAATAAGGGGTAAATTATACTTAGGCCCTTGCTCTTATGTTTTTGCAATCTAGTCCTTTAAATATTTAATATAGTTGTTTTTATTTTGGAAAAATTACACATTGGACCTTCATGTCTCTGCTATTTGCATTTTAGTCCTTATATATGTGGACCACGTGCGTCGACACGTGAGGTGGTGGTTTATTTGCATTTTGAGCCCTCTGGTTTCTATGTGTTATTGTTTGAATGTTTTGAAATAGGAATTACACAAATACCCCTCTATGCCTGATTCACGTGCCCCACGCGTGATTACATGGACATTTTGCACGAGGGGCCCTTGGTTTTATTTATTTGTTACTGTTTGGCCCCTGCAACTTTCTGTCCTTGCATTTAGGTCCCAATGACTATGAGCCTCTATTTTATTTAAATAAAATAGCAAATTAAATGTAAACTTCGTGAAATTTGGATACATGGCTCCTGCCACTGTGTAAAAATTTCACTAAAAATGTGGTACATTTTTTAAGCTTTTTGATATTTTTAAAAATTCAAAAATAGTAGTTTTTCCTTCTGTCTGACTTAAAAAATAAAAGAAAAATATAAAAACCCTTTTAAAAATTCTAAAAAAATTAGTGTAAGTTAGTTTTAGTGTCTTTTAATTTCTTTCAAATTTGTGTGATTTTTGGATATATAAAAACCTTAAAAAGTGAAAACACTAACGATGTTATAAAAATTCTGAAAAATTCTAGAAAATCCGAAAAAAATACAAACTCTTTTTCTGAATTTTAGTCTTTGTTTATATTTTTCATAAAAATTACCTCTAGATTTTCATAGATCCTTTTTTCTATTTTTTATGGACCTTTCAAATCTGGATGGACAGTAGCTTACTGTTGTTGATCTTTTTGAATTTTAGAAAATAATATAGAAATTAGAAAATTCTGAAAAATTCACCAAAAACATTAATGAACTTAAAAAACATAAAAACATTTTTGTTTCAATTTTTGGAGCATTTTTGAGTGATTGAATAATTTGTTGTATTGGCTTGTTTTTACATTTCTCTAAAAAATCAAAAATATAAAACATTAAAAATTTCAAAAACCCACCAAAAATATATTTTCTTCTCATTTTTGATCTTGACTACTGCGTAGGTCGCAAGGCCAATTCGTGCTCCCTGAGACCGACCCTGGTCGCTATACCAGGTTAATTAAAATAGCCAGGATCGCTATTGATGTTTTGATTGTTTTATCTCTTTGTTTGGTGGTCTGATTTACATTTTCTCGATTGAGCTCTAGACCCGAGAGGTTGAGGTCGCAACGACCATTGACACCTGATTTACCTAAGTCGCTCGGGTCGCTCGTCAGAATGGTGCCGATGCCGGGGAGCACAACTTAGTAGTCTTTTCTTTTTCGCAGTTTTCGCGGCTTTTTGTGCATAGCTTTATCTGATATTATCTGCATAATTCTTCAAATAGTTGTGTTTGATACATTTCTGTTTGCTTTCTTGCGAGGGCCCGTGGACCGGGGTGGCTTTTTCGGAAGCCGAAGTAACCGCGGGAGTCGGAGACGGCTCTTTTCTGCATAGAGTCACAGGAGGACGCGAGGAATCGAGCAGGAGTGCGGGAGCTGCGGAATAGCCGCGAGATTAGTTTAGTTTATTTTCCGCATTATTAATTTGTAATAATACAGGGACCTGGACGAACTTGGGCACTTGAGGGTTTTGGGGTCTGTTTCATCGAGCACCGGTGTGCTTAGGGGACCTCACCGAGTTTTCGCGGTTTTCGTGGTTTTTGACTGTTTATTTACTGCTTATTTGATTTACGCCGTTTTCAGCCTTAGCTTAGGATTTTCCTTGATTGTGACGTAATTAATTAGGATCCAAACACTTAAATATCTGCTTGTACCCATAGTTCGGATAATTGGATCTTATTAATTAATTCACAAGAAAAAGCCGGCTTATTAGAGCTCTGGTCCACGTGCCTTGAGGAGTCACATACAGCGCATGCAGGATCTGTTGTGGCAGACACCGAGTGGCTCCCAAGATAGGACTCCGGACCTAGGCTCGAGTACCCGGCTACTGTTCTTTTATGTAGAAATTGCTCTGCTAGGGACGGTTTTCCGTGTGCATCATATATGTAGTTTATATTCAGTCTTTTATTTTATGGACGGATCACCCTGCTTGTAGGCTGCTGGAGTCAGGTACACATTTCTTACTCTGCATGCATCATTGATTCCCGCGCATCGGCTTTTCATCTTCTCCCCCCGGTTTTTGGACTAAAAATAATCAGGAGAATCAAAAAATTCATTAGGCGTTGTTTGCTTTGAAAAATACCTAAAGAAAACCATAAAATTGGGACTGCTAAACAAACTTGACCCTAAAAGACATCTCACTTAAGAAACTGTCTTGGGGAGAGCAACCCCCTCATTGTCTGGTTTGATTGCACGAGAGAGTGACCCGCACACTAGGCTAGAGCCACATCCGAGCCCCGATCAGACTACCGGCCTTTTATACGGGACAGTCTAGTTGGCGGATTGGATTCCTACCAGGTCACGTAACCGCTCTGATATCCTGACATGATCACATAAATAAAATAGACAAGATAATTGACCGACCTCTTACGGTCTTCAGCTTAGTGCGGAGTAGGTGAATTCAGGGTTTGTTTTCTCATCTTGTTTGTTTCCAGATCTCATCAGACAGACTCGTCAGATCAAGATGATGGGCGGGAGGTCCCTTTGGCAGCCTCTGGCTGCATCGCTTGACCGCACTCCAGCCCGTTCATCTAGGTTGGTTCGCGAGAGCTCATACCCGCTCTCCGAACCCGAGTTTGATTCCACCCTGTTCCCCCTTGACCACCCTTCTTCCTGTCCTAAGATGCCAGCGCCAGATGCAAGTCAGCAGACTGATGATATTTCGGCACCTGAGTTTGGGTCTTTTGCCTTTACAGAGACCATGGCCAACAACAAGGATCACACCGAGGGTCAGAGGCCAGAGACGCACACATACGTTCTGGACCAGGGTGCGATCAACACCACCATGCTAGCCTCCCTTGAGATGATGCAGAGACAGATACAAGACCAGGGGGCTTTCTTGGTGGAGATGAGGAGAGAGATGGAGAGGCTCAGAGAACAGAAAGAGCAGCCGCGGGCCGACATGCCAAGAGCAGATGGACGGAGGGACCCTGAGCAGCCAGCAGCAGCAGAGCCGTCAAGACAGATGCAGGAGTTGCACAACCCTGATCGACTTAGATACACAGCTGGGTGGTACTTCATGCGATCGTGGGGGACTTCAAGTTCCACCCGAACACACTTCAGCTTCTCCCTCGCTTCCACGGGCTCGCCACTGAGGAGCCCATCTTCATCTCCAGGAGTTTCTGAAGATCTGCAGCACTGTCCACGACAGACAGGTGGACGAGGACACCATCCGTATGATTGCCTTCCCCTTTTCACTGGCAGATAGAGCAACCACCTGGCTAAAGCATTTGGGGAAGTTTGTGTACACCTGGGAGCATCTCCGCACCGAGTACTTGTACAAGTACTATACACTCGGGCGGATGAATGCAGCGAGGGCCCTGATCAACAACTTCTCCATGCTCCCCAACGAGTAGTTCCAAGGCATGGGAGAGGTTCCGTGAGCTTACTGACAGATGCTCGCACCACGACATCACGAAGACGAACCTTGTTCAGAGCTTCTTTTGCGGGTTGACACCAAAGCTGCAGGGCCTGGTAAACGCTTCTTATGGCGGTTCCTACTTCCCCAAGGTTGAGGATCAGATCTGGGCCATCTACGAGGAGATGGCCGAGAACTACACAGTGATGTCCCAGACCCGACTCTACACCCAGGGACGCCCACAGCCACAGACCGTGCAGTTCCAAAGGATAGCACGGGTCGACGTCGGTCCTTCTACTTCGTCAGCGGCAGCCGCACAGGCCGAGTCCACAGCCGCCAACATGGGCATCATTAGTGAGAAGTTGGATCGGATGGAGCTGGTCGAGAAGAAGCAGTGCCAGAGCATATCGCAGATGGAGCAGATGGCACAGTTGTTGTGTGACCTGAAGACACATGTCATGTGTCTCCAGGAGGCACAGACGGCTTCTCAGCCCCGTCTTCAGGCACGAGGGGATCCGAGTAGCAGCGGCGGTTCGTCCCAGCGCTCCACGCAGCCTAGACAGGTTTACCTTGTATAGGAGGAGCCGTACCAGCAGTCGCAGCAGTACTACCAGCCACCACCATCTCCAGACACGCAGATGGTGGTCTACCAGCCGGATCAACCTCTGGCAGTACTTCCGCCACCCCCTACGAGCCGGAGTCGTTGATGGATGTCAAAGGGATTTGGTACGACCGACCCCAGTCCGGTATCCGACGAGACCATCCCGGATTCCGTTGGTCGGCCGGAGGTGCCAGTTCCCAGCAGCAGCCTCCAGTTCAGGGTGGCCAGTACGACCATCAGCGAGAGCAGCACCAGCAGCCCTAGCCCCCAGTACATCAGCAATCATCCCAGCCTACACAGCAGTATGGTCCTCATCCCTATCAGCAGGGACATTCTTGGAGGCATGATCAGCCTCAGCAGGAGCATCAGCAGTATCCCTCTCAGCCGCATCAGCCACAGCAGCAGCCTCACTACTAGCGAGGCCACCCGTCAGGTTCTCATGGGTCCGCCTATGAGAACCCCGCCCTAGACAACTTAGCCCGCCTCATGACTGAGCAGCAGGCTACATTCAGACGGGAGATGGATGATTTCCGCCAAGAGATGCGGGAGATAGTGAGAGGGAAGGCCACCATAGAGCTGAACCCGAACAATTTTAAGAGGAAGTCTGAGCAGGTAGAGTTTACAGAGATTACCACTCCTAGTGATTCTTTTGGTGATTTGTCTGCATACATGTTTGATGCTAATTTTATCACACTTAGGAGCAGTAGGATGCCAGCAGGCGGTGCCTCGTCTGAGCGACGATCCCACGCCACACCAGGAGTGCCAGACGAGGAGGAGCGCGATACTGAGGCCGTAAGAGATGATGACGGTGGTACTGATGCCACCATGGATGTTGATCCAACCGACGGTACTGAGGCCGTCGCTTCACCAGTTCGAGGAGGTGGTACTGACACCACCACAGCTGCTGAGCCAGTGCGCGGTGTTGATGCCACGAGACATGCCGAGGGTGGTACGAAGGTCACCATTTTTACTTCTGCTAGTCCTGTTATTTTTCCATCTATACATGTATCTCAGGACGTTCCTGGAAATAAAGGAAAGGGTATGTTATTTTCGGATCCACTTGTGTTGATTGATGATGTTTGTGTGGTTTCTGTTGTTCATGAGCATGCCAGACCCTCTCCTAGTCCTTCATCTGAGAAAGACCCTGTGATCCCCTTTCCACGAGCACATCACATGGGAAAGGGGAAGAAAATAGAAAATCCCAAAAAGAGTCATCAGATAGAGTTCAACTAGCAGATGATAGACAGATTCCATATCCAGCTGACTCTCGAAGAGGCCATGGAGCACATCCATCTACTCCAGAGATCACTCAGAGACAGGACCACAGTTAGGAGGAAGAGGAGGAACCATCAGTCTGAGATACATGTGCTGGCCAGAGCCACTTGTTTCGCAATACAGAACCGTCTGCCATCCAAGAGGCCAGATGCAGGAGCCTCGTATGTCAGATGCCACATCCATGAGCAGAGGTTCGACCGCACTCTATTAGACAGCGGTTCTTCGATCAACCTACTTCCGGCAGCCCTTCTCGACCGCTTCGAGTTGGGCACTCTCCGACAGAGCAGGACAGTCCTTCAGTTTGCTAATCGATCAATCAAGAGGCCGAAGAGGTTGCTGAAGGACGTTGTTGTCACGATTCAAGGCCTGAAATTCCCCATGGACTTCGTAGTGATGGACATGGAGATCCCTGAGTCTGTGACCGATGCCCCCATCATTTTAGGATGCCCGTTCTTGGCCACAGCCAAGGCAGTGTCCGATTATGATAGTGGGAAGGTGTACTTTCACGTCGAGGGCGAGAGTATACAAACAGAGATGGTCGAGGAGACTAGAACGAGAGATTCAGATTGCTCAGAGCCGACCACAGATTCAGAGCAGATGACAGAGGCAGGGCGAGTTATCCACCAGGACTGTGACTTCATGATTACAGTTGATGAGGCAGTTTGGGCAGATCCAGTCGCACAGGCCATCCTCTCACCTTTAGAGTTCGCTGATGTAGAGACGTCGACAGAGGAGAGCTTGGAGAGCACATTCCTGATCCAGGATACATTTCAGGCCGCAGATTCGGTTCTTGATTGCGATACAAATTTCTGTGAGTATGATCCCTCGGAGTCAGATACTGATTGGGCAGAGATTGATGATTTCACACCGTGTCTGACTTATACTGAGCCTACAGCTGAGGAGGTTGATTCTGAGCAGAGCAGAGACAGAGCAGTTGAGCAGCCTTCTCCTGATCCAGTTTGCGAGAGAGAGTTTTCGTTCTCCCATGCAGATTTGGCACCATACCCTCGAATTCTTCAGAAGCCAGATTTGCCAGCACCGACTTGTCCAGAGCTGAATCCGCTACCAGCATCGCTGAAGTATATGTTCCTTGCTGGTGAGCATGAGATGTACCCAGTCATTATCTCCGTTGATTTAACTGGAGAGCAAGAATCACGTCTGATGGGGTTTCTTGAAAAGAACCGCAAGGCGATAGGATGGAGTGTAGCAGATCTCTAGGGGATCAGTCCGGCTCTGTGCTCTTACCAGATCTATCTTGAGGATGAGGCAAAGCCGTCGCGTGAGTTCCATTGGCGGTTGAACCCGAATCTTAGAGAGGTTGTCATGAAGGAAATCTCGAAGTGGTGGAGCACCGATTTTATCTACCCCATCTCCGACTCCAAGTGGGTTAGTCCGTTGCATGTGGTGCCCAAGAAGATGGGCATCACTTCAGTTGTCACGGAGTCAGGAGAAGAGATCGCTACCCGGGTACCCACTTCTTGGAAGGTCTGTGTGGATTACAGACGACTCAACCAGGCCACCAAGAAGTATCATTTCCCCTGCCCTTTATTGATCAGATCATTGAGAGGCTTGTAGGGAAGAGCCATGACTGCTTTCTAGATGGGTACTTTGAAGGATATGGAGAAATCCTCAAGCGCATCACGGAAGCGTGATCGTCGTATCGAATACGACGAAGAACGACTAGTCGTACTAGTTGTTCGGTGCAGCGGAATTTAAAAATTTTTAAATCGATGAAACCACATGATCCGAGAACCATTCTCAAATCGTTTCATCTATAACCACAGCAAGTATAATGCAATACCTCTTGAAGCGTGGTTGATCGAGTCTCTACGAAAAGAGACCTCCTGTCTCAAGTCCGATCGTCGGAGTAACGGCTTGCGAGCGCGGAGATGAGTCGCGGTGTCCTCGCAATCCAAGATGATCCAAGCGCGGTTGCTCCTGATCTCGTCGCACGAGATCAAGCATCTCCTTCGTGAGTGAAGCACTCCAAGAAGACAAAGAACCGCAGAGAGTCGAAGCGGCAGCACGATGGCGCGGGCGTCGACGTTTCTCTCCACCAAGGTGGACGGCCACCAAGAAGAGAGGGAGAGAGAGGGCTGTCGTGTATATGAGAAAGAGAGAGAGAGTTTGTGCTACAATAGCATGTGTAAAGAGAGAGCCAAGTATGCCTCTCTATTTATAGGGTTTTGGGATCCATGGATCTCAATCCATGGGACACATAAAATCAATGGATGAGATTGATTTATGTTCATCCAATGGCTAAGATTGTTGTTATCAAAGACAACAAATTTAGGCTAAAATATATTTGACAAAATCAAATATAATTCATTCCTAAATCAACCCAACAAATAAGGAGAGAAGACACATGGAGATTTCATCTCCATGTGCCTTCCAAGTGGGCGCACACCCATTCCATATAGGAGTGGGGTGCCGTCCATGAGATTGCATGGAGATTGCAATCTCATGGAAATCCATGAGATTGCATATCTCCATGAAATCTCTCTTATTTATTTTGCACCAAATTTATTTGGGTTTTATTCTTCAAAAATAATTCACAATTATCTTTGAGAATAATTGCAATCTTGCCATGGAAAAATTGTGAATCATATTCACAACCCAAAACAACATGTAATTCATATTGTTAATTAATTACACAATGTGTATCCAATACACATCATAATTAATCAACACATATAAATTATAATTAACTCTCTCTAATACATTATAAATCACATTTATAATATATTATGAATAACTGGATATCTCTATCCACATTATTCTTATCCAAACTAATTAAATCACATTTAATCATATTGGATAATTTCTCATACATCATGATAATTAAAACACTTTTAATTATCAAATTCCCTTTGCTTAGATCTTATGGAATTGTTCTTAAACCATTTAAAAAACAATGCTATTTCTCCTCAGATACTTAGAGATAAGGACAGGGCGATTGTATTGTTCCACGTATAGTGACTTGGATGTTGAGATCATATCTCAAATCCAGATCCTATGGACCTCCCACTGATGCTTGATCAAATCAAGATCGTAGACTTAATCTTCTCATTGCATCTGAATCTTATTCAGATCAATGTCCAGTTCATGGACTAAGATTAGGTCACTTCTCTAATGAGAGGAGTCACTAAAATCCAAACATGTTTCATCACTCCCTCGGAATGGAAGTGTCATGGTTATACAATCGTATATGATCAAATCACCCTTCAGGTATTCCCAATACCTGCACATCCTACATACTGGAAGACTCATGATCATCCTGAAGATAAAGATCACTTTTACACTGTCATCTTCAGGGCTAGATCATTAAGTTTCTCAATCTTGGTCATCGGGATTTGGTATAGATCATATGCTTTCACAAAGCATATATCTTACCTTCAAATTCATGTCATGTTTCCAAAGCATGACGACCATGCATGGAATTTGTTCAATCCCAATACCTCATGAGTGAGCTCATGTCTTCCGGTTCACAGGTGAACCTGTATGATCCCTTTGAGAGATCGCATTACTCATATGTCCTTACATGCACACCAGCTCGCCGGTATATAGACCTTGATTAGGTCATCAACCTATTGGTCTGCCAAATGTACATACTCAGACATATAGCAATACATCTGTCTCTAGTCAGAGGATGCATGCCTATGTTGTGACAGTATTCAACGTAGGTCTTTGGTTATCTCGATCTCGTCAAGTCAACCCATTGACTTAACTAACCTGACACCTCTGAATCACTATTCCCATGCAGAGGACCTGCATCAAGAGGTCAGTCAGATATCAGTCATATGAGATAGGATTGCCATCTCCCACTCAGACTGGAGATCATCACTTAATGATCATTTGATGATGCTTGATGAGTCCTCTATCTAACTCCTTAGATATTCATCCAAGCATTAGCCTCTATGATCCATCCAATGAATCAACAGTTGTATGATCATCAAGTTGGCCATGGTACATAACCCTTATTGTACAGAGGGACCCTATAGTGCATTCATTCATTAATCTCAGAAAGGGAGTGAAAAATAATCAATAACTTTCATTGATAATTTATTCATTACAATAACATTTATTGTAGAAATGGTTCGCCCGGGGCTCACATTGCTAACATACTTTAGCTACAATCAGGTGGCCATCGCACCCGAAGACCAGGACAAGACCACCGTCACCTGTCCCTTTGGAACATATGCTTTCAGACGCATGCCATTTGGGCTATGCAACGCCCCTGCGACATTTCAGAGATGCATGTTGTCTAACTTTTTAGACATGGTGGGGGAGTGCTTGGAGGTCTTCATGGATGATTTCTCGGTCTACGGCGACGGATTCGACTCCTGTCTTGACTGCCTAGACAGAGTCCTTCAGCGATGCATAGAGGTTCACCTAGTGTTGTCTTGGGAGAAGAGTCACTTCATGGTGACTCAAGGGATGGTTCTTGGCCACATCATCTCCAACAGGGGCATGGAGGTTGATCCGGCCAAGGTGGATGTCATTAGAAAACTCGATCCACCATCCAACTTGCGGCAGTTATAGTCTTTTCTGGGGCACGTCAGTTTCTACCGATGCTTCATTCACGATTTCAGCAGGATAGCCCGACTGTTGACTGATCTGTTGACGAAAGACACTGAGTTCCTTATAGATGATAAGTGTCTATTGTCATTTGAGACTCTCAAGAGCTGTGTTATAGAGGCTCCTGTTCTCCAGCCACCTGATTGGTCTCTCCCATTCGAGTTCATGACGGATGCCTCCGATTTTACCGTGGGGGCCGTGCTGGGACAGAGGAGGGACGGAGTCCCATTTGCCATTCACTATGCTAGCCTTACATTGGATGCCACGCAATGGAACTATACTGTCACTGAGAAGTAGATGCTAGCCGTAGTCTTCGCCCTAGATAAGTTTAGATCTTACATCATTGGATCTAGAGTGACCACCTACACTGATCATACCTCCATCAGGTACCTCATTGCAAAGAAGGATGCCAAAGCTAGATTGACCAGATGGATCCTTCTACTCCAGGAGTTTGACATAGAGATTAAGGATAAGCCTGGAGTCAAGAATGTGGTGGCAGATCATCTCTCCCAATTGGAGTATCTTGAGGATTCTGAGCAGATTGACCCTATTTGTGAGACCTTTCTAGAAGAAGCGATCCTTGCTATCGCCTCGCTCCCATGGTATGCTGATATTGTGAACTATATTGTTGCCAAGAAAGTTCCACAAGATTGGCCCATGCAGAAACTTGAGACCTTCCTCGCGAAGGCAAAGTTTTACCATTGGGAGGATCCCATCCTTTACCACGAGGCAGGGATAGTATCTGGCGTAGGTGCATTCCTCAGGAGGAGCACCACAACGTCCTTACTTACTGCAACAAGCTTGAGGCAGGAGGACATCACTCAGGGAGGAGAACGACACAGAAAGTGCTCCAATCCGGCCTATGGTGGCCTATTCTCTTCCAGGACTCTGATGAGTTCGTGAAGAGGTGTACTGATTGTCAGAGGATGGGCACTTGTGGACAGCGTGATATGATGCCGATGCAGCCCATATACTTTTGTGAGGTTTTTGACGCATGGGGCATCTATTTCATGGGTCCACTCCCTAGGAGTCAGAGATTTGAGTACATTCACATTCTGTTGGCCATGGATTATGTAAGTCGTTGGGTTGAGGCCATCCCCGCCCGAACCGCAGATGCTAGGACTGTTTGCAGATTGTTGAGGAAGAATATCATTTCACGGTTCGGGGTACCTCGAGTGTTGATATTTGACGGGGGGCCTCATTTCGGCAACGACAAGGTAAAGGCCCTTGCAAATGAGTTTATCATAGACCATCGAGTTGCCACTCCATACCACCCTCAGACGAGTGGTCTTGCTGAAGTGTCGAACTGGGAGATCAAGACTATATAGCAGAAAGTCGTCTGCCCTTACCGAAAGGATTGCTCACAGCTTTTGGACTCGGTCTTGTGGGCATATCGGACGTCTTTCAAGACTCCTTTGGGTACATCTCCCTTTCGCCTCGTTTATGGCAAGCCATGCCATTTACCTGTTGAGCTAAGACATCAGTCACTTTGGGCAGTCACTGATATACTTTTGGATCCAGAGAGTGTAGGAGACCAGAGGAGGGCAGAGTTAGCAGCCTTGGAGGAGCTTCGTGATACCGCCTTTTCAAACATCCTACATTATAAGGAGAGAGTGAAGGAGTGGCATGATTCTCATATCAGCCACAAGCAGTTTGAGCCAGGACAGAGAGTATGGCTGTTTGATGCTAGGCTTCGATTATTTCCATGGAAGCTACAGAGCAAATGGAAGGGACCTTATCTGGTTAGAAAGGTCCATGACAATGGGAGTATTGTTATATTTGAGTTGTCTTCTGATGCTACCTTTCGAGTGAACGGCCAGCGGCTCAAGCCGTATCTAGATTATGAGTCGCGAGTCGTTGATGTTGCCCCTATTCACTTTGCGTGAGATGTGGTTTCTTGACTCACATCTATTGCATCTCACGCCTGATTATCACTGTTCTTTCGACTGATATAGATCCAGTTGTTCATATCACTCTATTCTTTAGTCCCACATCACTTTTCTCATCTTATGATTATGCTATACTTACGGTGTACTTTACCCTAAGTATAGGGGGGATGTAGGACTCTCGGGTATTCTTTTGACTCTTTCTATCCCTGTTTTGTAGCCTATACTTAGGGATATTTTACCCTAAGTGTAGCATCCTGCACTCGGATTTCCCTTCATGTACAACTTGCTATACTTAGGATTACATGATCCTAAGTATAGGGGGAAACGTCGAGTTCTCCTCATTCTATTCTTTGATTTGTCGTTGTATATAGCCATTCTTTTTCACTTCCCTATACTAAGCACGAGTTATGTCTTCTTCATCGCTCTTGATCACTCTGAGGACATCGTTTGAGCTAAGTATAGGGGGTGTATATATTTCATATATACTTTAGCCATAACTCGTACTTTGTGTGAGTGTGTTAATAAATAAAAATGGCTAAAAATCTGTAAAATTTAAAAAACATTTCCCCTTGTATATAAAAGTCATCATGCACATACCTATTTATTTAAAAAATTATTTTTGTACAAATGATTGTAAAATCTTTTTGCGTAAATAGCTTGTTAATATTTTCATATCAAAACTATGTATATAGTACAAAATTTTTCTAAAATGTTTTGAAAAATAAAAAGTTTGCAAAAACCTTGTGTAAATTTTTGTAAATATTTTGCAAAACTTCGCATTCATGCATACATCCATGTTTTCAAACATTTTTCAAAAATTTTGCACGATTGTAAATATTTGTAAATTGCATCTTTGTAAAATAACATCTTTGTAAATACTTGCACAAGTTTTTATAAATCATAGTTGACATTTAAACTGACCTGGAATTAACTCGACAAATGGAGCTTGATTAAGATCTTAATCCACCTAATTATAAGAGGAACCTTATAGGGCTTAGGATTAAGACTTTTCAGGTCCATTGGGACTTAATTCTTTGAGTCCACTAGGCTATGAGCATATGTAATCTTGATGAGCCTAAGTAGAGCACTTAACAACACATGCATGACTCTCAGAGACAATGTCTTTACTTGCACCAGCACCTTACACATAGCTCTCCATGGATGAGGTGGTGAGGAGGCAGTTTACTTTGACTTGGGATAGCATATGAGGGTAGTACTTCTAGGCGGAACCTCTCTTCTTTTTATAGTGAAGGAAGTGCGTCTCAACTTGGTATGGTGGTTATGAAGTCTAAAGACAGAAGCCTTGGGTTGCAATAAAGCTTCAAAAGAGGGATAGTCCACTAACTCAAGAGGTAAAACTCCTTGTATATATGATGCACCATGTAAATATGTTGTACAGATGCACATGAAAAAAAAGTGCAAAAAGAAAAGAACTCTAAAAAAGTGGTGGGTCGGATTGAAAATTTAATAATCCCACCGGAGTGTATATAGGCAAATAAAGCAAAAGCTTATGGTATACATGTTCCATCTCATGAAGCTTGCAGCGGGAGACTCAGCTACACTGGCTAGAGCTCCCAAGGATACATGGCTACACTGTCCATGGTCCATTCTCTTCTTCCCTCTCTTCTTGAGTCGGTTGCACTTGAACTTAGAAGGGAATACCCTGCTTCTCGAGGAAAGCGTTGCTAAACCGAGGCATTAGAGTTACCGAGTTGAGGGAGGTTGTTTCTTTGTTACTTCTGAGGTGGGGAGCTATACATCACTTACACCGTACAAGAAAAGATTCATGGTCATTAGAGTTTGTGTATGTAGACTTGTTCTGATCTGGTTTATTGAGAAGTCTTGACCATAGATTGGTGGAACTTAGAGGCTATCGAGTTTTAAGCTTAAGTCTAAATAAGGTTCCGAAAAATTAATAATCCAAAGGTCTGACCGAGCTCCATATTTCAATTTACTGAAGGCAAGTTTAATAATCAGCATTGATCCATGCATTTCTCCTCTTTTTCTTTTTCTTTTTCACTTCTTTTTCAAATGAGTGTTTGCTAAGGGACTAGCAAAGTTTAGTATAGGGAGGTGATGAATACCCATTCATCGTTCTTTATTCTTTTATTTTAGCTACAAAACCCTTGCAAAACATCATGTATATATGTGTAAAAAAAATAATTTATCAAATTGCATGCATCTTGTAAATATGCATATTTAGCATGTTTTTGTGCATAAATAAAAGAATAAAGATATAAAAGAAAAAGAGGAAGAGATCTAGAATAAATATTGAGCAACCTAATCCCAAGGGAGGGATCAGCATGGGCCTGACCGCAAAAGATTCCAAGTAGAGGGAGATAGGGTCAATCACATGTGTACATATACCTATGTATATAAATAAAATTATTTTCCTCTTAAAAATAAAAATGTATCTTTGTTATTTTGTACATATTTATGTTTATAAAAATAAAATAAAAATGGGAGAAATAAAAGAAAAATAAAAATAAATAAAATTAATCCATTGGTGTATATAAACCATGTACATAGACTAACATATTTATTTATTTATTTTCTCTTTGTAATAAATAATTAAAATTCCATAAAAACATGTATATATTCCATAGTTAATAATGTAAATAAATAAAATAAAAATCATAAAAATAAAAAGAAAATAAAAATAATAAAAACCAATTCCCACATTATACATATACCATGTAAATATGTATAAAAAACCATTTACATCACATTTGTAAATAAATAAGAAAAATAAAACAAAAATATCTTTTATTCCAAATTTTATGTTATAAATAAATAAAATATAAAATGTGAATAATTATATAAAAATAAATAACTAAAAATAAAAAAAATACATGTATATACCTGTATATAATAATAATATGTTGTAAATACATAATTTATATTTTGAAAAAATAAATAAAAATCACTAAAAATTATTTGAAAAAAATAAACATTTTTCATGTTTTAACTTTTTCGAAAATAAGTCATTTACTATTTTTTATTGAATTTCCAAATATTTAATAAGTGGTTGATTCTGATTGGTCCACGAGGGATTGTTGACCCCCGGTCAACTCTCCCCCGCGAACCTCTTTTCCCGCGGATCTCGTGACCGACCCAACTTCTTCCAATTTTCGCACGATGATCCGAGCTCCATTCACCTAAACCCCGGGTCCTAATCACACTTCCGTGATCCGAGATCTTCGCCCGAACCTTTGCCTAGGGGTCCGTGCTTCACTTAGCCGGACCCGACCCCTTCTTCTCGGACCTGCACTGCTATATAGCATCTCCTCCGCCACACTTTCCCAGCGATCTTTGGCG
Source organism: Ottelia alismoides (assembly GCA_037367405.1). NCBI lineage: Eukaryota > Viridiplantae > Streptophyta > Magnoliopsida > Alismatales > Hydrocharitaceae > Ottelia > Ottelia alismoides. The sequence continues at coordinate 297,553 of JAZKJV010010702.1, read as the reverse complement.
CTGCTCCTTCGTCCCAGGACCTCCATTGTTCTCCCCAGAGTGACAGCTGAGTGAGGAGAGTGTCGAAGAGAGGAGAGGAAGCCTCCTGCCTCTGATCCAGCGACTCTTGTCGTCGTGCGCCGCCGCGAGGTGAGCCAGAGCCTCGGGACCCAACGAACCTTCGAGGCGACGACCCAGAGCTTCCTGAGCTCGTCCTCAGTCGACCCCATTCACTAGGTACCTTCTATTCTTTCTAGTTTCCTTTAATTTCCCAGTTTGCCCAAATCCCATTTCCGCCGTCGCCCATCAATTCCGCCCACTCCGCTCATCCAATCGATCGTCGGACTATCGATTCGCCTTCGCGAGACTCCCCTTCACGTTCTTCACCCAGCCATCCCCCTTGGTTTGCCCCGGAACCAAGGTTCGACCTCCACCGTCGTCGCCTCGCTGGAGGTCGCTCCCTCGACACACTCGACCACCCACGTCACCCCTATCCGGGTCTAGGCAATTTGCCCTCGACCCAGGAAGCCTCCTATGCTATTTTGCTGGTCAATGCGACCCATCTGAGGTTCAAGTCGTTCGAGCCCAAGAGCTTCCTTCCTCCACCGTCGTCGGGCCGTTCCGGCGGTCTCCGGCCTCATCGGAGGTGTCTAGCAGCTGCGGACCATCGAGGCGGAGCTTTTCCACATTCCAGCAGCCGAAGAGGAGGGATCCACTATGCACACGGAGCTGGCGAAGCTCGCCGGAGAGCTGTTCTTAGAGCATCCTCCTCCGTCGTCCGATCGTTCTGACGCTCCAGATTACATCTCAGTCGTCTACTTAAGGAGCACCAGCAGTGGTCAGATCCATCTGGGGTTGATCGGGACTGTCCACTCAGACGAAGGGCTGCCCTCACTTCTCAGCCATAGATCTTCCACATAGCACGTACTCGTCCCTCCGATAATAAGGGGTAAATTATACTTAGGCCCTTGCTCTTATGTTTTTGCAATCTAGTCCTGTAAATATTTAATATAGTTGTTTTTATTTTGGAAAAATTACACATTGGACCTTCATGTCTCTGCCATTTGCATTTTAGTCCTTATATATGTGGACCACGTGCATCGACACGTGAGGTGGTGGTTTATTTGCATTTTGAGCCCTTTGGTTTCTATGTGTTATTGTTTCAATGTTTTGAAATAGGAATTACACAAATACGCCTCCGTGCTTGATTCACGTGCCCCGCGCGTGATTACTTGGACAATTTTCATGAGGAGCCCTTGGTTTTATTTGTTTGTTGTTGTTTGGCCCCTACAACTTTCTTTCCTTGCATTTAGGTCCATGTGACTGTGATCCTCTATTTTATTTAAATAAAATAGCAAATTAAATCCAAACTTCGTGAAATTTGGACACGTGGCTCTTTCCACTATGTAAAAATTTCACTAAAAATTTGGTACATTTTTCAGGCTTTTTGATATTTTTAAAACTTCAAAAATTGAAATTTTTGCTTCTGTCTCACTTCCAAAGTCAAAGAAAAATATAAAAACCCTTTTAAAAATTCTAAAAAAATTACTGTAAGTTAGTTTTATGTCTTTTAATTTCTGTCAAATTTTTGTGATTTTTGGTTATATAAAAACCCTAAAAATTGAAAATCCTAAAAATCTTATACAAATTCTGAAAAATTATAGAAAACCAAAAAAAATACAAACTCTTTTTCTGAATTTTAGTTTGTATTTATATTTTTCATAAAAATTACCTCTAGATTTTTATAGGTCCATTTTCTATTTTTATGGACCTTTCAAATCTGGCTGGACTGTAGCTTATTGTTTTTGCACTTTTTGAATTTTAGAAAATCATATAAAATTTAGAAAATTATGAAAAATTCTCCAAAAACATTAAAAAACCTAAAAAACATAAAAACATTTTTGTTTGAATTTTTGGAGCATTTTCGAGTGATTGAATAATTTGTTGCATCAGCTTGTTTTTACATTTCTTTAAAAAATCTAAAATATAAAACATTAAAAAATTATAAAAACCCACCAAAAATATATTTTCTTCTCATTTTTGATCTTGACTACTGGTCGCAAGCCAATTCGTGCTCCATGAGACCGACCCTAGTGATATCGCTCCCGCACCCTATGTTAATTCGGTCAAATTAATGTCCAAATTAATGTTTAGAATTCGTTGCAGTCGGATACGAGATGTTGATCAAAAACCACTTATCGATTAATTTGAAGTTAATTTTAAGCGGCAATATTTTTTTTACTTGGGGTAAGTCCAAGGTCGATCTCAGGGAGGAATCTGTCTCCTTAGGTAAATTAAAGCAATTATTTGAATGTTGATTTTCGAGGAGTATCTTTTTTGGTCTTTTTAATTTTTATGCAGACGTAAGCAGACAATGCAGGCCAATTTAATGTGCAATTTAGTTAATGTATCAAATTAATTCCAAAAATTATGAAACTTGGCCAGATTATGAAATGGGATGAAATTAAGCTTCTCTAATTTTTTTGTAATTTTTAGATGCACGGATAATAAAATATGCAGACTTTAGTGAAAATAACTAAACCAATTTTAATAATTACCAAACGATGATATTTCTCAGAAATAAAATTAATCCAAATAGATCTAATTAAGAGCTATTCAAATCAACTTGAATTTCCTTAAAACATTTTACGGTTGATTAATTAAAAATCGATTAAAGTTTTCACTAAATGATTTTTCTAAGACAAATATACGTGCAAATGATGTGAATTTTGGATATGTTGTAGCATAAACTTAGATCTACCAACTACGATTTTTCAGTGATTTTTCGACAAGCAGAGAATACACAATCAAGTAATGGGCAAAATATTACAATTTTCCACCAAATTAATTTCAATAAATACTCTGCAAATCAGAAAAATACAAATAAATGCTATGATGGTAGAACAAGAAGTGTACTACACAATGCAACTTTTGAAATTAAAAATAGATGGCAAAATGACAATAAGATAAACGTGCAAATGCAAGGTTATAAATGCAATACAGAAAATCGAAAAGAAGTTCAAATAAAGCACAGAGACTTACATGCAATAAGAAGAAACTTGAAATTTTTTTAAGAACTTGCAAAGGGGTGCAAGTGTCCCCTTTGCAAATTCCCAATTCTTTATTGTGCGATAGATCCTCTCTGTTTTGCTTGCTGGAATAGGGGATGGAGATGGAGGAGGACCTTCTTCATGCGCACATGGAGGGGGCGGCTGGGGTCCTTCTTGAGCGGTCACTGTGCACGGAGTCGGCGCGAGGTCGGCTGGCGTCGAGCTTGGGCGTTGAGTAGGTAGCACCCGCGCGCGCGCCGTCGGAGTGGCGTGGTGGAGGGCTGTAGCTCGTGCGCTGGTGGAGGTTGACTGAGATGCAAGGTGCCCACGGCTGGACGGTGGCCGGCCGCACGCGAGGCGGGTGGCTTCGCGCGAGGGCGGCGGGGAGGAGGCCTCCGTTGATGCGGGTGTGTCGACGTCAGAGGGGGGGACGCGCGGCTTGGTGCAGATGGAGTAGATGGTGGGCTTGCTCGCGGCTGGAGGAGGAAGACCAGCGTCGTTGACGACGAGAGGGATGGCCGACACACGGCCAAGGGACGTCGGGGCAGAGGCAGCTTCAACGGCGAAGTTGGTGGCTGATGGGTGTGTGCGTGGTGAAGGGAGGAAGAAGAAGGGGGGGATTTCACCACCTCCCCTGTTCTTCATGCATTTGTTTAGTTGGGCGCAAATAACCGACTAATCGATTGATGGAATTTCTTCGAAAAAATAAATAAAAATCATCGTTGCGTTCGCAACGTGTGATTTATCCGTTGATGTGATCGGTTTTGTGATTCGGTGGAAGGAAGGTGATGAATCGAGAAGAGAGAGAGTGGGGTGTAATGAAGAAAGGAAGAAAAAAAGTTACCTGTAGATATGATTGGTTGCCTGTGAATGGCTGAGACAAGACTCGGCCGTGGTCGTCGCTCGAAGCCGCGGCTAGGCTGAGCTTAGTAGCTCCGGTGAGGTGGCTACGACGGTGATTAGATCACCGGATCTCGCCTGCGAAGAAGGTGGGTCGTCGCTCAACTATAAAACTCCCTAGCTGTCACCTAAGGTTGATAGGAGCTCTCTTCTCCCTCACTATGAAAATGGCGGATGATGATGAATGGAGGAGATGGAGGGCATTATAAAGAGGAAGAGGAGGTTGGAGAAGAGATGGAGAAGGTGGAGAAGATGGGGTGGAATGAGAGGTGTCGTAGGGTGGCCTCTCCCTTAAGTTAAGGGAGAGTGGGAAGGAATGGGTAGAGAGGAGAGAGATGATGCCACTTGGCACGCTAGGATGCGGCCATGTGGCATTTATTTAATAAAATGCAAAAGCCAAGGAGTTGACACGTGGCGGCTTCCGGAGCCACCACGTGTCGCTCCCAGAAAAATCCAAAGTTGGAATGGAAAGAAAAATAAAAAAAACATAACAAAAGGGCTTAAATCAAAAAGTGTTCAACACGAAAGTTACTCGTCTTGACGAGATCTACAACTTTCGTGAAGGGCTGAAAATCAAACGAGATCATCTGTACAAAAACGTATTTTTGGGTAGTACCTTATAGGTATAAAATACCACATTTTATCTTTTGCATTTTTTTGTCATTTTTCAATAAGAGAAAAAAATCAAAATAAAAATAGAGAAAATATGAGGAAAATATTTACAACTTAATCTAATTTTTTTGGATTTTTAGTAATTAAGAAGATAAAAAGATAAAATGGAAGGGCAAAATGGTCAATATGTACAATGTACAACAGGGGCCCAAAACCCAAGTTTTGCATACGAGCTCCGATTTTAATGAAATTAGTCTTGTTTCGAAGGTCTTTGAATGTATATTAGTTTAAAAGTGAGTAGACCTCAATCGGACACTGTATGAGAGAGATATGTACATTTTAAGGTTCATTATTTCAAACTTGGATTGGAGTTTTATTGGTTGATTTTACAAGTTAGTATTTTTTTTAGATATTTTTCTTTAATTAGTGTTAGTAATATATACACAATAGAGTTGGTTTTATTATATTTGGAGTTAGTATAAAATATATACAAATAGGATATTTTATCTAATATACAGGTGAATATTTATATGTGAAATTGGCTTCTTATTTAATGCAAATATGAATGCTAAAATACATATGTTATCAATGCATGCATGAATGCTAATTATGCGATATTAGTAGAAATATGCCTCTAATTACTTGGGAACACAGCTCTATTTTCAACTTTTAGAGTGATGAATCGTAGATTCGTCAACCCCCTATACTTAAACCTTGCTCGTCCCCGAGCAACTAAATGAAATGTAAGAGTGAAATGAGATTGGGTTCCATACCAAGGTCATGAACAAAAGTTAAAAATAGCGCTTGCCTCGACCTTTGGATTAATCATGTGTCGGAACCTTATTGGGATCTGAGTTTAAGACTTAACAGACTTCAAGTTCCACAAGTCTTCTATTCAAGACTCCTCAACTCACCTAATCAGAACAAGTCTACATACACAAACTCTAATGACCATGAATCTTTTCATGCAGTGTAAGTGATAAATGACTCCCCACCTCAGAAGTAACAAGGAAACAACCTCCCCCAACCTGGTAACTCTAATGCCTCGGTCTAGCAACTCTTTCCTCGAGAAGCGGGGTATTCCCTTCTAAGTTCAAGTTCAACCGGCTCAAGAAGAGGGGGAAGAAGTATAGACTTTTGGAAGCTCAGCCAGTGTAGCTAAGTCTCCCGCTGCAAGTAACAAGGTGACCACAAGCTTTTGCTTCTCTTGACTACGTATACTCCGGTGGGGTTATTAAATTTTCAATCCGACCCACCACTTTTTTGGAGTTCTTTTTGGCATTTTTTTTCTCTTTTTTTTTTCTTTTTTTTTTCAACAAACATGCCTTTGTACATACATGATGCAACATAGATACAAGAAATTTCCTCTTGAGCCAGTAGACTATCCCTCTTTTGAAGCTTTATTGCAACCCACTGCTTCTGTCTTTAGCCTTCATCACCACTAGTCCAAGTTGAGACGCACTTCCTTCACTAGAAGAAGAAGAGAGGTTCCGTCTAAAAGTACTACCCTCATATGCTACCCCAAGCTAAAGGAAACTGCCTCCTTATCACCTCATCCGTAGAGAGCCATGTGTAAAGTGCTGGTGCACGTCAAGCCATTGTCTCTAAGGGTCATGTGTGTGTTGTTAAGTGCTCTACTCAGGCTTGTCAAGATGACATATGAACATAGACTTGCAGACTTAAAGAATTAAGTCACCTGACCTGAAAAATCTTAACTCCAGTTCTTATAAGGTTCCTCTGAAATTAGGTGGATTAAGGTCAAATCATTTCCATCCTCAATATCTGCTCATAATTTGGTCCAGAACCCACTAGCTTTTCACTTTGCATAAGCAACATATGCAGATGAGATGTCATGTTATGAAAATGCAAGACTCTTTTTATTTTTCTATGCAGAGATGATATGCAAGAGTAAATAAGAAGCCTATTTACTAAAGAATTTTTTTTTCGATTTTTACCCACCCGTAATTATTGTAAAATATATACAAAAATACGCGAAAGTACGAGCTACGGGTAAAGTATATATGTAATATATACACGCCCCCCTATACTTAGCGTGTGCTATGTCCTCAGAGCACTAAGAGCGAGGAAAAAGACATAGCTCGTGCTAAGCGTGGGAGAGCCAAAAAGTATAGAAGTCATCTCTCCCCCCTATACTTAGGCTATGGCAGCCTAAGTATAGAAGAAGATCAAAAATGGGGCGGATGCGGGAAAGATGGGAAATGGATGAGTATAAATACGGGCATCGGTCCCCCCTATACTTAGGTTAGCCTAAGTATCGGTAGGAAATGAGTATGAGGACCCATGTGATCTGGAGGATGTACAGTGAATCGACTCGGGTGACCCCTCCCCCCTATACTTAGGATCTGGTCATCCTAAGTATAGTCCAAGATAATGGCTTGATGATGTGGGGATGGGATGGGTTACTAGAATCGTGGGGGTAAAGGATAGGATATACAGGGGAATGATATATACAGATGAGTCGATCTGAATCTTTCGAAGATGCTGCTGATGGCTGGAGTTCAGTGCTGCAAGGTTTCATACGCGGCTTGAGGTGTATCTGTTGTATCTGTCTCGCGCATGAATACAATCTCCTCTACATGGACCAACTGTTCATTGGATTCAACAAAGTGCTTCAACAGCTGCCCATTTACTAGGAATGTCGGTGCGTCCTCTGCGAGATCTGAGATCTCGACACATCCACTATCATGCACCGTACGGACGACAAATGGTCCCGTCCACTTAGACTTTAACTTGCCTTGGAAAATCTTCAGCCTAGCATTGAACAACCATACCTTCTGCCCAGGAACAAAGGTCTTTCGTCTGATATATCTATCATGCCAACGCTTCACCTTGTCCTTGTACACTAAACTGTTGTCGTATGCTCGGTTTCTGACTTCCACAAGTTCATTTAGATCCATGTCTCTCTGTTTCTGACCCAGGTGTGTGTTCCAGTTGACCTTCTTTATTGCCCATTCTGATTTGTGCACTAACTCTGCGGGCAAATGGCACGGCTTTCCGAATACCATTCGGAATGGGGAGGTTCCTAACGGTGTCTTGTAAGCCGTCCTATACGCCCAGAGGACTTGATCTAAGATCTGAGACCAGTCCTTCCTGTCTGGGAGGACAAGCTTTTGCAATATGGTTTTTACCTCCCTATTTGACACCTCAGCAATACCATTGGTTTGTGGGTGGTAAGGACTCGCGACACGGTGTTCGATGCCGTAGTCTTTCAGGAGTTTCTTCACCTCCCGATTCACAAAATGGCTACCCCCATCTGATATCATTATTTTGGGGATCCCGAACCTAGAGATTATGTTCTCTCTGATGAATTTACAGACAGTCCTGCTGTCTGCGGCTCGGGTCGGGATAGCCTCCACCCATCTGGATAGATAATCTACCGCAAGGAGGATATATTCAAACCCGTGGCTGACAGGAAATGGGCCCATGAAATCGATGCCCCAGGCGTCAAAGACATCACAAATGATGACCGGCTGCATTGGCATCTCATCCTTGGAACCAACGGTTCCTCCCATTCTCTGGCAAACTGGGCACGACTTCGCGAAGGTGGTGGCATCGCGAAACAGAGTCGGCCAGTAGAAGCCACACTGAAGTACCTTCCATGCGGTCCTCTTCCCGGAGTGGTGTACTCCTGCCTCTAAGCTATGGCATAAAGAAAGGACACTCTGGTATTCCTCCCGAGGAATACAACGTCTCCAGACACAATCCGGTCCTTCAAAGAAAAGGATCGGATCCTCCCAATGGTAGTGTCTAGCGTCCGACTTTAGTCGGTCGATTTGGCTCTTGGGCCAATCCTCGGGAACTTTCTTGGAGACAAGATAGTTCACGATATTGGCGTACCATGGGAGTGAGTCGATAACAAAAATCGACTCGTCAGGGAAGGAGTCTCGAATCGGGGAAACCTCGGAAGTATTAAGATCTTCGAGACGAGAAAGATGATCGGCTACTACGTTCTTCTTTCCAGGTTTATCACGGATGTCCAAATCAAACTCCTGGATAAGTAAAATCCAACGAAGAAGACGCACCTTCGCGTCCTTCTTCTCCATCAGGTATCGTAGTGCCGTATGGTCTATGAACACGGTTACCTTGGATCCGATTAAGTGGGATCTGAATTTGTCCAAGGCAAACACTACCGCAAGCATTTCCTTTTCGATAACTGTATAGTTACGCTGAGCAGAATCAAGCACTTTGCTTGCGTAGTGAATTGCAAACGGGACGCCATCTCTTCTTTGTCCCAATACAGCCCCAACAGCATAGTCTGAGGCGTCCGTCATGATCTCAAAAGGTAGAGACCAATCTGGGGCTTGTAAGATGGGTGCGTCCATGATCATTCCTTGTAGAAGCTTAAAGGCCTCAAGACATTTGTGATCTACAATAAACTCCGTGTCTTTGCGTAAAAGCTCAGTTAGCGGTCGGGCAATCTTGGAAAAATCCTTGATAAATCTTCGATAAAATCCGACATGCCCGAGGAACGACCGCAACTGTTTTACGTTGGTTGGTGGCTGGAGTCGCCTAATCACGTCCACCTTGGCAGGATCAACCTCCATTCCTCTCTTGGAGATGACATGCCCCAACACTATGCCCTCCGTCACCATGAAGTGACTTTTCTCCCAGGAGAGCACCAGATTGACCTCACAACATCTGTTGAGGACTCGATCCAGATTCCTAAGACAGGAATCAAAGGAGTCGCCGTGGACCGAGAAGTCATCCATGAAGACTTCCAGGAATTCGCCGACCATTTCGGCGAATACAACAATCATGCACCTTTGAAAAGTACCTGGAGCATTGCATAGCCCAAAAGGCATGCGCCTGAAAGCATAGGTACCAAAGGGGCATGTAAACGTGGTCTTTTCCTGGTCCTCCGGAGCTATGGCTACTTGATTGTAGCCCGAGAACCCATCAAGGAAGCAGAAGAATTCTTTCCCTGCTAATCTTTCCAAGATCTGATCAATGAACGGTAGAGGGAAATGATCCTTCTTCGTCGCGGCATTCAAGCGTCTGTAATCCACACAGACGCGCCACGATGTGGGTATTCTCGTCACGATCTCCTCTCCGTCCTCGTTGGTGGTCGTCTGGATTCCCGACTTTTTCGGGACAACATGGATTGGGGCCACCCACTTAGAGTCGGAGATTGGGTAAATGAAACCCGCGTCGCACCATTTTTCTATCTCTTTTTTCACAACTTCTCGTAAATTTGGATTCAACCGGCGTTGGAATTCACGAGAGGGTTTGGCTTCGTTCTCCAAGTAAATATGGTGCGAACACAGAGCGGGATTTATCCCATGGAGATCGGAAATGCTCCAGCCTATTGCCTTGCGGTTTTTCTCCAGGATATCTAGCAAGCGAGATTCCTGCTTCTCGGTCAATTGCGAACTGATAATGACCGGGAATTTCTTGTCTTGGCCCGCAAGGAAGGCATATTTCAGTGTTCTGGGAATAGGTTTGAGCTCAGGAATAGTGTGATCATCTAATAAGTCTGGCTCAATCTGATCTGGTTCGGTGTTGGAAGTGGCTGGATCATTTTCTGTAATAGCTGCCACCAAGCGCGGCTCTGGAGTCGGATCGTCAAAAGTTTCCATACAATCGGCAAACGCCTCGTCCGACTCGTCATCCTCATCTTCCGATTGTCCTAAGGATGTAAGGACTGACAGGCCCAACTGGGCCTCTACGTCATCGAAGATGTAGGGCGATGCAGGTTCAGAGCTGTACTCGTTCCTCAGGATCTCGCAGACTGACTCATGCACTGGATCATCTTCAAAGGAGATGGACGCATTGATGCTGGCTGGTTTCTATCTCCATGGCCCAACTACGTCTACATGTTCACAGTCTGTCTCGGTAGAAGAGTACTCGGTGCTGGATTCGGAGTCCGGTCTCTGCCATCTCGTCTGCTTCATCTGCAGTTCCTCATCTCCGCCGGGAGTTTGGAACTGAATCTTCCCAGTCTTATAATCAAATAAGGCCCCCGCAGTTCTGAGGAAGGGCCTACCTAAAATGATCTGGGAATCTCTCCAATTACGAGGGGTTTCCATAACCAGGACAGTAAAGTCCACCATGTATTCTTGCCCCTCGACTCTGATCACAATGTTCCTTAACTCTCCTTGGGACCTCTTAGTGGATTTGTCAGCAAACTGCAGAATAGCTCTAGATTTCCTAAGAGGTCCGAGATTAAGCCGCTCATAGAGGGCTGTGGGCATTAAGTTGATCGAGGAACCATTGTCCAGGAGAGTGCGTGCAAACGCAATGTCATCAACATGACTCACTACATAGTGTGCACCCATGTCTCTTCGTTTCCGAGGAAACGAGTTCTTTATTGCACAAGTCGTGGCTACTGATAGAACGTGTTTCTCAACATGGCTTTTGGTCTTCCTGCTAACCCTAGTAGGTGTGCATCTCACCTTAAGGTATTTTTGGAATGCAGGGGTTATTTCCACAAACTTGTCAAAAGGGATTGTGACCTTGATGTTTTTATTGCAGAATTCAACCATCTCAGGGTCATCTTTTTGGATTTTTTTGATTTTCTTCTTTCCACCCTTGAGAGCTTGGGGGAAAGGGATTATTAACTCAGGTTCTGGAACTGAAATATTTTCATTAGCTGCTATAACTGAGTTCTGAACAAGACTCTGACTCGGACTTTTACACAGACTCTGACTCGGACTCTGACAAACAGGAAAATGCTTAGGCGAAACCGGTGATGCTTCTTCCGCTTCTTCTGGATGGTCCTCCTCAGATGGAGGTGCGGGCTCATCGGTGTCGTCTGACTCTAAGTGGTTTCGGGAATGCTGCTTCGAGGACTCAGATGTCCTCTTCTTCTGCTGGGGATGGTGGTGGGGATGCTCCTCCTCTTCTTCCTCCGAATTCTCCTCAGGTAGATTCTCGGAGGTTCCTTCCTTTTGCGCCTGTGCCCGATCAGGTATGGTCACGGTCCTTCCGCTCCAGAGGGACATATGATTAACATTATCGTATGAAAGGATCTCATGTTCAGATAGATAATTATCAGAATAATATACCTTATCTTGAGGTCAGTTCTGGCCCTGGTGTATGCTGTTCGGATTGGCCTGAACCTGTGCGGGAATTGGGGTCCTTGGCGCCATTTGTTGGTCCTGGGCACGAGAAACCCGATTGATGTCGGTTCTCATATCCAAGTAGTCATTCTGTATCTGTTGGACCCTATCAGACAGGGTCTGGATCGCCAAGGTGAGTGACTCCAATTCGGTGGGCTGGGCTTGCTGCGGTGTTGATGTCGTCCTATATTGGCCCTGCTGGCCATGCCGATACTGCTGCTGGTGGGACGGTGCTGACCCCTGCTGGTAGGTGCGCTGCTGCGGCTGGTATCCATGATCTGGCCTGGACTGATATCGCGGGACTGTGACGGGCCTGGTCTCTTGGTAAACTGGGGTGGGGCGGTGTGCCTGATCCTTCCCCATCTCGATTTGCTGGACTAGCGGGTCCCGGCTATACCAAAGCCCGTTAATCTCGTATACAGGCGGAGGCTCCTCATATTCTGTTTCCACTGGTGGGGGTGCATGATGGTTCGGCTGGGTATAAGTCTGATCCCAGCTACTCTGAGACCCCGGTGCCTGTTCCTGTACAAGATGGACTCGGTGTACAGGTACAGGTGGTGCAGAAGGGGTGGGTAGCTTAATCTTAGCTACCTTTTCAGAGAGTTCCTCCACTTTCTTGGGAAGGCTCGAAAGAGACTCCATCTCCGCGACTCTCTTGTGGATCTGCTCGACCATGGTAAGCTTGTCGGCTATCATCCCCATGCTAGGGATGATGTCCTCAGTCAGATCTGCAACAGTCCTTCTAGTTGTCTCATTGGATAAGATTGAGGGAGACAACTGATAGGCCCTTGTGGCCTGTGACCTGCCGGTTTCTGCCATCTGCTCTAGGATCTTCCATACAGCATGCTCGTTTTTGTTCAGATAACTTCCTCCACAGGCTGCACTGACCAACCCCTGCATCTCTGGGGTTAAACCACAGATCAAGGTCTGGACTAAGATCGCTTTTGAAATGCCGTGGCATGGGCATTTCTGTACTAAGTCATTGAACCTGTCCCAAGCCTCATGGAACGGTTCGCTGGCTCCTTGAGCAAAGCTGGCGATCTTTGTTCTCATCTGATTAGTTCTACTGAGAGGGTAGAACTTCTTCAAGAAAAGGTCCTTGAACTGCATCCAAGTAGTACATACCACCCCTAAGTTTTTCAGCCAATGAGAAGCCTTATCACCTAGGGCAAAAGGGGTGGCCTTCAGCCGAATATAATCTTGACCAACATTGGGATGGCTAAGATTATTGCACACCAACTCGAAGTCACGGAGGAAAGTGTATGGTTCTTCATTAAGGTTTCCGTTGAACTTCGGAAGCAGACTAAGGAAGTGGGGCTTCAGCTCAAATGCCTGGGCGGGAACTGCAGGTGCCAACCAGTTCTGAATCTCGTTCTCCGCCGGGTTATAGGTATCAACCATTGGTCGGTCGATTCCTTCTGCTGCTATGATCTGTCCCATCCGCGCCGTGAGATCTGCATTCCTCTGTTCGGCTTCAGCGAGGCGGGCGAGAATCTGTTTAATTTGTTCCTCGTCTGGTGGAACTTTAGGCGGCATCTCGTCCTCTAGTTCTGGGGATTGGAAAATAAGACCGGTGTTAGAGGGCAAATCAAGGAAGGGATTACCGAGGCAATGATCTTCCTCGGTAATCTCGGAGGAGATAAAAGGGTTGGTTTGAGAGTAACCACCCTGAGCATGTGGGAACCAGGATTCAAGAGGGTCATGAGTCCTGGGTGGTCCAAGGTGAGCTCGGACCGAGGAAGACGAGTTACTTGGGGGACTCATAGAGAGATCAGTAAATAGTGCGTCGAGATCTCCCCAATCACTCATCTTGAAGGGGGAAGAAGATAGGATTTTACTCCTACCTGAAGCAAGCAACAAGAACAATCCAAGACCCTGGGTTCACACTCAACACAGTGAAGGACTCAAAGTTGAGTCCAATTTATCTTGTAGTTTTTAAGTGTGATATTCAAGCAAAAATAGCAAGGATTACGCGACCTAGAGGAAAGTCGGCTTAGAGCCGGATGCGTCTTCCCTGTTTATCCTGTCGCCTAAGATACCGTCGATCCTCCCTTTCTTTGCTCCTATCCGGAGTGGGGACTCAATGACGTGCCCCTATCTACCTGCACTGAGGCGGAGGCTGACAAAGCTTTTAGGCCTTGTCGCAGAGTACCGCTGGTTCGCCCCTATCTACCTGTGAAGGCGGAGGCTACTTGGTACTTGTCAATGAGTTTAAAAGTATCCCACTCGTGATAATTGCTAAGATCAGTTGGCTCGTGATATGGAAGGCGGGGATTTGGGCTCTGCCTTAAGGTGTTCACACACACTCAAGTACCCTCACTCAGCCTGAATACAAGATCGGGGATTAATCTCCCGCAAACAATTTTCAGATTTTATTCTCTTTTTTTTGGTCAATACTGTTAGCAGTCCCGATTTTTAAAGTTAAGTTATCACTTTAATTAGTCCACCACAAAGCACGCCTATCGGACAGTCCCAATTTCCTGTTTAATTTAAGTGAGAAAATCAGAGGGAGAAATCGAGAAAAGCCAATGCACGAAAAATTGATGATGCTATGCCGAGTAGAGAATACTTACAGTGATCCCTTCGCTTTTTTATGCAGGATGCAATACAGAATTGAAAACTTTACTCTACATGCAAATGCAAGCGATGAAAAGCGCTCCTAGACAGGCAGTTCTATTAGCGTGAAGAACAGTTTAAATTTGACTAAGTACTGCGGTCTAGGTGCGTCTTTTAAGTGTATTGTGTGGTCCTATTGATTACGAGCACAAACAAGTCCTAGAGTGGCTCGAGGAGCCGCTAGTGCAAGCTAAGTTATAATTCACCCACACAGCACACGGGACACAGTTTCACTATCTTTACACACACGAGATCCCAAACGGGAACCGCTGGAAATGATGCGAGAAAAAATATGTGGAAATGAATGAGATTACAGGTTCTCTCAAATCACTCAAACAAATTCGAATGCGTGTTCCTCGAAGCGTCTTCGACTCCGGTGTCCCTCGCACAAAAACAAGTTGAGGTCAGATCAAGAACGACACAAAAATGCAGAAATTTACAAGACAGAGAAATATTCACAAGAAAAACCGGGGGTCAGACTACCCGGGGAAGGAAAATCAAACACTCAAAAATTTGCTAAAAATTATCCTAAGCCGTGCCTCCCCGGCAACGGCGCCATTTTGATATCGCTCCCGCACCCTATGTTAATTCGGTCAAATTAATGTCCAAATTAATGTTGAGAATTCGTTGCAGTCGGATACGAGATGTTGATCAAAAACCACTTATCGATTAATTTGAAGTTAATTTTAAGCGGCAATATTTTTTTTACTTGGGGTAAGTCCAAGGTCGATCTCAGGGAGGCATCTGTCTCCTTAGGTAAATTAAAGCAATTATTCGAGTGTTGATTTTCGAGGAGTATCTTTTTTGCTCTTTTTAATTTTTATGCAGACGTATGCAGACAATGCAGGCCAATTTAATGTGCAATTTAGTTAATGTATCAAATTAATTCCAAAAATTATGAAACTTGGCCAGATTATGAAATGGGATGAAATTAAGCTACTCTAATTTTTTTGTAATTTTTAGATGCACGGATAATAAAATATGCAGACATAAGTGAAAATAACTAAACCAATTTTAATAATTACCAAACAATGATATTTCTCAGAAATAAAATTAATCCAAATAGATCTAATTAAGAGCTATTCAAATCAACTTGAATTTCCTTAAAACATTTTACGGTTGATTAATTAAAAATCGATTAAGTTTTTCACTAAATGATTTTTCTAAGACAAACTATACGTGCAAATGATGTGAATTTTGGATATGTTGTAGCATAAACTTAGATCTACCAACTACGATTTTTCAGTGATTTTTCGACAAGCAGAGAATACACAATCAAGTAATGGGCAAAATATTACAATTTTCCACCAAATTAATTTCAATAAATACTCTGCAAATCAAAAAAATACAAATAAATGCTATGATGGTAGAACAAGAAGTGTACTACACAATGCAACTTTTGAAATTAAAAATAGATGGCAAAATGACAATAAGATAAACGTGCAAATGCAAGGTTATAAATGCAATACAGAAAATCGAAAAGAAGTTCAAATAAAGCACAGGGACTTACATGCAATAAGAAGAAACTTGAAATTTTTTTAAGAACTTGCAAAGGGGTGCAAGTGTCCCCTTTGCAAATTCCCAATTCTTTATTGTGCGATAGATCCTCTCTGTTTTGCTTGCTGGAACAGGGGATGGAGATGGAGGAGGACCTTCTTCATGCGCACATGGAGGGGGCGGCTGGGGTCCTTCTTGAGCGGTCACTGTGCACGGAGGCGGCGCGAGGTCGGCTGGCGTCTAGCTTGGGCGTTGAGTAGGTAGCACCCGCGCGCGCGCCGTCGGAGTGGCGTGGTGTAGGGCTGTAGCTCGTGCGCTAGTGGAGGTTGACTGAGATGCAAGGTGCCCACGGCTGGACGGTGGCCGGCCGCACGCGAGGCGGGTGGCTTCGCGCGAGGGCGGCGGGGAGGAGGCCTCCGTTGATGCGGGTGTGTCGACGTCAGAGGGGGGGACGCGCGGCGTGGTGCAGATGGAGTAGATGGTGGGCTTGCTCGCGGCTGGAGGAGGAAGACCGGCGTCGTTGACGACGAGAGGGATGGCCGACACACGGCCAAGGGACGTCGGGGCAGAGGCAGCTTCAACGGCGAAGTTGGTGGCTGATGGGTGTGTGCGTGGTGAAGGGAGGAAGAAGAAGGGGGGGGGATTTCACCACCTCCCCTGTTCTTCATGCATTTGTTTAGTTGGGCGCAAATAACCGACTAATCGATTGATGGAATTTCTTCGAAAAAATAAATAAAAATCACCGTTGCCTTCGCAACGTGTGATTTATCCGTTGATGTGTGATCGGTTTTGTGATTCGGTGGAAGGAAGGTGATGAATCGAGAAGAGAGAGAGTGGGGTGTAATGAAGAAAGGAAGAAAAAAAGTTACCTGTAGATATGATTGGTTGCCTGTGAATGGCTGAGACAAGACTCGGTCGTGGTCGTCGCTCGAAGACGCGGCTAGGCTGAGCTTAGTAGCTCCGGTGAGGTGGCTACGACGGTGATTAGATCACCGGATCTCGCCTGCGAAGAAGGTGGGTCGTCGCTCAACTATAAAACTCCCTAGCTGTCACCTAAGGTTGATAGGAGCTCTCTTCTCCCTCACTATGAAAATGGCGGATGGTGATGAATGGAGGAGGGGGAGGGCATTATAAAGAGGAAGAGGAGGTTGGAGAAGAGATGGAGAAGGTGGAGAAGATGGGGTGGAATGAGAGGTGTCGTAGGGTGGCCTCTCCCTTAAGTTAAGGGAGAGTGGGAAGGAATGGGTAGAGAGGAGAGAGATGATGCCACTTGGCACGCTAGGATGCGGCCATGTGGCATTTATTTAATAAAATGCAAAAACCAAGGAGTTGACACGTGGCGGCTTCCGGAGCCACCACGTGTCGCTCCCAGAAAAATCCAAAGTTGGAATGGAAAGAAAAATAAAAAAACATAACAAAAGGGCTTAAATCAAAAAGTGTTCAACACGAAAGTTACTCGTCTTGACGAGATCTACAACTTTCGTGAAGGGCTGAAAATCAAACGAGATCATCTGTACAAAAACATATTTTTGGGTGGTACCTTATAGGTATAAAATACCACATTTTATCTTTTGCATTTTTTTGTCATTTTTCAATAAGAGAAAAAAATCAAAATAAAAATAGAGAAAATATGAGGAAAATATTTACAACTTAATCTAATTTTTTTGGATTTTTAGTAATTAAGAAGATAAAAAGATAAAATGGAAGGGCAAAATGGTCAATATGTACAATGTACAACAGGGGCCCAAAACCCAAGTTTTGCATACGAGCTCCGATTTTAATGAAATTAGTCTTGTTTCAAAGGTCTTTGAATGTATATTACTTTAAAAGTGAGTAGACCTCAATCGGACAGTGTATGAGAGAGATATGTGCATTTTAAGGTTCATTATTTCAAACTTGGATTGGAGTTTTATTGGTTGATTTTACAAGTTAGTATTTTTTTTAGATATTTTTCTTTAATTAGTGTTAGTAATATATACACAATAGAGTTGGTTTTATTACATTTGGAGTTAGTATAAAATATATACAAATAGGATATTTTATCTAATATACAGGTGAATATTTATAAGTGAAATTGGCTTCTTATTTAATGCAAATATGAATGCTAAAATACATATGTTATCAATGCATGCATGAATGCTAATTATGCGATATAAGTAGAAATATGCCTCTAATTATTCGGGAACACAGCTCTATTTTCAACTTTTAGAGTGATGAATCGTAGATTCATCACCTAGTCGTTATACCAGGTTAATAAAAATAGTCAAGACCGCTATTGATGTTTTGATTGTTTTATCTCTTTGTTTGGTGGTCTGATTTACATTTTCTCTATTGAGCTCCAAACCCGAGAGGTATTCATATGTAAGATATGAGACAAGATTGCATTACTCTATGAATACCTCTCCGAGGGTATTCATATGAAGTAGCCCCAGGGCTTCTCGTTAAGGAAAGCAAAGTGTGCAAACTGAATAACTCCATCAATAGACTCGAATAGGCTTCCTATAGTAGGAACATAAGATTTGATGAAATTATAAACGTTATGGTTTCATATAGAATCTTGATGAACCATGTGAAGCTTAGTGGGAGTGACATTGTGTTCATCATGATAAATGTAGATGATATCTTGATCATTTGAAATTATACAAGGATAGTAATAAGTGCTTTATAGACTGACTATTCCACACCTCTAGATATGATCTTAAGGATACCTCTTAGATCTTAGTTCTGAAAATGTTCAGAAGCAAATAGAAGAGGGTATTGGGACCGCCACATTAGTTGTACACCTTGAACATGTTTCATTTTTTGGAAAATTCCAAGAAAGGCTTCTTTTCCTTAAGATATGGTACCGAACTGTCTAAAGGGATAGCACCTCAAGGAGCTGAGGAAGTGAATGCTAGAACTTCTTGTCCTTGTGCATCAGTTACGAGAAGCCAAGTGTATGCTAGATGTGTACAAAAGTCAGATGTCTTCCATGCAATGGGAGTAGTAAATTGTTACTAATCCTCCTATGGAAATAAAACACTTGATTGCAGTACTAATAATATCTTCAAAGATGACAAGATTTTCGAGATAGTTATCTTTAGGTGTTATCTTCATGAACTTAAGACTTCATAGATTGTGATCTAAAAGTTCTTACTACAGATACCTTAGGAGAAAGAGATCTCCATGAATAAGGGTATTCTAATAAAGATTATGAAAATATTGGTTATAACAATTATTTGGTTGTAGTGTCAAGGACACGATAACGGACAAAATTGACTACTGATCGCAAAAGATGCAACATTTTCGTTGGATGCGAGAACTATTACTGGGGATTTGCAAGTGCTGTAAAAAGACTTGCCATAGTCTCTTGTGATTAGAGTGACTGATTAACTTACCTAGCTATTTTTCTAAATAGCCTATGTTTGTCACATGAGAGCAGGGTTAAATGATGAGCACATTAATGGCTCTTTGGGCTAGTGGTAGATTGTTGGACATGCGAGCCCACGACGAGCCATTATGCAATAAATGTTATTGCAAATATCATTCCCTAATATGAAATGAAGAATAACAAATTTTCATAATAGGTCCCTTAGTACAATTAGGATTATGTACCATGGCCATCTTGATGATCATACAACTATTGATTCAATTATTGAATCATAGAGAAATTCCATGCACGGTCATCTCGATTTAGAGGCTTGACTTAATTTGTAGGTTTGATATATGCTTTTGGAAAGTATATAATCAACACCTGGGTATGATATATGCTTTTGAAAAGTATATGATCGATACTAACTCCCAATGATCGAATGAGAAACTTAATGATAAAACCCTGAAGGAGACAGTCTATAAGAGATCTAAAACTTCAGGTTTATTCTGGATCTTCCAAAAGACAAGATGTACAGGTATTTAGAATACCTGAGGGTGATGTGATCATAAACAATTCTATAACCATGAATCTTCCATTTCGAGGGAGTGATGAAATATGTCTGGATTTTAATGACTCCTCTCATAGAGAAGTCATCTAATATTAGTCCAAATGTTGGACATTTATCTGAATGTTATTCAGATACAATGAGAAGATTAGATCTACGGCTTTGATTTAATCAAACACCTATGGGCAGTCCGCAAGATCCAGATTTGAGATATGATCTCAATATCCAAGTCACTATATGTGGAACAATACAATCGTCATGTCCTTATCTCCAAGTATCCACAGAGAAAGAGCATTACATGAAAGAGTTCATGGATATTTTCATTGTTGATATGTGTATTCGAGCATTGAGAAAAATGGATAATTAAATGTGATTTAATTATCATGAATAATATGAATTTAATTCATATTTTAAGAAGAGTTATATGAGATAATTAAATTTGATTTAATTATCAAAGATGTGAATAATGTGAATGTGATTCATATTATTTGGGCATATGAGAATAGAGATCCAAGATGGTTAAATGTGATTTAATTATCTTGGATATGAATACTGTGGATAGCAGTATCCATATTAATCATATATCTTATAAATGTGATTTATAATATATTACAGAGCTATTTGTGATTTATATTTGTTGATTAATTATTGATGTGAATTGGATTCACATTGGATAACTAACTGAAAATATAATTTACATTTTGTTTTGGGAGTAAATGTGATTCACAATTTTTTCAATGGCATGATTGCAATATTTCACAAGAAAATAATGAAATATTTTTGTGAAATAATTTACAACAATTGTTATTGTAAATACTGTAGATATCATGAGATAATGAGATCTCATGAGATAGTGAGATCTCATGAGAAGAGTGGTCTTCCCCTAATTTTAGGGGATGTGGTTAGACTCCTCATCATCTCCAAGACTAGCTAATTTATTTGATTTGAAATTAATTGTATTGATTTATCAATATAAATTAATTTCAATTAAATCATTTGTTATTTTAGTTTTTACAATAACATCTTAGCCATTGAAAGAAACATAAATCAGTCTCACCCGTTGATTGTGCGATGTCCATGGATCGGGATCCATGGACTCCCAAACCCCTTTATAAGAGGAGGCAACCCTTCCTCTTCGACACACATGATAACGAATGCTCTCTCTTTCTCCACATGCCATGCCTCTGTCTCTCATAGTGGTCTTCCACCATGGAGCCATTGTGAGAGTCGTTATCGCAGCAGCATCGTCGTTATGTTGCCAGATCATCTACTCGTCGATCTCACTCTCCTTTGGTGCGCCTCGCTCAAGAAGAAGATATTGGATCTTGTGTGACGAGATCAGGAAATCCATTGCTTGGATCATCAACTTGGATTGCTAGATGGACGCATCTCATCAACTTGCTCGCAAGCATCTCCTCCATTGGATTGGACTTGAGACAGGAGGTCTCTTAGTTTAGATACCCGATCGCAACCACGCTTCAAGAGGTAAACCTTATACCTATTTGTGGTTAAGATGAAACGATCCAAGAAATGTTCTTGGATCATGTGATTTTGTCGATTTTATTTTTTTAATATTCCGCTGCCTGAAGCAACTAGTGAGACTAGTCGCTTCTGATTGCATTCGATGTGATCCTCACGCTTCCATGATGCACTTGAGGATTTACCTATATCCTTTATAGAAGTTGCTGGAAGTGGTGGAATAGGGTGATAGAGGTAGAGGAGGTGTTGGAGGGGGAGGAAGAGGGTTGGCAACGGGGGGAGGGGGTGTTGAAGGGGTAGGAAGAGTTCGAGTAGAGGGTGATGAAGTGCTTGAGGGCGTGGAAGAGGACCTGTAGAGGAGGAAGACGAGGGCAGGTAGAGGAGGAGGAGGCGCTGGAAGGGAAGGAGGAGGGTGAGAAGAGGGGGAGGAGGTGCTAGAGGTAGAGGAAGGGGGTTGGTGTAGGTGCTAGAGGGGGAGGAAGATGGCTGGCGGAGTGGGAGGAGGTGCATGAGGGGGAGGAAGAGGGGTTAAAGGAGAAGGGACGAAGAAGGTCATTATCATAGGAGGAGGAAGTGCTGGAGGCAGAGGAGGGATGAAGAGTGGAAAGAAGAAAAAGAAATAGAGAAGAAAGACAATTCTACGCTCATTTTTTATCTAATTCTCTTTGTGTCCTCAAATTTAAAGTTAGTTTGGATGGGAGTGGACAACAACTTACTTGAGTGGTAGAAAGTGAGACTATTGTGGAAGAAGTCAGTGGCAAAATTTATATTCTAGAGATGGGAGGGGTATAATTGATATTGCAATATCTCAAGGAGTAGAATGGATAAAACCCTAAAGTATTTCTTACCTTAGGTATATTTTTGTTGTAATGTTAACTAAGGATATAGTGAGGGATTTAAAAAACGTTATCATAGACCCATTTTGTTCTGATGATCATAAAATATATCAACAAATATTCAAATTATACATTATTATCAACGAATATTTGAGTTATTCGTTGCCATGGGTCAATTTCATGGAATGCTTATATGTTAAAATGAAAGACAACTATTAGAAAAATCACATCTTTCATTTTTGAAATTGTACTAAATAAGAAAAGCGATTAGGAATTAAATTTGATTTTAAATTTATAAAAAAATTAAATTTTTAAGAAAGGAAAATGAGGAAAATATATTCGATCAGTTACAATTATAGTCGGTTAATTAGAGAAAATGAGGTAAAATATAGTTGGTTAGTTGAAACATATAGACCATAATCTATTCCATAAAAATGTATTGGACTTAAACTTACCATTGCTATATGCAGATATAAATGTTCGTTATAATGATGGTATCTTGTCAATTGGTAAAGAAACCAATTTAAATAGCATTAAATTGGATCGTACTCTGTGTGTAATATATTAGTACTGCCAAATTCTGGACTCCTCTATGGTTTCTCTGTTATTAGCCTATAATAATGTCATCAATACTCTAGTGCACGTACAGCCTTTTTAGTGCTAAAAATGATGAAAAGTAAAAATCATATGTACAACATAACATGCAGCAATTAAAGTACCTAATCTAGGTCTGAATCGCTTCTGCTTGCCCAATTCGATCGAGTTTGACTTTCTATGGCTGCATCATTAAGTGAGACCATCGAAGCTGTCTGAAAACTATAGGCACTTAGTGGGCGTTCAGTTGGTGGCTTACCTCTTGCTTCGGGTGGTTTATCTATCAAAATCCCTATTTCTAACTTACTAGTGGGATCCATTCTTTTTAGAAAAAGTTATATATTATACCATCATATTATTTAAAAATCATAAAATACTCTACTTGTACTCACTATTCCAAACTTCAATACAATCACATCATAACAACTAATAACTTTTTAAAATTTTAATACAATCATATCATAATAACTACCCGCTTTTTCAAATTTTAATATAATCACATCACACAAACCCTCCCAACCCTTAACCCACCAACCAAATACCAAAATACAAAAATGAGTTATCCTCCCCCATATAACTCACGTACCAAACACACCCTTAGGGAAAGTGAGTTTTGATGGACATTTAAATCTATACTAGACAACCTATATAAATATACCTCATGTATGGATCCATATGCACAGGTTCTTCTAGGCACCCACCTCAGAGGCTTCTCTGGCCCCTCTTCTCATTTCATACCCCAATATCCGACATCTTGTTGTGCCGATGCGAGGGTACTTATATGCACAACATGGCATAGCCTTAAACTAGTAGACATACAAATCAACTTTAGCCTTAACTTTTGAAATATGAGTAATGTGTCGTTGTGGGAGTTGATTTGTCGAGATGGCTTAAATCATAATCAGTCGGTTAGAGCCCATATTGATCATGAGTTAAACATAATGAACTTATCTGATCTAACACATTTTTAGTAAAAATTAACTGGTATGAACGTGAGTTGTGCGTGCCATTTTTTCAAATGAAGCAGACTCTACTAATTATATTGAGAAGTCAACATATATAGTTTTCATGTATTTTGTAAATTATTTTATAACTTTGTGTTAAAAATTATGATTTTGCATTTGTTGGAATCAGACTACAAGGACAATATAATGCTATACTAAAACATACATTAACAATACACCATTATCCAATACAACAACCCTAAAATATATACCACTTCATATACATACACTCACTTATACTCCCTAACCATATACCACTCAAGCTCTTTATACTTTCCTCTCCAATATACTTGGTGGCTCTCCCCAACTCCCTTGGGTGCTGACTTTACTTCTCTCTTCCTTCTCTTAGTTGATTAGACTCCAACCTCAAGGGCTCAGTTTATAGAGATAAATGTAGCACACTAGAAAAAGTAATGGCTTCTTAAAGAAGACAACTTTAGAAATGACTTCTCATGGAAGCCAACAGTAGCTTCTCAAAGAAGCCAACTTAGAAGTAGCTTCTCAAAAAAGCCAACAAAAGGATTTTATCTAGAAGCTTTCTTAATTAGAGGAGATGTTATCCACCTCAACATTGACAATTCGCAATCCAAGTTATCTTCGAAACTACTCGATCTGTTGTGCCGACTCCTTTCGTAAATATATCTGTTACTTGATATTCGTTCCCGATCAACTTCATCTCAATCTCTTCTTCTAGCACCTTTTCTCTAAAGAAGTGATAGCGAACTTCTATATGCTCAGTATTTGCATTAAATATTGGACTCTCAGCTAACTTGGTATCAGAATGATTATCACAGTATAAATGGATTGGATTATCATTTTTGGATGAAGATCCTCTGGTATATGCTTTAACCAACTACTTTCTTATGCTGCCAAAGCTACAACTCTATAAACAACTTCAATTGTTAATAGGAAAGAATTGGTTGTCTCTTGCTGCATCACGAAACCACTCTTGATCCATGGTTAAAAAGATAGCGTGTGGTCAAACGTCTTGTATCATGGTCGCCAGTATGATCAGCATCTCAATTGTCCATAATCTTGCATTGATCTCCTTTCTTTTAAAAGATCCCATAATCCACAATTCCACTTATATAACTCATTATCCGTCTTATGACTTCTAAAAGAGTCCTCCTAGGATTTTGCATGAATAGTTAATTACTCCAATGGTAAAGGCTATATCTTGCCTAACCACGGTTAGGTACATCAAGATACCAACTAGTTGCCTATACATAGTCATATCTTTTAATACATTTCCTTCTTCAGCACAAAGTTCAGTACTTGCCTCCATTGGGGTTGATATAGGTTTGTAGTGTATCATACCATACTTTTGTAGAAGATCCTTAGCATAGTTGAGCTGATGTAGAAGAATCCCTTCATTAGTGTGCTTTACTTCGATGTAAAGAAAATGCTTGAGCTCACCCAACTCTTCGTCTGGAAACTGATGAATTAGATTATCTAGAGTTCTCCTAATCTCTTCCACATCGTCTCATGTAATTATCAAGTCAACCTAGTACACAAATACTTTATGAATCTCCATTTCATGACCTTTATTATTTCATTTTGGCCTTAAATCACTAGTTAAATGTATATAAATAGCATTAATTTGTATAAAATAACACCCATTACTTATTGTATAACTATATAAAATATTTTTTTAATTAAAAAATAATAAAGGAAAGAAAAAAAAAAGTGAGTGACCCTAGACATAGACACCCAATCATCATGATGACTTGCTCGATGAGGAGTGTTATGTGTGCCTTATTTTGAATCAAATAATTACTAAACTAACTCTACAAATTCCATAAAAATTGCAGTTAGCTCATGCTAACATTTAATATTTATGGTAATTTTTGTGAATTAATTTTGTATTGTTTAATACTTTCTAAAAATAAAAAACAACTAAAAATTACTCTGTCTACTTGTAAAATATAAAAAAATCGAAAAATTGTCTGAAAAATTCTATAAAAATTTGTATCCATGTGTTTTTACATGCTTTGTATTTAGTGTCATTTTTATTTGAAAGTGCCTCATAAAAACTCTAAAAATTACAAGACTCAAAAACTTATAAAATTCATTAAAAATTCTAAAAAATTCAAAAAATATAATTCCAATTTCTATTGTTATATACTTTTATTTACTTTCTCATAAAACTGCTATCCAAGACATTAGGATATTTAAATATTTTTAACATATAATTTTGTCTTGGCTGTGCATTGTTTATCTATTTTTGCTTTTTATAAAACCATAAAAAAATGGAAAAATTCCATAAAATCACCAAAAACATTTGAATATTTGAAAAACTTAAAAATATTTTTTTTACTTATTTAGAGTATTTTTGACCTTAAGAAAAATTGAAAAGGCTTGCTTGTGTGCTTATTGCTCTTATTTTCTTGCTTGCCTCCTTGAAGTTGAATATAAAAATTTGCAAAATTAAAAATAACAAAAATATGACTTTTTATCTCTGATTAGGGATACTTCGAACATTTTCATTCTCCTTGTGTTCAACCCTAGTTGCTATACCAGGTTAAATAATTAGCGGAGACCGCTGACATTATTTTGTTC
Organism: Ottelia alismoides; assembly: GCA_037367405.1. NCBI lineage: Eukaryota > Viridiplantae > Streptophyta > Magnoliopsida > Alismatales > Hydrocharitaceae > Ottelia > Ottelia alismoides. Next base: position 271,431 of record JAZKJV010010702.1, on the reverse strand, counting down.
TTGATTGCTTCATTTATGTGGTTCTCTTAATTTTCTTGTTGATTTAACCTTGTGATTTGGGTCTCAACGACCTTTCGATTATCTGATTCCTTAACCTGAGTCGCAAGGCCTGTCACCTGCTACCAATTCTGCTAGTAACTGCCCAAAGTGACTTATGCTTAATCTCAACTGATAAGTGTCATGGCTTGCCATAAACGAGTTGAAAAGGAGATGTACTCAAAGGTGTTTTGAAGGAAGCCCTATAGGTCAACAAGAACAAGTCCAAAAGTTGTGACCAATCCTTTCAGTCTGGGTGGACGAGCTTCTGCAATATAGTCTTAATCTCCCTGTTTGAAACCTCAGCAAGATCATTTGTCTGCGGATTGTATGGAGTGGCTACTTTGTGGTCTACTCCGAACTCGTTAGCAAGGGAACTTACATTTTCATTGATGAAATAATTCCCGTAATCATAAATCAAAACTCTAGGATCCCCAAATCATGATATGATATTATTCCTCAAAAATTTACAAACTGTACTTACATCAGCGACTCAGGCAGGGATGGCCTCAACCTAATGACTCACATAATCAATAACCAACAAAATGTACTCAGATCATTGACTCTTAGGGAATGGTATCCTAAAATCGATTCCCCATGTATCAAAAATCTCACAGAAGTGAATGTGCTACATCAGCATCATGTCTCTAGGAACACAACTACCCATCATCTAGTAGTCAATACACTGCTTCATGAAATCATCTAAATCATTGAAGATTATTGGCCACCAAAGGCCAAATTAATGAACCTTTTACGTTGTCCTTCTACCAGGGTCATGTCCTCCTACCTCAGGCTTGTGCCAATAGGTGAGGGTTCTATGGTGCTCCTCTTGAGGTATACACTAACGCCAGACGCTATCCCGTCCTTCGTAGTAAAGAGTGGGATCCTCCCAATAGTATGACATGACTTGGCCTTTGCTAGGAAAGTCTCAAGTCGCTTCCTGGTCCAACCTTGTGGAACTTTCTTGGTAACAAGATAGTTCACAATGCTAGCATACCATGGGAGTGAGGTGATAGGAAGAGTCGCCTCGTCTGGAAATGTCTCCGTGGTAGGTGTTGTTTACTTAGAATCCTCAAGATGCTCTAATCGGGAGTGGTAATTCTCCACCACATTCTTGACTCGAAGATTATCCATAATCTCAATATAAAACTTCTGTAGTAGAAGGATCCATCGAATCAAACGTGACTTGGCATCCTTATTGGCCATTAAGTATCAAATTGTGGTGTGATCCGTACAGATTATCACTTTCAGATCCAAGAATGTAATATCTGAACTAATCGAGAGAAAATGCTACAGTTAGCATCTCCTTCTATGTAACAATATAATTCCATTGGGTGGCTGAAGAACCGTGAAAATATGCTTTTAATTCATTCAAATTAATGATTAAAAATTTGTTCGTTTTAGGCGAGCAATTTCACGAATGATAAAAAATAAGAGATTTAATTATCTTTAAAATTAAAGTAAGCGGACCATTTTTTTACTTGGGTAAGTCGAAGGTCAAACTCAAGGAAGCATTGTTTCCTTAGGTTAGTTTTTATTCAATCTCGAATTTCGGTTTTCAAGGAGGATTGTTTTGGTATTTTTTATATGCAATAAAGGAGACGAATGAAATTTTGACAAAGTTTGGGGACTAAAATGTAAATTTTGAGCAAACTATGCCAAAAATCCTCAAACTTGGCCAGATGTAAATGCAATGAAATTAGACTCCTATAATTGTGTTTGTAATTTTCGGATGCAAGATGAATTTTCTGTGAATAAAATAATGCAAACAATGAGATTTTCAATAATTAATTATAATAAATATTAATCTAGGTATTTTCAGGAAATAAAATTATCTAAGATATGTCACTAAGTGATATATCTTAGAAAAATTCTAGAGCTTAATAATATTGGACTTAATACTTATTAGAAATCAATTATTGAAATGCACAAAATAATTTTTGTTGAGAAAACAATGCATGCAAATGCCATTCTTTTTGGGCATAATGTTACTAACAATTAGTTCTACGATCTGTAATTTTTTGGTAATTTTTGAGGTTATGGTTAGTTAAATATAAATTTCTAAACTCAGACTAGGAAAATATTCAATTTTCTGCAAAAAATAATAATTATGAAATAACCACAGACAAAAAAATATTAATCAAATCCACATTTTAGTGAATTAATTGAAAAACAAAATACTAATCTTTAAATAATAAAAATGTGCGATGAAGAGGTTCAAATGAAATAGAAAACATAGGGTTCTATTTGCAAATGATAATATATAAATAAAACAAAGAAATTCATAGAGAGGGACCTACTTGTAATTACCTAAAATCATAAGGAGATTTAAACAATTTTTCCAGAGGTCACATGTACCTCACATGACCATGGAATGGTTGGACTCTGATGTAAATTGTAGTTCTCGAGGGGATTTTTGCAAAAGTCTAACCACTCACGTACGAAGCACGTGACCTTTGAATGGTAGAGGGGGCCTTCTGTAATTATCAATCTTTTTAGGGCACGCCTGCAAATTTTTCTGCAAAATGGGAAGGGGTTTCTGCTCATGAAGGTTTGAGCTCCCGCTCTTCTTCTTCATGGGTTTTGGTTGAAGAAAGAGATTCTCGTGCGGGCTTGCGCGCGACATAGGATATGGCTACAGGCGGCATGCAATAGAGATTCTCATGGGTTTTGGTTGAAGAGGTCGCCTGCGACTTGAGTTATGCAGCTGGTCGTGGGTGGACAAGCTCCTCGAGCGGCCGAGAAAGAAGCCACAGGTGGCTATGGGTGGCCGAACACCTGGAGGTTCTTCGTTGGGGAAGCATGGTGCAGAGGTGCGATCGATGGAGATGGTGAACTGGCAACCGTGCGCGGGCTTGCACGTGGCGATGGAGAGGCTGCGTGGTTGGGTTTCTATGGTTGAATGTGAGGTAATGGGTGCGATAAGGCGAGACATAGGATTGAAGTGGAAGCAAAGGATTTGTAATAAATGGGAGTAGAGGATATCGCTTAGGTTGGAGGACAGAGTCTCTTCTAGTCGTCACTTCGATTGATGCAGACGAAAGGCCTCGAGAAGCTTGAGTAGATTGTGCTTGTGGAGTTTTCTAGAGAGAGGAGGTTTGTCACCCCTCCTTCTTGAGATCTTTTTCTCAAGCATCTATGGTAGATGGGGGAAACGTGGTTGAAGATGGCCCTTAGATAGGGAGGAGTAAGAGGAGATAATGGGGGTTCAGGAGATTTGGGTGTACGGTGGATGTTGCGCGTCGGTCGGTGGATAAGGGAATGATGGTTGCAGAATGGGCGTGGGTCGCTGATGAGCCAAAAACCCCCACAAAATCTGAGCAAGAATAAAATCAATCAAGGGTCGTTGCGACCTGAATCTTGCAGATCGGACTAAACAAGAAAAAGAGACAACAAAACAAGAATAATCAGTCGAAAAACCGAATAAGCGGTCTTGCTACTTATTTAACCTGGTTTAGCGACCAGGGTCGAACTCAAGGAGCACGGGTTGGCTCAAAAGAGCCAACGAAGTAGTCAAAAAAGATAAAATATTTTTGGTGGATTTTATGTATTTTTAATTTTTTTGTATTTTAAATTATGAAGAAAAGGTAAGAAAAGGCTAAAAAGAACACATTCAACAATTTATTCAATGCATCAAACAACTCAGAAAATTCAAATAAAATTGTTTTTGTGTTTTTTATTTTTTCAAGTGTTTTTGGCAATTTTTTCATAATTTCATAATTTTAATTGATTTTATAAAAATAGAAAAGGTGAAAACAATGAACTAATGTACAGCCAGATTTGAAAGGCTAATTAAAAAGAGATAATTAGCCTATAAAAATCTGGAGGCATTTTTTATGAAAAGTAGAAATAAAAACTAAGCTACAAAAACCAAAATTACATTTTTGTATTTATTTGAATTTTAATGATTTTTATAAGAATTTTAGGGTTTTGTGATTTTAGGTGCTTTATAAATCCAAATTCAACCAAGATTGGACTGAATCTAAAAGACACTAAAAGAAATAGTAAGTAATTTTTTAGAATTTTAAAAGTTTTTTTATATTTTTAATTGATTTTTCAATTCAAATAGTAACAAAAATGTGTGTTTTTGAATTTTGAAAATATCAAAACAACTAAAAAATGTCCCAAAAATTTAGTGAAATTTTTACACAGCGGCAGGAGCCACGTCCAAATTTCACTTGATTTGAAATTAATTTGATATTTTATTCAACCAATACAAGAGCCACAGTATACAAGGACCAAAATGCAAAGAAAACTAATTCCAGGGGCTTAAATGTAACATGTACGAAAACAATAGGGTCTAAACCATAAAATTTGCACAAAATCCGCACATGTTCCTTTTTCAGTATGCACAGGGGTATATATGTAAGTAATGAAACTAAAGATTCATTCCATAACATTTAGAAAACCCAAGCCCAAAACATGCAATTTGCCCCTCGACAAAGCAGGGACTAAAACACGAATATAAGAAACTACATGTCCATATATGCAAATTATCCAAGCGTGCAAGTTTATTTAACAGACTAAATAAAAACTAAAATAAACTGCAGGGGGGCGGGCGCAAATTACCTAGCTAAAGTGTGTGCGGGGCACGTGAGGGCCAGGTGTCGGGTTTTGAATGGCGGATGGCATGCGGCTGTGATGGCGCCTCCTGGAAGATCCAACGGTCCTGGCACGAGGGTGAACGTGGGGAGCACCTGGTTGTCAGATCATGGATCTAACGGCCTGATAGTTGCTGGAGACGGTCGGCTCAGATCATATCTGGAGGCAAGAGGGGATCCGATGGCAGATAGAGAGAGGCTGGAAGAACTCCTCCTGGGGGAGATTCTCCGACGAGCTGGGAGCGATCCGAGCATCCGATGTAAGATCGGAGAGGGAGGTTCTCCTCGCGCTGACGATCCACATCGGGTGGTGACGTCCAATGAAGCTCCCAACGGTCAGATCCTCAAGCGAAGGAGGAGAGACCTGGGCTGCTCTAGTGAAGGATGGAAGACACACCTAAGGGGAGTATCATTCGCTTATTAACCTACAATAGAAAGCTCTTGCTCGGAGGAACTCTCCGCCATGGGTTATTTGCGAAATAACAAAGGGAAGCGGCACGAATCGGTGAAGGGAGGTTCCGGTGTAGGCGGCAGAGCGAACCAGACCTGACCTTGGCTCGGATAACCAAGATCGAGGTGATCAGATCGTCGAAGGAAGGTGACGATGGGTCGAGGGATCTATCGATATGGATGAGATGGAGTGACGGGGCTCCGGCTACTAGGGTGGAGGTGATGGAGCAAGGAGGGAATGATCGGATCTAAACGAAAAAATGGAACCTAAGGGAAGTATCTGATGATCGGAGTCTACTGTGAGGGAGATGCTGGATCTCCGACGGTCTTCGCCTCGATGGAGCGTCGCCTCCAGAGTCTCGGGCTACACCGGCAGCGGAGCACGACGACGATGGTCGCCGGACCCAAGGCAAACGCCTCCAAATCCTCACTGCAACACTCGTAATCACTCGTTGTCACTCAAGGATGACAGTGGAGGTCCTGGGAGTCGAAGACGGGAGCCAAAGGTGCGTTAAATGGTGGATTAAGGCGAGGCTTTATACATGTAGGGGTCCAAGAAGATGGGAGTAGGGCACGTAAATCGAGGCTCGGACCCCTAAGAGGAAGATCGGGCGAGGATCGCGGATGTGCCAAATGTAATCGGAGCTCGGGGTTTGGGAAAATGGGAGGTGGATCGAATAGGGAAAATGTCGAGAAATCGGGTCAAAACCGAATATCCGTGGAGAAGAGGTCCGCGGGGGAGAGTTGACCGGGGGTCAACATTCCCCCGTGGACCAATCAGAAAATTCCCAGCCCTAAATTATTTATAAATTCATTGAAAAAAGTAAATGATTTTATTTAAAAATATTTACAACATAAAATGATTTTATTTTTTAGTAATTTTTATTTATTTTTTTGAAAAATAAATTATTGTATATAAATAATGTATTATTATATAGGTATAAATACCTGGTATTTTTCATTTTTATTTTTTTAAGTTTTTTGTACAATTATCCCTATTTTTTATTTTATTTATTTACAACATAAATTTTAGGATATAAAATAACTTTTTATTAATTTTTATTAGGTATTTACAAGGGTAAAATAAATATGTATATGTACATGTATACATGGTATATACAAGAGTGAGAGAAAGAATTTATTTTTGTTTTTGTTTTATTTTTCTCATTTTTATTTTATTTTTATACATATATACAAATTATGAGAAACACATAAATATTTTTTTATGAAAATATTATATACGTAAAAAGGGGGAATATGTACAAGGCTGAGTCACCCTATCTCTCTCTACTTGGTTTATTTTGCGGTGAGGCCCATATTGAGCCCTCCCTTGGGTTTTGGTCCCTCAATATTTATTCTAAATATCTCCCTCTTTTTCTTTATTTCTTTATTCCTTTATTTTTACACAAAAACATGCTAATTATTACCATTTACACAATGCATGCATTTTGACAAATTCTTGTATTTACAAATATTTACATTGTATTTTACCAAGATTTCTAGCTAAAAGAAAGGAATAAAGAGTGATGAATGGTGATTCATCACCCCCCTATACTTTACTTTTGCTAGTCCCTTAGCAAACACTTATTTGAAAAAGAAGTGTAAAAGAGAAAGAAAAACAAAAGGAGGAAAATTCAAGGTTAATTATTAAACTTTCCTTCATTAAATTGAAATATGGAGCTCAGTCAGACCTTTGGACTATTAATTTGTCGAAACCCTATTTGGACTTAAGCTTAAAACTTAACAGCCTCTAAGTTCCATCAATCTATGGTCAAGACTCCTCAATAAACTAGATTAGAACAAGTCTACATACACAAACTATAATAACCATGAATCTTTTCTTGTACGGTGTAAGTGAATGTAGCTCCCTGATATAACCGAAATTAGGTGGTCTTAAGTTCAACACAAAGCATGAACTCAGTCGAAGTGTCAACCACACAAATCTCGATTAAAGTCAATAATTAACCCACACTAAAGATCAATAAATTAGAAATAATGTGGAGTTAAAATTTATTTTTAACTCTGCACAAATGGTGTATAGTGACAAGTATGTAGAGAGTTCGAACACAGGGAGCAAACAGGGCAATTCACAAGAGTGTGCACAAGTGAGTGTGTATGTGAAGTGTCTACACTAAGCAAGCAAGCAAATACAATTTTTGTGGGTTTTTAATTTTTTTTAATTTTTTAATTTTTTATTTAATTTTTAATTTTGTATTTTGATTTTTAATTTTCTGATTTTTATAATTTTATATTTTATATTTTTTTCCTTTTTCAATATTGGAATTTAAAGACAAAGTAATAAAAGACTAGATAAAGTATTTCTAAAAAGGTGCAAAAATATCCAAAAAAATTCAGAAGTACAATCTTTTTGGTATTTTTGTGGTTTTCTACTGTTTTTGTGATTTTTGGGGATTTTTCAAGGTGTTTTTGATATAGCAAAACAAGGCAAAACAGTGAAATATGTGCTGGCTGTGAGTATAATGGGATTTTAAAAATAGCAACCAGTACTCAAAATTTTTCACACTAATTTTCAAATAAAGCTACTGAAATATACAACAAACAGGAGCTGAGTTTGTATTTTTTGCAGTTTTCCTTAATTTTTTAGATTTTTTTTTGAAGTTTTTGAGTCTTTTCGAATTTTTAAGGTTTTTCTTTTGTGATTTTTAGTGATTTTTGGACTGACACTAAAAGAGGATAAAATAAACACTAGGTAATTTTTTTGGAATTTTTCAAGGGATTTTACTATTTTTTTGGTATTTTCTAAGCTAGACATTGCACATGAAGCAAGTTTTTGATTTTTAATAAATGTGAAAATAAAATAAAATCAAAAACTAAAGTGACAGCTTCAAAGCACAGGTGTCCAGGAGCTTAACACTATTTTTGTGGAATTTTTGGACTTAAAGTGATATTTTAAACAATTAGAACAAGTATCCAAACATTAAACAGTCCTGGCGAGGGCATAAGTGAAAATATTAAAACAACCAGGGGCATACATGCAATTTTCCACAAAAGTTTATACTGAATGTTCAATTTATAGCACCAAAAGACAATTACAAAACCCGGAGGGACTTTAGCACAAAATATCCAAGCCACGCACGTGCTATACACGCGGCTGGCAGGGACCTAACTGTAATATCCGAAAATCTCAAGGGCTTGTATGCAAAATGTCCAAAATATTTAACGCTGATGTCAACGTTCTGGGACTAATTAGAAATAGCAAGACCTTAGAGGGTCCCTCTGCAAAATGCTCACACCTCACGTGAACTGGTCACGTGAGGTGACGTGGCAAGGGACCTGGATGCAATAGTTAAAAGCTGGGGGTCTTATCAGTAAATATTACAAATCTTTTAAGCGGCTAATGAAAGTTTGTGTCCTAATAAAATATTACAAAATTGGCAGGGGTATCGTGCAAAATTACCCCCGCTAGGCGCGATCGGACGGCTGGGCGACTTCACTTGTCCACGTGTCAGCTGAAAAATGCCCGATACCTCTTCGTCGTCCACGACCCAGATTAAGACATCCAGGATTGATCGAACGGCTGGGGATGCTCGTGATCCGACGGTGTCTGTGCGATCTGGGCGCTCCTCGTTGATCAGACGGCCCCGGAGGCAGAGGGAAGAACACGGAGGAGCTCCGGTTGGGTGAAGTTCTCCGAGCTCCTCCGTCCGGCTACGGCGACGATTGAGCTTGTAAACCGGTCGAGGGTGCTCCTGCAGGTGTCAGCTGACGTCTGGAACCATCAAAAGCCACCGGCGTTCGCCGGTGGTCTCGCACGGAGGTGGCGGAGCTACAAGGGCCCAGGTGCTCCGGCGAGGGGGGCAAAATTGCTCCAGACGCTTCGATGGGCTTCAGTACCTGGGCAAAAATATTAAGGAGGCTGAGGGCAAAATGCCTCGACCTCAGGTGGCTCTCGAAGGTAGCGTGGAAAGCGAGATGTGGGCTCGCCGGAGTTGCGCTCCGGCGAGGTGATCTATGGAACGATTCGATGAGGGATTTGACGAGGGATTAAGAGCGAAAAGATCCTAACATTAACAGGAACGAGAAGGAGATAAAAATGGGAATAGTGGCTGCCTCGATGGCCAAGGGCCAGAGGGTGAGTACCTCACGGGGACACCCGCCGGAGGTGGGGGTGGAACGCGCCCAACTCGCGCGAATCCGCCTCCTCGAAGGTGTAGACCTGGAGCTGTCACCTCCACGGTGCTAGAGCGACTCCAAGGGGGGAAGGAGCTGGATGATTTGCGGTTCAAAGAGCTATGGGAAGTGAGGGGGTTGGTTTTGAAACATGGTGAAGGGCGACTTTCGAGGACAGATCACGGGTAGATGAAGCAGATCTAGGAAGATCCACTAGGTCGGCGAGGTAGATGGTGGTACCAGGAACAAGTTCCATGAAGAAGTCCCTTTCCCTCGAGCAACGCCCTGATGGCGAAAAAATCGAGAAAAGCGGACCTGGGGAAGGTCCAACAAGAGGCGCAGGGCTAGGGCCAGGGAGTTGACCCGAGGTCAACTCTTCTGGCCACCTGGTTGGTCCACGTGGACCAACCAGGAAAAACCCTGGAAAATAAGTTTTATTAATTAATTTAAAAATAGTAAATGGCCTTATTAATTTATGAATATAAAATAAAAAATATTCATTATTTTATGTAGTATTTTATTATGATTTTTAATTTATTTTATGAAATATATTTTTACAAGTTGCTTTTATACCCCTATATAGGTATATTATCTATATATTTTAGTATTTTATTTTTATTTTGTGTCTTTTAATTTATTTATTTTTGTTTATTATTTCGTAAAATTATAAAATACTTTTATCTACACAAATATATTTTTATTTAATTTTGTTGAAGCATCTTGTATATCAAATAAAATCTAAGAGTGTTTTGTGCAGGTATATGTATAGGCAGTATACCTATGTATCCTTTATACAAGTATTTTTATTTTGTAATTTTTTTTTGCATTTTTATTCTGATTTTAATGCACATATATATTATAAGTAATATTTACATAATTATAAAAATATGTACAAAAATAATGAATAAAGAATAAATTGAATATTTTAATCTGTACAAGTATACAATGAGGGTCCGAAACTCAACTTTCAAACCGTAGCTCCGCCAAATGCGAAACCACCGCCATTAAATAGCTTATTTTCTTCTATATACAATTAAAGGTGAGTATGCTGCATTTGGAGTTTTCATTTGTGAGATACGGGTCTGGGAAGTTGAGATTCTGGAATTTTATTCAGACCATAACTTTTTATCTGTACATTATTTTTGTGTGAAATCAATTTTGTATTTTTCTTTATAAAATTATCTACGACTTTCATGTACAAAGTTTCTTTATTTGAGGTACAAAAAGTGGAACCAAAAATAGGTCCCAAAAAGAATAAAGAATGAATAGAATGTATGGGTATATTATCTGTATTTTGACCTTATCTCCCCCTACTTTATTCCTTGTCGACCTATTCATCAAGATGCCTAGGTCTCGGGGTTTTGGGTCATAAAATATTTACAATATTTTATTCTTTTTCTTTTCTTTTATTTATTCTATAATTTTGGCCTTAATTACAGTATTTTATACACTAATATAATGCACATGCATGGATGCTAAGATGATGATTTTAATGTTATTTACAGGCATTTGCTAGGGTTTTTGGTGCCAAAATGATAGAATAAAGATGATGAAATGTGGATTCATCACTCCCCACCTCTAAAGTGACAAAGAAACAACCTCCATCAACCTGATAACTCTAATGCCTCGGTCTAGCAACTCTTTTCTCGAGGATTCCCTTCTATGTTCAAGTACAATCGGCTCAAGAAGAGGGGGAAGAAGAGAATGGACCATGACCAGTGTAGCCATGTATCCTTGGGAGTTGTAACCAGTGTAGTTGAGTCTCCCTCTTAAAGCTTCATGAGATGGCCATGTGTAACATAAGCTTTGCTTTATTTGATTATATACACTCTGGTGGGATTATTAAATTTTCAATCCGACCCACCACTTTTTTGGAGTTTTTCTTTCTTTGAAAATTTTTTTCATGTGCATATGTACAACATATCTACATGGTGCAGCATATATACATAAGGAGTTTTTCCTCTTGAGCAAGTAGACTACCCTCTTTTGAAGCTTTATTGCAACCCACGACTCCTGTCTTTAGACTTCATAACCACCAGACCAAGTTGAGATGCACTTCCTTCACTATAAGAAGAAGAGAGGTTCCGCCTAGAAGTACTACCCTCATATTCTACCCCAAGCCAAAGGAGACTGTCTCCTCACCACCTCATCCGTGGAGAGCTATGTATAAAGTGCTGGTGCAAGTAAAGCCATTGTCTCCGAGAGTCATGCGTGTGTTGTTAACTGCTCTACTTAGGCTCATCAAGATGACATATGCTCATAGCCTAGTGGACTCAAAGAATTAAGTCCGAATGAACCTGAAAAGTCCCAATCATAAGCCCTATAAGGTTCCTCTTATAATTAGGTGGATTAAGGTCTTAACCAAGCTCCATTTTCCAATTTAATTCCTGGCTAGTTTAAATGCAACTATGATTTGGAAAAACTATACAAATATTTATAAAGATGCAATTTTACAAATTTTTACAATTGTGCAAATTTTTTGAAAAATGTTTGAAATCATGGATGTATGCATGAATGCGATGTTTTGCAAAATAATTACAAAAATTTACACAAGGTTTTTGCAAACTTTTTATTTTTCAAACATTTTACAAAAATTTTGTACCATATACATAATTTTGGTATGAAAATATTTACAAACTATTTACACCTATCATTTTTACAAACATTTGTATAAAAATAATTTTTATATATAGATAGGTACGTGCAAGAAGAATTTTATGTACACGGGAAATTTTTAAATTGGTATGGATTTTTAACCATTTTATTTATTAACACACTCACATAAAGTATGAGTTATGGCCAAAGTATATATGAAATATATACGACCCCCCCTACACTTAGATCGAACGATGTCCTCAGAGTGATCAAGAGCGATGAAGAAGACATAACTCGTGCTTAGTATAGGGAAGTGAAAAGGAATGGTATATACAAAGACGAATCAAAGAATAGAAGAAAGAAGACTCGGTGTTTCCCCCTATACTTAGGATAAAGTAATCCTAAGTATAGCAAGCTGTACATGGAGGGAAATCCGAGTGGAAGGATGTACAGGGTCTAGCCCCCCTATACTTAGTGTAAAATATCCCTAAGTATAGGCTGAAAAACAGAAGTAGAAAGAATGAATAAATACCCGAGAGTCCTACACCCCCCCTATACTTAGGGTAAAGTACACCTAAAGTATAGCATAATCATAAGATGAGCAAGGGGTGTGGGACTAAAGAATAGAGTGATATGGACAACTGGATCTATACAAGTCAGGAGAACAGTAATAATCAGGTGTGAGATGCAATAGATGTGAGTCAAGAGACCACATCTCACGCAAAATGAATCGGGGCAACGTCAACGATCCGCGGCTCATGATCTAGATATGGCTTGAGCCACTGGCAGAAGGTAACATCAGAAGACAACTCAGATATATCAATACTTTTATTGTCATGTACCTTTAGAACCAAATAGGGTCCCTTCAATTTTCTCTGTAGCTTCCCTGGAAATAGATGTAGCCAAGCATCAAACAACCATACTCTTTGTCCTGGCTCAAATTGCTTGTGGCTGATATGAGAATCATGCCACTCCTTCACTCTCTCCTTATACTGTAGGCTATTTGAAAAGGTTGTATCATGAAGCTCCTCCAGGGCTACTAATTCTACCTTCCTCTGATATCCTACACTCATTAGATCCATAAGTATATCAGTAACAGCCCAATGTGACCTATGTCTCAGCTCAACAGGTAAATGGCAGGGCTTGCCATAAACGAGGCGAAAGGGAGATGTACCCAAAGGAGTCTTGAAAGACGTCCTATATGCCCACAAGTCCGAGTCCAAAAGCTATGACCAATCCTTTCGGTCAGGGCGGATGACTTTTTGCAATATAGTCTTGATCTCCCTGTTCGACACTTCAGCAAGACCATTCGTCTGAGGGTGGTATGGAGTGGCTACTCGATGGTCTATGCTGAACTCGCTAGAAAGGGCCTTTACCTTGTCGTTGACGAAATGAGATCCCCCATCAGATATCAACACTCGAGGTATCCAGAACCGTGAAATGATATTCTTCCTCAAAAATCTGCAAACAATCCTAGCATCTACGGTTCGGGCGGGGATGGCCTCAACCCAACGACTCAGATAATCTACAGCCAACAGAATGTACTCAAATCCCTGACTCTTAGGGAATGGACCCATGAAATCGATGCCCCATTGATGAACGAAAAATCCGTGAAACCAATATCCAGGCAAGGTAGAGATCACTCTCAGGTCGTTGCGACCCGGATCGAGAGAATCGGTCAACAAGAAAAATATAAGACCACCAAATCGAAAGATAAAGCAAGAAAATCAAATAGCGGTCTCGCTATTTTATTTCACCTGGTATAGCGACCAGGGATACATGGCTACACTGGTCATGGTCCATTCTCTTCTTCCCCCTCTTCTTGAGTCGGTTGCACTTGAACTTAGAAGGGAATACCTTGCTTCTCGAGGAAAGAGTTGCTAGACCGAGGCATTAGAGTTACCGTGTTGAGGGAGGTTGTTTCTTCATTATTTCTGAGGTGGGGAGCTACATATCACTTACATAGTACAAGGAAAGACTCGTGGTCATTAGAGTATGTGTATGTAGACTTGTTCTGATCTGGTTCATTGAGGAGTCTTGACCATAGATTGGTGGAACATAGAGGCTGTTAAGTTTTAAGCTTAAGTCCAAATAAGGTTCCAACAAATTAATAATCCAAAGGTCTGACTGAGCTCCGTATTTCAATTTAATGAAGGAAAGTTTAATAATCATCCTTTATTTCCTCTCTATTTCTTTTTCTTTCTCTTTTTCACTTCTTTTTCAAATAAGTGTTTGCTAAGGGACTAGCAAAAGTAAAGTATAGGGGGGGTCAACATCTCTCGTGGACCAATCAGAGGCTACCATTCATTAAATATTTGAAAATTTATTTAAAATTAGTAAACAGTTTTCTTTCAAAAAAGTTTGAAATGAAAATTGTTTATTATTTTTCAAATTATTTTTTAGAGATTTTTATTTAATTATTTTAAAAAATAAATAGCATATTTACATTATATTATTATATACATGTATATATACATATGTATTTTTTATTTTTATTTTAAATTGTTTATTTTTGTACAATTATTCCAATTTCATATTTTATTTATTTACAACATAAAATTTGTAATAAAAAGCTATTTTTATATTATTTTTATGTTTTATTTACGTGAGTTAAATAAATAGTTCTATATACATATGTACATGGTACATATACAAGGTGGAAAATGATTTTTATTATTTTTATTTTTCTGATTTTTATTTTATTTATTTACACCATAAAATATGGAGTATAAAAATATTTTTATTGGATTTATTAATTATTTACAAGGAGAAAATAAATAGGCAATTTATTTTATATACATGGTCTATGTACACTGATGAGAGAGAATTTTATTTATTTTTATTTTTATTTTTATTTTATTTTTCCAATTTTTATTCTAGTTTTATTTTTACAAATATGTACAAAATATGAGAAACACTTTTTAATTTTTATTTTGAGGAAAATAAAATTATTTATATACATAGGGTTATGTACACCATGATTGACCTTATCTCTCTCTACTTGGATTCTTTTGCGGTCAAGCCCATGCTGAGCCCTCCCTTGGGATTAGGTCACTCAATATTTATTCTAAATATTTCCCTCTTTTTCTTGTGTTTCTTTATTCCTTTATTTGCACACAAAAACATGTTAATTATGCATATTTACATGATGCATGTGTTTTGACAACTTATGATATTTACACATATTTGCATGGCATTTTGCCAAGGTTTCTAAATAAAATAAAGGAATAAAGAGTGATGAATGGGGATTCATCACCCCACTATACTTTACTTTTGCTAGTCCCTTAGCAAACACTTATTTGAAAAAGAAGTGCAAAAGAGAAAGAAAAAGAGAAAGACAGGAAATCAAGGTTGATTATTAAACTTTGCTTCATTAAATTGAAATACGGAGCTCAGTCAGACCTTTGGATTATTAATTTGTCGGAACCATATTTGGACTTAAGCTTAAATCTTAACAACCTCTAAGTTACACCAATCTATGGTCAAGACTCCTCAATGAACCAGATCAGAACAAGTCAACATACACAAACTCTAATAACCATGAGTCTTTCCTTGTACTGTGTAAGTGATATGTAGCTCCCTACCTCAGAAGTAATAAAGAAACAACCTCCCTCAACACGGTAACTCTAATGCCTCGGTCTAGCAACTCTCTCCTCGAGAAGTGGGGTATTCCCTTCTAAGTTCAAGTGCAACCGGCTCAAGAAGAGGGGGAAGAAGAGAATGGACCATGACCAATGTGCCATGTATCCCTGGGAGCTCTAACCAGTGTAGCTGAGTCTCCCGCTGCAAGCTTCATGAGATGGTCATGTATAACATAAGCTTTGCTTTATTTGACTATATACACTCCGGTGGGATTATTAAATTCTCAATCAGACCCATCACTTTTTGGATTTCTTTTCCTTTTGCACATTTTTTCATGTGCATCTGTACAACATATCTACGTGGTGCAGCATATACATAAGGAGTTTTTCCTCTTGAGCAAGTAGACTATCCCTCTTTTGAAGCTTTATTTCAACCCACAACTCTTGTCTTTAGTCTTCATAACCACCAGAACAAGTTGAGACGCACTTCCTTCACTATAAGAAGAAGAGAGGTTCCGCCTAGAAGTCCTACCCTCATATGCTACCCCAAGCCAAAGGAAACTATCTTGTCACCACCTCATCTGTGGAGAGCTATGTGTAAAGTGTTGGTGCAAGTAAAGCCATTGTCTCCGAGAGTCATGCGTGTGTTGTTAACTGCTCTACTTAGGCTCATCAAGATGACATATGCTCATAGCCTTGTGGACTCAAAGAATTAAGTCCCAATGGACTTGAAAAGTCTTAATCCTAAGCCCTATAAGGTTCCTCTTATAATTGGGTGGATTAAGGTCTTAACCAAGCTCCATTTGTCAATTTAATTCCAGGCTAGTTTAAATGTCAACTATGATTTGGAAAAACTGTACAAATATTTACAGAGATGCATTTTTACAAATATTTACACATGTGCAAAATTTTTGAAAAAATGTCTGAAAACATGGGTGTCTGCATAAGTGCGAAGTTTTGTAAAATATTTACAAAAATTTACAAAGGTTTTTGCAAGTTTTTGATTTTCAAACATTTTACAAAAATTTTGTACTATATACATAATTTTGATATGAAAATATCTACAAGCTATTTACACAAAAAGATTTTACAATCATTTATACAAAAATAATTTTTATAAATAGGTATGTGCAAGAAGAATTTTATGTACAAGGGAAATTTTTAATTTTTATGGATTTTTAGCCATTTTTATTTATTGACACACTCACACAAAGTACGAGTTATGGCTAAAGTATATATGAAATATATATGACACCCCCTATACTTAGCTCGAACGATTTCCTCAAGGTGATCAAGAGCGATGAAGAAGACATAACTCATGCTTAGTATAGGGAAGTGAAAAGGAACGGTATATACAAAGACGAATCAAAGAATAGAATAAGGAGAACTCGGTGTTTCCCCCTATACATAGGATCAAGTAATCCTAAGTATAGCAAGCTGTACATGAAGGGAAAGCCGAGTGGAAGGATGTACAGGGTTTCTTCCCCTATACTTAGGGAAAAATATCCCTAAGTATAGGCAACAAAACATAGGTAGACAGAGACGAAGAATTCAAATATATACAAGATGGGAGGGCATCATTCCCCCTATACTTAAGGTGAAGGGTGCTTAAGTATATGCAACGACAGGAGTAATGAAACAAGACTATATGAACAACTCGGTGTTTCCACCCCCCTATACTTAAGATGAGGCATATCCTAAGTACAGCAAAGATAATCCTATACGAGACCTGGGGTGAAAACAAATACGGCAGAAAGAACGATCAAACCAAGACGAAACACGAATATACAAAAGGGTACAATGTTGAGGTGCCTCTCAACAAGCGCTAGATTTTACGCCCCTAGCGGGGTGCAAAGGCTAGGATAAGTCTGTATCAAGGTTCAGGACGACATCTGTAGGGCGAATGTCATATTTTTGTCGTAGTCGTGGTGGATGAACTACGTTGAAACCATCAATGTACGAAATGACACCCAAGTATGTAATCAGGCGGGTGTCTGCTACAGGCCAAGGATATGGGAATAATGATTCGGGATCCGGTAGCACAAAAGAAATCATCGGATCAGGCTCAGACTGGAGTGGAAGTGTAGATCCGAAGAAATCAAACGTGGATAAGGATGGATCAGTCATGGAATCCTCCACGTCAATCAGTGTCTCAAAAAGGTGTGGAAAGTGAAGATCAAGGGACTCTCTAAGAAAACTGATATCCGATGCATATAATGGAGACAAATCAGACATATCATCGAATATCTCAAGGATCAGCTCATCCTCGCGAGGGTCTTCGAGGTGAGGCAACTCAAAATCAGAAGGATCATAAGACTCGGTTTCGTGATCCGCTAGATCGGATACACTCTCAGAAGGTGAAGCTGAGTACTCATCGTGTACGGCATTCTCCCGCAGATAACCCTCAGGGATAAATGCAAGATCATCAGTGAGGAGTAGAGGATTAGGATCTATAAGGGCATCTGTGCTGCTGTCACGCACCCACTCTGTGCACCATGCTGCATCATCATCTGAAATCTGGCTCTCGGCAATATGGAAGCAGGAGAAGGGATTGGTCATCATCGCGGAGGCTGGTAAGGTGACTGCGACTGATCCTCGCTCTACGGCAATGTTGGTTGTCATCTGGTCCTCAGAAAATGTATCTATCTCATCAAAGTCGAGGACAAAAGGCTCAAATACGAGACTCTCTATGTCTGGCCTCTCAAAGTGGTGTCCCATATCAAGCTGTGGCTGTTGAGCTGAGTCAGGGTATAAGTCTGACTCCGAGAAGTATCTCTGCAGAAAGGAAGCTGAATCATCCGAGGATGGACTCTGCATTGGATGGATCGCTGTCTGTAGTTGCTGGGGCTCCTCCATTTCTTGGAGTATGAGAAGATCTGATATCAAGAATCGTCAACTGAAAACTCTGGGGCTGGCTCGAACTCTAGCTGGAAAACCAACGGGAACTCGCGTAGACTATGGGTCAGAACTTCCACTGTAGCAGTCATGTCCTCTGTACTCTGTGGTGCTGCAGAATCCAAATCCTCAGGCTAGTATGTAGAGTTCGTATCCTCATGTAGTGTGACACACCCTACTGGTATTGCGGCATCCTCATGTGTTGTCCCGACTACGTCATCTCGTGAAGATGGTCTCTGTGAAAGTAACCTCGAGATGGTATCTAGTAATTCAATGTCGAAACTGCGGTGTGAACTGCCACATGAGGTAATCACCAGTGCTATGTGAACTGCGGTTATCCCCCGCATGGAGATCTCGATAAGGTCGATCGATGAAAGTCCGTGCTCAGGAAATCTTCACAAAAGGTCAAGAAACCTCGGCCATGCCTCATGCAGTGGCTCCTGGGGGTCTACTGAAAACTCTATGATCAATGACAGCATCATCTCTGCTCTACGTTGGAGAACTGTAGAAACTCAAACTGTAAGTCTCCCCACGTAGCGAATCTCCTTCCCAACCATCGGTGCCATCTCATGGCTCTATCCTGAAGTGTGAATGGGAAGGTCTTCTGCATCATCTCCTCTGCAGTGATATCTGAATACATCTGTGTCCTGCAAAATTCCTCGAATGCGGACAGGTGAAGATATGGCTCCTCGTGCACCTCTCCTGAAAATGTCGACAGTCTCTGAATAAGCTCCAAATCCAGAATGAATTGAACTAATGTAGAAGCTGACTGAGCTCCCTATCCTATCTGCTCATCCATCATCATGGCATAGGAGGTATCTGATACTTGCGTTTGCTCTCTATGATTGCGTACGGAATGCACTTTCAATCCAGCAATGGCATCGTCCGGGTCTGGCATCTGCTCAATCTGATCTCCACGGATGTGTAGCGCAGCATGCCCAGAAAAATGAAAGGATTGGGAGGGAGGGATCGGGAGATTGGTCAGGGATCCGACCTCCCTCGAATGTGGACTGGACTGACGGTCAGAAGATGGAGAAGAAGCCGCAAGAGTCGGCAAGAAGTGAGGGAAATCCATCATCCAGGGGTAGACAAAGAAGATGAATAAAGGGTGGGTGGGAGGGGAAGAGACAGATGACTAGAAAGAGAAGAACGTGGATGGGACCTAAAAAAGCAAACAAGATTGGTCAAGCAAAATTCGCCTATACACCCAGAGCTGATGACCGTAAGAGATCGATCTTTTATCCTGTCAGTTTTATTTAGGTGATAAATTCAGTCTTTCAGAGAGATTAAGCGAGCTGATAGGGATCCAACACTCCTAACAGACTCTCCCGAATAAGAAACTGGTAGTCTGTCAGGAAATCAGATATGGCTCTAGCCTAGGATGCGGGTCACTCTCTCGCTCGTCCAAACCAGACAATGAGGGGATTACTCTCCTAAGACAAATTATTAGGTCAATGTCTTTTAAGATCAAGTTTGGTTTACAGTCCCAATTTTATGGTTTTTGTCTTTTGTAGATATTTTTCAATCAAACAATGCCTAACAAATTTTTCGATTCTCTTGATTATTTTAAGTCCAAAAAATGGGGGAGAAGATGAAAAAACTGATGCACGAAAATCAATGATGCATGCACAAGATAGAAGGCATACCTGACTCCAGCAGTCTACATGCAAAATGATCCGCACATAAAATAAAGACAGAATATAAACTACCTATATGATGCACGAGAATCCGACCCTAAACGAAGCAATTTCTACATGTAAGCACAGTAGCTGGGTACTCAAGCCTAAGTCCGAAGTCCTATCTTGGGAGCCACTCGTTGTCTGCCACAACGGATCCTTCACACGTTGTATGTGACTCCTCAAGGCACGCAGACTAGAGCTAAAATAATCCGACTTTTTCTTTGTGATTTAATTAGTTAGATCCAATTATCGAGCTATAAGCACAAGCAGATAATTAGGTGTTTGGATCCTAATCAATTACGTCACAATCAGTGAAATTCCTAGGCTAGGGCTAAAACTGCGTAAATCAAATAAGTAGTAAATAAATAATCAAAAATTAAAACCGACAAAAACTATGGTGAGTTACCTTGAGCACACCGGTGCTCGACGAAGCAGACCCTGATATCACCTAAGTGTCCAAGTCTCTGTCCATGTGTTATTGCAAATTAATAGTTCTGGAGGAAATTAAACTAAACTAAACTACACTACGGTTATTTTCGCAGCTATTCCGCAGCTCCCGCACTTCGGTTCTCCTCACGCTCTCGTGCGGCTTCGTACAGAAGGAAGCCGCCACCGACTCCCGCGGTTGCTTCAACTTCCGAAAAAGCCGCCTCGGTCCTCGGGCCCTCGCAAGAAACTGAAACAGAAGTGTGTCAGTCTAGAAAAATATATAGATAAATCAGATAAAAATATATCTACAAATATCTACAAAAAAGCCGCGAAAAAGAAAATCGCGAAAAATCGAAAAAGACTACTAAGACGTGCTCCCCGGCAATAGCACCATTCTGATGACCAAAAAATCCGTGAAAGCAAGATTCGGGAAAGGTAGAGATCACTCTTGGGTTGTTGCGACCTGGATCGAGAGAATCAGTCAACAAGAAAAATATACGACCACCAAATCGAAAGATAAAGCAAGAAAATCAAATAGCGGTCTCGCTATTTTATTTCACCTGGTATAGAGACCAGGGTCAAACTCAAGGAGCACGGGATTGTTAGACTTGTGAGCCCTGGGCGAACCATTCTTACAATAAATGTTATTGTAATATTTAAAGTTTATCAATAAAAGTTATTGATGTTTCACTCCCTTTCTGAAATTATATGAATGAATGCACTATAAGGTCCCTCTGTACAATTAGGGTTATGTACATTGGCCAGCTTGATGATCATATAGCTGTTGTTTCATTAAATGAATCATAGAGGCTGGTGTTTGGATGAATATCTAAGGAGTTAGATGGAGGACTCATCAAACACCGTCAAATGATTGTCAAGTGGAGATCTCCAGCCTGAGTAGGAGATGGCAATCCTTTCTCACATAGGCTGATATCTGACCGACCTCTTGATGCAGGTCCTCTGCATAGGAATAGTGATTCGGAGGTGTCAGATTAGTTAGGTCAATGAGTTGACCTAACGAGATCGAGATAACTTAAGTCCTATGTTGAATGCTGTCACAGCATAGGCATGCATCCTCTGACCGGAGACAGATATATTGCTATATATCCAAGTATGTACATTTGGCAGACCAATAGGTTGATGACCTAACCAAGGTCTATACACCGGCGAGCTGGTGTGCATATAAGGGTATATGAGCAATATGATCTCTCAAAGGGATCATACAGGTTCACTTGTGAACCGGAAGACATGAGCTCACTCATGAGGTATTGGGACCGATCAAATTCCATGCATGGTCGTCGTGCTTTGGAAGCATGACATGAATTTGAAGGTATGATATATGCTTTGGGAAAGCATATGATCGATACCAAATCCCAATGACCAAGATTGAAAAAAACTTAATGATTAAACCCTGAAGAAGACAGTATAAAATGATCTTGATCTTCGGGTTGATCATGGGTCTTCCAGTATGCAGGATGTACAGGTATTGGGAATACCTGAAGGGTGATGTGATCATAAACGATTGTATATCCATGACGCTTCCATTCCGAGGGAGTGATGAAACAGGTCTGGATTTTAGTGACTCCTTTCAGTAGAGAAGCAATCCGATCTTAGTCCAAGTGTTGGACATTAATCTGAATGGGATTCAGATTCAATGAGAAGATTGGATTTGCGGCCTTGATTTAATCAAGCATCTGTGAGAGGTCCGTAAGATCTGGATTTGAGATGAGATCTCAACATCCAAGTCACTATACGTGGAATAATACAATCGCCCTATCCTTGTCTCCAAGTATCTGCGGAGAAAGCACATTATTCTTGAAAGGGTTCAAGAGTAATTCTTTTGATAAAATATCCAAGCAAGGACTTGATGATTAAATGTGATTTAATTATCAAGCTTAAATATGAATATGATTCATATTGATTATCTAAGATAATTAAATAAGATTTGATTATCAAGGATTAAGAGAATGTGGATAGCACTATCCATTATATATGCATGTTATAAATATGATTTATAATATACATATATAAGAGAGAGAATTTATGTAAATAGCATTTGTTAATTAATAATGTGAATTGGATTCACATTTGTTAATTAATTGGAAATGCAATTTACTAACTAGTTTGGGTTGTGAATATGATTCACATAATATTCAATGGCAAGATTGAAATATTCACAAAATTAATTTGGAATTAATTTTGGCGAATAAATATTGTAATTAATTGAGGAATAATATAATAAATAAAATGGAGAAAAACCACCCTCATGGGTGGCGTCACCCATGAAGAGTTCATGGGTGACGCCCCCCCCCCTTTTTAGGGGTTGGTTTTCTCCACCTCATTTGTTATATTATCTCTTGATTAATTGTTGTTATTGAACAACAAATCCTAGCCATTGATTTATCATGGACCAAGCATATCCCTTGGATCCATGAGTCCCATGGATTGAGATCCATTGGATCCTAAACTAGTATATAAGGAGGGCTAGGGTAGCCTCTCCATGGTACATTATCTAGAGTTGTGAAAGACAACTTCTCTCTCTCTCTCTCTAATTTTCGTGTGAGGTCTCTCTCTCTCAATTTCCAAGTGGCCGTCCACTTTGATCATTGAAGAAGAGAGGATCTTGCTTCGCCTTCGACGCTTGGATCTTCATCAAGGATTGCGGGAAGGACGCGACTCATCATCGTGCCCGCAAGCGCATTCTCCGTGGGTCGGACTCAAGATAGGAGGATCTCTACTTTGGGATCTCGCGGTCACAACCACGCTTCAAGAGGTATTCCTTGTACTTTGTGGTTTGATGAAACGATCCGAGAAGTGTTCTCGTGATCATGTGGTTTCGTCGTTTTGTTAAAAAATTTTTAATTTCCGCTGCATCTAGCATCTAGTACGACTAGTTGCTCCGATCGTATTCGATGCGATCGACACGCTTCCGTGATGCGCTTGAGGATTCTCAATATCCTTCAAGTGGTATCAGAGCCATAGGTCGAATAAGGTTTTGGATGTGATCCATGAACCTTAGACGATTTGGTTCTTGAAAGGGTTGCGAAATTTTTACTGCATTTCAATTTTCGCACCTCTGTCTAATTGAATTTTTCCGTACTGTTTAAAATGTTTAAACACGAATTTTTCAATTGGATTTTGTTCCCCATTAAACAAGGAAACCATAGGACTTGAGTTTACTAAATTTGGACTTTATTTGCTCAAGATATGGCTTTTTGAATATGACTATATTCACTGTTGCGGGAACTGCGGATTTGAACGTAATTAATGAGATGATTACGGTTTTAATTCGCCTTGAAATGCGTGAATTATCACTTGGGTTCTTTAATAAATCAAATAGGCAATCTTTGGAAACTGAGTTTGCATTTTTTGGATTTAAATTGATCAAGATAAGTTAATTTTAGTGATTGGGGGTCACTGCTGGAAATTAACATTTTTTGATCTTGAACCTTGTGATATGTCATTCAATAATCTTGATGAAAATTAATTGTTAATTTTCTGGAATAATTAGTGATAAATATTTGTGAAATATTTAAAGAAATAATTATTTCATTGAATGACACTTGCCTAAACCACAATGATGAGATGTTAGATCTTGATCATTGTTTCATCAACAAACATTGCCTTCATGAAAACTATAGTTTATCCTACAATAGTTGTAGGACAACTTTTACATGAAAACTCTTTTTGCTTGAATAGGATTGGGGATTTGTCTAGCAAATCTCCTTATAATCAAAAATGTTTTGATTTGTACTATATGGTATAACTTTCGGTTGAAAAACCGATGAACATCTCAAAATACATGATGGTCTATTTGGTATTATCCTTTCCCGAGGCGGATGTGGTGCCTAGTCGGAGAGCATTGGGGTCGCGGGTTGCAACGTATGTGGTCCGTCCCACTCTCGTCGGTACTGGCCATGACAGCGGGTAGGGATTGTATAATACCGGAGACAGACAATATGTATTTTTCTAATTATTAAAATTCGAATAATACGTATTTTGAGATTATACCTACTATTCAAGTAAAAGACGTGTTTGTTGATGATTGGGCTAAATGATTAATTTAATATGATTAGATTAATCATACCTAATAAACACACTATTTTGAATAGATGTGTATTTCCCTTGGAAGAATTAATTATGTGAATATGATTCACGATAATTAATTATAAAATTTGAATATGAGGTGGAGGATCACATAAGTGACATCCATGGTCTCCCGTCAAGGCGAAGGGTTTCGTCGCCAGGGATTGTATGTAGGAGACGCCTGTCCGAAGTGACAGCTCCTGTATGCAAGCGCATCTGGATCGGGCTCTTTGCTTCTCGAAAGAGTAAGGCCGTATGCGTAGTGACCCCAATATCGAGTCCTCATATTATTGGGGCGATATTGGATTGCGCATAGCGAGTTCTAATCCTGTTGACGGTTGGTTCAATTAACAACGGGTCAACATCATCTTAGGGGTGGTGGGCCCGGGTGTTAAAGACCGAATTGGGAATGCAAGTTGGACTTGCAAAGGCGGAATGAGTTCCCGCTTCTTTTTATCGGAGTCGCAAGTTCTCATATTATTGGGATGTGACAAAGATAGGAAAGGAGATCCCAGTTCTTGCTTGAGATATAGCGGTAAGTATATCTCTTACTTTGAAAGACAGTTAGGGAATAATCTTTCAAAGTTGACCTAGCAAGACAAATTTGATTTAAAATGCCTAAATCAAATTATTCTTAAAAAAATGAATATATAATTATTCTAATATAGTGCATTCTTAATTTCAGAAAATGAAGTCCATGAACCCACTTAGCAGGCTTCTAGAGGTCAACCAGTTGACCGGACCAAATTATTCGGATTGGATCCGAAATTTGGATCTTGTTCTCTGTGCAGAGCGCATCTCCTACGTGCTTATCAAGGACAAGATAGCAAACCCAGTGACTGATGAAGACAAATCATATAATGATAAATATGATGAAGATAATAATCTGGCAAGATGTTACATCCTTGGTTCATTGTCCAATGTGCTTCAGAAGCAACATGTGGAAATGTAACATTGCCAAGAGATTATGCTGAGTCTGAAAGAAATGTTCGGTGACATAAACCGCACACAGCGTTATAATGTGATGAAAGAGCTTATTCGCTGCAAGATGCAGGAAGGGACCTCTGTCAGAGAACATGTGCTCAAAATGTTTGGGTACCTCTCTGAGCTGGAAACCCTGGGAGCCTACTTGGATTCTGAAATGCAAGCTGATTTCATTCTCCTGTCGCTCCCTAAGTCTTTCAACAACTTTGTTGTGTCTTACCACATGAACAAAGGTGATTTCACAAACGCTGGGCTGTTGGCTGCTTTGAAGTCTGCAGAAGACGTCTTGAAGAAGGACGGCCCCTCTGCTAGTGCAATGGTTGCACAGGCGAGAGGAAAGCACGTGCGGAAGCAAGGTTCTCAGAAGGGCCCAGCCTCGAAGAGAAAGAGGAAGAATCAAGGAGTTGGTTCATCTTCTAGTGCTTCCACACTGATGACATCGAAAAAGACCGATGTCTGTCACCATTGCAAGAAGCCGGGGCATTGGCGGCGTAACTGCCCGGATTACCTAAAGTCTGCTGACAAAGGTAAAGCCCCAGCAGGTATGAAATCTACTTTCATCATTGAAACCAGCTTTCTCGTTGGACGAGAAGGAAGTTGGGTTATAGATTCTGGTGCTTCTGTTCGTGTATGCAATTCATTGCATTTGTTTCAGGAAACTAGGAATCTGGAGCATGGGGAGATAGTTATCCAGATGGGATCTGATGCAAGTGTTGCAGCAGTCGCCATCGGGACATGCAGACTGTCGTTATCTAGTGGTCGAGTCCTAGTACTTAAAGAGTGTCTTTATGTACCTGAGGTCAGGAGGAACTTGATATCTGTGTCTAAGCTTGTTAGACATGGGTACTCTTTCCTGTTCTGTAATAAATTAGTCATTAATAAATATGATAAATTTGTTGCGGAAGGTGTTCTGACTTCTAGTGGACTCTATGAATTGTGCATTGATGAATGTGTCATAAATGTCACTACCACTAATAATAAAAACCCCAAGAGATCCAGGGAAAATGGAAATCATTCAAATATGATTTGGCATCAAAGGCTTGGTCATTTATCTGTTGATAGGATCAATAGATTGATAAAGGATGGACCTTTAGATTTTCTACAGGTTCAAACTTTACCTACCTGTGAACATTGTATTCGAGGTAAAATGACCAGGATGCCTTTCCGTAACAAGGTTACGAGATGCGAGGGTATTCTCGACCTAATACATACTGTTGTATGTGGTCCCTTCAATACCGCGACTAGAAATGGATATCGATATTATTTGACGTTTATCGATGACCATTCGCGATATGGGTTTATCTTCCTGCTTCGTCTTAAATCTGAAACCTTTGAAAAGTTCAAAGAGTTTAAGGCTTTGGTTGATAACCAAGCCGACAGGAAGATTAAACGGATTCGATCTGACCGAGGTGGTGAGTACCTCTCAGATGAATTCAAGGAATACCTTAAAGAGAATGGAATTGTCTCCAATCTCACTCCTCCTGGAACTCCCCAACTTAATGGTGTTGCTGAAAGATGCAACAGAACCATCATGGACATGGTCCGTTCAATGATGAGTAAAGCACATTTACCTCTTAGTTTCTGGGGATATGCAGTAGAGACTGCAATATATATCCTAAACAAGATTCCTAGCAAGTCTATACCAAAGACTCCTCACGAGCTCTGGTATGGAACCAAACCTAGTGTCAATCACTTGAGGGTTTGGGGATGCTTGGTTCATGCGAAGAACGTTGATAGGCCCCGGAACCGACCGGTCGTGTGCTCCACACAAGGCGGGAGCACAGTCGTAGTGTCGACCAACCAAATCCCGGAGTAAATCAACAATTAACCCACAAAGCAAGAATGTATCAATTAAGTCCAAAAATAAATGTGAATTAATTTTTATTACTCTACAACAAAATGTATAGTGACAAGCATGTAGAGGTCGAACCACAGAGAGCAATACAAAATGCGTAGCCTAGATGTGTCACCAAGTCATCCATGTGTGAAGCTTGTTTTTATGTGGGTTTTGGGTTTTGTAATTTTTTTTTTTATATTTTTGTTTTTATAATTTTTATTTTGATTTTATATTTTATACTTTTTTTTTATTTTCTTTTCTTTTTTTTTATATTGTTAATTATATAAATCTGTATACTATATATATATATATAAAGAGATATATATATATAAGAAGAGAGATAGAAGTAATATAGAATATATATATATATTTATAAACATAAAAACTTAATATATAGACTTATATTTTTAACCCCCCTTTTTTTTTATATTTTTTTGCTTTATATTTCTAATTTTTATGTATTTTTCCAATTCAAAAATGTCCACAATATAGGACTAAATAAATAGCCGCATATAATTTGGGTTTTAAAAATATCAAATAATACCCAAAATGACCCAAATTAATTTTCACATATTAATAATAATATATAGATAATTATAACAGAGAAAAATGTATTTTTAGGGTTTTTAAAGAGTTTTTCTAATTTTTATGTTGCTTTTGGGGTTTTATGATTTTTTTTTAATTTTCTTTTTCATATTTTTAGGTTTTTTCATTTTCTGGACTCAACATATATATAAATATATCATATATCATTTTTTTTGGAATTTTTCAAAATCATTTTCTAATTTTTTTGTATTTTCTAGTTTAAACAGTACAAAAATGGCTTCTTTTTGATTTTTAATAATTAGGAAAAATGCAAAAAATGCAAACTAAAATATGTGCGTGAACAAGCATGGCATGGAGCATCTACCCTAATTTTTGTGGATTTTTAGAAGCCTTTTAGGTATTTTTGATAAATAGATAAAGACACAAAAAGTAATTAAGCCTGGCAGGGGCATTTTTGCAAATAAAATAAGTTACAGGGCTACAAGTGCAAAAACACCAGAAAGTTAAAACGTGTTCTGTGATTTTAGGGACTAAGAACAAATAAAGAAACCCGCCAGGG
The DNA here is from genome assembly GCA_037367405.1 of Ottelia alismoides. Taxonomy (NCBI): domain Eukaryota; kingdom Viridiplantae; phylum Streptophyta; class Magnoliopsida; order Alismatales; family Hydrocharitaceae; genus Ottelia; species Ottelia alismoides. The sequence continues at coordinate 243,022 of JAZKJV010010702.1, read as the reverse complement.
CCCCCTTGCAATTTAACCACCACGTGGGACTACACGTGATCCGCACCCACAGGGACCAAAATGCAATATCAGAAAGTTCAGGGTCCTATTTGCAATTTTTCATAAAAATAAGATACTGAACATTTTATTTACTGGACTAAATTCAAATTTACAAACATACAGGGGGTCTTATGCAAAAAGCCCACCTCACGTGGGACGACACGTGAGGTGACGTGGACTGGACCCAGGAGTAATATCGAAACAGTACAGGGGGTCTCATGCAAAATATCCACATTAATTATAACGTGCTTGTTTATTTACAGGGCTAAACATAAAATACCAAAAAGGCGGGGGTCGAATGTAAAAATTACCCCCAAAAGGCGCGCTGATGGACGGCTGATCTTCGTTCACTTGACACGTGGCGCCTCCACGTGCGCCGATGACGGTTCGTCGATGGAGCGCTAGGATTAGATCATCCGAGATGATCCGACGGTCGAGGCAGTGCTCCATCGGACGGCTGGTCTTCAATCTGGGCCTTCGTCTTCATCCAACGGCGGAGGAGCTGCGAGGAAGAACAGGGAAGAAGCCTCGCCGAGGCGAGCTTCCTCCGCTCGGATCTCGCTCTCCCGCCGGTCTTCTTCGCTCCTGAAGGTCCAAGAAGCTTCCTGGAGGTATCCTCTAACGTCTGGAGGTCTCGGATCGGGCAGAGGTACACCGGAGCGCTGCAACGAGCTCGAAGTAGGGTTACGGCTCCAGGTACCTCCGCCGGCTTGTAAATCGACTCCAGGTGCTCTATTTCGCACCTAACCTGCACAGGAAGAAAGAGTGGCTCGAGGGCGTCTTCCTCGACCAGGGGTTTGAAGCTGTGAGCAAGCGGATGGTGGTGGGCGACGAAGCTCCGGCGAAGGGTGGAGGAGGAGCTCCGATTCGCCAAGACCTGGGGTCCTGGGTTGAACAAGTGTGTGCGTTTGATGGAGAACTCGAAGGGGATGGAGATGAGGCGATTTAGGCGGTCGAAGACAGAGAGGAACACAGTGGGGAAGTCGCCGGAGCTCAGCTCCGGCGAACTTCGAATTTCTGATTTTGGCCTAAGCTAATCATCTAAATGCTAACCTAAGGACTGGAATTAAAAGCTAATACTAAAACCTAACTATTAAGCAAGAAAGAACAGCTCTTATACCTGGGGGCCGCCAGGGAGCAGGGTGGTCGCCGGAGCACCACCGCGTCAAAATTTCCTCCTTCTCCGGCCGAGTCAGCTGCTGGGAAAGCTCCTCCTGTCACGAGGGCAACGCCAGGAATCGAATCAAGCACAGAAAGGGGGGTGAAATTGGCCAACTCTAGCCGGGAAGTCGAAGATTTTTATTTATAGACATTCCGAGGGACCCCCAATGACCGGCGTTTATTGATTAAACCAATGAGTATCAGATTGATCTATGATCTTGGCGGTCATCATGGATGATCAGAGGACAGATCTTGTGAAGGAAGCGAGTGCGATGGTTCACTGAGCCAGGCGGGAAAAATGGCGGAAATCGGGGAAAAGACAGGTCGCGTGAAGTCAGACGCCTGGAGGTCCAGTTGACCCGGGGTCAACTCGGGCCGAGCCCTGATTGGTCCACCTAGGCCGCAAGAAGACAAAATAGGCTGGAGGAATAAAGAATGAATTATTTAAGTTAATAAATGATTTTATTATTTTTCGAGTATAAAATAAAAAATCTTTATTATTGTATGTAGTATTTTAATATGATTTTTATTTATTTTTTTGAAGTATTTTATTATGGTTTTATTAAAATAATGTGTATATGTATGTATTTCATATGTATTTTTGTATATTTTATTTTTTAGTTTATTTATTTTATTTTATTATTTTAGTTTCTTATTTTATAATTTTATAACTTATTTTTGTGAGTATAAAGGTATTTTTGTTTGATTTTTATAAGTTTATTTGTATTTTTAAATAAATAGATGTATGTGTATGTATGTATACTTATAGGTATTTTTCCTGTATATTATATACATCTTATTTATTTAATGAATTTTATTTGTTTTTATTTTGAATTTGTATTTTTAATAAGTTATGTAATATTTACAATATTTAAAAAAATGTAGATGAATAAATAATAAAGGAATAAAATCCCCTTTTACATTTAAGTGGTACAGGTATTTTGTCTATGTGGTACATAGACTTATTTTATTTTACAAATTATTTTTGGTTTTCTTTTTATGTCAATATGTATAAGTATTATATACATTATTCACGAGATTCTAAAAATATGAATTTGTAAGAATAATAACTATAAAATGAATATTTTAATCGGGTACTATATACAATGAGGGTCAAAAACCTAACTTCCACAGATGGACTCTAAAAATTATGAAACCAATTTTATAAAATAGTTCATGGAATGCTATATACAGTTAAAGGTGAGTTTGGGTGATTTGGAGTTTTTATTTGTAAGATATGGGTCTGTGAAGTTGAGATTTTTGCTTTTTATTTTGTGTATAAAATGTACACTGTATATTATTTTCACATAAACTCAATTTTGTATTTTTATTTACATTATTATCTACAACTTTCATGTACAAAAGATTTTAATTTGATGAATAAATAATTCTTTACAAAATAGGTGTCAAAAATGCATAAATGGATGAATGAATAAATGAGATATTTATTGTATAATTGGCCCTTATCTCCCCCTACTTTATTCCTTGTCGACCAATTCCATTCTGGACTTGGTCTCGGGGCTAGGGTCATAAAATATTTGCAATATTTTATTCCTTTTTCTTTTCTTCTCTTTATTCTATAATTTTGGCATTTAAAAACCTTATTTAATGTACCATAAATACAAGAAACAATGGATGCTATTATATACAAATTAATGCTATTTACATGCATTTGCTGGGGTTTTTAAGGCCAAAATGATAGAATAAAGGTGATGAGATGGAGATTCATCACCCCCCTATACTTGCCTTTGCTAGTCCCTAGCAAACACTTATGCAATAAGTACAAAAAGAATAAAGGAAAGAAAACGGAAGATGAAAGGAAGATAGAGTGAATAGAGGTGCTTTCAGTGCAATGCATGTCTTTACAAAATCTGAGATTGGAGTTCCTGTCAGACCTTAGGTGTGGATGTGTGTGGAACCTAGTCGGGAACCAACTTTAAAACACAACAGCCTTCGATAATCACAGAACTCGGTTCAACTCATCTCAATAGCCAGGTCAGAACTAGCCTACCTCATACGCAAACCCTTATGACTATGAAGCTGACTTGTACAGTGTAAGTGATAGTGGCTCCTCACTTCAGAAGTGGCAAAGAAACAACCTCCCCCAACCTGGTAACTCTAATGCCTCGGTCTAGCAACTCTTTCCTCGAGAAGCGGGGTATTCCCTTCTAAGTTCAAGTGCAACCGGCTCAAGAAGAGGGGGAAGAAGTATAGACTTTTGGAAGCTCAGCCAGTGTAGCCGAGTCTCCCGCTGCAAGCTTCATGAGATGAGACAAGGATACCATAAGCTTTTGCTTTATTGAACTATATACATACTCCGGTGGGATTATTAAATTTTCAATCCGACCCACCACTTTTTTGGAGTTCTTTTTGCATTTTTTTTTTTTTCATCTGTACAACATATCTACATGAGCAGCATATACAAGAAATTTTCTCCTTGAGCCAGTAGACTATCCCTCTTTTGAAGCTTTATTGCAACCCACGGCTTCTGTCTTTAGACTTCATCACCACTAGACCAAGTTGAGGTGCACTTCCTTCACTATAAGAAGAAGAGAGGTTCCGCCTAGAAGTACTACCCTCATATGCTACCCCAAGCCAAAGGAAACTGCCTCCTCACCACCTCATCCATGGAGAGCTATGTGAAAGGTGCAGGTGTCCAAGTTAGGTCACGGCCGACAAGAGCCATGCGTGTGTTTCGAAAAGTTCCAGTTAGTCCACTGAGGTGCCTTGAACCCAGCCCTGCTTTCTCAAAGAATTAAGTCTGGCTGGACCTGAAGTACCTTAAACCTAGTTCCCATAAGGTTCCAGTGCAGTTAAGTGCAGTAAGGTCCAATCGAGCTCCACTCTGAGACTTTATTAGACTGATTCAATCATCAAGCTCACTCAAAACGAGTATGCATGGTATGCTTATGCTATGCACAATGAATGATGCAATTTTTCACAAAGAAGCAAAGAATGTTTTTACACAAAGGAATTTTGCAAACAAAATAAGAGCTTGACACATACAAAGAGTATCTACCATTATTTACACGGGCGTACTGCTTTATTTACAAAATATATGAATTTATACAGACTTTACAAATGTTAATGGACTGGTTTACTCAGGTTGTTGAGAAAGAATTTGACGTGATTTATTTCTGATTTACAGGTATTTATAATAGTGATCTTATCCTTCAGTTCTTAGTTTTGAAAATAGTTTTGCAAACTATAGTACACGATAATTTTTGCAATCATTTACACGCATTTGAAAGCTATTTTTGCAAAGAATTTTCACACTATATGTACATTTTTCGCAATAATTTTGACCAGCATTTTTCAAAACATTTGCACATAGGTTTTTGCAATCCTTTCTTTCACACACATAAAAAAAATTTTGCAATCAACACAGTTTCACGCATTTGAAATCATTTCACATCAAATTTTCCAAAACTGGTCACACTATTTTTCAAATCATACTGTATAGGTGTCTGATTTATTAATCAGTAGGTACAAGAGAGGAAAAATTGTCTTTGACGTATAGTATGGTTCTGTTCTTGTAAACTTCATTTGGCTTATTCCTCATTTACAAATGAAAGATTTTTGTGCAAATTCCTCAGACTTACTCGAGAAACATTTTCACAAGGGTTTTCGAAAACTCTAGTCCAAAAATAATTTTTGTAACATGTACACGCATTTGAAAATCCTTTTACAAATGTTTTACACAACATAGATAAATTTTTCAAAACCCCTTTGACAATCAACTTTTCACAATCATTTGCACACTAATTTTCACAAAGTTTTTGCTTTCACTCAAAGAAAATAGGTTTTACACACAAACTAATTTTTCAATCGTTGAATACTTTTTCACGCTATTTTCAAACAACTTTCACAGGATTTTTCAAAGGAAAACGTTTCATACAAAACCCTTTTCTGACTTACTAGTCAGCATAATTACACTTAGTCTGAGGAACTCACAATCACCTTTTATTATTATAAAGCTACTTTTTACATTTTATTTTATTTTTCAGTATGAGTTATGGCTTTTAGTATATACACAGTATATACGACCCCCCTATACTTAGCTTGAGCTATGTCCTCATAGATCGAAAGGAGAAAGCAAAGACATAACTCGTACTGCGTATAGGCAGATCTAAAGAATAAATACAAATGAAATGAATGAATTAGAAGTTGACCGTCCCCCCTATACTAAGGATCAAATAATCCGAAGTATAGCAGGTGTACCAAAAAGCGGGGAGGGTCAAGGGTGAGAATACACTGATCGTACTTAGATTGTCTCCCCCTATACTTAGGGTAAGATACTCCTAAGTATAGACAAGAAGAGGAGACAATGGAGAGGATCGAACAGAAATGAGAAACCCTAGGTGCACATCCCCCTATACCTAGGACCAAGTATGTCCTAAGTAGAGAAAACTGTCTACAAAGGCGGCACCTTTTAGATAGAAGAAGAAAATCGATAAGGAAAAGAAGAAAAGAAGAAAAGAAGAAAAGAAGAAAATCAGAGCAATAATGGTTGGAGTACATCGTCTGAATCTTTTGGTGCTGCGAGAGGTGTAGAGATATCCTCGGGGTGCACTAACTGTATAGAGTCAACAACGGCCAAGAACGAATCTGGTTCCAAGTAAGGTTTCAGTAGTTGGCCGTTGACGACGAAGGGTTGTGCGTCAGGAGACAATTCTGATATAACAATGCTTCCGTTGTCACGCACGTCACATACTCGAAATGGCCCTGTCCACTTACTTTTTAATTTACCTGGGAATATCCGCAACTTTGCATCAAACAACCACACTTTCTGCCCAACATCGAAGGTCTTTCGTCTGATGTGCCGGTCATGCCAGCGTTTCACCTTCTCCTTGTACATCAAGGTGTTATCGTATGCGCAGTCTCGGAATTCCAAGAGCCTGTTCAGATCGTCCTTTCTCTTCTGACCACCTTTTCGTGAGTCCAAGTTACAATTACTAATTGCCCAAAGGGATTTGTGAATTAATTCCACGGGCAGATGACATGGTTTTCCATATACAAGACGGTAGGGCGACATGCCCAAGGGAGATTTGTAGGCCGTACGGTAAGCCCAAAGAGCTGAGTCCAAGAGTTGAGACCAGTCTTTTCTGTTTGGCCTTACAAGTTTCTGCAATATGGTCTTGATCTCTCTGTTGGATAACTCTGCCATGCCATTGGTCTGCGGATGATAAGGAGATGCGACGCGGTGATCGATGCCGTACTCCTTCGTTAACTTCTTGACTTCTTTGTTGATGAAATGACTACCCCCGTCGGATATGAGAATCTTCGGTATCCCAAACCGCGAAATGATGTTCTTCTTTAGAAACTGGCAAACTGTTTTGCTGTCGGCGGCTCGAGCGGGGATAGCTTCAACCCAACGACTCACGTAGTCTACGGCAAGAAGGATGTGCTCAAAACCTTGACTATTAGGGAAAGGTCCCATGAAGTCAATGCCCCATGCATCGAAGACATCTGCTATCTGAATGATTTTCAGAGGCATTGAGTCCTTGGCAGTGAGTGTTCCTTTCAGTCGCTGGCAATCAAGACATCTTTTAACAAATTCTACTGCATCCTGAAATAAAGTGGGCCACCAGAGGCCACACTGCAATACTTTCGCTGCCGTACGATCTCCAGAATGGTGCCCACCAGATTCGAGTGAATGACAATGCTCGAGGACACTAGATTGCTCCGTCTGAGGAATGCACCTGCGCCAAATACAATCTGCTCCTTCCCTGAATAGAAGGGGATCTGTCCACTGGTAAAAGCGGATGGTCGACATGAATTTGTTCTTCTGATTCTTCGTCCAATCCGAAGGTATTACCCCAGAGGCGAGGTAATTTACAATGTCAGCATACCAAGGGAGAGCATCCACGGCTAAGATAGCTTCGTCAGGGAAGGTCTCTGTGATAGGGGCGTTGCTCAAAGGAGAGTCATGCTGCTCTATTCTGGAGAGGTGATCTGCTACCACGTTCTGAACTCCAGGTTTGTCCTTAATTTCCAGATCGAATTCCTGGAGGAGAAGGATCCAACGAATCAGTCTGGGCTTGGCATCCTTCTTCTGCTGTAGGTACCGAATAGCAGAGTGGTCTGTGAAAATCGTGACCTTTGACCCCAACAAATAGGATCTGAACTTCTCTAAGGCGAAAACCACAGCCAGCAGTTCTTTCTCTGTCACTGTATAATTTCTTTGAGCTTCATCTAATGTTCTGCTGGCATAGTGAATGGCATAGGGCGCCTTATCTTTTCTCTGCCCTAGAACAGCTCCGACGGCAAAGTCTGACGCATCGGTCATTATTTCAAAGGGAAGAGTCCAGTCTGGAGGCTGCAAGATTGGAGCTTGTGTGATAAGCTCCTTCAATTGATTGAAGGCAAGGAGAACTGGCTGATCAACAACAAACTCTGTCTCCTTGCACAAAAGTTCTGTCAGAGGTCGGGCAATGCGGCTGAAGTCCTTGATAAATCGTCTGTAGAATCCCACATGCCCCAAGAATGACCTCACATTCTTTACTGTCTGAGGTGGCTGAAGGTTTGAAATGACATCCACCTTGGCTGGGTCGACTTCCATGCCCCGTTTGGAAACGACATGGCCCAACACAATACCCTCTGTGACCATAAAGTGGCTCTTTTCCCATGAGAGCACTAAATTGACTTCCCGGCATTTCTGAAGCACTCTGTCTAGGTGCTCGAGGCAAGAATCGAAACTATCACCATAGATGGAGAAATCATCCATGAACACCTCGAGAAAACTGCCTACCATTTCGGCGAAGACTGCTAGCATGCATCTTTGGAAGGTTGCGGGTGCATTGCATAATCCAAAGGGCATCCTCTTGAAGGCGTAGGTGCCGAACGGGCAAGTGAAGGTAGTCTTCTCTTGATCCTCAGGGGCGATCGCCACTTGGTTGTACCCGGAGTACCCGTCCAGGAAGCAGAAGAACTCCTTGCCTGCTAATCTCTCCAAGACTTGATCAATAAATGGCAGGGGGAAGTGGTCCTTCTTGGTTGCTGCATTAAGACGGCGGTAGTCAACACACACCCGCCAGGATGTCGGTACCCGAGTTGAAATCTCCTCTCCTTTTTCATTTGTGATCACAGTAAGCCCGGATTTCTTGGGAACTACATGCAGGGGGCTTACCCATTTTGAATCGGAGATGGGATAAATGAAGCCTGCATCACACCACTTTGTGATTTCTTTCATTACTACGTCCCGAAGGTTAGGGTTTAGCCTTCTCTGAAATTCGCGGGACGGCTTGGCATCGTCTTCTAGATAGATATGGTGTGAGCACAGAGCTGGATTTATCCCTCGGAGGTCTGATACGCTCCAACCAAGTGCCTTGCGGTTCTTTTCTAAAATCTCGAGAAGTCGAGATTCTTGATCCAGATTCAGCCTACTGCTGATGATGACTGGATACATGTGTTCTTCACCCGTAAGGAAAGCATACCTCAGGCCTGCAGGAAGTGGCTTGAGTTCTGGTTTCGGTCTGTCCCCTTTACCGGTCACTTCTGATACTATGCTGGTGGTGGAATGTGTTTTGAGACTGTTACCATCCTCAACATCCTGTTGAGATCCCAGTGATGTACCGAACGGTTCTGCGGTGAGCTGATCATGTTCGGTCTGGAGTGAATGCTCAAGAAGATGCGCCTGCATCTGAGAATCTGTCTCCCACAAATCATCGGAGCATATGCTGACCGTGCTTTCCAAGTCCTCCTCAAGAGTGAGGATTTCTCGGGTCCATGGATCGTCCAATGATAACTCTGAATCTCTGATCTCTGCAATAAACTCACAGTCTGCTTCTGATGCTGCTTGACTCTCATCAGTTGTGGCGTTCTGCTCCTTGCTCATGTTGATGGTAATTCGCTGGGTCTTCGAGCTGAAGGTGATCTGTCCAGACCCGTAGTCAACCACGGCACCTGAAGTACGGAGAAATGGTCTGCCGAGGATGATAGGAGTCTGGAGCAGTGGTGCAGGAGAGTCCATATCAAGGACTACAAAGTCAGCTGGGAATTTCATATCCTGCACGGTAACTATCACATCTTCCAACAAACCGCGGGGCCGCTTAACGGATCGGTCAGCGAACTGAAGGATCATTCGTGTCTGCTTGAGCGGTCCCAGCCCGAATTCTTGCATTATGGACGAGGGCAGAAGGTTGATGGAAGAACCACTGTCAAGAAGAGTACGCTCGAAGACCTGATCGAAGATCACACAACTGATCAAAGGTGCTCCTGAGTCTTGCTTTTTCTGGGGGAGGTTGGTGATAGCTGCAACTGTGGCCATGGACAGAACGTGTTTTTCTACCTCTCGGCGTCTGTTGTCTTGCGCTGGGCGACGCCTGTTAGTACATGCCTCTTTCAATCCTTTCTTAACAGCTGGCATGTATTCCACGGCCTTTAACAAGGGAATCTCAACAGTCAATTTATCCAAAATATCTACAACACCAGGATCAGACAATGCAGTTTTTCTTTTTGTCATTTTTTTGGATTTTTGTATTGCATGCGGAAAAGGAATATTCATATTACTGGCAGGAAAATTAGAGTTCTTATTTACATCAAGATCATCGCCCACAGAATGTTGTACATCCGGAATACAAAAAGGCGTACAAGCTGGATCTAACTCTGCTGGTGCTGCTGGGCGATCAAAAAGAGTAGCATTGGCTCCATCGGCTGGCACAGGATCGGCTGCTGCTGGCGGCTCCTCCAAGGCTGGCGCGGCTTCACTTCTGCTACAGGCTTCTTTTTGTTGTTTTTGTTTTTGCTGATTTTTTTGTATTTTTGGCTGGAGTTGCTTCTGGCAATGCACGACGGCTGGACTTGCTTCTCCTTCCTCTTCCTCCTCACCCGCCCCTGGAGCTGGTACGGCTGATGCGGAAGATGACGATCCACCTGTTTCTTTATTCACCCCATATCTGGTAGCAGGCGGAGGCAAGGCCCTACCGCTCCTGAGAGTAACAGCATTAGAAAACGCAGTAATATCATTATCACACGCGGACTGGACATCACATTCTACCTGCTCCTTCTTTTTGAAATTATTGGGGTTGGCTTCGACCTGCGCCGGAATGGTAGTGCGAGTGGCGGTCAGGTCATCAAGCCGCTTGGTCATCTCCGCTAGCCCTTGGACAAGCTGGGCTAGACATTCCACGGTGGGATTAGCTGGGGGCACATCAGAAGATGCAGCGTGCATACCACGCTGCTGTTGGTTAGATGGGTGGGGAGGCTGCTGATGGTGTTGCTGTGGTGGAGCAGGAAGTTGAAGTTGTTGGTAGGACGGAGAGGGATACTGCTGGTAGGATTGAGGCTGAGCAGCCGCGTATTGGTGATACGGCTGTGGATGGCGATACTGTGGCTGCTGTTGATATGGAAAGTTCTGCCTCCATTGATGTGCGAACTGAGGAGGCTGTTGGTGCTGCTGAGAGGGGTGCCCAAAACGTCCACCCTGAGGTTGGTGGTACTGCCGGTTGGCAAATGGCTGACCCTGGAGTTGTCCCTGAGGCCGGGTCGGCTGTGCATCATTAGCCCAAACCCCATTAACTTCCTGGACCAGGGGTGGTGGCGGGAATACTGAATCGGTGTCTGAGATAAACTCTGGTTGGTACACAACCATCTGCTGTTGCGGCTGGCTCTGATCAGGTGCCTGCACGTAGTACACGTGCTGAACTGTCGGTGGTTGCTGGCTTAGCTGAGGCTGGTGTAGCGGTGGTTGCTCGTCTTTCCTCTCAGCTGGAGCTTCGAGCGGTGCTGCCGACTGAACAGAATTGATGGTACCTACCAGCAGTTCTAGCTGCTTGGTGATGTGATCCAGCTTATCCAGGTTCTGGGTCCTCTTCTCGATCACAGCGAGTTTCTCAAGGTCCTGTGATCGCTTCTCAATAATATCAACCTTAGAGAGATGGCCCCCAATGATACTGAGGTTGGAGCTCTCATCTCTCTCTGCTTCTTTTGATGCAGCCATGTGAACTTGTTTCTGGAGGATCTGGGGCTGCTTTTGGTACGCCTTGGATGAAGAGAGCGCGGCCTCTCCCTCGGCCATTTCTTCGAAAATTTGCCAGACAACATCTTCATCCTTGTTGAAATGGGAGCCCCCACATGCTGCGTCTACGAGCCTTTGACTTTCAACGTTCAGTCCCCCAAAGAAATGCTGAACCAAGCTGGTCTTCGGAATATCATGATGGGGACACTTCTCCTGCAGATCAGTGAATCTCTCCCATGCTTCATGTATCGACTCATGGGGTCCTTGGGAGAAATTACTGATACGGGCCCGCATCTGGTTGAGTCGACCCAGAGGGTAATACTTGTGCAAGAAGGCGGACTTCAACTCCTCCCAGGTCGTCACGACCTTTCCCATGTGATTGACCCAATAAAGGGCCTTATCCTGTAGACTGAAGGGGAAAGCCGTCATCTTAACAATGTCCAGGGGGACATTTGGATAGTGGGTGGTGCGGCAAATGCGGGAGAATTGCTGCAGGTGAATGTATGGCTCTTCATTGGTGTTGCCATGGAATGCAGGGAGAAGGGCTATGAATTGGGGTTTCAGCTCGAAGTGAGCGTGTACCGGTGGGATGAGAATCCACTCGGTCATCTGGCTGTCTCCCGGATTGTATGTTTCCTTGAGGGTCGGTTTCGTCGGTGGTGGGAGTTCAGGATCATCATTGGGGTCATCACCACCGTCTCCATCTTCACCTCCTCCTCCCCTGCCTCCTCTGCCTCGGCCTCCTCCTCGGTCGTTCATCATATCAGTCAAAATGTCCTGGAAAGCGGTCTGCGTAAGGGCCTGCTCCGTCAGCTGCTGCTGTATTGCCTGGATGGATGCCAGCAACTGTGCATTGACTTGGTTCTGATCTGGCATCTGTCCCTCTGGTATGGGTGGCTGCTGACCCTTGCCCTTTCCTCCTGGCGCCATGTCAGGGTCTGAATCGGACGAAATGAACTCCGGATTAGTCTCCAGGGCTCGCACTGGCTTCTATCTGCATAATGAGACGGTCCGAATCAGATCACTTGCCATAAATACTCAGCTGTCGTGATGAGGCTGGAGTTCAAGTCAACCCCAGCGTGTTGTGAATGGAAAAATGATGTAGACTGTAATCGACTCCCATTCACAACGGCGGTAGTGGGACAAAAGTGATCCCAGTTTATTTGGTGGCCAAGAGAAAGGTAGAAAACGAGGAGTCTGGAGTCCGATCCGCAAAGTCCGGATCAGTTCTCGGGAATCGCCTCGAAATTATTGGCGAAGGTGAGTCCATGGAATCGATGTAGGTGCCGGCATGGTCCCGACGAAACCATCCATGGATCAACTTCGCGGAGCACAAGAGAATATCGGATTTTGGAAGAACGATACGATGGTCAACGAGGAACAAAAAGGAGTGTAAAACAGTAGAAAGGCTCGGTTGAGCGGGGTGGTCAAAGGAAGACATAACAGAATTGGCGCAAAGGCGCGGGACTTTGATCTTTGAACCTTAATCTAGATCCATACAAACACAAGACAAAATCGGGTTCACCAACTCACGCCATGTGAAGCCGTGAGAGCTCGGCTATTTATTATCTTTTCATTTTTAGAGTTGTGATTCTTCAGGCATTTCTTATAACAAGTCCTTAGTACGCTACCCTAAAGGAGAGAGAGTACTGCCGGAAGAGTATCCCGTACTTGTCCTCCTCCTGTGTAACCTGTAGTCTGTACTTTTTGGAGTCCTTGTAACCCTTCCTGGATCCCTACTCAGCCAAAGAAAAGAGAGAGGAAGCCGATAGGCGAAACCAATACTTCGGTTCTCGCTCGCAACGGAATCACCCGTGAGCGTGCAAGAACCTACTCGGACGCAGGACGATGAGACAGACACCCCCGTGAAGGCGTGGCCTATGCTCAATACTTCGGACAGGGTCGGTGCTCTCACAACAGAGAGTCACCATTGGTGACCAAGTCCTACTCGCCTACGTACGATAGAAGCGCCATTACTTCGGAAATCCAGGCGATACACAAGGCAGTTGCAGACTGGGTTTTGGGCTCTAATCCTTAGGGGTCGCACTCGCTCAAGGGAGTAGGGTTTTGGTCCCCCTCCAAGGTACCTGAAAACAATGAGGGCTTTATGAACCCGGTACAAGGATAGTCCATTACAGATTTTAATTAAGGTCAAAGTTTATTTAGCAGTCCCCTTGTTTTAATTTTTTTTGGTTTTCACTTTTTTTGGATCTGTTTTCATACCAGCGCCTAACGTTTTTGTAGATTTTCATTTAAGTCCTAGGTGCTCAAAATCAGAGGGAGATAGCGGAAAAGCCGTGCAAGTGGTTCCATGATGGAAATCTCACCATTGAACCGAATGATGCATGCTGAGTTAGAAGACTTACAGTGCATCCCAGCTCTCTCCATGTGGTATGCAAAACAGAATTTTTAAACCTATCTACATGTCGGTATGCAAAGCACAAAATCGTCCTAAACATAAGCTGCTATTAACGTGAAGAACCATAAGTTGCTCATTCGTCTCTAGCCCAAGAGAGTCCGGTCTTGGCTCACCCCTCCTCTGCCCAACACATTTGGAGTAGGAGAAAGCGCTTGTTCGGGTGTGAGCTCACGGCGCGGCGGGCTAAGAGACGAATTTACAACTTGTTTGAGTTTGACTAGATCCAATCGAAGTAGACTATAGGAACATGCATTCTTATTAATGTTTGGACCTAGCTACCGAGTCAAGCAACCTATATCTAGGGGCTCCAAGCACACAAAACAAAGTGAAATAAAGGCGGAAAGCTCAAAACAGCGGAAAACAAAGAAAAGAAGGCGGTAGAAATCGCAAAAAAAACAGCGATGAGGCCCCCAGGTGAACAGACACCCGGGCACTGGACCTCATTGTGAAGAGTAGAGTCCTGTTAATTATTACATGCCAAAATTGTCTCTCTCTCACCAAAAATTACAGAGATAATCCTAAGTGTTCTAAGCCTATCTAATCCACATCTCCTTGCTTCCTTGATACTCTCTCCTGATGGTCATGCGAAGGGAAGACCATCCTCCTCCAAGCTTGGCTGCATTGGCCTCCTAAGAAGCCATCCTTGCGTGGCGGTCCCTTGCATCAAAGTCACAAAAAGAATGTATTAGAATAGCTCAATCAATTAATCATAGAGCAGATAAATTAATCACAATAAATAAAGGAATGAAGCATGGTGATTAATGGCAATAAAATAGCTGCTTACAAAATATCATCAATTATGAATCAAAAATGCACACAAGAATGACAAAAATAACGTAGGCTATGCTCATTGCTCCCCGGCAACGGCGCCATTTGATAGGCCCCGGAACCGACCGGTCGTGTGCTCCACACAAGGCGGGAGCACAGTCGTAGTGTCGACCAACCAAATCCCGGAGTAAATCAACAATTAACCCACAAAGCAAGAATGTATCAATTAAGTCCAAAAATAAATGTGAATTAATTTTTATTACTCTACAACAAAATGTATAGTGACAAGCATGTAGAGGTCGAACCACAGAGAGCAATACAAAATGCGTAGCCTAGATGTGTCACCAAGTCATCCATGTGTGAAGCTTGTTTTTATGTGGGTTTTGGGTTTTGTAATTTTTTTTTTTATATTTTTGTTTTTATAATTTTTATTTTGATTTTATATTTTATACTTTTTTTTTATTTTCTTTTCTTTTTTTTTATATTGTTAATTATATAAATCTGTATACTATATATATATATATAAAGAGATATATATATATATAAGAAGAGAGATAGAAGTAATATAGAATATATATATATATTTATAAACATAAAAACTTAATATATAGACTTATATTTTTAACCCCCCTTTTTTTTTTATATTTTTTTGCTTTATATTTCTAATTTTTATGTATTTTTCCAATTCAAAAATGTCCACAATATAGGACTAAATAAATAGCCGCATATAATTTGGGTTTTAAAAATATCAAATAATACCCAAAATGACCCAAATTAATTTTCACATATTAATAATAATATATAGATAATTATAACAGAGAAAAATGTATTTTTAGGGTTTTTAAAGAGTTTTTCTAATTTTTATGTTGCTTTTGGGGTTTTATGATTTTTTTTTAATTTTCTTTTTCATATTTTTAGGTTTTTTCATTTTCTGGACTCAACATATATATAAATATATCATATATCATTTTTTTTGGAATTTTTCAAAATCATTTTCTAATTTTTTTGTATTTTCTAGTTTAAACAGTACAAAAATGGCTTCTTTTTGATTTTTAATAATTAGGAAAAATGCAAAAAATGCAAACTAAAATATGTGCGTGAACAAGCATGGCATGGAGCATCTACCCTAATTTTTGTGGATTTTTAGAAGCCTTTTAGGTATTTTTGATAAATAGATAAAGACACAAAAAGTAATTAAGCCTGGCAGGGGCATTTTTGCAAATAAAATAAGTTACAGGGCTACAAGTGCAAAAACACCAGAAAGTTAAAACGTGTTCTGTGATTTTAGGGACTAAGAACAAATAAAGAAACCCGCCAGGGCCCCCTTGCAATTTAACCACCACGTGGGACTACACGTGATCCGCACCCACAGGGACCAAAATGCAATATCAGAAAGTTCAGGGTCCTATTTGCAATTTTTCATAAAAATAAGATACTGAACATTTTATTTACTGGACTAAATTCAAATTTACAAACATACAGGGGGTCTTATGCAAAAAGCCCACCTCACGTGGGACGACACGTGAGGTGACGTGGACTGGACCCAGGAGTAATATCGAAACAGTACAGGGGGTCTCATGCAAAATATCCACATTAATTATAACGTGCTTGTTTATTTACAGGGCTAAACATAAAATACCAAAAAGGCGGGGGTCGAATGTAAAAATTACCCCCAAAAGGCGCGCTGATGGACGGCTGATCTTCGTTCACTTGACACGTGGCGCCTCCACGTGCGCCGATGACGGTTCGTCGATGGAGCGCTAGGATTAGATCATCCGAGATGATCCGACGGTCGAGGCAGTGCTCCATCGGACGGCTGGTCTTCAATCTGGGCCTTCGTCTTCATCCAACGGCGGAGGAGCTGCGAGGAAGAACAGGGAAGAAGCCTCGCCGAGGCGAGCTTCCTCCGCTCGGATCTCGCTCTCCCGCCGGTCTTCTTCGCTCCTGAAGGTCCAAGAAGCTTCCTGGAGGTATCCTCTAACGTCTGGAGGTCTCGGATCGGGCAGAGGTACACCGGAGCGCTGCAACGAGCTCGAAGTAGGGTTACGGCTCCAGGTACCTCCGCCGGCTTGTAAATCGACTCCAGGTGCTCTATTTCGCACCTAACCTGCACAGGAAGAAAGAGTGGCTCGAGGGCGTCTTCCTCGACCAGGGGTTTGAAGCTGTGAGCAAGCGGATGGTGGTGGGCGACGAAGCTCCGGCGAAGGGTGGAGGAGGAGCTCCGATTCGCCAAGACCTGGGGTCCTGGGTTGAACAAGTGTGTGCGTTTGATGGAGAACTCGAAGGGGATGGAGATGAGGCGATTTAGGCGGTCGAAGACAGAGAGGAACACAGTGGGGAAGTCGCCGGAGCTCAGCTCCGGCGAACTTCGAATTTCTGATTTTGGCCTAAGCTAATCATCTAAATGCTAACCTAAGGACTGGAATTAAAAGCTAATACTAAAACCTAACTATTAAGCAAGAAAGAACAGCTCTTATACCTGGGGGCCGCCAGGGAGCAGGGTGGTCGCCGGAGCACCACCGCGTCAAAATTTCCTCCTTCTCCGGCCGAGTCAGCTGCTGGGAAAGCTCCTCCTGTCACGAGGGCAACGCCAGGAATCGAATCAAGCACAGAAAGGGGGGTGAAATTGGCCAACTCTAGCCGGGAAGTCGAAGATTTTTATTTATAGACATTCCGAGGGACCCCCAATGACCGGCGTTTATTGATTAAACCAATGAGTATCAGATTGATCTATGATCTTGGCGGTCATCATGGATGATCAGAGGACAGATCTTGTGAAGGAAGCGAGTGCGATGGTTCACTGAGCCAGGCGGGAAAAATGGCGGAAATCGGGGAAAAGACAGGTCGCGTGAAGTCAGACGCCTGGAGGTCCAGTTGACCCGGGGTCAACTCGGGCCGAGCCCTGATTGGTCCACCTAGGCCGCAAGAAGACAAAATAGGCTGGAGGAATAAAGAATGAATTATTTAAGTTAATAAATGATTTTATTATTTTTCGAGTATAAAATAAAAAATCTTTATTATTGTATGTAGTATTTTAATATGATTTTTATTTATTTTTTTGAAGTATTTTATTATGGTTTTATTAAAATAATGTGTATATGTATGTATTTCATATGTATTTTTGTATATTTTATTTTTTAGTTTATTTATTTTATTTTATTATTTTAGTTTCTTATTTTATAATTTTATAACTTATTTTTGTGAGTATAAAGGTATTTTTGTTTGATTTTTATAAGTTTATTTGTATTTTTAAATAAATAGATGTATGTGTATGTATGTATACTTATAGGTATTTTTCCTGTATATTATATACATCTTATTTATTTAATGAATTTTATTTGTTTTTATTTTGAATTTGTATTTTTAATAAGTTATGTAATATTTACAATATTTAAAAAAATGTAGATGAATAAATAATAAAGGAATAAAATCCCCTTTTACATTTAAGTGGTACAGGTATTTTGTCTATGTGGTACATAGACTTATTTTATTTTACAAATTATTTTTGGTTTTCTTTTTATGTCAATATGTATAAGTATTATATACATTATTCACGAGATTCTAAAAATATGAATTTGTAAGAATAATAACTATAAAATGAATATTTTAATCGGGTACTATATACAATGAGGGTCAAAAACCTAACTTCCACAGATGGACTCTAAAAATTATGAAACCAATTTTATAAAATAGTTCATGGAATGCTATATACAGTTAAAGGTGAGTTTGGGTGATTTGGAGTTTTTATTTGTAAGATATGGGTCTGTGAAGTTGAGATTTTTGCTTTTTATTTTGTGTATAAAATGTACACTGTATATTATTTTCACATAAACTCAATTTTGTATTTTTATTTACATTATTATCTACAACTTTCATGTACAAAAGATTTTAATTTGATGAATAAATAATTCTTTACAAAATAGGTGTCAAAAATGCATAAATGGATGAATGAATAAATGAGATATTTATTGTATAATTGGCCCTTATCTCCCCCTACTTTATTCCTTGTCGACCAATTCCATTCTGGACTTGGTCTCGGGGCTAGGGTCATAAAATATTTGCAATATTTTATTCCTTTTTCTTTTCTTCTCTTTATTCTATAATTTTGGCATTTAAAAACCTTATTTAATGTACCATAAATACAAGAAACAATGGATGCTATTATATACAAATTAATGCTATTTACATGCATTTGCTGGGGTTTTTAAGGCCAAAATGATAGAATAAAGGTGATGAGATGGAGATTCATCAAACGTGGACGCAAGTAAGCTAGAATCTCGCACTCGTGAGTGCTACTTCATTGGGTATGTTAAAGATGGTATTGGATACCAGCTTTATGACCCTGAGACCCAAAAGGTTTTTGTCTCTAGGGATGTGAAATTTCTGGAGGATGATTTCCTTAAAGGTCAAGACAAGAATGAAGTAGAGGAGCTCATTGAATCCCCTGAGGATTCTGAGATTCCTGAACCAGAAACTGAAGAAATAAATGAAGATGAAACACCCATACCTCTTCGAAGGAGTTCGAGGGTGGTTGCACAACCTGAAAGGTATGGATTCCATGTGTCAGGTGAGACTGACAATGATCCTTCTTCATACGATGAAGCACTTGCGGATCATGACATGGATAGATGGATGCTAGCAATGAAGTCAGAGATTGACTCCATGCATAAGAATGGTGTATGGACCCTAGAGGATCCACCTAGAGGGGTAAAACCCATTGGGTGTAAATGGATCTTCAAGAGAAAGAGGGGACCTGATGGGAAAGTAGAGACTTTCAAGGCACGGCTCGTGGCCAAGGGCTACACACAGAGAGAAGGCATCGACTACGATGAGACATTCTCTCCTGTGGCCATGCTTAAGTCCATCAGGACACTGCTAGCTATAGCTGCATCTCTTGACTACGACATCTGGCAGATGGACATCAAGACGGCTTTCCTCAATGGATACCTCGAGGAGGATATCTATATGGAGCAGCCCCAGGGCTTCATAGCTGAGGACGGTAAAGTATGCAAGCTGAAGAAATCCATCTATGGGCTCAAACAAGCTTCTCGTAGCTGGAACATCAGATTTGACGAAACCATAAAGAGTTATGATTTTGTGCAAAATCCTGATGAACCTTGTGTGTACAAGAAGCTTAGTGGGAGCGCCATTGTGTTCATCGTGCTTTATGTAGATGATATCCTTATCATTGGGAATGATACAGGAATGATGGCCAGTGTGAAGATTTGGCTATCCCATACCTTCGAGATGAAAGATCTTGGAGAAGCCTCTTACATCTTAGGCCTGAAGTTGTTCAGAAACCGAGAAAAGAGAATATTGGGATTATCACAACATGGATACATCAAGAAGATTCTTGAACGATTCCGTATGGATAGTTCGAAGAAAGGATTCCTCCCCTTAGGACATGGTATCCATCTGTCCAAAGGGATGGCTCCTCAAAGTGTTGAGGAAAAGAAGGCCATGGCTGGATGCCCTTATGCATCAGCCGTAGGAAGCTTGATGTATGCCATGATGTGTACTAGGCCAGACATCTGCCATGCAGTGGGAGTGGTAAGTCGTTACCAATCCTGCTATGGAGAAAAACACTGGAATGCAGTAAAGAACATATTCAAATATCTAAGACGGACGCAAGATTACATCTTGGTCTATGGGGATGGTGATCTCCAAGTCTTGGGATATACAGATTCAGACTTCCAGTCAGATATTGATGATCGAAAGTCGACATCAGGGTTTGTATTCCTGTTGAACGGTGGTGCTGTGAGCTGGAGAAGCAAGAAGCAGGACACTACGGCGGATTCAACAACAGAAGCCGAATACATTGCCGCATCGGATGCTGCAAAAGAGGCGGTGTGGTTGCGCAAGTTCATCTTGGAACTTGGCGTAGTTTCCTCTGATACTCCCGTCCCGTTACTCGGCGATAACACTGGAGCCATTGCCCAAGCAAAGGAACCCAGGTGCCATCAGAAGAGCAAACACGTGGAAAGGAAATACCACATCATTCGGGAGATTCAAAAGCGTGGTGATATCATCATCACCAAGGTGGCCTCTGCCGACAACATTGCTGATCCTCTTACCAAACCTCTGACACAGAAGTTTTTTGACCAGCATGTAATGAGTATGGGTTTACGGATTGTACCTGAATGGTTCTGAGGGCTAGTGGGAGATTGTTAGACTTGTGAGCCCTGGGCGAACCATTCTTACAATAAATGTTATTGTAATATTTAAAGTTTATCAATAAAAGTTATTGATGTTTCACTCACTTTCTGAAATTATATGAATGAATGCACTATAAGGTCCCTCTGTACAATTAGGGTTATGTACATTGGCCAGCTTGATGATCATATAGCTGTTGTTTCATTAAATGAATCATAGAGGCTGGTGTTTGGATGAATATCTAAGGAGTTAGATGGAGGACTCATCAAACACCGTCAAATGATTGTCAAGTGGAGATCTCCAGCCTGAGTAGGAGATGGCAATCCTTTCTCACATAGGCTGATATCTGACCGACCTCTTGATGCAGGTCCTCTGCATAGGAATAGTGATTCGGAGGTGTCAGATTAGTTAGGTCAATGAGTTGACCTAACGAGATCGAGATAACTTAAGTCCTATGTTGAATGCTGTCACAGCATAGGCATGCATCCTCTGACCGGAGACAGATATATTGCTATATATCCAAGTATGTACATTTGGCAGACCAATAGGTTGATGACCTAACCAAGGTCTATACACCGGCGAGCTGGTGTGCATATAAGGGTATATGAGCAATATGATCTCTCAAAGGGATCATACAGGTTCACTTGTGAACCGGAAGACATGAGCTCACTCATGAGGTATTGGGACCGATCAAATTCCATGCATGGTCGTCGTGCTTTGGAAGCATGACATGAATTTGAAGGTATGATATATGCTTTGGGAAAGCATATGATCGATACCAAATCCCAATGACCAAGATTGAAAAAAACTTAATGATTAAACCCTGAAGAAGACAGTATAAAATGATCTTGATCTTCGGGTTGATCATGGGTCTTCCAGTATGCAGGATGTACAGGTATTGGGAATACCTGAAGGGTGATGTGATCATAAACGATTGTATATCCATGACGCTTCCATTCCGAGGGAGTGATGAAACAGGTCTGGATTTTAGTGACTCCTTTCAGTAGAGAAGCAATCCGATCTTAGTCCAAGTGTTGGACATTAATCTGAATGGGATTCAGATTCAATGAGAAGATTGGATTTGCGGCCTTGATTTAATCAAGCATCTGTGAGAGGTCCGTAAGATCTGGATTTGAGATGAGATCTCAACATCCAAGTCACTATACGTGGAATAATACAATCGCCCTATCCTTGTCTCCAAGTATCTGCGGAGAAAGCACATTATTCTTGAAAGGGTTCAAGAGTAATTCTTTTGATAAAATATCCAAGCAAGGACTTGATGATTAAATGTGATTTAATTATCAAGCTTAAATATGAATATGATTCATATTGATTATCTAAGATAATTAAATAAGATTTGATTATCAAGGATTAAGAGAATGTGGATAGCACTATCCATTATATATGCATGTTATAAATATGATTTATAATATACATATATAAGAGAGAGAATTTATGTAAATAGCATTTGTTAATTAATAATGTGAATTGGATTCACATTTGTTAATTAATTGGAAATGCAATTTACTAACTAGTTTGGGTTGTGAATATGATTCACATAATATTCAATGGCAAGATTGAAATATTCACAAAATTAATTTGGAATTAATTTTGGCGAATAAATATTGTAATTAATTGAGGAATAATATAATAAATAAAATGGAGAAAAACCACCCTCATGGGTGGCGTCACCCATGAAGAGTTCATGGGTGACGCCCCCCCCCTTTTTAGGGGTTGGTTTTCTCCACCTCATTTGTTATATTATCTCTTGATTAATTGTTGTTATTGAACAACAAATCCTAGCCATTGATTTATCATGGACCAAGCATATCCCTTGGATCCATGAGTCCCATGGATTGAGATCCATTGGATCCTAAACTAGTATATAAGGAGGGCTAGGGTAGCCTCTCCATGGTACATTATCTAGAGTTGTGAAAGACAACTTCTCTCTCTCTCTCTCTAATTTTCGTGTGAGGTCTCTCTCTCTCAATTTCCAAGTGGCCGTCCACTTTGATCATTGAAGAAGAGAGGATCTTGCTTCGCCTTCGACGCTTGGATCTTCATCAAGGATTGCGGGAAGGACGCGACTCATCATCGTGCCCGCAAGCGCATTCTCCGTGGGTCGGACTCAAGATAGGAGGATCTCTACTTTGGGATCTCGCGGTCACAACCACGCTTCAAGAGGTATTCCTTGTACTTTGTGGTTTGATGAAACGATCCGAGAAGTGTTCTCGTGATCATGTGGTTTCGTCGTTTTGTTAAAAAATTTTTAATTTCCGCTGCATCTAGCATCTAGTACGACTAGTTGCTCCGATCGTATTCGATGCGATCGACACGCTTCCGTGATGCGCTTGAGGATTCTCAATATCCTTCAGGGATGGCCGAGACGGTCTACGAAGTAGTCTAAAAAGATAATAAAGAATAAAAAATATTTTTCGTAGATTTTAATTGTTTTTAAAATTTTTGGTGTTTTTAATTTTATAAGAAAATGGGAAAATAAGAAGGTTCAACAATTTATTTAAAGACTAAAAAATGCTCAAAAAATCAAATAAAATTGTTTTTCTGTCTTTTATGTTTTTAAATGTTTTTGGTAATTTTCTTGGGATTTTTCAAATTTTAGTAGATTTTCTCAAAATCAAGAAAGAGGAAAATAGTGGGTTACTGTTCAGCCAGACTTGAAAGACCAATTAAAAATATATAATTGGTCTTTCAAAATCTGGAGACAATTCTTACGAAAAATATAAACAAAAACGAAACTTGCATTTGTTTGAACTTTATAGATTTTTTAATGATTTTTATAAGATTTTTAGGGTTTTTCAATTTTTATGGTTTTTATAAATCCGAATAAGCCCAAAATTGGGTAGAAGCTAGAAAACCACTAAACTAATAATCCCTAATTTTTTAGAATTTTTAGAAAATTTTTTATATTTTTCTTTGATTTTCTTTTTCAAACAGTAATAAAAATACGTGGTTTTGAATTATCAAAAATAACAAAAAGCCTCGAAAATGTCCCAAAAATTTAGGGAAATTTTTACTCAGTGGTAGGAGCCATGTTTCCAAATTTCACCTAATTTGGAGTTTATTTTCTATTTTATCCAACAAATAAGAGAGCTACAACACACAGGGCTAAATGTAAGAAAACACTGTTCCGGGGGCTAAATGATAACACGTACGAAAACCTTAGGGTTCAAAGCGCAAAAATCCCAAACAATCAGCACATGTTTAATAAAAACCATGCACAGGGGTATAAATGCAAATTTCAGAAACTAAATTTCATTCCATAACAAAAACAAACCCCAAGCCCATACATGCAAAATGTCCAAAATATCACGTGACGATGCACGTGTTCCACGAAGGCAAGGACTAAATGCAAATAAAACAAACATAGGGTCCAAGGTGCAAATATTCTGAAATAAAAACAACTACACTAAATATTAATAGGACTAAACTATAAATGCGATAAAAGGAGGGGCCTAAGGAAATTACCCCTATTATTAAGATCAGACGGACGAGGGGGTGCCATGTGTAGATCTGATGGCTGAGAGTATTGGCCACCCCTTCATCGATGAACGGTCCTGATCAAAGCCCTGATGGATCGGACGGTGGATATCTCTCACTGATGGACGGTTCGGATCAAAACTAGAGCATATAGGCTGATCAAACAGTGGAAGAGGGTCCTCCAAGAACTCGACGCCGGCGAGGTTCGCCGGCCCAATCCGTGCGCACTGGACCTCCTCAGGAGCTGCTGAGATGTGGAGAAGGACGCTCGAAGTCTTCTGCAACTGATGGTTGGCTCCAATGGGACCAAGGAGCTATGGAGACTCCCGGCGGCGATGGAGGTTCAGAGCTGCTGTACCTGAAGCTGTTGGACCCCCAGATGGGTCGATTTGACCTGCAAGCGGCACAACAAGAAACCTGGGTCGAAGGTAAAGTGCCTCGACCCGTTAGCGGGCGAAGAGGTGGTCGGAATGAGGCGGAGCGGAGGTCTCCGACGAGGCGACAGCGAGGGGGACTTGAGTTCCTTCTCCGGGGCGAGCCAGGATGATCGGATGGGTGCAGAATGTGGGTAGAGGTCTCGTGGATGTGAATTGAAGGTCGGATGATCAAATGGTTGGTCGGATCGAAGTAAATCAGCCGGCGAAGGACGGCGACGCAAATTGGGCAAAAACGGAAATGAAGCGAACCTAAGGTGAATCAGGAATAAATGATGGCTGCAATCGACTGGGCTGGGGCTAAGGAAGCTCCTGGGGTCGTCGCCTCAACGTCTTGTCGGGGCCAGAGGCTCGAGCTCGCTCGACGGTGGAGCATGGCGGCGCAAGTCGCCGGATTAGTGGCTACAACTCTCCCCTCCTCGCTGCGACACTCTCCTCCGATAGCTATCACTCTAGGGAGAGGAATGGAGCTCCTGGGATTGGAAAACGAAGGCCAAAGATGCTTGAAAAGTGCGGTGGAGCTCAGGTTTTATAGTGGTGAAGATCCGACAAGTAGAGGTCGGGCAGGGCACTGTGAAGCACGGACCCCTAGGCAGCTGATCGGGGGAGGGTCTCGAATCAACAAGCGTCAAATGGATCATGGGGTTTAGGCTAATGGGAGGCGGATCAGCTCGCGGAATGTCTGAGAAATCAGGTCGGGCAAAGGGATCCGGGTCGAGTGGTCCAGGGGGGGATTGACCGGGGGTCAACATCCCCCATGGACCAATCAGACGCACCCATTTATTAAATATTTGAAAATTTATTTAAAATTAGTAAATGATTTTATTTCAAGAAAGTTTGAACATGAAAAATGTTTATTAGTTTTCAAATTATTTTTTAGTGATTTTTATTTATTTTTTTGAAAAATAAATACCATATTTATATTATATTATTATTATATACAAGTATATATACATATGTATTTTTTATTTTTATTTTTAATTGTTTATTTTTGTCAATGATTCCAATTTTATATTTTATTTATTTACAACATAAAATTTCGAATAAAAAGGTATTTTTATTTTATTTTTATGATTTATTTACATGATTTAAATAAATATTTCTCTATACATATGTACATGGTATATATACAAGGTGGAAAATGTTTTTTATTATTTTTATTTTTATTTTTCTGATTTTTATTTTATTTATTGACACCATAAAATATGGAAAATAAAAATATTTTTATTGGATTTACTAATTATTTACAAGGAGAAAATAAATAGGCATTTTATTTTATATACATGGTCTATGTACACTGATGAGAGAGAATTTTATTTATTTTTATTTTTCTTTTATTTGTCCCATTTTTATCTTAGTTTTATTTTTACAAATGTGTACAAAATATGAGAAACACTTTTTAATTTTTATTTTGATAAAAATAAAATTATTATATACATTGGGTTATGTACACCATGATCGACCTTATCTCTCTCTACTTGGATTCTTTTGAGGTCAGGCCCATGCTGAGCCCTCCCTTAGGCTTAGGTCACTCAATATTATTCTAAATATTTCCCTTTTTTCTTTTTTTTCTTTATTCCTTTATTTTCACACAAAAACATGCTAATTATGCATATTTACGAAATGCATGTGTTTTGACAACTTATGATATTTACACATATTTACATGGCATTTTGCCGAGGTTTCTAGCTAAAATAAAGGAATAAAGAGTGATGAATGGGGATTCATCACCCATGCATCAAAAACCTCACAAAAGTGTATGGGTTGCATCGGCATCATATCACGCTGTCCACAAGTGCCCGTCCTCTGACAGTCAGTACACCTCTTCACGAACTCATCGGAGTCCTTGGAGAGAGTAGGCCACCATACGTCGGATTGGAGCACTTTCTGTGTCGTTCTCCTCCCAGAGTGATGTCCTCCTGCCTCTAGCTTGTGGCAGTAATTAAGGACGCAGTGGTGCTCTTCCTGAGGAAAGCACCGACGCCAGATATTATCCCCTCCTTCATGATAAAGGACGGGATCCTCCCAATGGTAAAACTTGGCCTTCGCGACGAAGGTCTCAAGTTTCTGTCCGGGCCAATCTTGTGGAACTTTCTTGGCGACAAGATAGTTCACAATATCGGCATACCATGGGAGAGAGGCGATAGCAAGGATCGCCTCATCTGGGAAGGTCTCACATATAGGCTCAGTCTGCTCAGAATCCTCAAGATACTTTAATCGAGAGAGATGATGCGCCACCACATTCTTGACTCCAAGCTTATCCATAATCTCTATGTCAAATTTCTAGAGTAGAAGGATCCATCTGGTCAACCTGGCTTTGGCATCCTTCTTTGCCATGAGGTACCTGATGGTGGTATAATCAATATAGATGGTCACTCTAGATCCCTTGATGTAAGATCTGAACTTATCTAGGGTGAAAACTACGGCTAGCATCTCCTTCTCAGTGACTGTGTAATTCCGCTGCGCGGCATCCAAAGTACGGCTAGCGTAGTGAATAGCAAAGGGGACTCCATCCCTCCTCTGTCCCAACACGGCTCCTACGACAAAATCAGAGGCATCCATCATGACCTCAAATGGGAGAGACCAATCAGGCGGCTGGAGAATAGGATCATCTACAACACGACTCTTGAGAGTCTCAAACGACGATAGACACTTATCATCAACAAGGAACTCGGTGTCTTTCGTCAGCAGATAAGTCAACGGTCGGGCAATCCTACTGAAATCATGAATGAAGCGCCTGTAGAAATCGACGTGCCCCAGAAAAGACCAGTTTAGAAATGTAAATTATGACAAATTCTTAACCATTTACTTAATTTTTTACTTGGAATTAATCGAATGAGCGGTTTTTAAATTTATATCTCCCATTTTCTTTAATGATATAAGAAAATGAAAATGTAACTGTCGTAAGTTGGACGGTGTATTGAGTTTTCTAATGACATCCACCTTGGCCGGAGCAACCTCTATGCCCCTGTTGGAGATGATATGGCCAAGCACCGTCCCCTGAGTCACCATGAAGTGACTCTTCTCCCAAGACAACACAAGGTGAACCTCAATGCATCACTGAAGGACTCGGTCTAGGAAGTCAAGACAAGAATCGAATCCGTCGCTGTAAACCGAGAAATCATCCATGAAGACCTCCAAGCACTCCCCCACCATGTCCGAAAAGATGGACAACATGCATCTCTGCAATGTCGCCGCAGCGTTTCACAATCCAAATGGCATGCGTCTGAAAGCATATGTCCCGAAGGGACAGGTGAAGGTAGTCTTGTCCTGGTCCTCAGGCGCGATGGCCACTTGATTATAGCCAGAGTACCCATCCAAGCAACACTAATGGCTCTTCCCTGCCAGCCTCTCAATAATCTGATCAATAAAGGGCATAGGGAAATGATCCTTCTTGGTGGTCTGGTTCAATAATCTGTAGTCCACACAGACCCGCCAAGAAGTGGGTACATGGGTAGCAATCTCCTCTCCAGACTCACTAACAACTGTGGTGATGCCCGTCTTCTTAGGCACCACATGCAACGGACTGACCCACTTGGAGTCGGAGATTGGGTAGATAAAATCGACGCTCCACCATTTTGAGATCTCCTTCATGACAACATCTCGCAGATTCGGGTCCAGTCGCCCCTGGAACTCACGCGACAGCTTCGCCTCCTCCTCGAGATAGAGATGGTGGGAGCACATGGCCAGATTTATCCCCTAGAGATCGGTTACAGTCCATCCAATCTCCTTGCGATTCTTTTCAAGAACCTCCATCAGACGGGATTCCTGCTCTTAGTTAAATCAGCGGAGATAATGACTGGGTACATCTCATGCTTACCCCGCAAGGAACCTATACTTCAGCGATGACGGTAGCGGCTTCAGCTCTGGACAAGTAGGTGCTGACGGATCTGGACTCTAAAAAGTCTGAGTGAATGCTGCCAAATCTGCATGGGAGAATGAGAACTCTCGCTCACAATCTGAATCTGGCGAAGGCTACTCTGCTGGACTGTCTCTACTCTGTATGGAATCGGCCTCCTCCCTAGTTGTAGGCTTAGTAGAAGTCAGACACGGTATCAAATCATCAAACTCTTCCCAGTCAACATCTGACTCCGAGGATCTATATCAGACTGACAAAAACTGTCTCACGATCGGGAATCGGCTCTGCTGTCTGAGATGTATCCTGGATCAGGAATGCGCTCTCCAAGCTCTCCTCTGCTAGCTTCTTTGCATCAACAAACTCTGGGGGTGAGAGGATGGCATGTGCGACCAGATCTTCCCAAACTGCCTCGCCATCTGTGATCACAAAATCGCAGTCCTGGTGGATGTCTCGCCCTACCTATGTCATCTGCTCTGAATCGGAAGTTGGCTCTGAGCAAGCTGAATCTCTGGCTCTAGTCTCCTCGACCATCTCTATTTGTATACTCTCGCTGTCGACGCGAAAGTATACCTTCCCACTATCATGGTTGGACACTGCCTTGGTTGTGGCCAAGAATGGGCGTCCTAGAATGATAGGGGTATCGGTCACGGACTCAGGGATCTCTGTGTCCAACACTACGAAGTCCATGGGGAATTTCAGGCCCGGAATCGTGACGACAATGTCCTTCAGCAACCCCTTCAGCCTCTTGACAGATCGATCAGCAAACTGAAGGATCGTCCTGCTCTGTCGGAGAGGGCCCAACTCGAAGCGGTCAAGAAGGGCTGCCGGAAGTAGGTTGATGGAAAAACTGTTGTCTAATAGAGTGCGGTCGAACCTCTGCTCATATATGTGGCATCTGACATAAGGGGCTCCTGCATTTGGCCTCTTGGCTGGTAGAGGTATGAATCACAAAACACGTGGCACGAGTAAGCACATGGATCTCTGACTGATGGTTCCTCCTCTTCCTCCTAACTGTGGTCCTGTCTCTGAGTGATCGTTGGAAGAGAGGTATGTGCTCCAAGGCCTCCTGTAGAGTCAGCTGTATCTGAAATTTGTCCATCATATACTGGATGAACTCTATCTGATGATTCTTTTTGGGAATTTTTTTCTTCCCCTTATCCAAGTGGAGTGCTCGGGGAAAGGGGACTACATAGGCTTCTCAGATGAAGGACTAGGAGAGGGTCTGGAATGCTCGTGAACAAAAGAATCCATACCTACATCATCAAGCAACATAGGTGGATCCGAAAATAATAAACCCTTTCCTTTATTTGCAGAAATGTCCTGAGATACATGTACGGAAGGAGAAACAACAAGACTAGCATAACTGAAAATGGTGGCCTCAGTACCACCCTCGGCATCTGGACTCACGGCATCAGTACCGCACTCTGGCTCAGCAACTGAAATGGTGGCGTCAGTACCACCTCCTCTAACTAGTGAAGAGTCGGCCTCAGTACCGTCGGTGGGATCAACATCCTTGGTGGCATCAGTACCACCGTCATCATCTTTCGTGACATCAGTATCGCGCTCCTCCTCGCCTGGCTCTCCTGAAGTGGCGTGGGATCGTCGCTCAAACGAGGTGCCGCCTGCTGGCATCCTACCGCTCCTAAGTGTAACAAAATCAACATCAAACATGTATGCAGACATATCACCAAGTGAATCACTAGGAGTGGTAATCTCAATGAACTCTACCTGCTTAGACTTCCTCTTGAGGTTGTTTGGGTTCGGCTCGATCTGGGCAGGGATGGCGACCTTCCCTCTCACAATCTCCTGCATCTCTTGGTGGAACTCAACCATCTCCTGTCAAAAAGTAGCATGTTGCTCGGTCATGAGGTGGGATAGATCATCAAAGGTGGGGTTCTCATAGGTCGGCTCATGAGAACCTAATGGGTGGCCTCACTAGTAGTGAGGCTGTTGCTGCTGGTGCGAGTGTGAAGGGTACTGCTGCTGATACTGCTGCTGCTGAGGCTTCTCTCTCCTCCAAGACTGTCCATGTTGATAGGGACGAGGTCCATACTGCTAATGCTGGGATGGCTGCGGCTGGTGTACTGGGGGCTAGGGCTGCTGGTGCTGCTCACGCTGCTTGCCTTACTGGCCACCCTGAACTGGAGGTTGTTACTGGGAACTGGTGCCTCCGGCTGACCAGCGGAATCCGGAATGGTCTCATCGGATACCGAGATGGGCTCGATCGTACCAAATCCGGTTGACATCCATCAACAGCTCCGGCACGTAGGTGGGTGGAGGGAGTACTGCCAGGGGCTGATCCGGCTGGTAGACCACCATCTGAGCGTCCTGAGATTGTGGTGGCTGGTAAAATTGCGGTGGCTGCTGGTACGACTCCACATGTACAAAGTAAACCTGCCTAGGTTGACCGGAGTGCTGGGACGAGCTACCACTGCTGCTTGGATCTCCTCGTGACCTGAGACGGGATTGAGAAGCCGTCTATGCCTACTAGAGACAAATGAGTTGTGTCTTCAGGTCACTCAGTGTCTGTGCCATCTGATCCATCTGAGATATACCCTGGGACTGCTTCTTCTCGATCAACTCGATCTGGTCCAGCTTCTCGCTGATGATGCCCATGTCGGCGGCTATAGATTCTACCTGTACGGCTGCCGCAGACAAAGTAGAAGGACTGGCATCAACCCGTGCTATCCTCTGAAACTGCACAACCTATGGTTGGGGACATCCTTGAGCGTAGAGGCGGGTCTGGGACGTCACGGTGTAGTTCTCGGCCATCTCCTCATAGAGGGCACAGCCCTGATCCTCATCCTTGGTGAAGTAAGAACCGCAACAAGAAGCATTCACCAGGCCCTGCAGCTCTGGTGTCAGTCCGAAAAAGAAGCTCTGAACTAGGTTCGGCTTCGTGATGTCGTGGTGCGGACATCTGTCTGTAAGCTCTCTGAACCTCTCCCATGCCTCGTGGAACTGCTCGTTGGGGAGCATTGAGAAGTTGCTGATTAGGTCCCTCGCTGCATTGGTCCACCCAAGTGGATAGTACTTGTTCAAGGACTCGGTGCGGAGCTGCTCCCAGGTGTACACAAATCTCCCCAAATGCTTCAGCTAGTTAGCTGCTCTGTCAGCAAAAGAGAAGGGGAAGGCAATCATCCGAATAGTGTCCTCATCCACCTGTCGATGGTGGACGGTGTTGCAGATCATCTCAAACTCCTGGAGATGCAGATAGGACTCCTTAGTGGTGAGCCCGTGGAAGCGAGGAAGAATCTGAAGTGTCTGTGGGGGGAACTTGAAGTCCCCTACGATCGCCGGAAGTACCACCTACCGGTGTGTAAGTGTTGAATCCGGGGTTGTGCAACTCCCGCATCGGTCTCGGCTGCTCTGCTGCTGTTGCCGAATGGACTGTCTCCTCTAGCCGATCCGGGTCCCTCTCTCCAGCAGCTCTCGGTTGATCTCGCGCTATCGTCAGCCTCTCCATCCCTCTCCTCATCTCCACCATGAAGGCTCCCTAATCCTGTATCTGGCACTACATCATCTCAAGAGAATCCAACAGGGTGTTGTTGATCGTTCCCTGGTCCAATACATATGTCGTCGTCTCTGGTCGCTGACCCTCGGTGCGCCCTCACTGCTGGCCATGGTCTCTGAAAAGGCAAAAGACCCAAACTCAGGTGTCGATAAATCATCTGTCTGCTGTCTCTCATCTGGCATTGGTATCTCTGGACTGGTAGAAGGGTGGTCAAGGGGGAATAGGGTGGAATCGAATTCGGGTTCGGAGAGCGGGTCTTGGCTCTCACGAATCAACCTAGATGAACGGGTCGGAGTGCTAAAAAGCGGTGCAGCCAGAGGCTGCCTAAGAGACCTCCTGCCCATCATCTTTATCTGGCGAGTCAGGCGGATGAGATATGGAAACACACAAGATGAGCAAAAAAACCCCATGTTCACCTACTTAACACAGAGCTGAAGACTGTAAAAGTTCGGTCAATTATCTTGTCAATTTTATTGAGGTGATAATGTCAGTCTATCAGAGAGGTTACGCGAGCTGATGGGAATCCAATCCTCCCAACAGACTGTCCCGTATAAAAGGCCAGTAGTCTGATTGGAGATCTGATATGTCTCTAGCCTAGTGTGCGTGTTGCTCTCTCGCTCATCCAAACAAGACAATGAGGGGGTTGCTCTCCCAAGACAGATTTTTAGGTGATGTGTCTTTTAGGATCAAGTGTGTTTAACAGTCCCAATTTTATAGTTTTTCTTTTTATGTGTTTTTCAATACGAGCAACACCTAACAAATTTTCCGATTCTCCTGATTATTTAAGTCCGAAAATAGGGGGAGAAGACGAAAAAACCGATGCTCGATGGAATCAATGATGCATGCAGAGTAAGAGATGCGTACCTGACTCTAGCAGTCTACATGCAAAATGATCCGCGCATAAAAGTAAAGACTAACTATAAACTACCTATATGATGCACGAGAATCCGGCCTTAAGCAGAGTAATTTCTATACAAAAAGAACAATAGCCAGGTATAAAACCTAAGTCCGGAGTCCTATCTTGGGAGCAACTCGATGTCTGTCACAACGGACCCTACTCGTACTGTATGTGACTCCTCGAGGCATGTGGACTAGAGTCTAAGTAATCCAACTTTTTATTGTGATTTAATTAATTGGGTCCAATTATGATCTAATAGGTGCAGGCAGATAATTAGGGTTTGGATCCTAATTAATTACGTCACAATCAGAGAAAATCCTAAGCTAAGGACAAAACCACATAAATCAGACAAGCAGTTATAATAAAATGCGGTAAAACCAAAACCGGTGAAAAACGCGGTGAGGTCCCCCGAGCACACCGGTGCTCGGCACAGACCCCTGTAGTCACCGATAGAGTCCAAGTCTATCCATGTTTTATTACAAATAAAGGTCTGCTGAAAATAAATCTAAACTACTCTATGGCTATCTACGGTTATTTTCACGTCTACTCCGTGGCTTTCGCAGTCCTGCTCGACTACTCGCACTCTCCTGCAGCTCTATGCAGAAAAGAGCCGCCTCCGAGTCTTGCGGTTTCTTTGGCTTCCGAAAAAAGCCGCCTTGGTCCTCTGTCCCTCGCAAGAAAACAAGACAGAATGTGTCAGACCAGCTTTTTATAAAAATAAGCAAATAATATCAGACAAAAAATATCTACAAGTATCTACAGAAAAGCCGTGAAAATGAAAACCGCGAAAAATCTAAAATGACTACTAACCCATGCTCCCCGTCGACGACGCCATTCTGATGAGTTGAAAACCCCCACAAAATCCGAGTAGGAATAAAATCAATCAAGGGTCGTTATGACCCGAATCTCGCAGATTGGACTCAACAAGAAAAAGAGACCACCAAACAAGAATAATCAGTCAAAAACCGAATAAGCAGTCTTGCTATTTATTTAACCTGGTATAGCGACCAAGGTCGAACTCAAGGAGCACGGGTTGGCTCAAAAGATCCTACGAAGTAGGCAAAAAAGATAAAATATTTTTGGTGGATTTTATGTATTTTTAATTTTTTTGTATTTTTAATTATGAAGAAAAGGTAAAAAAAGGCTAAAAAGAACACATTCAACAATTTATTCAAAGCATCAAAACAACTAAAAAATCAAATAAATTTTTTTTTGTGTTTTTTATATTTTGAAGTGTTTTTAGTGATTTTTTCAGAATTTTATAATTTTAATTGGTTTTATAAAAATAGAAAAAAGTGAAAACAATGAACTAATGTGTAGCTCGATTTGAAAGGCTAATTAAAAATAGATAATTAGCCTATAAAAATCTGAAGGCAATTTTTATGAAAAGTAGAAATCAAAACTAAGCTACAGAAACCAAAATTGTATTTGTTTTATATTTTTTTGAAATTTGAATTATTTTTATAAGATTTTTTGGGTTTTGTTATTTTTAGGTGTTTTATTAATCCAAATTCAACCAAAAATGGACTAAAGCTAAAAGATAATAAAAGAAACATTAACCAATTTTTTTATAATTTTGAAAAGGTTTTTTTATATTTTTAATTGATTTTTCAATTCAAACATAAACAAAAATTCGTGTTTTTTAATTTTTTAAAAAAATCAAAACAACTCAAAGATATCCCAAAAATTTAGTGAAATTTTTACACAGTGACAGGAGCCATGCTTCCAAATTTCACTTGATTTGAAATTAATTTGATATTTTATTCAACCAATACAAGAGCCACAACATACAAGGACCAAAATGCAAAGAAAACTAATTTTAGGGGCTTAAATGTAATACGTGTGAAAACTATAAGGGCTAAACCAAAAAATTCACACAAAATTCGCACATATTCCTATTTCAGTACGCATAGGGGTATATATGCAACTAATGAAACTAAAGATTCATTCCATAACATTCAGAAAACCGAAGCCCTAAACATGTAATTTTCCCACAAAATCACGTGTCGAAGCACATGTCTCCACAAAGCAGGGACTAAAATGTAAATATAAGAAACTACAGGTCCATATACGTAAATTATCCAAGTGTCCAGGTTTGTTTAACAGACTAAATAAAAACTAAAATAAATTGCAGGGGGTTGGGCGCAAGTTACCCTAGCAAAGTGTGAACTGGGCACGTGAGGGACAGGTGTCGGGTTGTGAATGGTTGATGGTGTGCGACTGTGATGGTGCCTCCTGGAAGATCCAACGGTCCTGGCACGAGGGTGAACGTGGGGAGCACGTGGCGTGATAGTGGCAGGCGACGGTCAGTTCGGATGATATCAAGAGGCGAGAGGCGATCCGATGGCAGAGAGAGAGAGGCTGGAAGAAGTCATTCTGGGCGAGCTTCTCCGGTGAGATGGGAGCGATCCGAGTGTCCGATGGAAGATCGGAGAGGGGGGTTCTCCTCGTGCTGACGATCCGCGTCAGGTGGTGACGTCCGATGAAGCTCCCAACGGTCAGATCCTCCAGCGAAGGAGGAGAGACCTGGGCTGCTCCAGCGAAGAATGGAAGACGCGCCTCCTCTGCTTATTAACCTGCAATAGAAAGCTCTTGCTCGGAGGAACACTCCAGCATGGGTTATTTGCGAAATAACAATGGGAAGCGTCGTGAATCAGGAAGGGAGGTTTCGGCATAGGCGGTGGTGGGAACCAGACCCGATCTTTACTCGGATAACCAAGATCGAGGTGATCAGATCGTGGAAAGAAGGTGACGATGGGTCGAGGGACCTATCGATACGGATGAAATGGAGTGACGGTGCTCCGGCCACTAGGGTGGAGCTGGCGGAGCAAGGAGGGAACGATCGGATCTAAACGATGAAATGGAACGTAAGGAAAGTACCTGATGATCGTAGTCGACTGTGGGCGAGATGCTGGATCTCCGACAATCTTTGCTTCGATGGAGCGTCGCCTCCAGAGGCTCGGGCTACACCGGCGGCGGAGCTCAACAACGATGGTCGCTCGACCCAAGGCAAACGCCTCCAAATCCTCACTACAACACTCGCAATCACTTGATGTCACTCAAGGATGACGGTGGAGGTCCTGGGAGTCGAAGATGGGAGCCGAAGGTGCGTGAAATGACGGAGGAAGGTGAGGCTTTATACAGGTAGGGGTCTGAGAAGATGGGAGTCGGGCACGCAAATCGAGGGTCGGGCCCCTAAGAGGAAGATCGGGCGAGGATCGCGGATGTGCCTGCTGCAATCGGAGCTCGGGGTTTGGGCAAATGGGAGAAGGATCGAATCGGCAAAATTTCAAGAAATCGGATCAAAACCGAATATCCGCGGAGAAGAGGTCCGCGGGGTAGAGTTGACCGGGGGTCAATATTCCCTCGTGGACCAATCAGAAAATTCCCAACCCAAATTTATTTATAAATTCATTTAAAAATAGTAAATGATTTTTAGTAATTTTTATTTATTTTTTTGAAAAATAAATTAATGTATATACATAATGTATTATTATTTGTAGGTATAAATACCTGGGTATTTTAAATTTTTAATTTTATTAGTTTATTTTTGTATAATTATCCCTATTTTATATTTTATTTATTTATAACATAAATTTTGGGATATAAAATAATTTTTATTTAATTTTTATTAGGTATTCACAAGGGTAAAATAAATATGTATAGGTACATGTATACATGGTATATACAAGAGTGAGAGAGAGAGAATTTATTTTTGTTTTTGTTTTATTTTTCTCATTTTTATTTTATTTTTATAAATATATAACAATTATGAGGGACACATAGATATTTTTATTTTGATGAAAATATTATATACATAAAAAGAGGGAATATGTACAAGGATGAGTCATCCTATCTCTCTCTACTTGTTTTATTTTGCGGCCAAGCCCATATTGAGCCCTCCCTTGGGTTTGGGTCACTCAATATTTATTCTAAATATCTCCTTCTTTTTCTTTATTTCTTTATTCCTTTATTTTTATACAAAAACATGATAATTATTACCATTTACATAATGCATGCATTTTGATAAATTCTTGTATTTACAAATATTTACATGGTATTTTACCAAGGTTTTCTAGCTAAAATAAAGGAATAAAGAGTGATGAATGGTGATTCATCAGTCGCGGTTTGACTAAGAGAAAAGGAGAAAGAGAAGGCCTCATGTGCATAGCACGTAAGGTGGGAGAAAAGATTTTTTAAATTTTTTACTTTATTTATTTTTATTTTTTTAAATGAAATAAAGAACGAGTCAAAAGTGAGTGACACGTGACGGCAACTGGATCTGCCACATGTCAACTCAAGAAAATCGAAAAATTAAATAAAAAGATAAATGGGAAAGAAATAACAAATGACCTCGGATCGAAAAGTGCAACAACAAAAATCCTCGGATCGAAAAGTGCTCAACATGGAAATTTCTCGTCTCGATGAGGTCTACAACTTTGATAAAGAAACCAAGAGAAAATGAGATCATCTGTGCAAAATGATATTTTTGGGTACTCTATGTACATAGATTACCTTGATTTTAGAGTTTTGTATTTTTTATGATTTTTAAATAAGAGAAAATTCGATAAAAATAATGATAAAAATCAAAGACAAATATTTATACAATAATATATATTTTTTATTTTTAATAAATAAGAAAATAGGGAAATAAATAAAAAAAGTGAGATATTTGTACAGACTCTCAAGGGACACTCGGACTTGGTCAGTTTCCTCTATTTCAATCTTATTTTGAATTTGTATTTTTGTGGATTTTATTAAAACTTTCACCAATGAATATAGAAGAAAATGAAATAAGTGAAAAAAAGTTAATTGTGTACATAAAATATAAAGTCAAAATCAGGGGAAATTCAAAATGCACAAAAGAGGCCCAAAACTCAACATTCAAATAAGAGTTCCGATTTTTATGAATTTGGTCTTGTTTTGAAGGCCTTTGACTATGTATTAATTTAAAAGTTAGTAGACCTAAGCCAGACATTGTATAAGGAAGATATGAGCTTTTCAGTCTGTGCAGTCTGGAAATGGGATTTGTCTCACATGCCAATTATTTGAGTTAGTATTTTTTATATTTTTCTTTTAATATTGTTTACACAATGGAGTTGTTTGAGATCAATTGGAGATAGAATGAATTAGTTAAAGATACATGAAGTTGGGTGCAAATGTGAAGATAATTATCAATGCAATTGTAGGGGTTAAAATGCACTTATAAATTTTTCATGCATGAGTGATAAAAATGCAGAATAATTGATGAAATGCAACTTATTACTCGGGAACGAAGCTCTGTTTTCATCTTAGTATGATGAATCAGGGATTCATCAGTCTTCCCGCCCGGTTGCACACTTCAGAACTGAAGGGTGCTGAAGTTGATAAGGCTCTCTCATCTAAATTCCTACTAGCATAGTTTATAGAAAATGGTAAACCATCCCGCCTTTGTCCAAACACAATCCCTTTGACAAATCAGAAGCATTCGTCATTAGTTCGAATGGGAGAGACCAATTGGGTGGCTGAAGGACATGAGCTTTAACAACCAAATTCTTAAGTGTCTCAAATGACTAAAGACACTTATCATCTATAATGAACTCAGAGTCCTTCGTGTGAAGATTAGTGAGCGGTCGGGAAATACGACTGAAGTCCTGAATGAACCGTCGGTAGAAACTGACATACCCCATAATAGACTGAACATGTCCCAAATTGGATGGTGGAGTGAGCTTCGTGATGATATCCAGCTTGGTCGGATCAACCTCCATACCCCTATTGGATATGATGTAACTAAGGACCATCCTTTGAGTCATTATGAAATGACTCTTCTCCCAATATAAGATTAGGTTGACCTTAATGCAGTACTGAAGCACTCGATCTAGGCAAACAAGACAACCATCCAACCCATCGTAGTAAATCAAAAAATCATCCATGAAGACCTCTAAACAGTCGCCCATCATGTCTAAGAAGATGGACAACATGCAATTTTGGAATGTATCTGAGGCATCACATACTTCAAAGGACGTCCATCTAAAAGCATACATTCCAAATGAACATGCGAAAGTCATTTTCTATTGTTTTCTGGCCATATGGCCATCTTATTATATCCTGAGTACCCGTAAAGGAGACAATAATGATTGTTCCCAGCTAATCTCTTGATAATTTGATGAATAAATGTATGTGTGAAGTGATTCTTCTTGGTGGCATGATTTCATCATCTGTAGTCCACACCGACTCGACAAGAAGTGGGTACTCGGGTACCGATCTCCTTTCCGAACTCACTCACAACTGTGGTGGTACCCGTCTTCTTAGATATCGCATGTAACAGACTAACCTATTTGGAGTTGGAGATGGGGTAGATGAAATCGGTGCTCCACAAGTTGGATATTTCCTTCATGACCACATCTCGAAGATTTTGGTTTGGCATACTTTAGAACTCACGCGATGGCTTGGCATCATCCTCAAGATATATGTGATAGGAGCACAAGGTTGGAATTATCCCCTAGAGATCAACAATAGAACATCTGATTGGCTTGCAATTTCTTTCGAGAATCGCCATCAAGCGAGATTCTTGTTCATCAGTCAAATTTGCTGAGATAATGACTAGGAACATTTTTGGCTCACTGCAAGGAATCTATACGTCATGATCTGCGACAAGGTCTTCAATTCAGGGGATGTGGGAGTTGGCAAATCTTGTCTCCGAAAGGTCTGAGTGAAAGCAACCAGATCTGAATGAGAGAATTCTCACTGAA
Source organism: Ottelia alismoides (assembly GCA_037367405.1). Classification (NCBI taxonomy): domain Eukaryota; kingdom Viridiplantae; phylum Streptophyta; class Magnoliopsida; order Alismatales; family Hydrocharitaceae; genus Ottelia; species Ottelia alismoides. Next base: position 203,590 of record JAZKJV010010702.1, on the reverse strand, counting down.
TCTCTGAAATCGATGAAGATCGCCATGCTGGTGTGTCTATCACGTGTACTGGTTCAATCTCTACCCTAGATGTGGGTTTTGTAGACATTAAAAATGGTAAATAATAATAAAAATCTTTTCAATCTAAGTCTGTGTTTAAGTCTGAGGGATCTGAATCTGAATCACAAGAAATATAATCTGCCTCACTAACCTGATCAGAATCATCAACCTCTAATGTGTCTAGTTCCATAAGTGTACTCTTCGAACTCTCATCTGTTTTCATATGTGAATAGGTGGACTTTGAACATGTGACCAGAGCTCGTGAAATCAGGTCTTCCTAAACTGCTTCATCATCTGTTATCACAAGATACATTCCCCACTATCATGGTCGAAAAATGCCTTGGTTGTGACCAAGAAGGGTTTTCCTAGAATGATGGGGGCATCAGGCACACATTTAGGGATCTCCATATCCAACACAACGAAGTCCACAAAGAATTTCAGGCCCGGAATTATGGCGACAACATCCTTAAGTAATCTCTTCAGCCTCTTGGCATATCTATCTGAAACTGGAGAACTCTCTTGCTCTGTCTAAGATGGACAAACTCGAAACGTACAAGTAAAGCTGCCATAATAAGCATAATAGAAGATATGCTATCTACTAGAGTGTGACAGAACCGCTGCTCATGGATATCGCATCTGACATATGGAGCCCATGCATCTAGTCTCTTGGCAGGCAATTGGTTCTAGATGGAAAAGCAAGTGACACGAATGAAGACATGGATTTCTACATTGTGGTTACGCCTCTCCTTTCCATGGACGGTGGTGTTCACTTTGAGACTCTTTTGGAAGAGAGGTATGTGCTCTAGTGCCTCCTGTAGAGTCAACTACATATGAAATCTATCTATCATCTACTCGATGAACTCTATAAGTTATCTCTTTTTAGGGAATTCTCGTTTTTTATCCTTCTCTAAGTGGAGTTCTTGAGAGAAGGGGATAGAGGGACCCACTTCAGAAGATCAAGGGTCAGGAGTAGGAATGGGTATATTATCATGAATGGGTCTGGAATCCATACATGTATCATCAATCATCAAAGATGGACCAGGATAAGATATAGAACCCTCTCCTCTATTCATAATTTTGTTTCCCAGAAATTTTTCCATTTTTTATATTTTTCTAATAGAGCCATACCCATTCTCAAGGAAAGAAGGATCTAATAAACCTGGATTCTCTGTACATAGACTCTTGGTGGCATCAATACCACCGACAACATCTAATATGGCAGCATCAACATCACACTCTGGACAAGCATCTGTTAAATGTGTGGCATCAACACCACTCTCTAAAGCATCTGAAGATATGATGATGTTAGTATGAAGATATGATGATGTTAGTACAGTCAATTGGATCATCATTCTTGTTTTCTTCAGCACCACCGTCATCCCCATAATCAGTAGCATCATCACCACTTTATATTCCATCTAGCGCTCTAGAATCATCATTCTGGTATCTCCTAGATGAGTCACCGCTAGCTGGCATCCTACTGCTCCTAAGTGTAAAAAAATCATCATCAAATAAATAATGGATATCATCCAGTACTTCACTAGGAATTGTGGTCTCTGTAACTATAGCTGCTCAGATTTTCTCATCCGATTGTTCGGGTTGGGCTCAAACTGTGTAGGTATGCCAACCTTGCCTTTAATGATCTCCCTCATCTCATCTTGAAACTCATCCATATCTTGTCGGAAAGTGCATTTCTACTCAGAAAGCACGTGGGCAAGATTGTCTAGTGCTGGGTTCTCATATGAATGTGCTTAAGAACAGGATGGGTTGCCTCATTGGAAACGAGGCTGTCTATGTTGTTCCTACTGGTATGTGTGAGGGGGAGGCTGTGAAAATAGAGAATGAGGTTGTTGTTGCTGCCTCCACTACTGAGCATGATCTAAGCCTTCAGGTTACTCAAAGTTTGGGTCAGCTCATCGATCTTGTTAAGCTTATCAAGGCCCTGGGACATCTTCTTCTCCATTATTTCCATCCGATCCAACTTCTGGCTGTTTATGCCCATATCGACAATTGAACACTCTACTAATGTTGTTGCTGCAGAAGTGAAAGAAAGACTAACCTCAATATATGTTATTCTCTGATATGAAGTCACCAGATTGGGAAGCTTCCCGTGAGAGTAGACTCGGGAGTAGGACATCACTATGTAGTTTTTTGTCATCTCTTCATAGATAGCCCAAACTTGATCTTCATCCTTGGAAAAATAGGAAACTCCAAAAGATGCATTCACTAGCCCATATAGCTCCGGTGTCGTCCCACAAAAGGAACTCTAGACCAAATTAGGCTTGCTAATGTCATGATGTGGACACTTGTCAATGAGCTCTTGAAATCAATCCCATGCCTCATGGAACTATTAATTGGGGATCACTGTGAAGTTGTTGATCATGTCTCTAGTTGCATTCATCTAATAGAGTGGAAAATACTTGTTAAGGTACTCGATCCTTAACTGCTCTCAGGTGGTGAGAACCCTCCCCGAATGTTTCATCCAATAGCTTGATATGTCAACCAAGGAAAATGCGAAGGCTATCAACTTGATAGTGTCCTTGTCCACTAGCCTGACATGGATGGTGTTGCATATATATCATCTTAAACTCATGCATGTTATGATGAGGTTCTTTGGTAGCGTGCTCGTGGAACTTGGGCAATAACTGAATTGCTTGGGGGCCTGAGCTAGAAGTCACCAAGGATGGTGGGAATATAGATCCATCTATGTGTAAGAGTTGCACCAGGGTTGTGCAACTGCCTCATGGTATGTGTCAATCTCGCATCTACCCTGACATTTGCCCAGTCCCCATGTCTTAGTATTTCTTTTACTCCTTTGGCTAGTATGTCGTCTGCTCTCCCATCTCTCATACAATTCATCTCCCTCTCCACCTCTACCATGAGCATCCCCTGGTCTCTAACCTCTCTCTGCATGGTCTCTAGGGATGCTAAGAGGGTATTGATGATGGCTAACTGGTGTAATACAAGGGAAGATGTCTGTGTTTGCTCATCAGATCTCTCATCACTGTCCATCTCTCTGGTCTCTACAAAGGCAAAGGAACCGAGCTCAGGCTCTATCAAGTGAATATATAGTTGTTATGGTCATTCTGACTATACCTCATGCGTAGAAGAAGGGTGGTCAAGGGGGAATAGAGTGAAAGCGAACTTGGGTTCAGAAAGTGAGTCTGAGCTCTCTGAACACCCCCCTCCTATATGAATGGATAGAGGTGTTGAGAAGAGAGGCTACCAGAGGTAGCCAAAGAGATTTCCTGCATATCATCGTGTCGTGTGAATTTAGAAAAATTAGTTCTGGACTAAAAAGAATAATTAGAAATCAAACCCCAATTCCACAACCCAACATTGTTATGACTATAATAGCTCGATCATTAAGCTTTTAAATTTTATTTTGGTGATAATGCTATCTTTACAAAGAAGTTAACAAGTTGTTAGGTGCTTGGTTTTTCCTAAAGACTGGCTTGAACTCTTAAGACTAGTTGCGCCTACTTCTATACAATATAAATGTATGTACGAACCATTTTTGTCTACTTGTTACTAGAGGATGGAGCCTTACACTATGTACACTAAACCACCCACTCTACTAATGAAACAGGAACCATTTACCAGCTACCCGCATTTCATCACTGGAGAGTAGCTAATCGTTTTTATATAATCTGTAGTCTAAAGAGAATATAGACTTTGTCTCTATCCTAGTTTGTGTCGTTCAACTCTCTATAGATAAAATCAGACGGTGAGAGGGTTACTCTCCCAAAACATGATTTTTGGTCCTTTAGCTGAGTTTTAGGGTCGAGTTTGTTTAGCAGTCCCAATTTTATTGGGTTATCTCTTTGTTAGGTATTTTTCTAAATCGAACACATCTTACGAATTTTCAGATTTCCTTTTATTTCCTATGTCCAGAAAATAAAGGGTGGAAGATGGAAAAGACGATGCGCAATAAAATCAATGATGCATGCACGAGTTAGAACGTGTACCTTGCTACATTAGTGTACATGCAAAATGATTCGCGCATAATTGAAAGACGTAAATAAAACTAACTATATAATGCATAAGGAAATCACCTAAGATAATCGCTTCTAATTCAGGAAGAACAAGGAGCTGACTATTTAGAAGAGAGTCAAAAGTCCCATCTTGGAGGTTGCTCAGTGCTCGCCATAATGGGTCTTGCTAGCATTGTATGCGACGTCTTGTTACTTGTGGTTTCTAATCCAAATATTTAGCTTTTTCTTATTTGACTATGTCCAATCACTTTCTATAGGCACATATATTCTATTTGGGTGTTTGGACCTTAATTGCTACTTGGATCAACCAAATAGAATCCTAAGTCTATGGGCTAAAACCACGAAAACAAATAAAAATAAATGCGACGAGAACACAAAAAAATCGGTGAGGTCCCCCGAGGGCACCACCATTAGGAGAAATCTACCTCGAATAATGTATGAGTGTACAACAAGTGTTTTTCAAAATATTACAAGTTTTTTAGAAATAAATAATCCTGGAGAAAGAAACTATTTGCTATAACTGTCTCTTCCCTCTCATTCTACCCCTTTGATGCTCTCTCCTTCTGGTCAGTGTAGAACATCATCCTCCAACTCGCGTGGGTGCATCGGCTATCCAAATAGCACCTCCCTTGCTCTATAGGACCTCAAAACAAAGATGAATCAGGAATGAGTCATAAATAGTTATAGAAAATAGAGACAAACAAAATACAAAATAAGCAAGTAAAAATCCCAACTACCTAGCTGTGCTCCTCATCAAATGTGCCATTCTAATCATCCTCTGGCTAGCTCGAGTGAAATTGATTAATTAGGTGTCGTTATGACCTAAATCAGGAAAGTGATCAACAAGAAAAATTTTTAACCGCCACAGAATCAAGCAAATCAAGTACAAGTGGTAGAGCTACTTTTATTAGTCTGGTATAGTGACCAGGGACGAAATAAAGGGGCACAATTAATCCTAGGTAGGTGATTCAGAAAATAAAAGAATTTATACTCTCTTTTTATGGGTTGTTAATTTTGCAAATTTTTAATTTAAAAAAATAAGGGGAATGAGTATAATGGGTAAAAATATACACAAGCAAACTTTTTAGATTTTTATATAGGTCAAAAACACTTAGAAAATTCAAGTGAAAATATTTTGGGGTTTCATATGTTTTATAATTTTTATAAAAATTTTTGGATTATTTTTCAAATATTTTTTTTTTATAAATTAAAAATCTAGAAAACCAGTAAACAGTGCACAATGAGGAGTATTTTCGATTTATAAATAGAATAAATGCTCAAAACTCCTAGAAATATTTTTTTATCAAATACTATGAGAAATATCTACCAATAGAAACTTAAAATGTAATTTTTAGAACTTTCATTGATTTTATATGATTTTTATAAGTTTTTAAGTCTATGAAAATTTTTAGGTTTTTATAAAATATTTTTAAGCAAAATTTCTAGAGTACAAAAAATAGGACAAAAGACACCTAAAATTATTTATTGGATTTCTTCAAAATCATCTTCGAATTTTCATAGATTTTCTAAGGCAAACAATGACATTTTATATGATTTTTGAATTTATAAAATACATAAACGATGATAATTGGCACATAAAAATCTCTACCAAAAACCTTTAGCAGGATTTAAGGTTTTTTTTTAGATTTTTCGGGCCAAAATGAAATTTATGATGATTAATAAAATACAATAATTAAAAACAGTGCCATAGGGACCTATTTGCAATTATTTTAAGTTTCTTGTCCTACTAGATTACATGCAAGAGAAGTACAAGGGTCGTTATTCAATTAATCCATAAAGTAGTACGCACTACATGTGATCAATACTCATAGGGGCATATATGCAATTAATCAAAAAACATCAACTAATTCATTAACCAATAAAAGCTCTCGATAGTTGTTGCAATCCACAAAAACACATATGGATGCATGTGAGTCAGACTCGGTTTGGACTAAAATGCAAATAAATAAGTAAAAAGGTCATTACTGCAAAATACTAAACTAAATTATACTGCAACATTTATTTACCAGACTAAAATGTAAAACAAAACAACATGGGGTACAGAGAAATTTACCCTTATATGGGACATGTGGCACACGCGTGGGGGCTCCTCTGATGTATGGTCTTGATGATCGTTAGACGGTGTATCTGACAGCTCTGAAAAGTGGTCTGACGAGTAGTGTAGATCTGCCAAAAGTCGATCTGTTGTTGCACAATGGGGCCCAGATGGATGGCTCAGATCGAGTCTAGAAGGGTGGCTCATGATCTGACAGTGCTAAGGCATGGTGGATGAATGCGGATGATCGGGGTTGATTTAATCTAATATTCCGGTTGTTGCGTTGCTCCGATAACAAAGATAAGAGGTCCATCATGCAGTTGAAAGTGGTTCCGCATCGGGTTGGTGGTTCATATGGAGCGGAGGATGGTCGGATGTGTGCGGTGAAGGAGTTCCTCTTGGAGCTGCTACTCTTGGCCAATTGAGTCTCAAATCGAGCCTCCTTACACGCTCTGTGCCAGCAAAGGGGAGAAGGACTCGGAGCATAGCTTCGGTCAAGTTACTGTAGTTTGAAGACTAGGGAAGCAGTGTAGAGAGGAGGTCGAAGTTAGGCTAAAGTTGTAGAGTAACATCACGACTTGATCTCTCCCTGATGAGCGAGATTGAAGGTGAACAGGGTGCATTAGAAGGATGGGGGTGAGATGGGTTTTAGACCTATGCGGAAGATGTGGTCGATGGATCTCCAACTCGATGGTCGAAGCTAAAGACGATGCTGATGAAATAAATCAAAGTAGATAATAAAATAGAATGGGAATGGAGAGTACCTAAGTGGCCTATGGTAAACAAAAAGGTGCGTAGAAGATGAGGGCGAGGTCCTTGCTTCGATTCCAGTGCAGAAGGTAGAAGAGGCTCGACGCGACGGAGATCTCCGACCACATAGGAGCTGCATTTCACCAAGCTGCCAAAACTCACTCGAAAGGGATCCTCCAAGATCCTGTCACTATACTTAAGGTGGTTAAGGGGCAATGGTGGTGCGAGGGACGAGCTGCTAGACAATGGAGGTGAAGGAATGACTTTGTAGGTAGTTCTAGGTTTCTAGAAGTATCGGAAGAATGAAGAAAACCCCAGGAGGATTTTGTGAGACCTAGGGACTTGCGAGGATCGTAGATATATGAGGTTTCGATAGATCCTTTCAAGGTGAATAATGGGGCTAGTGAAAGGGGAGAGAAGGGCTTCGACGAGCAAAGTCGGGTCTGACTTGGCGGAGAGGAGGGGTTGACCTAGGTCAACAAACTTGAGTTAACTAACCAAAAAAATCTGATTCCATAAATGAAAGAATATTAAGTAAAAAATGTAAATGATTTTAAAATAAAAATAATAGAATGAAAAACGTTTGTTATTTTTTAAGCTATTTTTGTTTTATTTTTAGTTAATTTTATTAATTCTAATATACAATATTTATAGTATAGTGTATTATATACACATATAATATACCTATATATTTTTATGTGTATTTTTATTATTTTTTACACAAATATCTTTTTATTTTATATCTTATTTATTTACAACATAATTAAAGTAATATAAGAGAAATTTTATTTGATTTTTAAAGATTAATTTTATATGTTAAATTAATAGTTATTCTCTGCATTATATACATTTGTGGTTATTTTTACAATGAGAGTTTGAACTTATTTTTTATTTCATTCTTTTTTATATTAGTTTTATAAAATTATTGGGAATATATAAAAGTATTAAAAATACATTATACACAAATTATATACAAAATAAATATAAATAAATATGTACATGTAGAGGTACATTATAGCCATATAGTACACTTAAAAAGTCAACTTTTACATTGCAATTCCAAAAATAATGACACCACGCTCATTTTAAATATAATTTAATTTAGAGCACAATAAAGGTGAATGTAGGAGAGTTCGAGTTCATATGGAGCCGGAATTGACCATTTAAGTTCTATTTTAGGGCATTTTTCAATGTATATAAATTGGCATTGTAATTATTTTTATTATTTTGAAAATGTTTTTATTTACGAGATTTTTTAGGAAAATAATTTATTTGGAGGACTTTTTATTGATAAATCAAATAAGGGAATGATATTCATAGGAAATAGTTAAGAATATACAAGATATATGATGATGTTATCTCTCCCTACTTTATTCCTTTTCAGATCAATAATTGACATTTTCTCTAGGTTTGGGTCAGTCTGTACTTATTTAATAATTACAACCCTCTTATCTTTTTCTTTACTTATTTATTATTTTATTTTTAACAAATATGTGTTAACTACACAATATTAACAAATGTATGTGCAATGATAATTTATTGGATTTACACATATTTAAATGTTATTTGCTAAAAGATTTGTCTTAAAATAAAAAAATAAAGTAAGATAATCATAAATTCATCAACTAAACTTGTACGCTTATAAATATTTATATTCTCACCTTACTCTAAAATTGACAAGATAAAAGACCGAACTTTCATGACCTTCACTGTGGTGAGTTGGTGAATTGATGGGTTTGTTTGTTTTTATTTATTTTTGTGTTCATACTCGATCTTCTGTGCGTATTTGCATCTTTTTCTTGTATATCTTGGCATGATTATCATGGTCTACTGATCCCGTCTTTTATTTTAGAGATGGTAGTATGGAGTTATTTTTATCCGAACTTCACATATCCTTCTTCCTCTTCAGTCGATCTACCTCCATTTTATCAGGAGGTCTTCGATCCTAAGTTTTCTTTTCTACATATCCACCTCATCAACTATTTTAAACATCAAATTTTGATTACTCCCACCACCACCATCACGTTACCCACCCGACACTGAGCTGTGGAGTCAACTCTCATGGACACCACTCTTGAGTACATAACCTATACATAACCTTAGTAGTGGAGCAAATGAAGAAGAGGATAGATGATCTCACTAGTATAAATAAGAGTCATATTATCACTTCACCTTCTGGAACCATGGATTCACGAGAGGACACCTTTGAGATATTGCAATCACCCAAAATACAAAAAATGATAAAAATATAAAGAACAAAATGATAATAATGGGAAATGCCTAGTCGGATTAGTTTGTAGGAGAGGGCACACTTTCCATATTCCTTTCCCACACACACATTCACCAAAGTTCCCATCTCCTGCACCCCCAAGGATGATACTGTACAGACGGCTCTTAGTCATCCTTGTATAGATGATGATTCCAATCTCTTCCCTCGTATGGAAGAGTTTTAAAAAAGTTGACCAATCCTGATGTGGTGGCGGCCATTTAGGATATTATTGCAACCCCAATTCGAATGGCCATGAAACAAATGTCTGCTCCCACATGCAAAAAGAGAAAGAGATGATGCAGAACCAAGCGCCTTCTCACCATGGCCACAACCCATGCCATCACACACAATCTGCCCAATTGAAAGGGGACTATAGTACACCAGTCATGTGACACTAATACACATCTCATTAGATGTTCCATTTCTAACTAGAGTTGTGATCATACTCTCCTTGATGGTGGTGCATTGATTAATATAATAACATTCTCTCTCATACAATGACTTAAGCTGGGGCCTCTTAAGAAAAATAGGATGATTTTGTCAATTTGTTAATGGATCAATAAATAGTTTGAGGGGTATTCTTGGAAATGACGTCATTCCAATCCATAGCATGAGCTTCATAGTTGATTTTGTTGTCCTGACCTTGAAGACCTCCACCTTTGTGGAGTGCACTCTAACCATCTTGGGACAACCCTTTCTCTACATTGCGAGAGCCAATATTGATTATGGGTCTGTAGAGATATGCTTTCATTCTGACAATAAGAGCATTATGATTAAGATCACTGCACCTATTTCTAACTAGGACCCCACATCTTAGGAGAGTATACTTGTGTTAGATGGCCCTGAGGACTATGACCTATATGTAGATATCAGAGAAGTTTGTTTTGTCATGGACAATACTGTGTTCTAAGAATTCCTTTTCAGGTAGGAAAGCTTCAAAATCATATACTTTGAAGTTCCCTCTTCCAGTGTATGGTGATGTGTTGATGAGAGCCACAACAGTTACACCATAGACACCTTATTGAAGAGGGCAGAGTTAGGAGAGTCTTCCCAGGCCAAAACTAACCATGCTACTTCCACTGATGAGTTCATGCCTTTTCGTTTTGAGATTGATTGGAATCTATTCCATGTTGATTCTGATTGGGATGTGTCTGCTGATGACCTAGATTTTGAATTGCACCTTGTTAGACCATTCCTCAATAATCGTGCACGAAGGTATGCTTTCTACCTTCTTTATAATGGAATAGCCACCACTTTGTATATCTGATTTTGTTTCTTTCCTTCCATCTACCATTTCCCTTGTCCACCTTGATCCATGTATTTTTCCTTGTTTAGAATGTACTTTATTCTAACCACCTGTGAGGTGGATGAGTTGAGTATTCTTTCTTCATTCTATTTCATCACTTTTGTCGTTGCCTATACTTAGGGATATTTTCACCTAAGTATAGGAGGAGTGATGTGTACATTTTAGCAACGTATTTTTTTTATTTTGATTAGTTGATTGATCCCCTCACATGTGTCTTCTATTGTTGATATTCCTGACTATACTTAGGAGCCTTTTATCCTAATTATAGGGGGAAACACTATCAGTTGATTATCTATTTATTCCCAACCCTTATCCTCCCTGCATGTTTGATATTGTTTGCGATACTTACGATTAATTGATCCTAAGAATAGGGGGGACAATTGACTTCTCATTCTTGCACTCTAACGTCATTGTAGTATAGGCTCTTCCATACTCTGTATGAGTTATGTCTTCTTCTTTTATGTCTGATCTATGAGGATATTGCTCAATAAAAGTATATGTTATTGTATATACGTTATATATGCTTTAGTCATAACTCATACTTTTGCATATTTGAATAATATGCCTAAAATACTATTGATTTCCTACAAAGAATAAATAAGTAAAAACATGTATAAAATTCCTTAAAAATTTTGTATATATTGATTATTTAATTAGATGAAAAATGTTTTGTAAATGATTTGAAGAATGGATGAAAATTATTTGAAAAATCTTTTGAAACTTTTTGGAAAACTTTTTGCAAAATATTTTTCCATCATTTTTAAAATAGTTTGCTTATAATTTCCTTCGCTTGAATAATTTTTTGGAAATCTACTTGCAAATATTTTGGAAAATGGTTGTAAAAATAGTTTCAAAAATCTATACATATTGTTTGAAAAAAATTAGCAAAATGACTTTCAGATTTTGCAAATATTTGTGAAATTATTTGTAAAAATTATTTGCAAACTATTTCTATATTTATAGCAAATGAAAATTCTTTATCAATGCTATTTATAGAAAACTAATAAAAAACTAACATTTGACTTGTAAAATCCTCTTGTAAAGTACACCTTCATTCATGTAAATATAAAAACACTCTCGTGTAAATATCTACACATAATGATTTCACTAACTCTTTTATTTTTCAAAAACTCCAAAAATTTTGCAAAATAAAAAACAAAAAAATGCCAAATGTTTTCAATATTGCAACAAAATTGCAAAACCTATTTAAAAGTTCATAAAAGTTTAAAAATCAGATAATTGCTTCTCAAAAATATTTTCTTGCATTGTACATAGCATGTGCATTTTTCGGATTGGCAATGACAATTGAACTACTCTAAATAAAATCCGAAGATTGGATCTTGGTTGAAACTTAATCCACTTAATCACGAGAACCTTATAAGAACTGGAATTGAGATGCTCTAGATCTACAAGACTTAATTCTTTGAGACCACAAGACTAGGTTCATTATCATATTGACTACCAAAGTAGAACATTTCAAAAAACACACATGACTCTTCTTGACAATGACCTAACTTGCACATATGTTCCATACACTTTGCTCAACTAGTTGAAATGGTAGAGGGCTCGATTTATCAACATGAGACACAAGTGAATGTAAACATACGAAGTCACAGTTCTGTGGCCATTGTGCCGCAACCTAATCCAGTAGCCATTAGGTATAATGATAGGATGTTGTGAGTTGCAATAATGTTGATAGTCTACTTTCTCAAGAAGAAAAAGTCCATAAGTAAATGATTTTGTATATAGTATTTTAAAAAATGCAAAATCAAAAACTCCAAAAAAATAGACAGGAAAAAAACATGGAAAATACATTCATATCGGGGTATGTATATATTCAATAAGTAAGCTTGAGCTTCAAAGTCAAAGATACATGTGATCCTACACCCAGATGTCTTAGCTACACTAGTCAAGTATCCCAGGAACGGTAGCTACACTGGCTACCATCCATTCCCTCTTCGACCTCCACCTCTTGAGCTGGTTGCACTTGAACAAACAAGAGAACACCCCACTTCTAGATTAAAGATTTATGAGTCGGGGAAATATGGTCACAATGTTGGAGAAGCATGTCTTTTACCGCTTCCACCAAGAGAAGCTACATATAGCTTACATTGCACAAGATAGACACATAGTCATAAGGGTATGTTTATGATATTTATTTGCTCTAACCTAACTTTTGAGGAGACATGAGCAACGTTTTGTGGTTTTTAGAGGTTGTTGTGTTTCAAGTTCGCTTTCCAATAAGGTTCCAACCAAACCTAATTTTCCAAAGGTCCAAATGAGCTCCAAACTTTGATTTGTGAAGATAAGTTTAAGATTTAAAATCAATCCAGTTTATTTCCTTTTTTATTTTCTTTCTGTTCATTTTTTTTATTTATTGGCAAAAGTGTTTGCTAGAAAGTAGCAAAGGCATGTATATGGGGGTAATGAATCTCCATTTCGTCACCTTTATTCTTTCATTTTTGCCTTAAATCCCTAGTTAAATACATATAAATATCATTATTTTGTTTAAATGAATATACATTACTTACTCCATAAATACTATATAAAATACTGTATTTACTTACAAAATAAAGGAATAAAAGAAAGAAAAGAAAAATAATGAAGTGTCAAAGATACTGATTGACCCTAGACCTCAAGACCCAATCATCATGATGACTTGGTCGACAAGGAATAAAGTTGGGGAAGATAGGGCAAAGAAACTGTACAGAAAAACATAGAGAACCACATTTTTTGCCCAATTATTGCATTTTAGGATCCATTCTATATTATTATTTTTAAACTTCAAATAATAAAACCCTCAATATCAACATTATACATAAAAATACAAAGAAAAATACAAAATTTATTTCACTAAAAAATAATGCATAATGTTCATAAGCCGCACAAAATAAAAAAGCCCCCAATAATATTTGGAGATCTATATCTCCTCCCGATAGATTCAATATTGATTAAACTCACCTTTATTGTTCATTAAATTTAATAAGCTATTTAATTAAGGTTTCATTCATTTTGGAGTACAGATGTAAAAGTTAGGATTTGTGTCCTAATTGTTTAATATACTTGTATGTTGTATCCAATACATTTATTCTTTATATTTTTCACTTTCTTTTATTTTTATGAAAATGTAATTATTTTTTGAAACACGTGCTCATATTTAAAATAAAATAAAACAACTAAAAGAAAAAAATAATGTTTTCTAATACATAGATGAAATATACCCATAGATATCTATAACTTTCATGTACAAAATTAATTAAGTATATAAATAAATTTATAAAAATGTAATAAAAATATCTAAATATGTAATTAAATAAACACAAAAAAATAAAATACAGTACATAATAATAAATTAAAAATAAAAAATTAATTAAAATACATAAAATACATGTATATTTACTTATATTTTTACATGTAAATATTAACTTATTAAATAGCCTTGTAAAAAAATTAGACATTAAATATTGTATTAAATTAGAAATATTTTTCATGTTTTAACGAAATTTATTTAATATTTTTTTAATCCATATATGTTTTACAAGGATATTTGGTTATGGAATTTTTTGGTTGGTCCACATGGACCAACTAGAGGGATCCATAAGTAGGCATAGATCAATTGTCCTACCTAGCCAGTCGCTCGTGTCAGGCATAGTGTACCCCCTCTTTCCTTTGATTTTTTGGCAACGCTTCAAGGCTTGAGGAGACTTGATTTCCTCATCGACATTACGCCCCACCCCTTTCTAATCATCGCCCATGCTTTTGATCATTCATCCTATCATGACATCTCAGCCACTTTCATGATCGAACTCCACCCGTCGCTTCCTATAAAACTTCACCTTCTTCATCTTGTTATCTTTTGATCTTTCTTGGCCTCCTTAAACCCGCAAATTCCATCACAAGCGAGTTAAGCTCAATGATAAGGACCTGCTCTTGGTCTTTGCAGTACGTGAAGGAGCAGTTTTGAAGTAATCAACAACTCGTTGGACCTCTACTGACAAGGTATTTGCTCGATATCCTAGGTGTGAGATGATCATCTTTTACTCATTTTATGTAGATGTTAGTTGTAGTTTTCATTTCCCGCTTTTACTTGAGGTTTTAATTTGTTGCTTTAGTGTTAAATTTAAGTTTTAGTTTGTTGGAGCTCTGGAACTCTTGTTGTCCCCACCGTATCCACCGATGTTTCGACTACCACTCCACCCCCAATTCACTTCCCATCGCTTTCTCCATTGGTTGTGCTCGCCATTCATATTGATCCCTCTCTTGATTAATCCATCGAGATCCTCTTCTGCCCCATCATCGAACCTTATCACTCCCCTTCGTTTCATCAATAAAGATCTAGCCCGCTTCACTATAGCATCTTTTTCCTATATATGCAATAACTACGACTGAAAAATCCCAAATGAGGTGGATTTTGTCTAAGAACATGACCTCCAGAACTCGAGGCTCATCGAGCTACAAAGATCCCTTCGATGGGTTCCAGACATTTTTGAAGTTGATACTAGTTGCGATGTTGATCCAGTACTACTTTGAACCTCTTAGGAGCACTCCAGTAGAGAACGTCAGAGATCCAGCCAAGTGGAGCTCACCCAGGCAGGACTTCAACCATATTCACCCATACCCCTTCACCACCATTAGATCAGGAGTAGCTCTCCAAGAGAGCAACATCTGTTCGATCTAGCCCCTTCAGCATTATTAGATCCACCCTCAAATTTTATCCTAGAACTTCATCCGCGAAACAATATAGCACAACCAGACGTCTATATCAGTCCAAGTGAGATCATCTACATCGTCCGCTCACACGCTATTTGGTGGTAATTGCATAGAGCCTCTTCCACTTTTTGCTTATTTGTTTTTAGTCTTGTAGAATATATTGTAGAGTAAATAATTTGGGAAATATTGTAAAAGGATCCTTGTTTGTATGGTATATTGCTTTTAGGTCCTTACCAACGTAACTCATGTCGCCCCCACATAATTGTTTTTGTAAAATACCATTCCTATTTTTATAATTGCAATTTAGTTTAAAAAATGTAAATTATATTGAAAACTGAATAATGAATACATGATTCAACATCTTTATTCTTTTATTTTAGCTTAAAATCCTTAGAAAAACACCTATAAATAACAATAATTCACATCTTTTATCAGTCATCCTCTATTTGTAAATATTGTAATTTATCATTCTTTTAAACCAAAATAAAAGAATCAAGAAGAAAATAAAAGAAAATAAATAAAGAATGATGGATTTCTGAAATAAATATAGACTGACCCGAACCCCGAGACCAGGCCAAGCAACGGAATGGTCGACCAGGAATAAAGTACGGGGGATAGGGTACATAACTTATAAAAATCAAGAAAACCATTCTCACTTATACATATTTTTTCATTTTTGTTTTGTATATATTTTCACATATTTTATTCATCAACAAAATAATTTTAAATAAAATTATTTTCTTCTTAAAAGTTGTTCATAATAATGTATATTAATTTATCAAAATATCATAAAAAATTTAAGCAATAAATAAATACAATGAACCTAAAAAGTGAAAAGTCCCACTTTCCTTGTTCATAAACATTTATAGAAAATTCCGAATCAACCAAACTCACTTTTGAACTTCACTTTGTAATCAATTATATTTATTAAAAGTATCAAAAAATATGAAATAAATCATGTAAGTTTTGGCGTTTTGACCCCTTTGTATATATGTACAATAATTATATAAAAATATTTATTTTCAACTTAAATATTCGTAACTTCAATTAACTTATTCTTTTTCTAATTTTGCATAAAAGTCATTAAAAAATTCAAAAAATATTAAAAATAACTTTGAATAAATACAATCAATCTCAAAATCTAAAAACCATAAAGCCAAACCCCCGAACCTCATAACTCGGTCATACGAACTCCGAATCGGATGTAATCACTTTTAAAGTTCATTTTATAAAATTATCAATCAAATAAATGGTTTCACGAAAATCAATATGCAAAAAGTAGATTTTGTGACCATATTGGTATGCTTGTATTTCTATGTATATTATATATATTATATATTTGTGCTCATATTATATTTTGAAATGTTTTGGTTATATTTATTTTAATTATATAAAATACAAATAAAATTAACAAAATAAAAAATAATCAAAAATAAAATAAAATATTCATTATATATGTACAATGTAACTACATTATATATACTTGTATTTATATGTATAATTAAATTACCTTTAAAAAATAAAGTAAAAATTTACCTAAATACTTAGATTATTTTTTTTAATAAATAAATTATGTAATTACATAATTATTTGTAAAAATAATTTATTTAAAATTGGATTTTTATACATACAAGTATTTTATACCCATGAATAAAGCATTTTATTTGTTTCACCTTATTTAATTTATTCATTCATTTATTTAAAATGTCCACACAATGATTTATTAAATTATTAACATTATTTGTTTTAATAATATTTTAATACTTTTTTTAATTTATTTTATTTATTTTTATTTTATCTGTTATTTTATCTTTGGCATGTTTTGTATTTATCCCTGGGCCTCTCCCAGTGGCCAATTTGACTCTTTTAACCACAAGATAATGGTTCTACCTCTACTCTGCCCGAATAAATATGTCTGGTGATGTAATTTTGCGATCGACTAGGGTAGAGTATCATTTTCCTTAATCAATCTAGTCAATCAATGAGAAAAATCAAACTACTAAGATATAAAACAATCAATGTAAGCGGTTTCTCTACTTTTACTTACTTGATATAGCGATGAGGGTTGAACAGAAGGAGCACAGTTAAGAGCTAAGTAGTGTGATTTCAAAAGAATTTTTTTTAGTGGTTTTTAGTTTTTAAAAAATTTAATTTTCCAAGATAAGAAAATAAGTATAAAGAATAAAAAATACACACCTACACTCTTATTGTATTTTGATTTTTATATGGTTTCTGTTGTTATTGGTAATTTTTTAGATTGTCAAATGTTTTTGTGATTGTCTGAAAATCAAACAATGGCAAGGATAGCCAATAGTGCACAACCATGAGTAATTTGCAAATTAAAATTATTTAAATTGCCCAAAACACCACGGTGCAATATTTATGATAAAGTATAGGAAAATATCTACATACATAGACTGAATTACTATTTTTGGATTACAATACAATTTTACATAATTTTTTATAGGTTTTAAGGTATTTTTCAATTGTTATGGTTTTAATAAGGTATTTTCAAACAAAATTAATATTGGAGATAAAAAGAGAAAAAAAGATAACTACCTTGATTTTTATAGATTTTTTATACGATTTTTCAAACTTTTATAATTTTCTTAAAACAAACATAACTGGGCACATGAATCAAGGCAAGAGGAGGTCTGACCCAATTGGGAAAAGGGGGAGAAAACAGTTCTGGTGAAGGTGAAGCGGGTCGGGTCAGTTAGACGGCAGGGTTGACCGGGGTCAACAATCCGTCGTCGACCAATCAAAAATCAGCATTTGGAAAATAAAAAATATTTAATATAAAATAGTAAATAATCTTAAAATAAAAAGTGAGAAAAATGAGAAATGTGTATTATTTTTCAAACTATTTTTCGATAATTTTTCATTATTTTTATGATGTCATATGTATAATATATACGGTATGGCATGTTATTTACAAGTATAATATACCAATGTATTATATACTTTTAAAAACATGTTTTATTTTTTAATTATTACAAATCAAATTGAGTAACATAAACAAGATTTTATTTGATTTTTATGGTTTGAATAAAGTTATTTATATAAGTAGTAATGTAGACAATAAACACACGAGTGGCTCTTGTACAATGAATTGTGGATTTTATTTTTTTATTTTGTGTTTTTTAGTTTTTATTTTGTATTATTTTATTTTAGTACTATATTCAAATGTTCAAAAAATATGGTATGTGAAAGAAATAAATACTTGTTTGTATAAGAATATGTTTTATGTACATTATACAATGTACCCTATCTCTCTATACTTATTTCTTGTCGATCAGATCAAGTCTCGACCTTCTCTTGGAGGTTGGGTCACTTTGTATTTATTCTAAATACATCCTTCTTTTTCTTTTCTCTTTATTCTTTTATTATTGGAAAATATGTGCTAATTATGTAATATTAACAAGGACCTCTACAATGTTAATTTGTTGTATTTACACCAATTTACAGATGTTTTTACTAGAAGATAAAATACAAGAATAAAGAATGAGAATCGTAATTCGTCATTCCCCTATACGTTGACTTTGCTAGCCCCTTAGCAAACACTTATTTGAAAAAGAAGTGAAAAAGATGTTAAGAAAAGAAAAAGAACCAAGATTTATTATTAAACTTATCTTCATTAAATTGGAGTATGGAGCTCAGTCAGACCTTTAGATTATTAATTCTGAGAAACCTTATTGCAAAATAGGTTTAAGACTCAACAATCTCCAAGTTCCACAGTTCTATTGTTAGGAGTCCTTAATAATCAGGTTATTATAAGTCTACATACACAAACTCTAATGACTATGAATCTTTCCGTGTAATATGTAAGTGATATATAACTCCCCACCTCAAAAATGGCAAAGAAATAGCCTCCCTTGACAAGGTAACTATGATCCCCCAGTTTAGCAACTCTTTCCTCGAGGGATGGGGCATTCCCTTCTATGTTCAAGTACAACCAACTCAAGAAGTGGGGGAAAGAAGAGAATTTACCTTAAGCAGTGTAGCCACGTATCCTTGGAGCTTAACCAGTGTAGCTAAGTCTCCACCTGCAAGCTTCCATGAGATGAGATAGTAGAATACATAATCTTTGTGTATTTACTATATACACTCCAGCAGACATTTTATTTTCAATCAGGCATGTCTCCTTTTTTGAGTTTTTCACAATTTTGCACATTTTTTTATGTGCACATATACAACATATATACATGGTGTGGCATGTACGTACATAGTTTTTCTTCTTGATCTAGTAGATTATCCCTCTTTTGAAGCATTATTGCAACACACGGACTCTTGTCTTTGGACCTTAATGCTACCCGACCAGGTTGAGATGCACATCCATCCCAAGATGAGGATGAGAGGTTCTGACTAGCTATACTACCCTCGTTAGCTACTCCATGCCAAAGGATTCTGCGTACTCACCACCTCATGCTTGTTGAGCTACGTGTAGAGTGCGTATCCAAGTCAAGTCATTCTCTCTGAGAGTTATGTGTGCATTATTAAGCGCTCTACTAAGGCTCATCAATATGACATGTGAACATAGCCTAGTGGACTCGAACAATTAAATCACTAAGGACCTGAAAAGTCTTAACCCCAAATCCTATATGGTTCATCTGAAGTTAAATGGATTAAGGTATTAACCAAGCTCCATTCTTCAATTTAATTCCGGACTTGTTTAAATGTCAACCATGATTCTAGAGAGTGTACATACAAATATTTACAAAAACTCTTTCTGTTGAAAAAATTCAAAAATTCAAAAAATAATTATGGAAATTACGATTTTTCGAAATTTAGGTATTTTTTAAAAAAATAAGGAAAGATATTTTACAAAGACATGTACAAATTTACACAGGGGTCTATATTATATGTTTTATGTAGAAATTTTTATGAGACATATATACAAATGGGTTAGGGTATATTTGGGTTTTTAATGTATAACTCTGATACATCAATGCTTTCGTTGTCGTGCACCTTTCTGACCAAGTATGGTCCCTTACATTTACTTTGTAATTTCACTGGAAATAATCTCAATATAGCATCAAATAGCCATACTCTCATGTTCGGCTCAACTTTTTATGGATGATGTGAGAATAATGCCATATCTTCACTCTATCCTTATATTATAGGTTACTTGAGAAGGTTGTGTCTCTCAACTCCTCCAGGGCTACCAATTATGTTCTCCTTTGATCTCATACACTCTTGGGATCCAATAATAGCTCAATTACTGCCCAAAGTAACTTATTCTTGATCTCCACTAGTAAGTGGCATGGCTTGCCTTATACAAGACAAAAGGGAGATGTGCCCAAAGTTGTCTTGAAGGAAGTCCTATATGCCCACAAGACCGAGTCCAAAAGATGCCACTTGTTCTTTCCATCTAAGCGGACAATATTTTTCAAAATAGTCTTAATCTCCCTATTCAAAACCTCAACAAGACCATAGTCTGTAGATGATATGAAGTGGCAACTCTATGGTCAATGCTCGACTTGTTAGCAAGGTCCCTTACCTTGTCATTGATAAAATGAATCCCTCCATCTGAAATCAAGACTCTAGGTACCCCGAACCATGAAATGATATTCTTCCTTAAAAAATTGCAAACAATCTCTACATCTATGGCTCAGGCAGGGATGGCCTCAACGCAACGACTAACATAATATATAGCAAGAAGAATGTACTCAAATCCCTAACTCTTAGGGAATGGGCCCATGAAATCGATGCCCCATGCATCAAAAACCTCACAGAAGTGAATGGGTTGCACAGGCTTCGTATCTTCCTGCACACAAGTGCCCATTCTCTTACAGTTAGTGCACCTCTTTAGGAATTCATCTGAATCCATAAAGAGGGTAGACCACCACATGTCAGATTGGAGAACTTTATGTGTTGTTCGTCTCCCAGAATGATGTCCTTCTGCCCCAAGCTTTTAGTAATAGGTGAGGACACTATGGTGCTTTTCTTGAGGAATACACCGATGTCAGACGTTATTTCCCCCTTCGTTGTAAAGGGTAGGATCCTCCCAATGGTATGACTTGGTCTTCACATGGAAGGTCTCAAGTCTCTGCCTGGGGCAACCTTGTTAAACTTTCTTAAAATAAGATAATTCACAATGTCAGTGTACCATGGGAGAGTGGTGATAGCAAGAATCGCCCCGTCTAGGAATGTCTCTGTGATAGGTGTGGTCTGCTCTCATTCCTCAAGATTCTATAATCGGGAGATGTGATCTGCCACTACATTCTTAACTCCAGGTTTGTCCTTAATATCTATTTCAAACTCCTGTAATAAAAGGATCCATCTGATCAATCTAGCTTTGGCATCCTTATTTTCCATGAGGTATCAGATGGAGATGTGATCTATGAAAATCACCACTCTAGATCCAAGAATGTAAGATCGAAACTTATCCAAAGCAAAAACTACGTCTATCATCTCATTCTTACTCATAGTGTAGTTTCGTTAAGGGGCATCAAAAGATCGACGAGTGTAGTGAATGGCTAAAGTAAATCCATCCCTCCTCTGTCCAAGCACAACCATTATGGCAAAATCAGAAGCGTTTGTTATGATCTCGAATGGGAGAGACTAATCAGGTGGTTGAAGGATAGGAGACTGCACAACTAATCCTTTGAGTGTCTCAAATGATGCAATACATTTATCATTTACAAAGAACTTGATGTCTTTCGTCAGCAGATCAATAAGCAGTCGGGCAATCCAACTGAAGTCATGTATGAATCATCAATAGAAACTGACTTACCTCAAAAAAGATCGCAATTGTCATAAATTGGATGGTGGATTGAGCTTCTTGATGATATCCACCTTGTTCGTATCAAACTCCATGCCTCTATTGTAGATGATGTAGCCAAGGACTGTCCCTTGAGTCATCATGAAATGACTCTTCTCCCAAGATGGAACAAGGTTGACCTCTATGCAGTGCTGAAGCACTCGATCTAAGCAAGCAAGACAAGTGTCAATCCATCACCATAAACCGAAAATTCGTCCACGAAGACCTCTCAACATTCTCATACCATGTCCGAAAAGATGGAAAGCATACACCTTTGGAGTGTAGTCGGGCCATTACATAGACCAAAGGGCATCCGTCTAAAAGCATACGTTCCAAGCGGACAGGTAAAAGTCATTTTCTCATGTTCTTCAGGTGCTATGGACACCAAATGTACCTCGAGAAACAATCAAGAAAATAATAGTGACTCTTTCCAACTAACCTCTCAATAATCTGATGAATAAATGTTAGTTGGAAATGATCCTATTTGGTGGCCTGATTCAATCTTCTATAGTCTACACAAGCCTACAAAGAAATGGGTACTCGGGTAGCTATTTCCTCCCCAGACTCGCTTACAACAGTGGTGATACCCATCTTCTTGGGTACCACATGCAAAGGACCAACCCATTTGGAGTCGGATATGGGGAAGATAAAATCGATAGTCCACCACTTAGATATTTCCTTCATGACCACATCTCAAAGATTCAGGTTCAACTTCACTGGAACTTATTCGATGTCTTGGCATCATCTTAAAAATATATGTAGTGGGAGCATAGGGTTGGACTTATTCCTTAGATATGAGCTACACTCCATCTAATTGCCTTGTGGTTTCTTTCAAAAACCTTCATTAAACGATATTCTTGATCTTCAATCAAATCTGCTGAGATAATAACTGGGAACATGTCGTGACCCCGATTCCCGGGCCGTCGGATCCTCCCATATCCGGATCTGGTTACTCAGCAATAATTTATTCAGTAGTCACAACTAACATTCAAAAACAGGCTGCAAATAAAAATACTCAGTAGAAAGTATTTCAACACTTTTCCATTCACAAAATAAAGTTCAGATGATACACTGTCCCATTATAACCATTTACATGTACATTAGCTTGAAAGGAAAATATACAAAAGATTACTAACTACCTTAAAGAGTAAAGCTATTGTGGTTGGCTGGATGTCTAGTATGTAGGCTGGATAAATTTTTTTTTAAAGTCCTTGCGATGGCTCACCGACACCACGCGTCTTAGATGAGTAAACATGTGACGAATCACAAGGTCACTGACATGCATAGCCGCCCGCACCTAAGTAGGGTGTTACACAGATTTCTCCTCGAACCACAACAGGAAAACGAATCGGAAAGAATGATGAATCAAGAACAAAACTTGGAATAACAAGAAGATGAATTGAAAGCCTAGCTTACGAAGCAAACTAAGAAAGGGTCATTCCTTTCTCCTCCTCGTTCTCCCAGCAGCGCTTCGCTAACGCTCCTCCCTCGCCTCCCACTCCTCCTCCCGACCTCTCGACCCTAGCCCTTGGGGTGGTGGTGGTAGTGGAAGTCGTAGAGAATGAATGGGTAGGGAGATCTATTTATAGACACCGGAAAACCACTAACCATGGTTAGAAAACCTTGGTTTAGACCTTAACCATGGTTTAGCGGCCCATGGTTTTGTCCCATGGTTTTAGCCAAAACTTATCCCAAACTTGGGGCTTAAGTTAGAACATTCTAGAGGATTCTAAATTCGCTAATGATGCCTAATTAACACTAATCGTGATTAACTTTCACTAATCGCGATTTAACTTTCGCGGTTTACACTTATCTTTTGCTAACTATTTATTAGTGTTTGCTAATGATCATTAGCGGTTTTCAATCCGTCATTAGTTTATTTAATCATTCTTAATTAGTCTTAATAACTGTCATTATGAGTTAATGACATCTTAGCCTTCCTTACTTCTCTTTCTTCCGAAAATCATAACAATTCGAAATGAAGTCCGATTCACACGAAACAAATTTCGTTGGTTTTCTCTTGACGAGTCGGGTCGTATTATATAGGATCCGAGATATGCCAAGTTCAAGGCTTTACAATTATAACAACCTTAAAGAAAGTCTCGTCTTCGAGACTAGAAATGCAGGCATAACAAACTTAAAGAGGATTGAAACCATAACAACCTTAAAGAGAATGAACATCATTTCATTCATAATGAACATATACATAATACATAGTGTTATCATTCAAACAAGTATGGGTATTTCTCTCTCATTTCTGCCTCAGGTTCCCATGTGGCTTCTTCAAACTCTTGGTTCCGCCACAATACTTTAACTAGAGGCACCTCTTTGTTTCGCAACTTCTTGATATCCCTTTCAAGTATTTGCACAGGTGTCTCTTGGTATGTCAAGTCTGGCTCAACATGCAAATCATCATAACTTATCTTATGCTCTGGATCCCTAATGTACTTTCTAAGATTTTGATACAAGCACAAAACTATTATCTCAGTTGGAACCAGGAGGTCAATTATAATTCAATAAGAACTTAGACAACAGTGTTGGATAGATTATAGGACATCACTCACCTGTGCCTATACGAGTATATGTGGTTATGAATAATATATATATGTGAGTCTATACTAAGTGTTGTTGATTATGCAAGTCGAAGACTTAACGAAAGAATTACATCATGGGAATTGATGTGGTTTGACTTAGATCTTGAAAAGGATCGTGTGTTACGTTAAGGATGACTGGGAGTAGAACTACTGGTCGGGCATGCAACCTGTAGGTTTGTCGGAAGGAACCCGTATTGGCATATCCCTACCTAGGTGGTACACGGTTGCCCTGTTATGTTAAGTGCGCACGAAATGAATGTTTTGCAACGTGTGGTACCGGGAGCTAATATCTTCGGGTTGAACGACGGAAGATGTGGTCGTGCCATGTGGAGGCACGGGTGGTTCAATAGCGGCTCTGTCACGATAATATGTATTTAAAGGCGCTAGGTTATATGATTAAATGTTAGCCTGAGGTTTTAAGCAACCGAGTCCTCGAGGATGGTGTGCTCCTTTGTTTTCTAGGCCTAGGGTTTGAGACCATGTTTAATAAAAGAGAAGGAAATTGTCGGGGTAGTATTGGAGGATTGGTTGAGGCGAAGTGCGGCAGCATGAGCTTATCAAGATCAACGTAATCTCCAATCTCGAAGTGTCCACAGCTTCGGAGTCCTTATAGTGGTGAGGTAATTCCCCTGGACTAATCCCCGACATGGAATAGAAAGGAATAGGACTTAAATTAACAAGAAGGAATGAAACCTTTGGTGATAAAAAGTTTTGCAAAATTACACAATTTGTTTGCTTTTCTCTTCTTCGTTACTTAGCATTCGCTAATTTTTTATCCTATGATTTATGGAAAACCCAACAGGTGTCAGTGAGCCATCGCAAGGACTTTAAAAAAATTCATCCAGCTTCCATACTAGACATCCAGCCAGCCACAGTAGCTTTACTCTTTAAGGTAGTTAGTAATCTTTTGTATATTTTCCTTTCAAGTTGATGTACTTCTAAATGGTTGTACTGGGACAGTGTATAATCTGAACTTTGTTTTATGAATGGAAAATTGTTGAAATACTTTCTTCTGAGTATTTTTATTTGCAGTCTGTTTCTGAATGTAGTTGTGATTGCTAAATAAATTATTGCTGAGTAACCCGATCCGGATATGGGAGGATCCGACGGCTCGATTGAAATACTTGATTTTATTTTCTTTGCTATGAAGAACCCTAATTTTGTCTATTTTTGAAAAAGTCTGAAAAGTTGCTTTGTGATTCAAACTAAAATAGGGTTTAAGCATCAAATTGATGTGGTGGCTTTGAAAGATAGGGTTTTGGAGTTAAAATAGGCATAAATACGAGTATATATGGTTATGAATAATATATATGTGAGTCTATACTAAATATTCCTATTATGCAAATCGAAGATTTAACGAAAGAATTACATCATGGGAATTGATGTGGCTTGAGTTGGATCCTGAAAAGGATCGTGTGTCACGTTAAGGATGACTGGGAGTAGAACAATAGGTCGGGCACACAACCTGTAGGTTTGTCGGAAGGAACCCGTACTAGCGTTTCCCTACCAAGGTGGTACACGGTTGCCCTGTTATGTTAAGTACGCATGAAATGAAAGTTTTGAAATGCATGGTACCGGGAGCCAATATCTTCGGGTTAAACTACGGAAGATGTGGTCGTGCCATGTGGAGGCACGGGTGGTTCAATAGCGGCTGGGTCACGATAATATGTTTTTAAAGCCGCTAGGTTATATGATTAAATGTTAGCCTAAGGTTTTAAGCAACCGAGTCCTCGAGGACGGTGTGCTCATTTATTTTTCCAGGCTGAGGATTGAGACCCTTTTTAATAAAAGAAAATTGTTAGGGTAGTATTGGAGGATTGGTTGAGGCGACGTGCGTCGGCATAATCTTACCAAGATCAACGCAATCTCCAATCCCGAAGTGTCCACAGCTTCGGAGTCCTTATAGTGGTGAGGTATTTCCCCTGGACTAATCCCTGACATGGAATAGAAAGGGATAGGAATTAAATTAACAAGAAGGAATGAAACCATTGCTCATAACAAGTTCTGCAAAATTACACAATTTGTTTGCTTTTCTCTTCTTCGTTACTTAGCATTTGCTAATTTTTTATCCTATGATTTATGGAAAATCCAACAGGTGTCGGTGAGCCATCGCAAGGACTTTAAAAAAATTCACCCAGCTTCCATACTAGACATCCAGCCAGCCACAGTAGCTTTACTCTTTAAGGTAGTTAATAATCTTTTGTATATTTTCCTTTCAAGCTGATGTACATGTAAATGGTTATAGTGGGACAGTGTATAATCTGAACTTTATTTTATGAATGGAAAATTGTTGAAATACTTTCTTCTAAGTATTTTTATTTGCAGTCTGTTTCTGAATGTTAGTTATGATTGCTGAATAAATTATTGCTGAGTAACCTGGTCCGGATAAGGGCGGATCCGACGGCCCGGGAATCGGGGTCGCGACAGATTGGTATCAGAGCCTGGTTACTCCAGTAATTTATTTAGTAATTGATAACTATGAGCGGTATTAAGAAATTAAGGTTGTATTAAGATCCTTTGATCTTAATAAATGACTGCATTACCATTTACAAGTCATTGTCCCTTATGTACATCATGCTAAGACATATAGTATCTGACCTTTGACCTTGACTCATCCCAGGATCATGGCAGACCAAGATGTGTCTAAGCAATTAGCGGCTATGATGGCAATGCTCCAAGACATGGGGCAAAGGCAACAAGCATTGGAGGAGAGGCTCAATGCACAAGTTGAGAGACCCGAGGCATCTAAGCTTGTGGATGCCAGGATTGAAGGTTCTATTCATCTTTCTGAGGAAGAATCTAGTTACCATCTTTCAACTAAGTTTGCTCCTACCCCGGTAGAAGAAGCAATGGCGAAGGCCCTTCTTAGACACCAAACATTACTAGATAATTACCGAAAGGGAAGGATTCCTTGATTTAAAGGCATAGAGACACCTGCTGAGGTAGAACTATGGCTTGATGACGTCAGAAGGATGTTGAGAATAATACATGCACCAGCAGATACTTGGGTGCACTTTGCTGATTACTCCTTAGCAGACTATGCAAGACAATGGTGGAGAGCCATTTCCAAGAAATTAGCAGATCATGTTCCATGGGATGTTTTTGAACAGAGGTTTCGAGCTCACTTCTGTCCCTTCCATTGGGAAGAATTGAAGAGGAGGGAGTTAGCTTCTTTGACCCAAGGATCCAAGAATGTACGAGATTATCATATTCACTTTATGGAGCTACTACGTTCACTCACCTAAGATGCGTGGTGTCTACCAATTCTTCATCTCTTGTTGTTTGAGTATATTCTTTAAGCTTCATTGTTATTTTCCTCTCGATTGATTTTATAGAGAAACTCTTTTCATTTTTATTTTGAAATATGTCCCGATGTAGGGGAAACTCTGCCGAAATTTTCCAAGAAATATGTCCCGATATAAGGGAAACTCTGTTGAAATTTTAAGATAAAATATGTTCTTGGCGTTCTTCATGTTCTTCGTGTTCTTCGCGTTCTTCGTGTTCTTGGCACGTTCTTAACGTTTTTGATACGAAAATGAAATTCGATCTTTTCGGGAGCCTTAAAATAGCCTTTCTAAAAACGAAACACGATAAAGCCTTGCATACACGAGAGAGATCTCGATTAGGTAACGAAATCCTTCCTTTTGCTGTTGGGTTTTCATACGAGATTAATGAAATTCTTGATTTTATTTTCTTTGCTATGAAGAACCCTAATTTTGGCTATTTTTGAAAAGGTCTAAAAAGTTGCTTTGTGATTCCCACTAAAATAGGGTTTAAGCATCAAATTGATGTGGTGTCTTTGAAAGTTAGGGTTTGGGAGTTAAAATAGGCATAAATACGAGTATATATGGTTATGAATAATATATATGTGTTTCTATACTAAATATTGCTAATTATGCAAATCGAAGATTTAACGAAAGAATTACATCATGGGAATTGATGTGGCTTGAGTTGGATCCTGAAAAGGATCGTGTGTCACGTTAAGGATGACTGGGAGTAGAACTACAGGTCGGGCATGCAACCTGTAGGTTTGTCGGAAGGAACTCGTATTAGCGTTTCCCTACCTAGGTGGTACACGGTTGCCCTGTTATATTAAGTGCGCACGAAATGAATGTTTTGCAACGCGTGGTACTGGGAGACAATATCTTCGGGTTGAACGACGGAAGATGTGGTCATGCCATGTGGAGGCACGGGTGGTTCAATAGCGGCTGGGTCACGATAATATGTATTTAAAGCCGGTAGGTTATATGATTATATGTTAGCCTAAGGTTTAAGCAACTGAGTCCTCGAGGATGGTGTGCTCATTTTTTTTCCAGGCTGAGGGTTGAGACCCTGTTTAATAAAAGAAAATTGTCAGGGTAGTATTGGAGGATTGGTTGAGGCGACGTGTGGCGGCATAAGCTTACCAAGATCAACGCAATCTCCAATCCCGAAGTGTCCACAGCTTCGGAGTCATTATAGTGGTGAGGTAATTCCCCTGGACTAATCCCTGACGTGGAATAGAAAGGAATAGGACTTAAATTAACTAGAAGGAATGAAACCTTTGGTGATAACAAGTTTTGCAAAATTACACAATTTGTTTGCCTTTCTCTTCTTCGTTACTTAGCATTCGCTAATTTTTTATCCTATGATTTATGGGAAACCTAACAGATGTCGGTGAGCCATCGCAAGGACTTTAAAAAAATTCATCCAGCTTCCATACTAGACATCCAGCCAGCCACAGTAGCTTTACTCTTTAAGGTAGTTAGTAATCTTTTGTATATTTTCCTTTCAAGCTGATGTACTTGTAAATGGTTGTAGTGGGACAGTGTATAATCTGAACTTTATTTTATGAATGGAAAATTGTTGAAATACATTCTTCTGAGTATTTTTATTTGCAGTCTGTTTCTGAATGTTAGTTGTGATTGCTGAATAAATTATTGCTGAGTAACCCGATCTAGATATAAGAGGATCCGACGGCCCGGGAATCGGGGTCGCGACAGAACATATCTGGCTCACCTTCAAGAAATCTATACTTCATGCTCTGCAGTAAAGTCTTCAACTCAGGAAAAGTGGGAGCTAGCAAATCTGGCCTCTGAAAAGTTTGTGTGGAGGCTATCAAATCTACGTGGGAGAACTCTTGTTGAATCTGTAAATCTGACGAAGACGACCGACCTGATGTATATATCAACAACACTGGCTCCATCTTTGTGCTAGCTGGGGGATCTATGGACATCAAACATGGTAAGTAATCATCAAAATCCTGACAATCATATTCGGTGTTTAGGTCCAAGAGGCATGAGTCTGAGTCACATGAAATATAATCTACTTCACAATTCAAATCGCAATCATCAGCCTTTAAAGTCTCATGTGTCATGAGTGTGCTCTTCGAACTCTCATCAATTTTCATCTGTAAATCTGTAGTGTCTGAATGTGTGACAAGAGCTCATGATGCTGGATCTGTCCAAACTGCTTCATCCTCTGTAGTTACAAAATCACACTCCTGGCGAATGTCTAGCTATGCATCTATCATCTTCTCTGAGTCGGTAGTCTACTCTGAGCAAGCTGAGTCTCTAGCTCTAGTCTACTCAATCGTCTCTATTTGTATACTCTAGCCCTCGATGCGAAAGTATACCTTCCTCCTATCATGATCAGATATTGCCTTGGTTGAGGCCAAGAACGATCTCCTAAGATGATGGGGGTATGAGTCACATATTCCGAGATTCCCATGTCCAACACAATGAAGTCCACATGGAATTTCAAGACCTGAATTGTGATGATAACATCTTTTAATAACCTGGTAAACGCAAAAATAATCCATGCGTTCCACATAGAGTGGGAAGGCAGTCGCTGCGTTGACCGACGAAGATCTCGTGTTGAATCAACAATTAACCCACAATCAAAATAAAGTGATTAAATATCAAAAACGTGGAGTTCAAATTTATTATAACTCTACAAGCAAATGTGTATAGGTATAATTACAGGTAGAGGTCGAACACTAGGAGCAAACGGTTGGGGGCGAAAATATGCGCATAACATCATTCAATCCTTTTCTTGTCCATGTTATTGTTTTTGGGTTTTTTTCATTTTTCATTTTTATTTTTTATATTTTGTTTTTTATTTTTGTATATTGTTTTTAGTTTTTAATTTTCTTTTTATCTTTTTATATTTTCTTTTTCTTTTATAAAAACAGCATAGCCTATATAAGTCTTTATTTATATTTTACAAAGAAATATATTTATAAATATTATTTAATCTAAAAAATTTCAGAAAATAATTTTTTGGGGTTTTAATATTTTTCTAATATTTTTGTATTTTCCAGAAATTTTTGCCAATTTTTATGTATTTTTAAGACAAAAATATCCCAAATGTGGGATTAATAAATAATCCGATTAACATGGGTTTTAAAAATAAAATGAGTAACAAATTTGCCCAAATTCATTTCAATATACAAATATATATAATTATAAAATAGGAGAACATATTTTTGGATTTTTGTTGATTTTTTACATTTTTTGTTGGATTTTGGAGCTTAATGATGTTTTTTATTTTCTGTTTCCTATTTTTAGGGGTTTTTGTTTTCTGAACTCAATAAATACCGAAATATATCATATATAATTTTTTAAAGTTTTTCAAAAAAAATTTATATTTTTTGGAATTTTTATATGTTAGCAGGGAATAAACATGATCCATTTGATTTTTAATAAATCATTTCATGCCCAAAAATGCAAATATAATTCATGGTGTGCAAGTACATGGAAAGAGGGATTTAACCCTATTTCTGCTTATATTTGGACCACATTAGCTAGGTTAAATAAATAGATAAAAGTTGCAAAAATATAAATCCTAGTAGGGGCATTTTTTCAAATAAAATTAAATGCATGGGGTTCTTTGCAAAAATAAAAATTTTTTACAATGTTTATTTAAATTTTAATGATTAAATTACAATTTCAAAATCCGTCAGGGTACTCATGCAAATTAAGCCACCACATGGGACAACGTGTGATTCACATACGTAGGGACCAAAATGTAATGATGTTAATGTTGAGGGACATGCGTGCAATTTTTACAATAACATACAATGTGGAATTATATTTATTGGAATAATAATTAATTTACAAATATGGCAGGGGTATCCCTACAATTTAGCCACCTCGCATGGGACGGCACGTGAGGTAACGTGGAATGAACCTAAGTGCAATT
Source organism: Ottelia alismoides (assembly GCA_037367405.1). NCBI lineage: Eukaryota > Viridiplantae > Streptophyta > Magnoliopsida > Alismatales > Hydrocharitaceae > Ottelia > Ottelia alismoides. The sequence goes on along the minus strand of JAZKJV010010702.1, from coordinate 171,926 downwards.
AAAATAAGTATAGGGCCTTTTATGCAAAATTTTCACTTATTTTACAATGTTATAATATATTTACATAACTAGTTATTAAATACAAAAAAAATTAAGTGGGCTAAAGGTGCAATTTACCTTATAATAGCGTGATCCAACAGTGCTCCTTCCTTTACTTGGATATGTGGCAAGACCTGGAAGCTTGATACCCCTTCGCCAATCTGCGGTAAGGATGAGATCTTGGGCTTCATCAAACGATTGGAGGGGTGGCATGGTTGAACAGCCAGGATTAGAACTAGAGGAGGAGCTTCATCCAATGGTTGTTGCTGTCCACTAAGAACAAGGAAGAATTCATCTCCCCCAAACTTCGTTCGTCGATTCCTCCCTCCACCAGAAGCTTTTGGCGATAGCGAAGGTGCCTACACATCCGTGGAGGCCATTCGCAGCTGATGGGTGTCGAAAGAAAATCCAGTACCTCGTAGAGAGGCATGGCGAGCATGGTGAAGAAGGGACCTCCTGGTACCTGCAAGAGGATGTGATTCGAGCCCAGGAGGACTCCATGGGGCGTATGACCTACACAGAAAGAATGAGGGGCTCGAGGGGTTGCTCTCGACCAAAAATTGAAGTTGTTAGCAAAATAATGAGGTGGGAAGCAATACTCCGGCGGTGGGTGAAGGTTGAACATCGGTTCGCGGAACCACGTGGATTCCGGTTGGTCAAGGGTGGTTGGGAGACGGAGAAATATATTGGGAAGAGAATGGGGTGGAATGGGAGGGGTCAGAACTGGTCGATACGCGATGAAAACGTCGAGCAATCTAAGCTACTCAAAGAACCTAATCACTAAAGTAATAACATAGATGAAATGCTAATAACAAAAGCTACCTAAAATGAGTAAATACGCAACTCGGACCTTGTTATGACACCAGGGAACAGGGCCTCACAGGAGCGACAGCCATGGGTGCACCTCCCATCTCCACAAGCATCTTCGACCTCAGGGGATCCTCTCCTGTCACAAAAGTGCAACACTTGGCTGAAATATGGAGCTATAGGGCTTGTGGGATGGCCAAAAATGCGAGGTGAAGCTGAGGTTTTTATTTATACACCTCACGAGCAACCTTATTTGACTGACCTAAATCAATGATTTGAAGCTTTGTACACTATGTACAATGTGTGGGCGTGAATCTCGGATGAATGATGATGGTTTTTGCTGAAGGAGGCTATGGTAATTGAAGGATGGATTGGCCGCACAAAATGGTGCAAAATGGGGGAAAAAGGTTCTGACGGGTCAGAGTCTCAGATGGGATAGTTGACCGCGGTCAACTTTTGGTGGCTTTTGATTGGTCCAACTGGGTTGCGAAAAGACAAAATAGTGTATTTTATTAAAGAATAAATAATTAAGAATAGAAAATGATTTTATTATTTTTCGAGCATAAAATAAAAAATGTTTATTATTTTATGTAGTATTTTTATTATGATTTTTATTTTTTTATTGTATTTTATTACATGTTTATTTTTAAGGGCTTATTTATAGGTCTTTTTACTTGTATTTTGTACATCTTTATTTTTATTTTGTATATTTAATTTTATTATATTCTATTATTGTATCTATTTATAATATATTTTTGTGATTCTAAATATATTTTTTGGATTTTATGATATTATTTGTACATTTAAATAAACAGATATGTTTATTCTATAGGTATAGTTGTTGGTATTTTACCTATGCTTTATATACGTGATTTTATTTTAATGTATTTAATGAGTTTTATTTTAGTTTTTTATTTCTAATATAATATATATAGTATTTACAAAAAATATGAATGAATAGAGAATTAAAGAGAATATTCCTCTTTATTTATATACATATAGGAACATAGGCATTTTATCTATGCCTTTTCATATACTTATTTTTATTTTGCATTTGCTTTGAGTTCTATTTTGATTTTATTATGCACATGTGTTATACATAATATTTACAAAATTTAAAAATATGATTTTGTAAAAATAATGAATAAATTGAATATTTTAATCGGTATCATGTACAATAGGGGCCCAAAACCTAATTTCTACACAGTTACTCCAAAAAATAAAAACCACAACCATTAAATAGCTCGTGAAAAGTTATATACAATTGGAGGTCATTTTGATTTGTTTTGATTTTTTATTGAAAAGATATGGGTTTGTCAAGTTTGGTTTCTGACTTTTTATTTTGCTTATAAAATGCACATTGTGTATTATTTATGTGCAAACTAAATTTTATATTTTTTTAACATCATTATCTACAACTTTCCGTACAAAGTTTCTTTATTTGATGAATTAATAATAAAGAATAAAATAGGTGTCAAAAATGCATAATTAAAGAATGAATAAATGAGGTATTTATTTTATTTTTGGCCCTTATCTCCCCCTACTTTATTCCTTGTCGACCAATTCCATTCTGGACTAGGTCTCAGGGTCAGGATCATAAAATATTTGCAATATTTTGTTCTTTTTTATTTTCTTCTCTTTATTCTATAGTTTTGGCATGAAAAACCTTATTTTATATACAAACAATACTGTAAATGATGAATGCTATTATGCACAAATTGATGGTATTTACATGATTTAACTAGGGTTTTTAAGTCCAAAATGATAGCATAAAGGTGATGAAATGGAGATTCATCATAATTCCTTCGGCCTCTTAACAGATCTATCCGCAAAGTTAAGAGGTCCAAACTCGAATTGGTCGAGTAAGGCATCTAGGAGGAGATCAATCGAGGAACCACTATCTAATATAGTACGATCGAACCGCTGCTGATAGATATGGAATTTGACATAGGGAACTCCTACATTGGCTTTCTTAGCTGGAAATCAGACCTAGATGGCGAAGCAGGTGGCACGGGTGAGCACATGGCTTTCTGCATTATTGTTCCTCTTCTTCGTACAAATAGTGCTCTTCTCTATCGAGTTCTTCTAGAATAGCGGGATGAGCTCAAGTGCATCCTGGAGAGTCAGTTGGATCTAAAATTTGTCCATCATCTGCTTGTTAAACTCTAACTAGTGCCTCTTTTTTGGATTTTCTAATTTAGGGTCCTCCCCTAAGAGGAATTCTCGAGGAAAGGGGATAGAGGGACTCTCTCCAGAAGGAAGAGGTTCATGTGTATGTTTCTAACCATTCAATAGTATAGAATCTATGCAAAGATCATCATGCATAATAGATGGACACATTGGAGATACAGAAACCTTTTCTTTATTCATATTTTTTATTTTTGTTGTTTTTCCATGTTTTAATATTTTTTCCATAAGACTCCTCAGGTACAAGAGAATTAGACACAACAAAAGGACTTTGGTGTAATCAGTACCATCAACAACATCTGGTATTGTGGTATCAACACTACACTCTGGCATGGCATATGATAACTTAGTAGCATCAGTACCACCATCGGCAATTGGGAATACGACAATCTCAGCACCGACGTCTGGATCTACAACCTTGGTGGCTTCAGTACCACCATCATCATCAAGATGAGAGGCATTTGTACCGCTTCCAACCTCTTCTGGCGCCCTAGAATCTGCATCGGGATGTCGCCTAGACGAGTCACCACTAGATGGCTTCCTACTACTCCTAAGTGTCACAAAATCTGCATCAAATATAGAAGAAGAATTCTCATCCAAAATATCATTTTGAGTGGTGGTCTCTATAAATTGTACCAGCTCCGACTTTCTTTTAGGTTGTTTGGTTTAGTTCAATATAAGTAGGTATGGTGGCCTTACCCTTTATTATCTCCCTCATCTCCTGCGTAACTCATCCATCTCTCGCAGGAAGGTGGCCTGCTAATCAGAGAGCAAGTAGTCAAGGTCATCAAGGGACGAGTTCTCATAAGCTAGTACATGAGAACCATACAGGTTAACTCGCTAGAAATGAGGTTGTCTCTACTCTTGGTAGTGAGGAGGGGGGTGGGAGTGTTGCTGATGAGGTTGATGTTGCCACCATTGTTTTCCTTGATACTGGTGCACCATGTTGTTGCTGCTCCTGGGAATACTGGGGTTGTTGTAATTGGCTGCCCTGCCATGCTTGTGCTAGAGGCTACTGCTAGGAAGAAGTGTCCCGAGTAGACCATCAAAAATCGAGATGGTCACGACAGATCTTGGGCTATGCTTGGTACTGGGAGTACCAAATCCCATTGACTTCCATCAACCGCTTTTGCTGCTCGTGGAATGGCAGGGGAAGGGCTGCCAAGGGCTGATCCGATTGGTATATCACCATCTAAGTGTATGAAGAGGGCGGTGGTAGTTATTACTACTGAAGCAATTTGATTGGCTCTGCCTAAATGTGATGAACCTGATGATACGAGGCAAAGGGTTGGGAAGTGTTGCTCTGTGGATCAGTTTGCAACCTGAGATGGGGTTGAGAATCCGTTTGTGCCTCTTGGAGACACATGATTTGGGTCTTTAGATCATTCAAAATTTGGGTAATCTCATCAATTTTATTTGGCTTATCCACGTTGTAGCACTGCTTCTTTTCAATGATTTATATCCATTTCAACTTCTTGTTGATAAAGCCCATATCGATATCCAAAAATTTTGCTAGTGCTAATGCTGAAGAAGATGTGGAAGGACTGGCATTTACGTGTGCAATCCTTTGGTAAGAAACCATCTATCAGAGAGGCTTCCATTGAGCGTAGACATGGTTCTGGGACATCACTGTGTAATTTTCTGCCATCTCCTCATAGATGGCCCAGGACTTGTCTTCAACCTTGGTGAAGTATTAATCTCCACATGAGGCATTCACTAGCCCCTCAAGCTCAGGTGTCAGCCCACAAAAGAAACTCTGGACGAGATTGGGCTTGGTGATTTCATGGTTGGGACACCGATCGATGAGATCTCTTAAACGATCCTAAGATTCAAGAAATTATTCATTTGAGATCATGGTGAAGTTGTTGATTATGTATCTTGCTAAGTTGGTTTGGACGAGTGGAAAGTACTTTTTTAAGTACTCGGTCCGGAGCTGCTCCCAAGTGGTGACGATCTTCCCCATATTCTTCAACCAGTAGGTTTCTTTGTCAGCTATGGAGAATGGGATGGCAATCAGCTTGACAGTGTCCTCATCCACAAATTTGTCGTGGACGGAGCTGTAGATCATCTCGAATTCCTACAGATGGAGATGGGTCTCCTCGGTGGCTAGCCCATGGAACATGAGTTGTAACTGAATGGTCTGGGGGCCAAACTCAAAGTCACCAAGGATCTTGAGCCGCAAGAACCATCTGCGGTTGAGGGTTGCACAAGGATTATGCAACTACCTCATAGTGCGGGCTGGATTGGCTAGGTCCTCTGGCTCGTATTGGCGTCTATCTCTTCCCTCTACGCTTGGAATCTCTCAACCACAAAGTCGTGTTGGTCCTCTCTTCTGCTGACGACACGCTTGACAACTCGGGTAAAGTAGGTAAATAAATAATGGTCATTGTGACCCAAATCACCAAGCGCGATCAATCGAAAAAATTATTGTTTTTAACCACTTAATAAAAGATAAATCAATCAAAGCAAATATAAGCGGTTTTCGCTATTCTTTTTACCTGGTATAGAGACCAGGGTCGAACACAAGGAGAAAGATTTAAAAACTAAGTAGTCAGATTTCCTAGCTAATTTTTAGTGGTTTTTGAAATTTTTATTTTTTATTTTCAAAACAAGCACAAAGATAAACAATACACAACACCACACTCTTTTTGTATTTTTCAGACTAATAAAAAATGCTCAGAAAATTACTGAAAATATTTTTGTGTTTTATATGTTTTAAACTATTTTTGAAATTTATTTAGATTTTTCTGATATTTTTGTGATTTTATAAAAATCAAACAGTGGAAAAAAGATCAAACATTGCGCAACCAAAATCATTTTGCAACTTAAAAATACTTTAGATACCCAATAATCTTGGAATTTTTTTAATATAAACTATAAATCAATATCTACAATGAGAGACTGAATCAAAATTTTGTATTTTTCTATAATTTTCAATAATTTTTTAAGATTTTTCGTTTTCTGTAATTGTTTAGAGTTTTATAAATGATAAATAGGCAAAAATTGAACAAAAATTAAAAGACAGGACAATACAACTACAATATTTTTTGGGAATTTTTAGACAAAGTTTAAATTTTTATGAATTTTCTAATTCCTGGCAAGCAAAAAAGTCACGGTTTTATATTTTTTAAATATATTAAATGTCAACTAAATGCCATGAAAAATTTATATAATGTAAAACTTTGCAGCAATAACATATAGAAATATTCTAGAATTTTTACAACTATAAAAACATTTATTCCATTCAAAGAGAGCAAGCAAGTTAAAGGTTTGATACAAAGGGACCGGAATGTAAATATAAAATGTTCTTGCACCAATTATAATAGTAAATAAATCACAAGAAAAAGTTGAAAGTTTACCCAATACAGGGGTTGATTTGTAGATTCTAACGGTTCTGGGGTTTCTGCGTAAATGTTCCAATTTTTTATTTTTAAATGCACAACCCTTGGGCTCTTAGCCTTCGTTCTCGAAGATTGGGGAGTAGGGCTGCCGACTTCCTCTTTCCAATGGAGGCGAATACAATGCGTCGGAGGGGGCTGAAGTGGGGCCGACGACGGTTGCGCAGGGCCGCGCTTGCGGGAGGTGCATGAGGAGCAGGAGATCGGGAGGAGCGACCTTCGGCGATGGATGGCGTGCGTGGCCGCATGCGGAGGGGGGCACACCGCGTTGCAGGAAGGGTTGGCGCGGAGGACGAAGGGCGCGGGGGCGCTGCTGAAGGTGCCGCGGAGCGGGGAGTGTTCGGCGGAGAGGGTGCTAGTGGATGGCGCGGGGTAACTTTGCGGGCGGTGGGCGGCGTTGCCGCCTGCTGCAATTAATTAATTTTTTTGTTTTTTTTCCTTTTTATTTTTTTGTGTGTAAACAACAAAAATAAAGAGACAAAAAAAATTTGTTTTTAAGTTTTTTTAGCAGAAAATGTAAACAATAATAAAAGTAGTCTTTTATTTTTTTTTTAATTTTTATTTTGATTTTCTTGCAAAACAAAGGTTAAAAAGCAAAACAAGGCATATATATATATATAAATAACTCTATATACTGTATTTTATTTATAAGCAAAATAGGAGGTGTGGATGGAGATCTGGTGGAAATGCGAGGAATGGATATGAGTCTCCGACCACCATGCGTGGTCGGAGGTGTGTGGTTGCGTGAGATAGATGTGAAATGGAGAGGTCACGTGATGAGGCGAAAAATCGAGTTTAAAGGCGGATCAAAGTGCGATGGTGAAAATTTAGAATTTTTAAGATCTAAAGACTAATAAAATGGGGGCAGAAATGCGACCTATGATTTATCCTAAAGAAAAAGATAAGAAATAAAATTGGATCTCATCTTGGGGTCTGAAATGTCGTAATGGCCTCAATGAAGACCGACGCGCTGTCACCAGATGGCTCAGAGGCTGGGCATCCTTCTTCAACATGACGGCTCTCGGAGATCGGGCTCCTCTCCATCAAAGATTGATCAAGAAAAAAACAGGAAGGAGGAGCCCATTAAAAAGAGCAAGAAAATCAAAAAGGAAAATATCTACAAATGAGGAAAGTTTTTATAGGTGAAATTAATAAATAAATAAATTAATAAATTAATTAATTACGAAATTCGGAATTAAATTAATTAAATAAATTAAATAATAAACGGAAATCAATTAGCCACCTTAATGGTGGCAATTAAAGGTATAAAATCAGATCTTATATACATGGTAGGTTATTAAATCAAATAATTGATATAAATCTAATAAATCAAATAATTGAATATGAATTTCGTAATTAAATTAATTAATTAATGTGAGATATTTTATATTTTTGTTTTTTTATTTAAGGAAGTTAGTTCTATGCACATATTATATACATATAATACAATACACACATGCACAAATAAGGAGATAATTTTTACAACACAAATTTTTTATTTTATTTATTTTATTTATTTTTAATGAAAATAATATTTAGAATTATATACAAAAAGAAAAAATATGAATAAATATGTACAATAAAAAACGGTGAAACTGCACAAAACAACCTACAAAACCGACTTTTCAACCGTAACTCCAAAAATTATGAAATCATAGCCATTTGAAATATAATTTTTTAAAAATATAATGAAAGTGAGTTTATTTAAATTTGAGTTCATATGGAGCCGGAATTGGTATTTCAATGATCACATTGTGGCTTTTCTTAGGGTGATTAATTGTAATATATACATTATTTTTTTTCCAATTATTTTTATTATTTACGACATATTTTTATTCACAACTTTTGTTTACAAAAATAATTAATTTGATGTCATATTATGTACAAATAAAATAGTATCAGTTTTATAAAAATATACAAGGAATTTATGTAAAAATTATTTTTGGATTTTTGATAGTAGACCCTATCTCCCCCTACTTTACTCGTGGTCGATCAGGTCAAGTCTTGAGCTACTTATTTTTTATTTTTCTTTTCTTCTTTATTCTTTTATTTTGAATGTAAATATGTTAAAAATGCATATTTAACAAATGCATGTAAAATGGTAATTTCATGAAATTAGTGGATTTTTACAGGTTTTTGACTAAGAAAATGAAGGTAAAATAAAAGAATAAAGATGATGAATCGTGGATTCATCATTCCCCTATACATTACCTTTGCTAGTCCCATTGCAAACACTTATTTGAAAAATAAGTGAAAACGAAAGCAAAAGAAAAGAAAAAGGAAAGAAGTTAGAATAATGTTGACTTTTAAACTTATCTTCATAAAAATGTAGTCTGGAGCTCTATCGGACCTTTGGATTATTACTGTGTCGGAACCTTAATGGGAAATGGATTTAAAACCTAACAACCTCTAAGTTCTACAAGACTTCTATTCAGGTCGCCTCAATATTCAGATCAGAACAAGTGTAAATACACAAATTCTTATGACAATGAATTCTTACTTGTACGGTTTAAGTGAAATATAGCTCCTCATCTCAAAAGTAGAAAAGGAATAACCTCTCAACAAGGTAACTCTAATCCCCCGGTCTAGCAACTCTTTCCTCGAGGAGCGAGGATATTCCCTTTTAAGTTCAAGTACAACCAGCTCAAGAAGAGGGGATGGAGAAGAGAATGGATGGTAACCAATGTAGTTACCTATCCTTGGATGCATTACTAGTGTAGCCATGTCACCCGCTGCAAGCTCACAAATATTTGACTTTGAAGCTCTTTTTTTCTCTTTTTTTCCACTTGTATATACACTTCGGCAAGGATTTTACGTTTCAATCAGGCCTGTCCACTTTTGGAGATTCTGCATTTTTTTCGATTTTTTTGAAAATATATACATGGTGCAGTATGTACATGAGGAGTTTTTCTTCTTGATCCAGTATACTATCCCTCTTTTGAAGCATTATTGCAACCCCACAACTCCTGTCTTTAGACCTCAACATCACCAAACCAGATTGAGATGCACTTCTCTCTTTAGAGGAGGACGAGAGGTTCCGCCTAGATGTACTACACTCGTATGCTACCCCAAGCCAAAAGAATATGCCCCCTCACTACCTCCTTCATGAAGAGCTACGTGTAGAGTGCTTTGTCCAAGGTAAGCCACGGTCTGAAAGAATCATGCGTGTGTTGTTAAATATTCTACTTAGACTTATCAAGATGACATGTGAACATAGTCTTATGGACTCAAAGAATTAAGTCACTAGGATCAGAAAAGTCTTAACTCCAAATCCTATAAGGTTCCTCTGAAATTAAGTGGAATAAGGCCCAATGAAGATCCATTTGTCAAATTTATTCCAGACTTAGTTTAAATGTCAATACTATCCTGAAAAATGCGCATACCAATGCAAGAAAATATGTACAATGCAAATAAAACAAAATCTTTTTGTGGAATAATTTTCAAAATTTTGAAATTTTTATGAATTTTTGAAAAATAATGCACATGCAAAAGTTTTATTTACAAATAATTAGTAATATATACTGGTATATACAAAAAAATTCTCTCTTGTTTTTTAAGGGTTAGAGACTATATACACATATTTACAAAGAAGTGAGTCAATTATTTACAAGAGTAATAAGAAAGAATTTACAACTTGAGTGATTTATATAAGTATATACACAGTCAGATCTTTTTATTTTTATTACTATTTTTTAATTTTTATTTATTTTTTTGTGTGATGCATATATTCCTCAAATTTATTTGAAAATTATTTTACAAATAATTTTGAAAACAATAGTCCAAAATTATTTTCAGACAATTTTACAATCATTTACGATCGCTTGAAAACTATTTTTGCAAACATTTTTTTCAAACAATATATATAGATTTTCAAACTAATTTTTCATCCATTTTTCCAAACATTTGCGAATAGTTTTACAAAATCATTTTTTCACAAAAAGATAAAAAAAATTTACAAGTCACAATACTTTTACAAAGGTTGAAAATATTTTTCAATCATTTTTCGAAAAGTTTTCAAAAGATTTTTCAAATAGATTTTCAAACTAATTTCAAAATATTTTAACCTCGCTTATTAGTCGGTATGTACAAGAAAAAAATTTCAGGAAATTTCTGCATCCTTTTTTCACAAGTATTTACACAGTAATTTAGCCATATTAAAAATATGAAAGTACGAGTTATGGCGAAAGTATATATACAATGTATACAACACCCCCTATACTTAGCTTGAACTATGTCCTCATAGTGATATAAAAGCTGAAAAAAAGACATAACTCGTGCTAAGTATAGAAAAGTGAAAAGAATAGTATACTACAATGACGAATAAAAGAATGAAATCAACTTGAAGTCGGCGATGCCCCTATACTTAGGATCAAGTAATCCTAAGTATAGAAGACTGTACGCAAGGGGAAAACCGAGGAGTAGAATGTACTGGGTTTACCCCCCCCCCCACACCCCATACTTAGGGTAAAATATCCCAAAGTATTGGTAGAAAAACAGAAGTAAAAAGAGTCAAAAGAATAATCAAAAGTCTAACATCCCTCCTATACTTAGGGTAAAGTACACCCTAAGTATAGCATAATCATAAGATTGAGATGGGGTGTTAGAGAAAAGAATGTGCAATATGGACATCTGGATCTATACAGTTGCAGGAGGAAGTGATAATCAGGCATCAGATGCAAATGATGTGAGTCAAAAACCACATCTCATGCGAAATGAATAGGGGCAACTCGATGATCAGCGGATCATAATCTAGATATGGCTTCAGGCACTGACTGTTAACTCAGAAGGTGGATTCAGATGACATCTCATATATAAATGTTGCCATTGTCATGCACCTTCCGGATCGAGTATGGTCCCTTGCACCTGCTCTGCAACTTCCCTGGAAATTGTTTTAGCCTGGCATCGAATAACCATACTTACTGATTCGGCTCAAACTGCTTATGGCTAATGTGAGAATCGTGCCATATCTTCACTCGTTCCTTATACTGTAGGCTACTCGAAAAGGTTGTATCTCTAAGTTCCTCCAAAGCTGTCAATTATGCCTTTCTCTGATCTCCTACACTCTTCAGATCCAAAAATATCTCAGTAACAACCCATAGTGACTTATGCTTCAGCACAACTAGTAAGTGGCATGGATTGCCATAAATGAGTCGGAATGGAGATGTACCCAATGGAGTCTTGAAGGATATCCGATATTCCCACAAGATCAATTCCAAAAGTTGTGACCAATCCTTTCGGTCTGGGCGGAATACCTTCTACAATATATTCTTAGTCTCCCTGTTGGAAACCTCAGCAAGACCATTCGTCTGTGGGTGATAAGAAGTGGCAACTCTATGATCTATGCTGAACTCGTTAGTAAGGGCCCTTACATTGTCATTGATAAAATGAGTCCCCTGTTTGATATCAAAACTCTAGATACCCCGAACCGTGAAATGCCATTTTTCCTCAAGAATTTGCAAACAGACTTAGCATCTACGGTTCGGGCGGGGATGGCCTCAACCCAATGACTCTCATAATCTACAGCAAGCAAGATATACTCAAATCCCTAACTCTTTGGAAATGGGCCCATGAAATCGATGCCCCATGCATCAAAAATCTCACAGAAGTGAATGGGTTGCATCGACAACATATCTCTCTGTCCATAAGTGCTCATTTTCTGACATTCAATACATCTCTTCAAAAATTCATCTGAATACATGAAGAGGGTAGGCCACCAAAGGCTGGATTGAAACATCTTATGTGTTGTTCATCTCCAGAATGATGTCCTCCTACCTCAAGCTTGTTGCAATATGTGAGGACGATATGCTTCTCTTCTTAAGGAATACACCGTCTCCAGATGCTATCCCCCCCTTCATGATAAAGGGTGGAATGTTTCCAATGGTACGACTTGGCCTACGCAAGAAAGGTCTCAAGTCACTGTCTGGGCCAATCTTGTGGAACTTTCTTCATGAAAATATAGTTTACAATATCGGTGTACCATGGATGTGATGTGATTTCAAGGATCGCCTCATCTGGAAATGTCTCTGTAATAGGTGTAATCTGATCCGAATCCTCAAGGATCTCTAGACGGGAGAGGTAATCCGCCACAACATTTTTGACTCCAGGTTTATCCGTAATCTCTATATCAAACTCCTGGAGTAGAAGAATCCATCTGGTCAATCTGGCTTTAGCATCCTTCTTTGCCATTAAGTATCAGATGGCGGTTTGATTGGTATAGATAGTCACTTTAGATCTAAGAATGTCAGATCGAAATTTATCCAAGGCAAAGACTACATCTAGCGTCTCCTTTTCTGTGACTGTGTAATTCCGCTGAGCAGCATCCATTATTCGGCTAGCGTAGTGAATGGCATATGGTAATTCGTCCCTCCTCTGTCCTATCATGGCCCCTACGGTAAAATCTGAGGCATCCGTCATGATCTCGAATGGGAGAGACCAATCTGGAGACTGAAGGATAGGAGCCTCAACAACTAGATTCTTGAGAGTCTCAAATGATGCAAGACACTTATCATCTACAAGGAACTCGGTGTCTTTTGTCAATAAATCAGTAAGCGGTGGGGCAATTTTAGTGAAGTCCTATATGAACCATCGGTAAAAACTGACATGCCCTAGAAAGGACCGCAACTGTCGCAAATTGGACGGTGGATTGAGTTTCTTGATGATATCCACCTTGGCTGGGTCGACCTCCATGCCCCTATTGGAGATGATGTGTCCATGAACCGTCCCCTGAGTCACCATGAAGTGACTCTTCTCCCAAGATAAGACTAAGTTGACCTCAATGCAGCGCTGAAGTACTCGATCTAGGTAATCAAGACATGCATTAAAACAATCTACGTAGACCGAGAAGTCATCCATTAAGACCTCTAAAAATTCACCATTCGTGTCTAAGAAAATAGAGAGCATGCACCTTTGGAATGTAGTCGGAGCATTACATAATCCAAAGGGCATCCGTCGAAAAGCATACGTCCCAAACGGACAAGTGAACGTTGTTTTCTCTTGGTCTTCGGGCGCTATGGACACCTGGTTATATCCTGAATAACCATACAGAAAGCAATAATAACTTTTCCCAACTAATCTCTCAATTATATGATCTATGAATGGTAGCGGGAAGTGTTCCTTCTTGGTGGCTTGATTCAATTGTCTGTAGTCCACACAGACCCTTCAAGAAGTGGGTACTCATGTAGTTATCTCCTCTCCAGACTCGTTCACGAGTATGGTGATACCTGTCTTCTTGGGTACCGTGTGCAATGGAGTAACCCACTTGGATTCGGAGATGGGGTAGATAAAATCGACGCTCCACCACTTAGATATTTCCTTCATGACCACTTCTCGAAGATTCGGGTTCTATCGTCGCTGGAACTCACACGAGGGCTTGGCATCTTCTTCGAGATAAATGTGGTAGGAGCACAGGGTCGGAGTGGTAGGAGCACAGGGTCGGACTTATCTCTTAGAGATCAGCTACACTCCATCCTATTTCCTTGTGCTTTCATTCAAGAACCTCCATCAAACGAGGTTCTTGGTCTTTAGTCAAATCCGCTGAGATAATGACTAGGAACATATCTAGCTCACCCGCAAGGAATCTATACTTCATGCTCTGCAGTAAGTATTCAATTCTGGGCAAGTGGGAGCTGGTAAATCTAGCTTCTCGAATGTCTGAGTGAATAATACCATATCTGTGTGTGAGAACTCTCGCTGCAATGGTAAATCTGACGAAGATGGCACTGCTAGTATATCTGTCAACGAACCTGGCTCATTCTCCGCCCTAGCTGTCGGCTTTGTAGGCACCAGACACGGTAAATATTCATCAAACGGTGTTTGTGTCTCAGGAATCTGAATATGAAGAGCACGAGACAAAATCGTCTTCGTTATCTTGATCATGACAAATAGACTCTGTTGTATTCTGTGCCATGAGTGTGCTCTCCAAACTCTCATCTACCATGATATGTGAATCTACACTTTCTGAAGATGTGATAAAAGCTCATGATGCGAGATCTGCCCAAATGGCGTCATCATCTGTGATCACAAAGTCACACTTCTGGTGGATGTCTAGCTCTGCCTCTGTCATCTGCTCTGAGTCAGTCATCTGATTTAAGCATTCTGAATCTCTAGATCTGGTCTCCTCAATCATCTCTATGTGTACACTTTCACCCTCGATGCGAAAGTATACCTTCCCACTATCATGGTCGGTTATCGCCTTGTATGTGGCCAAGAAAGGTCTTCCTAAAATTATGGGGGCATCGATCACACGTTCATGGATTCCATGTCTATCAGCAAACTAAAGGATCGTCCTACACTGTCTAAGAGGGCGAAACTTGAATCTATCAAGTAAGGCTGCCGGAAGAAGGTTAATCAAAGACCTGTTGTCTAATAGGGTACGATCAAACTGCTGCTCATGAATATGGCATCTAACATATGGAGCTCCTCCATCGGGTCTCTTGGCTGGCAGTTGGTTTTGTATAGCGAAGCAAGTGGCACGTGTAAGCACATGGATTTATGCATTACGATTCCTCTTCTTCGTATGTACAACAGTTTTCTCTCTCGATTGCTTCTTGAAGAGAGGGATATGCTCTAGTGCCTCATATAGAGTCAGTTGGATATGGAATCTATCGATCATCTTCTAGCTAAACTCTAATTGCTGTGATTTTTTTTGTATTTTTTGTTTTCTTCCCCTGCCCTAAGCAGAGTTCTTAAAGGAAGGGGATAGGTGGACCCTCCTCAGATAAAGGGTTAGGAAGAGGTTCCTGCTGCTGAGAAGGAATGGAGTCCTTACAAGAGCAATCATGCAACACATATGGACTCAGAGTAGATGACGAAACCTTTCCTTTATTCATATTTTTTGTTTTTTTGATATTGTCCAGAGGAACAAACACAGGAGGAAACACAACTAGAATAGAGATGGTGGCATCAGTACCAGCATCTGTCTTCGCGGCATCAACACCGCGCTCTATCTCAACATCTGGTATTTTGGTGGCTTCAGTACCACCGTTTGCAACAGGAGAAATGACGGCCTCAGTATCGTATGTTAGATCATCATCCTTGGTGTCATCAGCACCACCATCATCAACATCATTAACGGCATCAACACCGCTATCCTCCTTGTTTGACACTCTGCAATCATTATGGGGTTGTCGCTCAGATGAGACGATGTCGGCTGGCATCCTACTGCTCCCAAGTGTTACAAAATTAGCATCAAGTATGAAGGAGGAAATATCATTCAAAATATCACTAGGAGTGGCGGTCTCTGTAAACCATACCTGCTCAGATTTCCTCTTCAGATTGTTCGGGTTAGGTTCAATCCTAGAGGGTATGACGACTTTTCCCTTGACTATCTCCCTCATTTCCTATCGGAACACATCTCTCTCACCGAAAGGATGCCTACTGGTCAGTGAGTAAGCGGTCGAGGTCATCAAGGGCTGAGTTCTCCTAAACAGGTGCATGAGAACCAGATGGGTTGCCTCGTTGGAAATGAGGAGGACGTTGAGAATACTGCTGAGGGTGATGTTGTTGCCTCTACTGCTGTCCCTGATGGTAGGGACGAGGACCCTGCTAGAAGTGCTACTGTGGCAGGGAGTAATGGGGTTGCTGCTGCTGCTGGCCGCTCTACCCACCCTGAGCTGGAGGCTACTGATGGGACAAGGTACCTCTGTTGGACCATATGAATCTAGGATGATCCCAACGTATCCCAGACTGCAGTCGGTCATACCAAATCCCGTTGACTTTAATCAACGGCTCTTGCTCGTAAGGGGAAGGGGGAAGAACTGCAGTGGCTGATCCGACTGATACACCACCATCTGAGTGTCTTGAGATGGTGGTGGCTAAGAGTAGTGCTACTTCAACTACTAAACCATCTCTGCCTGAATGTGGTGAACCTGGTGGTACTTGTAGAGTGTTGGGAAGAGTTATTGTTGCTGGAATCAGCTCGTGACCTGGAACGAGACTGAGAAGCCGCTTGTGCCTCCTAGAGACACAAGATGTGGGTCTTCAGGTCACTAAGAGTCTGTGCCAACTAATCTATATGTGTCAAGCCCTGACACTACTTTTTCTCTATTATCTTGTGCGGTCCAACTTCTCGATGTTAATACCCATGTTAGCGGCTGAAGATTCTGCCTGTGCTGCTACTGCTGATGAAGAAATGGGCGGACCCTTATCAACCTGTGATATCCTATGATATGGCACGGCCTAGGGTTGGGGCTTCCCATGAGAGAGCCTGCTCTGCGACATCACTGTGTACTTTTCAGCCATCTCATCATAGATGGCCCAGACCTGGTCTTCGCTCTTGACGAAGTAGGAACCCATGAAAGAAATATTGACAAGCTCCTGCAGCTATGATGTTAGCCCACAGAAGAAGCTTTGGACAAGATTGGGCTTGGATATGTCATGGTGTGGACACCGATCTACGAGCTCACGAAATCAATCCCACGCCTCATTAAACTTCTCATTGGGGATCATGGAGAAGTTGTTTATCAGAATTCGTGCTGCGTTGGTCCGACCGAGTGGATAGTACTTGTCGAAGTACTCGGTCCTGAGCTGCTCCCAAGTGGTAACATATCTCCCCAAATGCTTCAGCCAATAGGTTGCTCTGTCGGCCAGGGAGAAAAAGAATGCTATCATCTTGATAGTGTCCTCGTCCACATATCTGTCGTGGATAGTACTACAGATCATCTCAAACTCCTGCAGTTGAAGATGCGGTTCTGTGGCTAGCCCATGGAACTTGGGCAAAAGCAGAATGGTTTGGGGGGAAGCTTGCAATCACCCAGAATTTCATGGAGTTGAATCCATTGATGAGTGAGAATTGCAGCAGGATTGTGCAAATTCCTCATCGGTCGTGGTTGTCTAGCTGGCTCTAGATGATCCCCTTGGTGTCCTTCTCATCCTCCTCCAAACTCTGGAATCTCTCCATCGGTTGGTCTTGGTTGATGCTCTCCTCTATTGGCTCACATATGTGCTAACTCTTGACAGACCTCTGCCGTAAATGCTCCATGGTCTCGAATCTGTCACTGCATCAACTCTAGGGAGGCTAGAAAGGTATTGTTGATGGTGCCTTGATCGAGAAAAAAAGTTGAACTCTGTGGCTGTCCATCGGTTCGTCTGTCACTACTGGCCATCTCTCTGGTCTCTGCAAAGGCAAAAGACCCTGACTTAGGTGCCGTCAAGTGAACATAAATCTGTGTTGACCTCTGTTCAGGTATCTCAGGACTGATGGAAGAAGGGTGGTCGAGGGGAGAAAGGTTGGTAGTGAACTCAGGTTCGGAGAGCAGGTCTGGGTTCTCCGAAACCTCCCTAGATGAATGAGTCGGAGTGCTGGAGAGCGGTGCTACCAAAGGTAGCTTAAGGGACCTTTGGCCCATCATCGTGATGTAAGGATGAGTGCGGATGTGATCTGGAAAGAAAACAAGATGAGAAGCCAAACCCCCAATTTCACCTACTCAACACGAGTTGATGACCATAAAGGATCGGTCGTTAATCTTGTCAATTTTAATTTATGTGATAAAACAATCTTACAAAGCGATTAGCGAGCTGTTAGGAACCTGATTCTCCCACAAAACTGGCCCAATTCCAAAGCTATATCTTTTCCAGCCAGTAAAAGTTGCGGACCGTTTATCAGCTACCCGATCAACTCGCTTTGTTAAGGACGTCGCGGTCCGCTTGACCAGTTACCTGAGAGATCCTCACTGGAGAACGACTAACCCAAAAATCAATAGTCTAACGGAGTTCAGGTGTGGCTCTATCCTAGTGTTCTGGTAACTCTCTCGCTCAAGCAAGCCAAACAATGAGAGGGTGACTCTCCCCAAAACAAATATTTTTAAATGAGGTGGGTTTTAGGGTCAAGTTTGCTTTAGTAGTCCCAGATTTTATTGCTTTAACTTTTTAGATTTTTTCAGAAATAAACAATGCCTAATTAATTTTCTTATTTCATCTTTGATTAATTTGAGTCGAAAATAGGGGGAGGAAGTCGAAAAAGACAATGCACGGTCGAACACAATGATGCATGCAGTGATAGAAATGCGTACCTTGCTCCAATACTCTACATGCAATATGATCCGCGTATAAATTAAAGACAGACTGTGAATTAACTATATGATGCACGAAGAAATCGGCCTTAGACAAGCAGCTTCTATTGATCGTGAAGAACAATGGTTAGCTAACAGAATTGAGTCTGGAGTCCGATCTTGGGAATCACTCAGTGCCCACCACAACGGGTCCTGCCAGCATTGTATGTGACTCCTCACGGCATGTGGTCTCAGATTCAACTAAACTAACTTTTTCAATTAATTTTTAGCCAAGGTTTAATTACGTTCTATAGGAACAGATAAGCAATTAGGTGTTGGTCCTTAGAAATTTACGTCGCTATCAACAAAAACCCTACGTCTAGCGGTCAAAACCACGAGAATCAAATAGAGAGTTATAGTCGATAAAATCAAAAACTCAGAAAAACAGCGGTGAGGTCCCCCAAGTGCACTGGCACTTGGCGAAACAAACCTTGAATAATAATCCAAGTCCACAAGTCCAAAGTCCTAAATTATTACAAACATACAGAAATGTTCTTTCAAATATAATAAAAAATCTTCTTCAATTCTCTACTCTTCATCTTATTCGGGTCCTCAAAAAGTAAACTCCACGTCGTCCTCCAAGCAGTTCCTCGCACAAAAATCAGAGAGAGAAGGTCAGAAAACAATTACAATATAGAGAGACAAATATCACAAAATAGAAAAATGAATACAAAGCCATGCTCCCCGGCAACAGCACCATTCTGATGACACGCCTGACAACTCGGGTTAAGTTGGTAAATAAATTATGGTCGTTGTGACCCAAATCACCAAATGCGGTCAATTGGAAAAATTATTATTTTTAACCACTTAATAAAAGATAAATCAATAAAAGTAAATGTACGCAGTTTTCGCTATTCTTTTTACCTGGTATAGCGATCAGGGTCGAACACAAGGAGCACGATTTAAAAGTTTAGCAGTCAGATTTCCTAGCTAATTTTTTGTGGTTTTTAAATTTTTAATTTTTTTAATTTTCAAAACAAGCACAAAAGATAAAGAATAGACAACACCACACTCTTTATGTATTTTTCAGACTAATAAAAACTACTCATAAAAATACAGAAAAATATTTTTGTTTTTATATGTTTTAAAATATTTTGGTATTTTTTAGATTTTTCTGATATTTTTGTGACTTTATAAAAATCAAACATGGAAAACAGAGCAAACAGTTGACAACCAAGATTATTTTGCAACTTAAAAATAGTTAAGTACCAATAATCCTGGAAATTATTTTTAATATAAACTTCAAATGAATATCTACAATCAGAGACAGAAATCTGAATTTTTTTTATTTTTCTAGAATTTTCTACAATTTTTTATTATTTTTTATTTTCCTTATTTTCATGGAGTTTTATAAATGACAAATAGACGAAAATGGAACAGAATTTAAAAGACATGAAAATACACCTACAGATTTTTTTGGAAATTTTTATATAAGGTTTTGAATTTTTATGAATTTTCTAAATCCTGGCAAGCAAAAAGTCACTATTTTAGATTTTTGAAATATATTAAATGTCAAGCAAGTGTCATGAAAAAATTATATAATGTAAAACACTACAGCAGGAGCATATAGAAATTTTCTCATAATTTTTACAACTATAAAAATAGTTATTCCATTCAACGAGAGCAAGCAAGTTAAAGGTCTGATACGTAGGGACCATCATGTAAATATAAAATGTTCTTGCACCAATTTATAATAGTAAATAAATCACAAGATGAAATTTGATGCTTACCCAATGTAGGGGTCGATTTGTAGATTCTGATGGTTTTGAGGGCTTCTGCGTAAATGTTCCAATTTTTTATTTTTTAATGCCCAACCCAAGGTCAAAGTAGTCTTCGTTCTCCAAGATTGGGTAGTAGGGCCACTGACTTCTTCTTTCCAATAGAGGAAGATGCTGATGCGTCGGAGGGGGCCTGGAGAATGGCCCACAGCGGTTGCACGGGGTCGTGCTTGCGGGAGGTGCGACAGAGCAGACGACTTCAGGAGGCATGCGGGAGGTGGTAACGAGGGGGCCGACAGTGGTGGCCATGTGCGGAGGAACAGTGCGGGGCACTGGAGCGATGCTGTAGTGGGAGCGGAGGGGGCTTCGTCGGTAGTCGGTGGCGGTGTTGGCCCGTGCCTCCGCGTGGATCTTGGAGGCGGTGGAAGCAAAGCCGGGTAGTTGGAGGAGTACAAGATCGGGCGGAGGGACCTTCGGCACTGGACGATGCACGCAGCCGCACGTGGAGGGGGTCGCACCGCGCTAGAGGAAAGGTTGGCATGGAGGACGAAGGGTACAGGGGGCGCTGCTGGAGGCACCGCAGAGCTGGGAGTGCTCGGCGGAGAGGGCGCCGGTGGATGGCACGGGGTATCTTCGTGGGTGGTGGGCGGCGTTGTCGCCTACTGCAGTTAATTAAATTTTTTTGTTTTTTTCCTTTTTATTTTGTTGTGTGTAAACAACAGAAGTAAAAAAACAAAAAAAAATGTTTTTAACTTTTTTTAATAGGAAATGTAAATAGTAATAAAAGAAGTTTTTTATTTTTTTATTTTTCCATTTTTATTTTCCTGCAAAATAAAGGTTAGAAAGCAAAACAAGCATAAATATATAGAGAGATAACTCTATATATTTATGTCTTTTATTTATAAACAAAATATGAGGTGTGGATGGGGATGTGGTGGAAATGCGAGGGAAGGATCCGAGTCTCCGACCACCGTGTGTGGTCGGAGGTGTGTGGTTGCGTGAGATAGATATGAAATGGAGAGGTCACGAGATGAGGAGAAAAATCGGGTTTAAAGGCTGATCAAAGTGCGATGGTGAAATTTTTGAATTTTTAAGATCTAAAGACTAATAAAAAGGGGGTAGAAATGCGACCTATGATTTATCCTAAAGAAAAAGACAAGAAATAAAATTGGATCTCACCTTGGGGTCAGAAATGCCGTAATGGTCTCAAAGAACACCGATGTGCTGTCACCGGACGGCTCGGAGGTTGGGCACCCTTTTTCAACGAGACGGCTCTCGGAGATCAGGATCCTCTCCACCAAAGATTGATCAAGAGAAAATGAGGGAGGAGCCCATTAAAACTAGGAAGAAAATCAAAATGGAAAATATCTACAGATGGGGAAATTTACTATTGGTGAAATTAATAAAATAATTAAATTAATCAATCATCTAATTAATTAATTAATTACAAAATTCAGAATTAAATTAATTAAATAAATTAAACAATTAATGGAAATCAATTAGCCACCTTAATGGTGGCTATTAAAGGTATAAAATCAAATATTATATACATGGTAGGTTATTAAATAAATTATTCAGATAAATCCAATAAATCAAATAATTGAATATGAATTTCGTAATTAAATAAAATTAATTAACTAATGTGAGATATTTTACTTTTTTGGTTATTTTTATTTAAGGAAGTTAGTTGTATACACATATTATATACATATAATACAATATACACATGCACAAATAAGGAAATAATTTTGTAACATAATTTTTTATTTTATTGTTTATATTTTTTAATAATTTTTAATGAAAATAATATTTATAATTATATACAAAAAGAAATAAATATGAATAAATATATATAATAAATAATGATGAAATTGCACAAAATACCTCAGAAAATCGACTTTTCAACCATAACTCCAAAAATTATGAAATCATAGCCATTTGAATGATAATTTAATTTGGAGTATAATGGAAGTGAGTTTAATTCAATTTGATCATATGGAGACGAACTTGGTATTTCAATGATCACATTGTGGCTTTTTTAGGGTGATTAATTGTAATATATACATTATTTTTCTTTGCAATTATTTTTATTATTTACAACACATTTTTATTCATAACTTTTGTTTACAAAAATTAATTAATTTGATGTCAAATTATGTACAAATAAAATAGTACAACTTTTATACAAATATACAAGAAATTTATGTAAAAATTATTTTTGGATTTTTGATAGAAGACCCTATCTTCCCCTACTTTATCCATGGTCGATCAGGTCAGGTCTTGACATTCTCTCGGGGTTCGGGTCAATCTGTATTTATTGCATAAACACATCCTCTCTTTTCTTTCCTTTTTCTTTTCTTCTTTATTCTTTTATTTTGAATGTAAAATATGTTAAAAATGCATATTTAACAAATGCATGCAAAATGGTAATTTCATGAAATTAGTGGGTATTTGTAGGTGTTTGACTAAGAAAATGAAGCTAAAATAAAAGAATAAAGGCGATGAATCGTGGATTCCTCATTCCCCTCTAATTTACCTTATAAATCCCTTAGCAAACACTTATTTGAAAAATAAGTGAAAACAAAAGTAAAGAAAAGAAAAAGGAAAGAAGTTAGAATAATGTTGACTTTTAAACTTATCTTCATAAAAATGTAGTCTGGAGCTCTGTCGGACCTTTGGATTATTATTGTGTCGGAACCTTAATGGGAAATGGATTTAAAACCTAACAGCCTCTAAGTTCCACAAGACTCCTATTCAGGTCACCTCAATAGTTAAAACAGTACAAGTATACATACACAAATTCTTATGACTATGATTTCTTACTTGTACAATGTAAGTGAAATATAGCTCCTCATCTCAAAAGTAGCAAAGGAACAACCTCTCTCAACAAGGTAACTCTAATCCCCTGGTCTAGCAACTCTTTCATTGAGGAGCGGGGATATTCCCCGATCTATTTCTATATGGTCTCTAAGGAGGCCAATAATGTGTTGTTGATGGCAACATGGTCCAATACGAACGAAGAAGCTTGAGGCTGCTCATCAGTCCTTCCCTTGCTGCTGGCCATGTCACCAGTCTCTGCAAAGGCAAAAGACCCTAGCTCAGGTGTTTTCAAGTGAACAAATACTTGTGTTGGCCTCTCTACTCGTACCTTTTGTGTGGAAGAAGGGTTGTGGAGGGGGAACAAGGTGGAGGCGAATTTGGGTTCAGAGAGTGGGTATGAGCTCTCTGAAGCCACCCTAGATGGATAGGGAGGAGTGCTTGAAAGAGTTGTTGCAAGAGGCAACCTAAGATATGTTTGTCCCATCATCTTGATATAGGGATTTATGAAGATTCTATCTAGTAATAAAGCAAATGAGAAACCAAACCCCCAATTCACCCACGTAACATTGTGATGACCATGAGAGTTCGGTCTTTTATATTGTCAATTTTATTTTGGTGATAATCCAATCAATCAGAGAGGTTAGGTGAGATGTTAGGAGCTCAATTCTCCCTGGAGACTGACCCAGATTCCTACGACTAGTTGCACCAACTTCCCAACCAGTGTGGGTGTAAGTACGGACCATCTCCGGCTACCAATTTTGTTTGAGGACCATACTTTCACAGTGTCCTCTAAACTATCCACATTGCTAAGGGAATGCAGACCATTTACTGGCTACCCACGGACCCTCACTTGAGAAACAACCAATCATTTTTAGGACCAGTAGTCTAAAGAGTGTTCTGGCATGGATCTATCCTATTATGTGGTTCACTCAACTCTTTGCAGATAAATCATACAATGAGAGTGTTACTCTCCCCAAAACAAGAATTTTTTAATGAAGTTTGGTTTTAGGTCAAGTTTGCTTTAACAGCCCTAGATTT
This sequence comes from Ottelia alismoides, assembly GCA_037367405.1. Lineage (NCBI taxonomy): Eukaryota > Viridiplantae > Streptophyta > Magnoliopsida > Alismatales > Hydrocharitaceae > Ottelia > Ottelia alismoides. The sequence continues at coordinate 147,872 of JAZKJV010010702.1, read as the reverse complement.
TATTGGTTATCTCTTTTTTAAGTTTTTTTCTGAATAATGATATATCTAAAGAATTTTTCGATTTCCTTTTTATTTAAGCCCAAGAAAAAAGGGTGAGGAAAGATGGAAAAGCTAATGTGCGATCAAACACAGTGATGCATGCAGAGATAGAAAAGCATACCTTGCTCCAGCACTCTCCATGCAGGGTGATATGCGCATAAAAACTAATCTATATGATGCATGAGGAAATCTTCCTAAGAAGAGAAACTTCTATTACTGGGAAGAGGTAGCAGCTAACTAATCAGAGAAGAGACCTGAGTCTGGTCTTGGAAGTGGCTCGGTCCTACCACAACGTGTCCTGCTAGGGCTATATGTGACTTCTCACGGTGCGTGGTCTCCTAACTAATTAAATTAACTTTTACTTTATTTGACTAAGTCCAAATATGTTTTATAGGACAAAAATTCTATTAGGGTGTTTGGACCTTAGAAAATTACCGAGATCAAGAAAATAAAAGTCCTAAATCTATGGACCAAATCTTCGGAATTCAAATAGAAAAAAGTAAAAAAACAGCGAAAACCACGGTGAGATCCCCCAAATACACCGCCGTACAGCAAAACAGACCACGAGTAAGTGTCTCACAAGAGTCCAAAGAGTGTTCAAATGCTCTATATTATCACAATACTTTTTTTCAAATAATCTCTATATAAAATAACTGCTCCTACTGCCTTCTGCTCCTCCTCCTGTACTGGTCCCTCCAAAGTAGACCGAGCCGTGCTATGGTAGTTTCTAGCACAAAAGCCAAGAAGAATATTGTCATAAAATAATTATAACAAATAGAGACAAGAATATGTAATAATTGAAATCAAACTACTAAGTCGTGCTCCCCAGCAACAATGTAATTCCAATGACGGGATTTTGCGATCGACTAAGATGTAATAAATAAATCAAGTGTCGTCGTCCTTATATCAATGAGAAAAATCAAACCACTAAGATATAAAAGAATCAATGTTGGCAGTTAACTACTTTTATTTACCTGGTATAATGATTAGGGTCGAACACAAGCAGTAAAATTAAGAGCTAAGTAGTGTGATTTCAAAAGATTTCTTACTGTTTTTAGTGGTTTAAGTTTTTCAAATTTTTAATTGTTCAAATGAATAAAATAAGTACAAGAAATTAAAAAAACACACACCTACATTCTTTTTATATTTTTCTAACAGGTCATAAATACTCAAAAGTTGCAATAAAAGTATTTTTGGATTTTAAATATTTTCTATTATTTTTAGTATTTTTTGTAGATTTTTCAAATGTTTTTTAATTTTATAAAATCAAAAAGTGTTAAAGATAGCAAATAGTGCACATTGGAAAGTATTTTATTAAAATTATTTAATTGCCTAAAACTTTTAGATGTAATTTTTATGCTAAAATATAGGGAAATATCTATAAACAGAGATTGAAATTACTATTTTTGAATTTTTCTTCAATTTTATATAATTTTTATAAGTTTTAAGGTGTTTTACATATTTTATGGCTTTTATAAGGTATTTTCCAATAAATTTAATTATGGAGATAAAAGACAAGCCAACTACTCTAATTTTTATAGAATTATTAGATGATTTTTCGAATTTTTATAATTTTCTGAAAACAAAAAAGACACTGTTTAGAGGTTTTAAAATTTTTAAAAATAAAAATGAAATCAATTTGGCAAACTAAAATTACCACGCAAATAGCAAGCAAGCAGGAGCTACCAAGTTTTTTTGTAGAATTTTTAGGGCCAATTTTCTAATTATTATGCTAGATAACAGAAAAGTAATTTAAAATAGTGTAGAGGGACCTATCTGCAATTATTTTATGTTTTTGGGCCAAATCATAACTCATAATGAAAGTATAGGGACCTATATCCAATAAATCGACCAAAAACATGTGCAACACATAGTCTAAGTGAGTAGGGGTACAAATGCCAATACTTAAAACATGCTTTCATTCCATAACAGTTAAAATGTTCAGCACATAAAATGTAAATATCCTAGATAAAAAGTAAAGTTACATGTCATACCAACTTGACTTGACTAAAGTGGAAATAGAAAAACCATAGGGGTCAGACTGCAACTATTCTTAACTACACATTTTATTTTATGGAATAAAATGAAATAAAATACATGCAAGGAAAAAAAGGAAATATACCCCGGTGACACGTGAATGGCACGTGAGGAGCCTGACGGCTGTGATGCATCTCTTGAAAAGATCTGACATCTGAAATAGAGGCGCATGTGTACAATTCTGGTGATTGGTTAGAAAGTGTACATGTCAGATCCACGTAAAAAGTTGATATGACACTATAGAAAAGGGCATAGTCGTGTGGCTTAGATTCAATCTGAAGGAGCTCCTTCTGATCTAATATGTGTGAATCTTACTAGAAGAAGATGTAGCAAGGGAGTTTCGATCAAACATGGGCATCAAACGGATCGACGGATCGGTGCTCCAAGCAGTCCAGCAACTTCAGAAAGGTGCTCCATACTAATGAACGTCTTCGATAAGAACGATGCAAGCAGATTGTCGGAGCGGAGGTGCTCCACCTGGAGCTACTTTGCCTGAGCAGTTGGGGCACCAACTGGATCTCCTCGTGTGAACCAACACCTGCAATGGATAGCAGGACTCGGGGGCTCTTCTCCGATCTATTTACTGCTTGGAAAATAGAGGGAAGTGAGTAGGGGATGGGGATCGATCTCTGACGTACATAGAGGAGGAAGATCGGGCCTTAATCTCGCTTTGACGAGTGAGCCTAAGGGGGTTAGGTTGCGAGGGAAGGATGGCAATGGTGTGAGGTGTCGATCGATATTAAGGAGTATGCGAAACAGGGCTCCAACCAGCTGGTCAGAGCTTGTAAATTGCGTCAAAGGTGATGGATGGAATCGAAATGAAAAAGGAAATGTAAGCAAACTGGAGGGTACCTGAGGTTATAAAGTGCTCAGGAACATCAGGCGAGGTGTTCGGTGAGGTTATAGACACAACCAAGCTGCAGAAGTTTGGGAGGCATGTCACGTCGGAGAACTTTGTCCACGAGTTGAGCATGTGCAACCAAGCACTAAGAGAGCTCCAAAGGGGAACTCCAAGGAGCTGTCACTATCGTAGAGGTGGCTAAGGGGCAGTGGTGGCATGAGGCACGAGTTACCAAGCTTGGGAGGAGGAAGAGAACAAAAAAAGGGAATGCTAGGGTCCAGAAAGATCAGAAGATTCCAGAAATGCTAGCACGATCCCGTTGCGCTTGGGATATGCAAGGATCATGGATAATGGGAGCGTAATCGGGCGCATGAGCCGAGGTAAGAGGTGGTCTGACCTAATCAAGAAAAAGTGTAGAAAATGGGTCTGGCGATGATGAAGCGGGTCGAGTCAGTTAGAAGGCGGGGTTGATGGCGGTCAACAATTCATCGTTGACCAATCAGACATTAGCATTTCGAAAATAAAAGAATATTAAATATAAAAAAGTAAATGATCTTAAAATAAAAAGTGAATAAAATGAAAAGTGATTATTATTTTTTGAATTATTTTTCTTTGATTTTTATTTTTTTATTATTTCATATGTACAGTATATATAGTTCGATGTATTATATACAGGTATAATATACCTATGTATTATATATTTGTATTTTTATTCTATTATTTTTTAAAAATTGTGTCTTTTTTACTTATTTACAAAATAATTTAATAAATATAAACGAATTTTTATTTTATTTTTATGGTTTAAATAAAGGCATTTAAATAAGTATGTAATGTAGACAACAAACACAAAAGTGGCTTTTGTATAATGAATTGCGGATTTTATTTTTGTTTTTTGTTTTCTGATTTTTATTTTATTTTTATCTTATTTGAGGACTATATACAAGTATTCAAAATAATATGGTATATGAAATTAATAATTTTTTTGTATAAGTATAGGTGTTATGTACAATATCTTTCTCTACTTATTTATTGTCCATCTGGTCAAGTCTTAACCTTTTCTTGGGGTTTGGGTCACTCTGTATTTATTCTAATAACATCCTTCTTTTTCTTTTCTATTTATTATTTTATTTTTGGAAAATATGTGCTAATATGCAATATTAATAAGGACATGTACAATGTTAATTTATTGTATTTACATCAATTTACAAATATTTTCACTAAAATATAATGCTATAAAAGAATAAAGAATGAGAATCATAAATTCATCAATACTCAACCCACTAATTTTGGGGATTTTTTCGGGTCCACTAGAACTTTGTTTGACCCGATTTATTCACCAAAATAAAGTCCACAACCCACATTTTCACCCAATAAATTCGGCATTCTCTCGCCATGTTATATGCGTGGAAATTTCATTTAAAATTTTGAGTTTCTCATCCTTTAAATAATATTGGAGCTCATCTTTTTCCGGATCTTTTGGCCATTTCTCTGTCTCTAGTGAGATCCGACCTTCATGAGAGTGACAACGATTGAATGACATTGCTAAAGTAAGGAATTGGTGTGATTTGGCCTCAGATATGGTGATTTATCACCATTACTCCACCTCTCCGATGAGACGAGCCTCTGGCACTGCGCATCATAGAGGAAATGACCCGGAGGTTCCATATCCAACCCAAGCTCCCTCTTCATCAACTAATGATGATGGGAGTCATAGATTTATTAGTTAATTCTTTTTTACTTTTCTTGCAATTTTCTGATTTCACTTTATGTAAGTATATCCGTATCCATCCTCTGATCATCACGATCGGAGGTCCACTACCTAGTTGTATCTTCTTCCTTTCCTAAGCTGATCACCATACCAACTCTAATCCCATACCCCTTCCTGAATCTCTTTGTTTTTGTTCTATCTCTTACACATCTGTACACCTCCATCCATGCACAGTGGCTGGAGTTTAAAGCAAATACTCTGCTATCGGAGCTCCTCTGCTCACCTTACTTTTTCTAACATCTAGATCAAGTATTAAACCTCGAGTCAATAGGGAACTTGTAGGACATCACATGTTTGCAACGTAGAGTGATCAACTTCGAGGAGACTTGAATAAGCATAACATGCCTGATTTGATTTAAGAAGTTGAGTCTCATCTGGAGGCCAATCATCTTTTGTAGCACTTGCTTCGGCCATATTCTACTTCAGTCATCATAGAATGTTCAATGGTGGAACCACATGCAAGCATGATTCGTCATCGGGATTTTGAGGCATAGTTCCAAAGAGCCATAACAAAGATGAGAGCGCTTACTGGAGATTGTCATCATTGTAACATCACCCACATTCGATCAGATTGTATCTATCAAGATCGACCATATGAAGACATGCCTTCTGTAGATCGAGAGTACACACACGATCTAAGATCCAACAAGATTGATCATATGTTGCCTTGCATAGCCAAGTATCCCTGGAGATTAAGATCCCTTTAAGAACACATGTTTCCTGCAAATCAAAAGAAATTGGGGATGAAGAATAAGATATGTATACAAACATTATTGCCACCCTTGGATCAGATCCTATCCAAGGGTTCACAACCCGCCACGCATTATCCCTGGATCGACTGCACACCACCACTTAAAATGGTCACTTGTGCCTCACATGTACGTGATAACTTTTGGGTAAATTATTATTTGTGCCCCAAATCTTTGAAATAACTCAAGAAGGTCCAATTCTAGCGGATATAACATGAGCACGTATGTGCTCTTCTATAAATTTTGTAAAAATAGACCTGCGTTATTTATATGTTATAGTTTGCTCAAACACTTTGTAGAAATTACATTTCAGTCGCTATTGAACTTCATATATTTTATTGTCTATATTTCTTAGAATAAATAATTTTCTTTCTCCAAAAATTTCAGAAAAATTAGGAAAGATTCATGCATAGTTGTACAACATATAATTTTGCTTGCAAAAATAAATTGTTTTCTTATTTTTAATAATTCTAAAACAGTTAAAAATCATACAGGTTTGCGTTATAAAAATAATGAAATTTGAAAAGTGGTTAGAAATTACAAAAAAATAGTATAGACATATTTTGGTGTGTATTAGTTTCCAAGAAAGTTTTATTTGAAAATTCTTTATAAAAAACCAAAAAATTGCAAATTAAAAAAACTAAAAATCATAAAAAAATAAGAAAAATACATTTTTAGTTTATTTCATTTCATCATTTTTATTTTTTTCTTTTTTAAAATCCAAAAACATCTGCTACATCTTTTGTTTGATTTATTACCTATTTTTATTTTATTTAAAACTATTAAAAAACTAAAAATCTCTTAAGAAGTACAAAATTAATAAAAAAAATATAAAAAAAATATTTTACCTGATTTTTCTTGGCATTTTTGCTATATTTGAAAATCTAAACACAAGTGTCTGGCTGATTTTTCTTGATATTTTATATTATTTGATTTCTGAAAATTTTAAAATATAAAAATTTGCAAAACTAAAATAACTAAAATTTTGAAAATCAGAAAACATTATAAACATAAAATTTAAAAATTCCATAAAAATTTAAAAGGTAAAAAAAATCATAAAACAAAGTAGTTTTCTTAGAGTTTCCTTCTTCATTTCGTTGATTTCTCTTTGATATTTAATAACCCTTTCTTAATAATAATTGCCTCCTTGTGTTCGATCTTGGCAGCTATACCAAGTTAATAACTAAATAGCAATCCCTCTCTTATTTTCTTTAGTTGGATAAGTAAAAATTAGTTTGATTATTTTATGTTTCATTTTGGGTCAAAACAACATCACACATTTTCTTCATTAATAATTAAACCCAAGTGAAAATCATCGAACATCAGTATCTTGCAAGAAATTTCTCGTAGTTATATATAATGCAAAATAACCTTACGAGTTGATTGTTCCTCTTTTTTATTTTCTATTTAAAAATAGTTTCTATGCTACAAAAAATACGAAACGGTAGGGATAAATGCATGGATATATGCTTATTCATGCTATGTATTACATTTAGCATTTTTTGCGGTTTCCATTTATTAAAAATAAAAATGAATGTTTATTCCCTATTTGAACTAAAGACAAAAAATATGAAACTTTCTTTAAAAGTTTCAAAAAAATTATCTATTATTTATTTATTGTATTTTATCACTACAAACCAAAAATGACAAAAAAGTATAAAAATAACACCAAAAAAATAAAAAATCACCTCTAACCCTAAAACTTTAAAATATTTTAAAAATTTTGAATCAATTTTATAAGTACATATTATTATTTGTCCTATATTTTTATATATGCATAAAATATGTTAAAAATATTTTTGAGAAAATTTGTACAATTTTATATTTTTAGTTCTTAAAAAAAATAAGTCTATTTATATAGTCCATGATTTGGGATATTTTGAACTTTTAAAATACATACAAATTACTAAAAATTACTAAAAAATTCCCAAAAATGTAAGTATAAAAAACATAAAAACATTTTATTTTATAATTTTAATTGTATATACCTATATTTATACATAGAACACCTTATAAAGTACATATATACAAATATGGGGAAAATGAGGTTGCCCCTCGTGATTTCCCCCGCTGCATTTTCAGGCATTTTTTTATTTTTTTTTCAATAAGAAATTCATGCATTGTCATCTCTATTTACCTCTAATATGTCCTTTAAATTTCAGCAGAAACAAAGGCTCTAATGCCTTCCATCTAGAACAAGTAATTCTAATTGTCTAAAAATTGTTGTAATTGATCTGTTGTAGAGGAAGGGCATGTGAGTCTCTATTTCTGACGAAATTGGAATAATATATTATAGGGATATAGAGATGAAAATACAAGGCTTTATTTTAAAAAATACCAAAAAATGGGACGAGTAATGAATCTCCATTTTGTCACCTTCATTCTATCATTTTGGCCTTAAAACCCAGCTAATGCATGTAAATAGCATTATTTTGTACAAATTAGCATCCATTATTTATCTCATTTATTGTATATAAAATGTAATTTTTATTCCAAAATTATAAAATAAATAAAATAAAAGATGAATAGTAAAATTCCAAAGGTACTTTGTGACCCTCTACCCCGAGACCTAAGCATCTTGATTACTGGGTCAACCATGAATGAATTAGGGGGAGATAAGAGCAAAAACCCAATAAAAACTTCATTCACTTATGCATCAATAAGTCCTTTTTGGTATATATTTTATTATTTATTATTTATATAGCAAATAAATAAACTTTGTACATTAAAGTTGCATATAAAAATATAAATAAGAAACCAAAATTGATTCGCAAAAATAATATACAGTGTACAATTTATATGCTAAATTAAAAGCCAAAATACAAACTTCTCAAACACATATCTCCTCCATATGAACTAAAAATGTATCAAAATAAGCTTTATTGTATATAACTTTTAATAAGCAATTTATTGAAGGCAGTTTCATTTAATTTGGAGTAAGGGATGTGAAAGTTAGGTTTTGGACCATACAATATAGTATATATGAATAAAATATTCATTTTATTTATTCTTTATTATTTTTATAATTTAAAATTTTTATAATTTTGTAAATATTATTCATAATATACGTACTCTTTTTTATAAAATAAAAACAAAAATAAAAAACAAAAAATAAATTAAGTGCATAAAACACATAGATGAAATACATATACTTATACCTATATAATTAATACATATATTTATTTAAGTGTACATAATACATCAGAAAAATACAAATAAAAATATATTTATGTAAATACAAATAAGTTATAAATATATAAATTAATAAAATAAAATAAGTAAATCAAAAATTAAAATAAAAATAAAATATACAAAATATAGATAAATATATTATAAATATCCCTTAAAAAGTAACTTGTAATAAATGAGCCCATAAAAATAAATAAAAAATCAAAACAAAATACTAGAGAAAACTATAAACAATTTTTATATTATAACTAAATATCAATAAAATCATTTACTATATATTAATGAATTAATAAATAATTTAGGGTTTCCTTTTTCTGGTTGATCCATGTGGACTAACTAGGGGGGGTCAAGAGATGACCCCAGTCAACTCTTCTCCTTAGGCATGTACCATGTCAGACCTCGCGTGTGATCCTCCTTCTCCCTTTTTTCCTCGACCGATGTAATTATCTATTCGGGTTAATTCCTCTTTAGCTTTTCTTCTTCGATCCTAACTCAATCACGCATGTGTGAATATTCGATATGAGGAAGTTGCATTGAGGACTGGCCTCAATCTTTGTCGCCCTTTCACGAGCATGTCCATATAACCACCTTCCTCCACTTTGAATTTGAATCTCCTCTACCTGATTTCTTCCCCCCATTTCATGTTCTTGGGCTTGAGTTAGGCAACAGCAAGCTCTCCCTATAGTTTGGAGAGGAGAAGTTGAGCCTGAGGATCGATTTCACCATCTCCGATAGTGCTCCGCCATCATGAGGTCCATCTCGCAGACCATAACTCCTCAAGGTTCTTTTTATCACTTTTTAGTTAGCCAATAGCGGTAGATTTAATCTCCCATTGTTAATTTAATTATAATTACATGCCTTAATGTTAAATAATTGATTCATAGTTTGTTGGAGCTCCGCTCCGACAAACTCTCGACCTAGCATTCCCCTATTTTTCGACTTTGCCAACCACCTCACTTCATTTCTTAATGCTTCTCCTACGCCCCACCACACTCCATTCAACCACATCCACCATAGATCTGCAATTCGATGCTCGACCTCCTCCCTTCACTAGAGTAGCCTCCATACCCTTCCATTCTGTCTCCATTCCACTCTTTGAGGGATCAAGGCAATTTGCCATTATCCTGGTAATCGTTTATGCAGGTGAAGCAAGCTTAAGAACCTATAAGAGGGGCTTTAGGATCCATAAGAGGATCCTAGGTCGCCTGAGCTTCTCGGACCCCCTTGGACTCCTCTGAGGGATCTTGAAGCCTTTTAAGACCTCCTGCAATGGAAGACCAACTCAAATAACGTGTAGAGAACCTCAACAACTGGGGAGAGAGCTGGAGTAATGAGAATCGATCGATCGAAGCTTGCTAGAAGGACTATTCTTCCTTTTTCAACAGGGAAAGAAGTGACAGTTAGATCTGTTGTCACCTCTAGTTTTGATCATGATCGTTCGATCCCTGCCCGCCTCGTCCATTCGATCAAGTTCCAGATTTGATCTCCACAATATATCGATGAAGCAATATCTTGCATCCTACAGTTGACACGTGGATAAGTGGTGAATCTTGCCCGTTGGATTGTTGGACATGTGAGCCCACGACAGGACATTATGCAATAAATGTTATTGCAATTCACTCCTTAATCTGAAATAAAGAATAACTAACTTGCATAATAGGTCCCTTAGTACAAGTAGGGTTATGTACCATGGTCATCTTAATGATCATACAACTGTTGATTCAATTATTGAATCATAGAGGCTGGTGCTTAGATGAATGTCTAAAGAGTTAAATTGAGGACTCATCAAGCACCGTCAAATGATTGTTAAGACGCGATCTCCAGCCTGACCAACCTCTTGATGCAGGTCCGCTGCATAGGAATAGAGATTCAGAGGTGTCAGATTAGTTAGGTCAAAGAGTTTACTTAATGAGATCAAGACAACCAAAGACCTATGTCGTATGCTGTCACGGTATAGGAATGCATCCTCTGATCGGAGACAGATGTGTTGCTATATGTATGAGTATGTACATTTGGTAGACGGATAGGTTGATTGCCTAATCAATGTCTATATACCGAGTTGGTGTGTATATAAAGTCATATGAGTAATACAATCTCTCAAAGGGATCATACAGGTTCATTTACATGAGCTCACTCATGAGACATTGGGAAGATTAAATTACGCGCACGGTCGTCTCGCTTTGGAAGCTTGGTTGAATTTATAGGTTTGATATATACTTTTTGAAAGCATATGATCAACACCTGGGTTTTATATTTGTTTTTGGAAAGTATATGATCGATACCAACTCCCAATGATCGAATGAGAAACTTAACGATAAAACCCTAAAGGAGACAGTTCAAAAGAGATCTAAAACTTCGGGTTTATTATGGGTCTTCCAGTATGCAGGATGTACAGGTATTGGGAATACTTGAGGGTGATGTGATCATAAACGATTGAATAACCATGACGCTTCCATTCCTAGGGACTAATGAAACGGGTCTGGATTTTAGTGACTCCTCTCGTAGAGAAGTGATCTAATCTTAGTCCAAATGTTGGGCATTGATCTGAATGTGATTCAGATTGAATGAGAAGATTAGATCTATGATCTTGATTTAATCAAGCAACTATGCGAGGTCCGCAAGATCTAGATTTGAGATTGGATCTCAATATCCAAGTCACTATACGCGGAACAATACAGTCGCCCTATCCTTATCTCAATGTATCTGTGGAGAAAGTGTGTTATCCTTGAAAGAGTTCATGGATAATTTCATTGTTGATATATGTATCCAAGCATCGAGAAAATTGATAACTAAATGTGATTTAATTATCATGGATAATATGAATTTGATTTATATGATAAGGAGAGTTATCTGAGATAATTAAATGTGATTTAGTTATCAAAGATGTGAATAATGTGAATGTGATTCATATTATGTTGGCACATGAGAATAGAGATCCAAGATGATTAAATATGATTTGATTATCATGGATATGGATAATGTGGATAGAACTATCCATATTAATCATATATATTGTAAATGTGATTTATAATATATTAGAGAGAGCATATTTTGATTTATATTTGTTAGTTAATTATTGATGTGAATTGGATTCACATTTGATGATTTATTAAAATATAATTTACATTATGTTTTGGGATGTCAATTTGATTCACATTTTTTCGATGGCAAGATTGCAATATTTCACAAGATAATTATGAATTGTTTTTATGAAATAATTTACAACAATGGTTGTTGTAAATCCTGGAGATATCATGAGATATTGGTATCTCATGAGATAATGAGATCTCATGATATGTTGGTAGCAACCCCCCTTTTTAGGGGATATGGTTTATCTCCTCATTATCTCCAAGGATAATTAATTGATTTGAATTGAATTTAAATATATTGATTTATCGATATTTATTAAATTAAATTATTAATTATTGTTGTATTTTTACAACAAAATCATAGTCATTGAAAGAAACACAAATCAATCTCAACCATTGATTGTGTGTTGTCCATGGAGTAAGATTCATGGACTCTCAAAACCTTTTATAAGAAGAGACACCCCTTGCTCTTCGAATAGATGATTATGAATGCTCTCTCTCTTTCTCCGCATGCCAAGCCTCTCTCTCTTATAGTGGTCGTCCACCATGGAGCCCTTGTGAGAGTCGTCATCACCACAGCATCGTCGTTATGCTGCCGGATCATCTACTCGTGGATCTCCATCTCCTTCGATGCGCTTCGCTTGTGAATAAGATGTTGGATCTCGTGTAACGAGACCAGGAGATATGTCGCTTGGATCATCAACATGGATTGCAAGGAGTACACATCTCATCAATATGCTTGCAAGCATCTCCTCTGTTGGATCGGACTTGAGACAGGAGGTCTCTTGGTTTAGAGACTCGATCGCAACCACGCTTCAAGAGGTAACCCTAGTACCTATTTGTGGTTTAGATGAAATGATCCAAGAAGTGTTCTTGGATCATGTGGTTTCATCATTTATATTTTTTTTTAAATTCCGCTGCCCGGAGCAACTAGTGTGACTAGTCGCTCCTGATCGCATACAATGCATCCTCACGCTTTTGTGATGCGCTTGAGGATCTTCCCATATCCTTCATGGATCACATGTAGTAGGGGGTATTTTGTAATCTCTGCCCCCTCCTTTTTGAAATTTATTATTTAGTATTTAAACTTTCATTTTCTATTTAATAGTTTTATAAAATTTGCATGTAAGCCCTTATCCTTTCTTGATATTTTATTTGGGTCTGTGCTAGGTCAACTCATGTGTCGTCCCATGTTAGGTGGACATTTTGTAGAGATACCCTAGTGGGTATTTATATTTTAGTCCAAGAACATCAAGTATTTGTTAATATTATTGCATTATTTGCATATGTATCCCTACCTTTATTTTAATAGCAAAATTACCCTTCCTAGTTAATTAACTTTTATGTGCTATTTATATTTATTAAAATTATCATCTGAGCTCCAAAAATACTCAAAAAATAGGGTTAAGTGCTTTCTTGCTTCTATATTCATGCTATATTTTTGTATTTTTAATCATGCACTTAATATTTATTAAAGATCAAAAAGAGCATATTTTTATTCCTGTTTGACTTATAAAATACCAAAAAATATAAAAAAATGCAAAATTCATAAAAAAATATATTTTGTTCATAATATTATTTTCTAAGTTCAGACCAAAAATCACTAAAAATAGAAAAAGAAAAGGCCTAAAATTTAAAAATCTCTAAAATACATTATAAAAATATTAAAAATTACTAAAAACCCAAACATATTAATTTCGATCTCTAAATTTTCTTTGGTTATATATTATTAATTAAAAATAGTTTTGGAAAATCTTGGTTTTATTTTCTATTTTAAAATTCCAAAACAATTCAACCTAGTTATTTAATCCTTCTTTTGGGATATTTTTTTCTTTATCGATACCTAAAAATTAGCGAAAATCATAATAGTAAAAAATTATTTAAAACATAAAAACATTTTATTTCCTATATTTTAACTATTTTTAGTAGTTTTTATAATTATATTACTTTATATTGTATATGTAGCTTTATATATTCTTATATTCTATTTAAAAAGAAAAGGAAATTTACAAATCAGAAAATAAAAGAAAATAAAAAAATAAACAAAAAATAATTAAAAATAAAAATGAAATCCTAAAAAATATAAAAATTAAAAATTTACACCAAAATATAGAGATAAAAGGAACACACATTTTGGTTTTCATTTTCCCGGTCTACCATTTGCTCCTTGTGTTTGATACTCTACACATAGTTACACGTAAAAACACATTTGTTGAGTTATAATAAGTTTGAACTCCATATTTATTTTTGCTTTTATTTCTATATTCATTTATGGGTTAATTATTGAATTATCATGGTTTCATGAGCGAATGCTTCGATGACTATTAATCTGCCTTGTGGATTGACAATACCCTTCGAAAACGCTAGTTTCCAAATGATATCGTTTCTAGGGAGAAACAATGCATAGATTGTATTTATCTGTTTGTGTTTCTTGTCTCTTTTGTTTATATTTCCCATTATTTATTTTATATAATATTTGATATTATTTTGTGAATTTTCTAATCAGCATCTTTATCTGAATTTGTTGTGATGAATTACGGATCGAGGGAGGCTCTCCTAGGAGCACATGTACAACTACATGAAGTTGAGTTGGCTATTCTATACTAGCCGACAAGAGAGTGCAACAAAGGAGTACTTGGAGGATTTTGAAGACAATTTCAAAATTTATTTATCTTGTAATTCAAGTGAGAGAGAGACATTTTATTGTAGTAACTTGAACCCTCAGGACTCTGGCACTTCACAAGGTCCAGTGATGGAGTAACTGTTTGCTTGGGGGCATCATCATTTTTGTTACATTTTCATCGCTTGTATTTTTCTTTATTTGTTGCTTTTATTTTTATTTGTTTTGTGTGATTGAGCACTAGCATTAACATCTTCTTGAAGATATATTAAAGCCAAGCACTTAATTACCATTGCATGTACCTATAGTTTTCATTTAATCCGAGTCAAATTTTGATATGTTATTCACTTAGTTTTGGAACCGCACACCGAGAGAGTCCTCTATATAGCACTTGCAGGATCCATTGTGATGGGCACTGAGGAGGCTCTAAGAACAGACCCTTTTATTCCTTTCTATGTATTTATCATTTGTACTTCACATTAATAACAAGTACTATTCTAGGGTAATTTCATCATCTTCGCATTTGCATATAGATTAGTTTCAATTCCACACAACATCCTTGCATGAAGAGAGTTGGAGGCAAGATGAGCATTTTTACTTAGCATTTGTCATCGCTTTTGCTTGCTTTGCTTTTCCGACTCTCTCCCTCTGACTTTCTAACTTAGGATCTCAAATGAATTGACTACTCGTTAGGTTCGTGCATTTCTATTAAAAATACAAAAAATGGTAACTAATAAAATTGGGAGAGCTAAGATTACTCGACTCTAAAATCAAAAAGAAAAGTCCTTGTCTTGGGGAGTGCAACCCGCTCATTGTATTCTCATTTAATTTTCTACATACACATTAAGGAGTAGTGCCCCAATACCAAGAATTCCTAAGTGTTTGTACAATTTTGTATTCATCACCTAACTCTAAAATTTGAAAAGATAAAAACATCAAACTTTCACGGTCCTCATTGTGTTGAGTAGGTGAATTGAGGGGGTTGTCTTCTGAGTATTTGTTTATGATAAGTTGTGTGTATACTCAATATTATCTAAGCATTTGTGCTTTTTTCTTGCATCTCTTGACTTGACTATCATTCTCTCCCTATCATTTTCTTTTGTTTCAACTTTGGCCGAGTGGAGTGATTTTTATCTTGACTTTACGAATCCCTTGTACCCTCCAGCTGGTCCACCTCCATTTTTCCTGGAGGACTTTTCTCGTGATTCTTCTTTTTCTACATAGGCATCAGATTTTTACTCACCACTACCACCCTCAAATTTTGACAATCCACTTTTCCTGGAGGACTTCGCTCCAGATTTTGATTTCTACCTACCACCACCACCATCATATCATTCACCAGATATTGAAATTTTGGAGCCACCTCTCATGAAGGTTACTCTTGAGAACAAGACCAGGTTAGTGGAGGACATGAATTTGAGGATAGATGATCTAACTAGCCTAAATAAGATCCCTAATCCTCTTCACCTTCTCTATTTATGGATTCATTTGAGGACTCCTATGAGAGCTTGCAATCCCCAAAATTAAAAAAATGAGAAAAACTTGAAAATAGAAAAAGATTTTGGGAGATGCATATATAGTCGAGTCATTTTGTGTGGAGAGGCACATCTGCCAAATTCCTTGACCACACACACTCACACCACAGTTCTCACATTTGACCCCAAGGATGACACTATAAAGACTGCTCTTAGTCATTCTTATGTAGATGATGATGATGATCTTCTCCCTTGTATGGAGGAGATCCAAAACCTCAAAAAATGTTGACTGAACCTGAAGTGGCGGCAACTATTCATGAGATTATTGAGGCCCCACTTCACCAGGCCATGACCCAATTATCAGCTCATAAACCCATGAAGATAAAGCGATTGAGCATATCTAAGAGACACATTTTGACCATATCCATTGCCCATGCCATCTCTTATAGTCCACACACTGGAAAGGGAACACTATCATACCTCTTGTGAGTTGCATGATCTCTGATTATTCTTGTGATAACACCCTCATTGAACATGGTGCTTCAATTAATATAATACCCTTCTCATCGGTACAGTCTATTCATCTAGGGACTCTCAAGAAAACTAGGATGATTTGTCAATTCACTGATGGATCAATAAAGAGGCCGAAGGATATTATAGAGAACAATGTCCATCAGATTCAGGGCATGAGCTTCGATGTTGACTTTGTAATGTTGCCCATGGAGAACTCCACCTCAGTGAAGCATCCTCCAATCATCTTGAGACAACTTTTCCTCACCTCTGCGAGAGCTGTTATTGATTATGGATTTGGAGTGATTCGCTTCGATTCTGATGTTGAGAGTAATGTGTTGATCACTACACCCACTATCAACCAGAAACACTGATCCTGTGAGAGTTTGCTTGTGTTATCTGACCCTGATGATTATGATCTAATGGATGATATCAGATAGTTTGTTGGATGATATTGAGACCCGAGAGTTCCTCTCGAATGAGGAAGACTCAAAAGCATAGATCTTGGAGTTCCTCATTCCGTTGAGTGGCGATGCATTGATGACATCAATAACATTTACACCATAGACACCTTAGAGTGGTAGACAAATGTAGTAGAGACTGTAGAGGCTAAATTTGATAGTATCACTTTCACCAAGGAATTTAGGCCTTTTGATGATTACCTAGCAGAGACATCCCAGGCCAGTCACGACCACACTACTTCCACTGACCAGTTCGTGCCTTTTTGTTTGAGATTGTTGAGGATCCTCATCATGTCGATCCTGATAGATTTGTGTCTGCTGATAACTTTGATATTGACCTACACCTTGTCATATCCATTCATTCCTTAGTGATCACACAAGAAGGTCTGCTTTGTACCTTCTTGATCTCTATACGTCCATCTTTTTGTATGGACGTTTTCGTTTTCCTCCTTCCATCTACCGTTTTTGCTCATCTACCTCATTCTATGTGTTTTCCCTCACTTAGGATGTACTATGTCCAAAATATAGGGGAGGTGGGTGAGTTGAGTGATCTTTCTTCTTTTCTTCTTTTCGTTTTCATTTTTCTTTTTCTTCCAAAAGGTGCCACCCCTTCTTCATTGTTATGCTTAGGGTGTACCTAGTCCTAAGTATAGGAGGTGTGCAGCCCTAGTTATTCATTCTTTTATCTGCTCCATAATCCCCTCTTCTTGTCTGTACTTAAGGATATCTTACCCTAAGTATAGGGGGAGACAGTCTAAATGTGGTCTGCTTATTCCCACCATTGACCCTTCTTGCCTTGTGTACAGTCTGATATTCGTAGGATTATTTCATCCTATGTATAGGGGGACGGTCGACTTCTCATTCATTTATTCCTTCATTCATTATTCCGCCACTGTAGTATAGGCATTTCTATACTCAATACGAGTTATGTTTTCTCTTCTTTATGATCTACGAAGACATAGCTCAAGTAAAGCATAGAGGGGTCGTATATAGATCGTATATATTTTTATCCATTACTTGTACTATTGTATTTTTAATAATATGGATAATTAATAAAAATTAATAAACACATGCATAATTCTTTCTATACACTGCTTATTGAATCAGGTTAAAAACATTTTTTGCAAAATGTTTGAATAATAGTTTGAAAAACTATTTAAAAAATCTTTTGAAAACTATTTGGAAAATGATTTGTTAAATAATTTCAACCTTTGTGAAAATATTTTGTTTGTAAAAAATTCTTTCTTTTTTTGAAATAAAAACTTTTGAAAATCTATTTTGCTAATGATTTTGAAATGTGGTTGCAAAAATATTTTGAAAATCTATTTATATTGTTTGAAAAAATTTGTAAAATGATTTTCAAATTTTGTAAAATGTTCATAAATATTATTTGTCAAATTAGTTCGTAAAATTGCTTGTGAAAATCTTTTCAAATTATTTTGAGATTTGGGTATGTAATAAAAATTCTTTATAAAACTTATATAAACCTGTAAATTCATAAGAACCCAACTCTTGTAAATATGAGATGCATCCCCATGTAAATGTCTTTATCTGTTCTTCTTTGCAAAAATTTTTCTGTTTTAAAAATCCCTAAAAATTTGTAGAACTAGAAATCCCAAAAATAATTGTGTCTTTTCTAAGATACAGAAAAGGTTCAAAACTTGAGAATTGCATTACAAAACGATTTTCTACATTTTGCATAGCATTTGCATTTTTGGATTGAGTTTGATAATTGAAAAAGTCTAATTAAAATCCAAATATTGGAGCTTGGTTGGACCTTAAATATACCTAATCATAGGAACCTTCTATGAATTGGAATAGAGATATTTCTGGTCTAGTTGACTTAATTCTTTGAGATTGTGAGACTTGCTTCAATGTCTACTTGACTTCCTAAGTAGACTATTTCAGAGAACGTGCATGGCTCTTATTGATAATGGACTTACTTGCACACATGTACCTTTCACTTTGCTCACCTCAGTTGAAGTAATAGAGGGCTGGATTTGCTAGCATGAGACACAAGTCAATGGAAACATTAGAAGTCGCATATTTGCGTCCATTGTACCCCAAATAGATACGATGGCGACAAGGTCTAAAGACAGAAGTGGTGGGTTGCAATAAATCTTCAAAAAAGGGATTGTCTCCTAGTTCAAGAGGAAAAAGTCCCTATGTAAATGATGACGTATATAGTATTTAAAAAATGGAAAAAAACTAAAACTCCAAAAAAGTGGACATGCCTAATTGAAAACAAAATGCCAGGCGGAGTGTACATATTTTTATAGTCAATAGGCAAGCTTGAGCTTCAAATTCATATGTATGTGAGCCTGTAGCCAGGTGACTTGGCTACATATGTAAAGCATCCTATGATAGGTAGCTACACTGGCTACCATCCATTCTTCTCTCCATCTTCTCTTCTTGTGCTAGCTATACTTGAACTTAGATGGGAATACCTCGATTCTTGAGGAAAGAGTAGTTGGATTGGGGAATTAGGGTCACCATGTTGGAGAAGGATGACTTTTACCGCTTCAGCCGAAGAGAGCTACCTATCTCACACACTTTCGAAGATGATTCATAGTCATAAGGGTTTGTGTATGAGTTCAAGTATTTTGACCTAGCTATTAATGAGACTTGAGTAGGGTTTTGTGATTCTCGAAGGATGTTGTGTTTCAAATCCATTTCCTAATAAGGTTCCAACCGCATCTAAAATCCAAAATTATGACTTAATCTCCAAACCTTGAAATTGTGAAGACAAGTTTAAGAGTTAAAATCAATCCACTTTCCTTCTTTTTCGTTTCTTTATTTTCCACTTTCTACACTTATGGCATAAGTGTTTTCTAGGGACTAGCAAAGGTAAGTATAGGGGCATTATGAATCTCCATTTCATCACCTTTATTCTATCATTTTTGCCTTAAAAAACCTAGCTAATGCACATAAATAGCATTGTTTTGTACGAATTAACATCCATTATTTATCCCATTTATTGTGTATAAATTATAGTTTTTAATGCCAAAAATATAGAATAAAGAAAAGAAAAGAATGGGAATAAACTTCCAAAGGTATTTCTTGACCCTAAACCCTGAGACCTAGACATCTTGATAACTGAGTCAACTAGGAATAGAGTAGGGCCAAAAAATAATGAACGTTGGGACCTATTTTAGTTTTTATTATTTACAACTCAAATAAAGAAGCTTTGTACATGAAAGTTGTAGATAAAAATATAAATAAAAATACAAAATTAATTTCAAATAAAATTAATATATACTGTACATTTTATACACTAAGCCAAAATCCAAACTTCCCCGACACATATCTTCTCCTTATGAACTCAAAATGTATCAAAATCATCTTTAATTATGTATAACTTTTAATAAAATATTTAATGAAGGTGGTTTCATTTTATTTGGAGTTAAGGTGGGAAGGATAGAATTTTGACCCGTATTGTAAAGTATACTTGAATAAAATGTTCATTTTACATATTCTTTATTATTTTTATAGTATTAAATTTTATAATTTTGTAGATATTACTTATAATATATATACATATTTAGAATGGAATACAAATATAAATAAAATACAAAAATAAATTAAGTGTACAAAATGCATAGATGAAATACTTGTACTTATACCTATATAATTAATACCTTTTTTTACTTAAGTATACATAATACATGAGAAAAATATAATAAAAATATATTTATGTATATAAAAATAGGTTATAATTATATAAATTAATAAAATAAAATAATAAAAGCAAAATACAAAATACAAATAAAATAAACAAAACAAAGATAATATACCTATAAATATATGCTTAAAAATAACTTTTAATAAATGAGCCCATAAAAATAAATAAAAACCATAATAAAATGCTAGAGAAAATAATAAACATTTTTCATTTTGTAGTAAAAATAAAAAAAATCATTTACAATTTATTAATGAATTTATAAATAATATTGAGTTGCCTTTTTTCTTGTTGGTACACGTGGACCAACTAGGGGGAGTCAAGAGTTGACCCTGGTTAACTCTTCTCCCAAGCTTGTACCCTATCAGACCTAGCATTTTTTACCCTCCTTCTCCCTTTTTCCCCGATCGATGTAGTCAATGATTCGGGTTGATTCCTTTTTACCTTTTCTTCCTCTATCCTAGCTCAATCACGCTCGTGTGATTCTTCGATTAGAGGAACGTTGTATCGAGTGATTGGCCTCGATCTTTGTCGCCCGTTCACTAGCCTCTAAATATAAGCACATTCCTCCAATTTTTAATTTGAATCTCCTCCATCATATTTCTTCCACCCATTTCATGTTCTTGGGCTCGAGCTAGGTGACAACAAGCTCGACCTATAGTTTGGACAGGAAAGGTTGAGCGTGAGGATCGATTCCACCTTATCTGACGGTGCTCTACCACTATGAGGTCCATTTTACGGGGCACGACCACTCGAGGTTTTTTTATCACTTTTTGGTTAGCCATTAGCGATAGATGTTATTTCTATTTGTTAGTTTTAGTTTTAATTACATGCCTTAGAGTTAAATACTCGATTCCTAGTTCACTATTTTGACTTTGCCAGCCACCTCACTTCGTTTCTTAATGCTTCTTCTATGCCCCGACACACTCCTTTAAACCAGATCCGTTGTGGATATGCAATTCAGCGTTCCACCTCCTCCTTTTGCCAGAGTAGCCTCTGTCCCATTCCATTCCACCCTCTAACGGGTCGAGGCAATTCGCCCTCGACCCGATAATCTTTTGTGTAGGTGCATGAAGCATAAGGACCGACAGGACGGGATTTAGGAGCCAGAAGAGGATCCCAGGTCTTTGATGAATCCCATATTCTCACTCTTTATTCGTTTATATTAGATATTTATCTTGGCAAAGTAGCATGTAAATACAATAACATAGCATTTAGTATGCATTTGTTAGTATTGTATAATTATCACGTATTTGTGAAAAAATAAAAGAATAAAGGAAAAGAAAGGGGGAGGAGGTATTTAGAATAAATACAGAGTGACCCGAACACCCAGAGAAGGTCAAGCCTTAACATGATCGCCAAATAAAAGAAATAGAGAGAGATATGATCTACTTTGTGTTGTACATACTACCTATGTGCATAAATAATTATTTTCCTTATTTTCACATCCTTGTATATATTTCTAAAAGTAATATAAAAACAAATAAAAAATCAGAAAAAGGAAATAAAAATAAAAATAAAATCTCTCCTTAATTATACAAAACACATGTATATACATCCCATTCATTATTTATTTTATATCTGTACATAATTCATAAAAAAGTTAAAAATTATTTTGTATTCCTAAAATTGTGTTAAAAATAAATAAAATATAAATTGGGGTATTTATGTAAAAAACAAAATAAAAATAATTATACATAATACATATAATACTATATACTGAATATACACTAATTATTTTTCATAAAAATAATTGAAAATCACAGGAAATTTTTTGAAAAAATAATAAACATTTTTTATTTTATCCATTTTTCATTTGAATTCATTTTTATTATTTTAATCTAATTTTCTCTATTTTCTTCTCTATTTTGTCATGTAGTATCTCTTGTTCGTATCCTATGCCCCTTCTGATTGGACCATCTCGGATTGTTGACCGAGATCAACTAGTCCACCCCACATCCTTTCTCTCCCAAACCAGGTTTTGCCCAATCTTCTCGTATTTTTATCAACACGGCCCAACATCCATTTCATTTGAAATTTTGCTTCGAATTGAGGGCTCGGGTCCCTAATCCACGTCTAACGCCTAATCCTAGGATCCACGCCTCAGTTCGTGGGCCATGCCACCTTCTTCCCGGACCTCCACACCTATATAACCTGCACCCCCTCGTCCTTTTCCACCACCTTTGGTTACACCACCTCCTCCTGCATACCCGTCCACCTTTTCCAGAGTGACAACGAGCAAGAGGAAGGGCAAGGGAACCCTTTTGGAGCATGAAGCCTCGGGTCCGGTGAGGTTCATCCTTAGCTCTACCGCGAGGAGCCAAGCCTCTGGCAGCGCTGGCCATCGAGTCCAAGACCCCCGTAGACTTCATTCTACACCCCCTGGTGTACTCCTTCATCTTAAAGTACCCCCCTACACCTCCATTTTCCATTGAATTGATCTTTTCATCACCGACCTTCCTCTATTCTTCACATCTCCGCCGTACTCCGACATTTCTCCACCTCGCTTTGACTTCCTATTGCTTCTACGCTTTCTCTACATTCCCCTACGTGGTTCCAGCCATCGGGTTGAAGTCCCCTGTAGGTTGAATCCTTCACGTCGCTAGAGACATGCCCGTTCATCCACCATCTTCTGCTCTTGGGTACTTATGATGCTCTAACCCTTGCTGAAACCAAGCTTCAAGCATATATCGTATCCTGCAGGGTTTGTGTGCAACTAGACCTCATCTGGAGGTCAGAGGTAGCACTGGACAGCTCCAGAGCCCCCATGTCTTCCCAGGGCCCTCTACCTGGTCCTGAGCTCTTCTGAGCTACCCAGTAGTTGCGGAGCATCTTCACGGACCACTTCCACATCCCAACAGCTTGTGAGGACATCAGAACCGAGCGCAATCGTCGATTGAAACTCTTCTCCGGTGAGTTCTTCCCTGATCTTCCAAGCATCGCCTCCACCATCTGATCGAGGCTAGCTCTAGTTCTAATTGTGACCGTTCATTTACGGGAGGGCCTCCGTCGTCAAATCCATCTGAGGATCTTATCTACGCCATCCATCGTCGAAGGGGTATCCTTGCATCCCAACCGTCCGATCCTAAGTGGAGTGTCATTGGTCGTTGGATTACGCTTAATAAGTGGTAATTTGTTCTTAGGCACCTCTTTGTTTTGTCTCTATTGTTTAGTCTTGTAAATATTTGTCATAGTTTAAAATAGTCGGTTTATTTTGCATGTGAACCCTGGTTGTTTTTTATATTTTCATTTTAGTCCTCTGAGTGTGAACTCACGTGGCATACCATGTGCTTTTCTGGTATATTTGCATAATTTGTCATGGACTTCATCTATGTTATGTTTTGAATGAATAGTTTCTGATATTTGCATGTATACCTCTTGTGCATGGTTTAATAAGCATGTGTGTTTCTTCCCCAGATATTTTGAAATGGTTGCCCTGAGTTTCTTAGTTGTGTTACGTTTTGGCCATTGGACTTTATTATTATTATTGCAATTAGGTCCCTACAATCTGTGAGTCTTGTTTTTAATTAAATAATTACCAATTAAGTCCAAAAAATTAAAAAATATACTTATTAGCTCCTCCTACATGTAATATTTATTGTGATTTTTAGGATTAATTTTGTGATATATTTTATTTTCTAAAATTCAAAAACTGATAAAAATCTTACTGTCTATTTTATAAAATTTATAAAAAATTATAAAAATTGTTTTAAAAATTCCAAAAAAATAGTGAGCGTTTGGTTCTTTGTGTTTTACTTCCAACATCAATTTTGTTTCAAAAACCCTCATAAAGACCTAAAAATCTCAAAACTCTTCAAAACTTATCAAAATCATTAAAAATTCTAGAAAAATCAAATAAATAGAATTCCAATTCTTGTTTATATTTTTTTATACATATTTTCTCATAAAATTCATAATCAGGATAGTAGGACACTTTAAGTATTTTTAATTTGTAATTTTGTCCTGGTTGTGCACTGTTTGTCTCTTTAGCTCTTATTTGACTTTTTTAAAATCACATAAAAATAAAAAAACCTCAAAAAATTACCAGAAATATTCCAATATTTGAAAAGCCCAAAAAATGTATTACTAATTTTTGACTATTTTTAACCTTAAATAAAAAATTCCAAAACTTGCTTATGTGCTTTATTTCCTTATTTGCTTGTTGTCATTATCTATTTACAAACTACAAAAATTTGAAAAAAAAAATAAAAATTAATAAAAATATGCAGCTTATTGTCTGATTTCGACTACTTCGAAGGCTTTCTCATGTTCCTTGGGTTCGACCCTAATCGCTATACAGGTTAAAATAAATAATAGAGACCGCTTACACTATTTTGATTACTTTATCTTGTCATTGTGTGGTTCTCTACTTTTCCTTATTGAGCTTAGGCCTTGTGATCCAGGTTACAACGACCCTCTGATTATTTGATTCTCTAACCTGTGTCGCTCAGATGCTCATCAGTCTCTTAAGATTTTCCAACCCCTTGGGACCCCTTTGATGGATATCGAAGATTTTTTAGACCTTCTACAGATGAAGAACACCTTACAGAACGCATAGATCACCTCAGCAGTGGGGGGACCGTAAGAGTAGCAAGAATCAATCGGTTGAATCTCACTAAAAGGATTGTTCTTCCATGTTCTTAAAGGGAAGCAGTGACTGTTGGATCCAATCTTGCCTCTAGTTTTGATTGTGGCCGTCCGGTCTCCGCCTACCTCGTCTGTTCGATCAAGCTCTATTTATGATCTCCACCATAGATCGGCAAAGCGGTATTATGCATCCCAGAGCTGACACAAGGATAAGTGGTGAATCTCTCCTGTTACATCGTGCGTAGTAGGGGGTATTTTGCAATCTTCTCCCCTCCTTTTTGTAATTTATTATTTAATACTTAAACTTTCATTGTTCATTTAATAGTTTTCTAAAATTTGCATGTGGGCCCCTATCATTTCTTGATATTGCATCTAGATTCGTGCCAAGTCACCTCACACGTCATCCCACGTAAGGTGGTCATTTTTCATAGATACCCTTGTGAGTATTTTTATATCATTTATTCCAAGAATATTAAATATTTGTTGAATACTGTTGGATTGTTTGCATATGTATTCGTGCCTTTATTTGAATTGTAAAAATGCCATTACTAGTTCATTAATTTTTGTGTGTTATTTGTATTTATTAAAATTATCATCCATGCTCTAAAAATTATCAAAAATATGGTTAAGTATCTACTTCCTTGTAGATTCACACCATATTTTTACATTTTTTAGGCACTTTAAACATTTATTACAAATCAAAAGAGCACGTTTTTATCCCTATTTGACTTATAAATACCAAAAATATACAAAAGTATTTTAAAAACTTTCCAAAAACAATTTAGACCAAAAATCACTAAAAATAGAAAAAGAAAATGCCTAAAAACTAAAATCTCCAAAATCCTTTTATAAAAACATTAAAAATCAAAACAAATCCAAAAATATTTACTTCAATATCTAAATTTTCTTTTTATATAGTATTAATTAAAAATAGTTGTGGAAATTTTTGATTTTATTTTCTATTTTTCAATTTGAAAACAATTCAACCAAATCATTTAATCCTTGTTTGGGACTTTTTATACTTTAAAAATACTTTAAAATTAGAAAAATTACCTAAATATAATAAAAAATATTTAAATCCAAAACATTTTATTTCACGTATTTTGACTATTTTTAATAGTGCTTATTATTATACTACCTTATATTATATATATTTATATATTCTTATATTATATTTAAAAAGAAAAGGAAATATATAAAAATATGAAAAAAAAATAAAATTTTAAAATTTATAAGAGTTAAAAAATAAAATTAAAATCTTAAATAATATAAAAATTTAAAAACCACACAAAATCATAGACAAGTGGAATACAAATTTTGGATTTCATTGTCCCGATCCACCGTTTGCTCCCTATGTTCGACACTCTACACATACTTACACCTTAACTCCACATTTTTTTATTTTATTTTGATATTCATTTGTTCGTTAATTCTTGAATTATCAAGGTTTCGTTAGAGGTCACTTCGACGATTGTTGATCCGTATTGTGGATTGACAAGACCCTCCCAAAACCTTAGTTTTCGGTGGGGGCGGCCATGGGGGAAACCCCATTGAAGCCTGCATATATAGTTATATATAACTAATACAATTATTAATTATTAAAAAATCTATAAATATATTTTAAACCATTTACAAAAAAGAATTCTTTTTAT
Organism: Ottelia alismoides; assembly: GCA_037367405.1. Classification (NCBI taxonomy): domain Eukaryota; kingdom Viridiplantae; phylum Streptophyta; class Magnoliopsida; order Alismatales; family Hydrocharitaceae; genus Ottelia; species Ottelia alismoides. The sequence continues at coordinate 121,176 of JAZKJV010010702.1, read as the reverse complement.
TTGTATATTCTGATTTATATATATATATTATATTGCATATATACACCCTATTTGGTATATATATTATTAAATATATTGATATATATAATTATTATACATTAAAAATAAAGATAAACTAAAAATTAGAAAATTGTAAAAAATAAAAATTACAAAAAATAAAAATCAACATAAAAAATAAATAATTTAAAAAATCCATAAAAACACTACGTAGATAATTGTGTAGCTAAATATATACAAGACGTACATTATTATTTAGAGATAAATAATGAACATGTTACACCAGCTTTTTCCCTGTGTTCGACACCCTACACATGCTTGCACACTATACACATTTATAAGTAGGGTTTATGATAAATTTTGATGCATTCAATTTCATTATCTATTTTTGGTTAATTGTTGAATTTATTCAGATTTCGTGTTAGGTCTCCTCAATGACAATATTAGTCTCTCCTTGTGTATACCACATTTGACCGCCTCAATATATGGATATTTTCATTACTGTGGATAACTCCTCATCCCTTATCTTTACAAAGAGACTAGAACCATATGGAGCAACTTCGTATTCGCATTATAACAAAAAATCCGACATCTTTCCATTCCATGCTCTAGGTGCCTGCTTTAGACCATAGAGCACCTTCCTCATCTTGCAAGCATATTGAGGATGACTTTTATGTTCAAATCCTCTTGGTTGTTCCATATAGATATCTCGATATCTCTCCGTGAAGGAATTCATTCTTTACATCCATTTGACACAACTTCCAAGATTTGCTCTTGTAAGATGTCATCGTAATATTGGTTGATCCAACTTGTACAGATCACCAACAATTTTAATCTACTACTTTACGAGTATCTTCCAACGGTATAGAGAGGGATCTAGTAGTAGGGATATGATTTTAAGGTAGGGATGGCACTAACAGCTAAGATAAAAACAAATGGTGATGGGGTAAGGATGCATGGATGCATACAGATAAAGATACATCAATATGTGGTCCTCAATCATATCTACTTTGTATAAATTGGGATATTCATATGTGTATAAATATGTTTTCGAATAGCACTACAAGAAAAATGTGTCTATTTTAATTATGTTTTGAACTTTGTCACCATTTATGCTGTTAAGTATATAATGATAGTACTATTCATTGTGATATCATTTACACTTGAAAGTAGAGAAAGATGTCATATCCATTGTTATATCATTAGCGATAATCTGTTTGTCGCTAATTTTTGAAATATAGTGACAGAAAATCATTGTGATATAGGCCAACGCCAATGATATATCAACATATATGGCATCGATAATTTCGATTGTAAAATATTATTTTGCAAAGAATAATATCATTATTATAGGTTAATTATCGATATAGTGACTAGTTTCAATAAATTTTAAAGCTAATAAAGTTCAAATTTATAATTTTTGAGCTTTCTATGAGAAATGATTTCTCCCAGTAAAAATGCACAAAACATTCAATAATTATCAAACAAGCATTCACCTTATATAGTAATTTGTTGGATTCAAATAGATTGAATACTTAATTTCGAAAAAAAAAGAGAGATTTATAAATAGCAAGTGAACTATACCATGGGCAAGAAAAAGAATAGTGAGATTTGCTAAAGATATGAAAGGAAAATATCAGAAATAACTAGGGGATAGAAAATAAAAGAAAAACAAATTAGAAAGAAGTGGGAGGGATAGAGTAAATGTGCATTAGAAGGTAGGATTATTAACAACAGAGAAGAGAGAGATAATGGAATAAATGCATAGGAGAAGAAGAACAAAAAGGAAAGAGAGATTAATTAATAGGATAAATCATAAGAAATAGCATTTGCTATTTTTAGATTGTTCATTGACGTCAAAAAGGACTCTCGTTGTTAATTGTTGAAGGGGTGGCACAAGAGTTTAGATTGAAGAGGATGTGCATACTCTATTGGAGAGAGAACTTAGCAACTAAAAGGTGAGAGAGGGTACGTGACCCCTTATCATCTATGCAAGTCTGTCCTTGGTGGATCTATGTTTACAAGATTAGTTCGGAATTGATAGGGTCTCGGTTCTCTGAAGTTTGATGGTTTTAGAAGCCAGATTATTGTGCTCTCTTTTCATATATGCATTGGAGTAGAAATGAGATGGGAGACTAACAAGACACCTCTCTTCCAAATCATCGGGTAGGAGAAAAATAACTTGGCATCTCACCACTAACATACTCAAATAATTCACTAGATATTAGTTAGGAATCTAATGAAGTTCATTTTTTTAGTGGAAAACTCAGAAGATGGTGATGCATTGTGTGGCCTTTGATGGTGGCACATTGTCACTACTCTTGTCTGCTTCTTATATCTGTCTGCTTCCTGGAAAATAAACAGTACAGGAACTCGGAACACAAAGATGCAACAGTCGTATTTTAATCATACGGGGGTCCTCATTTACTTGGTATTTTGTCCTTGTCTTCATATTTATTCCAAGCCATTTCTCTTCGTAAAGATATTGATGGTGGATGGTGAAGAAAAAGAGGCAGCTGATAAGAAGTCTGCAAAAGCCAAGCTTCCTTCAGTAAGGAGAAAAACAAAAGGCCAAATGCCAAAAACATGGGCTATAGCCTTTTGGAGATGTGTCTCCATAGGTCAGGGAAGGAGAAGCGGTAGATGGGAGACATATAATACTCATAAATAGATATGTCCTTATTGTGAGTTCACAGGATAATGACACTGAGGTTCAGGTAAAGACAGCTAGTACCCCCTCCCCACCTTCATCCTCCACTAGTGGCTGAAGTGTGGCGAGGATGAGCATCGATAAAAAAATGGAGCGTAGTTTAAGTAGATCAGATCATGCAGATGATACTGTTTTCTGTGTTTGTCTTCATCGACTTCCAACTGGTTGCTTAATACAGATTAGTTAGTGTTGCGTATTCAACTGATCACTTGCTATAGATAATGCAGATTATTCTGTTCTACTGTGCATGCCTGCTGCTGATATTATTTGATTCCTAATTTACCAGATGCATAGATGATCAATCAGCGAAGCGTCCCATCTTGAAACGAGGATCTCACTGCAATTTTTTAAGATTGACGTATATACAATCTAGTATTAGGATTTTGAATACTGTGCTATTCTACATCTTCTGCGTACTTCCTTTATTATTTCTACATAGTGAAGATACGCTGCAACAAATTAGGTCTATAAAGAAATTTATTTTAAATCTGTCATTAAATGGTCCATTGTCAAATATATAGTACCAAATATTATCTATTACCAATTGACTTTTTATACTATAATTTAGTGACAAAAGTATGGGTGCTAATCAAATCAAATGCCTTTGAATCCACCACGATTTAGATTCGATTAATTTTAAAATTTTCAAATCCGAACTCTAATCGAATTTAAAACGAATTTGAAAACATAACTTTAGATTCAATTCATTTTGAATTTTGAATATTCAAATCCGGTTCATTTTATTTCAAATTTGAAATGTTTAAAGTTTATATAAATTATTTGCATATAAAATAATATACTTTTAAAAATTTTATTGTATAATTCTAATTTTAGTATATACTACTGAGAGAAGTTAAAAAGAACTATACAATTAAGGAAGATACCTAGAGAATTATATATGATGTATAAAAATATCTAAATTTTACAAATATTGAAAATCTTTGTGATGTTAACTTTAATCTTTTTTCTATGAAAAAAAAGTACATAAATAAATATATTATAGAAAACTTATTAAAGTGATAGAATATTATAATAAAAGAGATGCTCATGATAATGAACTTGAAATACAGAGCTTAAGCAGCCAATGAGCGAGTGGTTATATTATATTAAAAGAGATGCTCATGATAATGAACTTGAAATACAGAGCCTAAGCAGCCAATGAGCGAGTGGTTAGTGGTCTTATGACTCTTCTCTCATTATTGTCCTTCCTCACACTCTGTAGGGACAGAGAATCTCCCGTACATAGGGATCCTCGATTTGTTATCCAATTGCCGATTGCTTTTGTCTACTGCGACTAAACTTATACTCCATTCGATCTATTTGTACATATAAGACTATGTCAAGTACCCTTTTTGGTCTCACTCCAGTATCCCCTCATTCTTCGTCAAGGCCTTTTCTAAACTATACGAAGGATTCATCCAATATGGGATCCATAAAGTAGATCCCACTTAGATGATTTCCCTATATTGCCTAACCTAAATTTCAAATTATTTTAGATTATGTTGGTACCATTCCTCCAAGTAATTTATCAGTGGGGAGATAAGCACGTTTTGTTTAATGGACTTTCTTGTAGCTTAACAATAATTGATAGAACTAACGGATATGATCAATTGAGAACGTCTAGAAAATAGTCAATGGATACTCATGGTAGGGTAGAGATGATGCTCCTTGGACAACCGATGTAGTGCTAATGGATGGGAATCAAAGCAAGAGCAAGGTATGATCCGATAAGACAAGCCTTCTCAAATTCAATTTCAAAGAGAAGCACGGGTCCTTTCACATGCGGGAAGTCAAAGTCTTCTTTTCTAAGGGTTCAAGGATAGGATTTGAATAGAGTGCATAGGAAATGTCATTTTTAGATAGAGCAATCTGATATACATAATAGGAGCATGGAACATATTATCTTGCATAAACTTTTCTTCTCTTTTTTTAATATTGGGTATTTGGTCATCCACAACTATAATTATATGCACGTGTACATACATCCATGCATACATATTTTGATAGATCCATTTATATACAAATGTATGCATGTGTATGTACGTAATATGTAAATATGTACATGCATACATGTACATAAACGCACACATAGATATGGTTTTGTATGTATATATGTTAATATTATCTATATAATATCGATCCAATCGAATTATTATCTAACAAATTCGGGTTAATACAAATTCAATTCACTAGAGAATCAAATTCACAAGTCAAATTCATATTCGATTCATTTATTTCAAATCAAAATTTTTTTGGACTTCTATCAAAAAAATCTCTATCCAATTCGAAAGATTCAGTTCGATTAGCATCCCTATGCTAAAGTCATATGATCCTTGGATATGTCATTAGCAACACTCTATATAGAATCGATTATCTTTTATTATTTTCAAAATTAGAGCTAATCATTGCTAATATTTTAGTTCAAACTTAACGACAATTAGCTCAAATTTTGAAAAATAGCAATGGATGAGTGTTGCTATATAATGTGTATGACATTCGCCTCTAAAGTTAGTTATAAAAAATCACTTCGCAATGAATAATATTCGTCAATATATATATGTAATTATGGACGATGTGGTGATGGATTTGAAATAAGCATCATTATGGCCCCAATTTGTTGTAGTAATCGATCTTCGTCATCCATGAGCACAATACAGTCTTAAGTGGACCATGAAAATCCATGAGTTTTTGTAATTGTCCTTGGTGCTTATAAATTTCTACAAATATCATGAACGGTGACAAATTTGATCGTGCCAATAAAAAAAGAGTTTGTTAAATATTAAACCATAGATATATGTGGTCTCTTATAAGATTATGCATAAAATCACATACTTAAACATTAGATGACAATAATTCACGTTGTTGGTATAACTCTGAAGGATGAAGAGTGATCAAGTCCTTTTGTAACGGAACAAGTCGGGACGACTGGCGGAAGCAAGCAACATTAGGTCGTACGACCGAACCGTTACCGGAAACTTCATGGTAATCAATGAGCAGAGAAATAAAATATTTTAACTAAAGTTCGGTCAACATGAAAGTTCTCTTATTACAGCTCCAACATAAAATAGCGAAACAAATATTCCAGTGGGAATAACGACATCCTTCATAAGCAATGCATCAATGATCCGTACCGATTCGACTTCACGTGACAGTAGTTTTACGTGAACTGGAAATTAAATCACAGCTTGCGTTCTCCTAAAAAAACAACAACACATGTTATGAGCTAATGCTCAGTATGTGCCGAGTTGGGGTCAAGCCAGCTAGCGTGGCAAACAAGTCTCCATGTGCTACTTTAAACCATTATAACATAACATCTTACCTGTAATATCTTAACAAAACAACGATACAAGTTACACTATTATCTTACCGCAGATAGTATGTACCCATTCTTATATATTATCTCTATGAGACTCATAATTAAAGTAAACATGCATACAATGGGAATTCTTTCCGGATCCATCCATTAAAGCCATGATTTCATATATACTCTTAAAGTTTGCCATATTTTGCATATAAGCCTTAGCATTTTCATAATTTTCACTTATACCCTCGGAATTTTTCATAATTGCATATATGCCCCAGTACAATCATAACACTTGCATAATGCCATTACTTGGCCATAGTTGCACACATGTGCCTTAGCAATTTCAGAAACTGTACACATACCATTGGTTTGTTTAGTGGTTAAAGTTGTCTTAATTGTTAATTCTCAATGGCTTTGTTGGCTTTGGTGGCTTTACGGCCGGCACAAACGGTCCATGAACATGACATACTTGATAGTGTAGCTACTACTGTAGAGGACTTATCTTTCGCCTCATTTGGTTCCTTGAACCGCATACCCCCGGAAGGCGTGTCCCTCTTTTGGCCTACGATAATTGGACTCTAGAGCTGGCTCCCACCATTAGGTGTAGCACTTAGCTCCGCCTATCGTTATCGTGCCATTACACATTTTTATATCATTTCCTTTTTCATGACATAATGGTTTGTGTGAACAATTCTATTCGGATATCATATTATCATCTTTTATGATATGATGGCCTCAATTCCTACTGTTATATTTTTCAACTCACTAATGATGAATAATTGCACATATAAAAAAATCACACTATTACAAATCGTGGACCATAGTCGTGATATGTCCATGTCTAAAACATGAGGCAAGCTCCTGACTTATGCATACTCATTGTAATTGGTCCCTAACATCTTCTCTTAATTAATAAGATGTGTCATTAACTTTTAATTAAACAAAAATTTCCGTTACTTGTCATGCCAATAAGGGTCATAATTAAGCCATGAGGAACAATTAATGATAGAGTCGTTTACACATGCACAAGATATGTAATTTCCTCTTCTTCTTGCTATGTATACTCATGTAATCACAATTGTTAATAATGATTCATTTGCCAGCAACAAATGATCAAAATTAAATTCAATATTAGGATATTGCATCCCAAAGGTATAATTAAACATCTAATCATTATACAGGAATTTCATTTTGAAGAGGACCATCATTTGCTGATTACATTTTGGAGTATGGGTATTAATTACATTAACCTCTAATGATATGGTTGTTGAAACTCAGAAAACTTGACCCCCCACTGGAGGTTTAAACAGAGATTTCATTTGAAGATTAAGGATAAAATCTCAATGTCCAGGTTCACAATTAGTGGAAAGAATTGTGCATTTCTCAAGTAATAGAATGGTGAAGATATGTATTTCCATATTCATTATACTCTAATATTAACGGTAAAGAATCGAGATGGTGTTCTTGTCGATTGAGTCAAATCTGATGTCAACCAAGAAAACTTACATAACATTCATAAGGTTTTGACACAACTATTTAGAGGTCGTAAATCTTAAACTGACACATACATCACAGATCGTATTTCTAAAGCGATACATTCCTTTTGAGATTGTATTTTGTGAAAACTAAGTAAATGCTTATCATAATTATTGATGGATGGCATATACTGATTCATCACATCGTATTCCTAAGGGATCGACACATACCTCGAGTCCGACGGATTGTATCTAACAAATTGCTACACCCCTTCTCCCCGCTCCCGAGCAGACGTTCTCCTCCACCGAATCGATGCCGACGCTCCCTACGACGAGAATGATCCCCCGGTGAGCTCTCTCTCTATATCTCCCTCTCTTCTTTCTCAAAATGCCAAGAATATGTGACGGATGGGGGAGGGATCCTTTGAGTTTTTATGCCTCCCAAAGGGAGAATCAATGGCAAATAATACCCATAAATTTTTGGAATAATATCCATGCTATTCATTAGGGAAATAAAGAGGAATTAAGGGTTGGAGAAGTTGAAAAAAAAGCTGTTACAATCTCCCCTCCTTAAAAAAATTCCGTCCTCAAAATTTCTTAGTAAAGGATCATACCGAAAAGCTGCGGATGCTTCTTCCATATTTCGTGCTCCAGCTCCCAGGTGGCTTCCTCCTTCTGGTGATGATGCCAAAGGACCTTGACCATCGGAACTATATGCCGACGAAGCTGATGGTCTCTACGATCGACTATGCGAACAAGTTTCTCCTCGAAGGTGAGATTAGGCTGAATATCAAGAACCTCATGCTCGATAATGTGCGAAGGATCGGGAGTGTACTTCCTTAACATCGATACATGGAAAACATCATGTTTCTTTGAATATTGCGGTGGTAATGCAATATGATATGCCACCTCTCCGATTCGCTGTAAAATCTCGAAAGGTCCTATATATCTAAGAGTAAGATTCTCTTTCTTGTCGAATCACAATATGCCCTTTGTCGATAAAATCTTTAAAAACACGTGATCCCCAACTACAAAACTCAACTCCCTTCTATGACGATATGCATAAGACTTCTGCCTACTTTGAGTTGCCAACAATTTCTTCTTGATTAGCTCAACACCTTACTTGCTGGTCTGGATTAGTTCCGGTCCCAAAATATGCTTCTCACCAACATCACTCCAACATGAGGGAGATCTGCAAGGTCTCCCATATAATGCCTCATAGGGAGTCATCTTGATGCTCGAATGATAACTGTTATTATAAGCAAACTCTACTAATAGAAGATGTCTATCCCAGCTACCTGTAAAATCTAGAGCACAAGCTCTCAACATATCTTCCAACGTTTGGATGGTCCTTTCCGATTGACCATCAGCCTGCTGGTTGAATGAAGTGTTGAACTTCAATTGAGTTCCCAAAGCGTCTTGGAAACTTTTCCACAAACGAGACGTGAATCTAGTGTCCTGATCTGATACAATTGATGTAGGGACGCCATGTAATCTGACGATTTCATCACGTACAATTCAGCTAGACTGTCTGTCGATTGATCCAAGCAGATAGGTAAGAAATGAGCCGACTTGGTCCATCGATCAACAATCACCCATATGGTGTCATACCGATGTTTCTTAGTATTGAGTAGATCTGTAACAAAGTTCATCTTTATGTGCTCCCACTTCCATTCAGGTATCTCTAAGGGTTGAATAGGGCCTGCTGGTCTCTGATGTTCAATCTTGATCTGCTGGCATACCAAGAATTTAGAAACAAAAGCTGCGATGTCATTCTTCATCTTCAGCCACCAGAAATTTCGTTGTAGATCCTTGTACATTTTTGTTGTACTTGGGGTGGATGGTGTACATCGACCTGTGGGCTTCGTCGAGAATCTCCTGCCTCAATTCGACATCCTTGAGGACCCATAATCTGTTTCGGTACCTTATAACATCATCAATTCTAATTATGAAATCAGAACCTTCTTTCTTTGATGTGTCTATCATTTTAGGAAGATCGATATCAGTTTTCAGTGTTGCTGTGATCTTCCTAATTACCTCGGGTTGGATGCTAAGGCTTGCAAAAGATATCTTCCTCTCTTTACTTAAGAAAGGTTTCCAGTCTTCAAAATCTTTCATCATCTTCCACTGAAGTTTCAAGCTAACTAGCTTGCCTTCCAACTTTTGACTTACTACATCAGCAACGACATTTGCTTTTCAAGAATGATAATTAATGGAAAAATCGTACTCTTTTAGGAACTCCAGCCAGCGTCGCTACCTCAAATTAAGATCCTTCTGAGAGAAAATATATATGAGGCTCTTATGATCACTGAGCACCTCAAACTGTTCACCATAAAAGTAATGATGCTAAATTTTAAAAGCAAAGACTGCCGCTTCTAACTCCAAATCATGAGTAGAGTAGTTTGTCTCTTGAGGTTTTAATTTTCGTAAGGCATAGGCAATGACTTTCTTATTCTACATAAGGACATACTCGCATATACACCACAAAGCCTCCACTGCCTGATGGTAAATCTAAGATCGGAGCTGTAGTCAATTTCTACTTTAATTCCTGAAAACTTCGTTCACACTCCTTAGACCATACAAATTTTACATCCTTTCGGGTGAGCTTCGTTAATGGTAGTGAGATCCTTGAAAAATTCTAAATGAACCGACGATAGTATCCGGCCAGGCCGAGGAAGCTACGGATCTCTGAATTATTTTTAAGCTGACTCCAATTCATCACAACCTCTACCTTAACTGGATCTACCTTTATGCCATCCTTGGATACCACATGACCAAGGAATGCTACTTTATTCAAGGAATGCAACTTTATTCATCCAAAAGTCACACTTAGAAAATTTTGTGTAAAGTTGGTGTTGTCGCAGGGTTTCAAACACAATCTGCAGGGGCACTCGGTGTTGTTCTGGATCAGATGAGCATATCAAAATGTCATCTATAAACACGATGACGAACTTGTCAAGGTATTCTCAGAATACCCTATTCATTAGTTCCATAAAGGCTGCAGGTGTGTTAGTAAGACCAAACGACATGATCAAGAATTCATAATGGTCGTACCTCGTTCTAAAAGCGGTTTTTGATATATCCTCCTCCTTTATACGGAGTTGATGGTAACCCGTACATAAATCAATTTTTGAGAAGACTGTTGCTCCTTGCAACTGATCAAATAAATCGTTGATGTGAGGTAGCAGGTACTTGTTCTTCACCATTACTTTTGTTCAGACTTTGATAATCAATGCAGAGTCTGAGAGATCCATCCTTCTTTTTCACAAAGAGAACAGGTTCTCCCCATGGGGAAATACTAGGACATAAAAATCCCTTATCCAGTTGTTCTTGTAACTGCTTCTTTAGCTCCTCAAGTTCTGCAGGGGCCATTCTGTATGAAGCTTTAGATATTGGTGTCATTCCCGGAATAATATCAATTGAAAATTCCACCTCTCTATGAGGAGGTAGTCCAGGAAGATCATTTGGAAATACATCGGTAAAATCTCGGACCACATCTAAATCTTTGAGATGTGTCTGCGACGATTCAGTGCTAATTATACTAGCTATGCGGTGCAACCTTCGGCTAGTAGTTGGCTTGCTTGCAGAGAAGAGATAACCAATCGTCCGCTCTTACTAGTGTCTTAGACGACTATCTCCTTATGATTTGGTCTGCACAGGACCACCTTCTTCTCTCTACAATAAACTGCAGCATAATTCTCCCATAACCAATCCATGCTCAAGATGACATCATAGGTTGTGATGGGCAGTAGGATCAAATTAGCAGTGAGGAAGTCTTCTCCTATCATGACTGGTATGTCCTTTAAGTACATACTCGTTGCTCTAATATCACCCATTGGTGAAGAAACAGTAAGTGTGTATGGAAGCTCAACAGCTTCAAAGTTCAGTTTTCTTGCAAAACTACTTGAAATAAATGAATGTGTGGCTCCAGAATCAAAAAGAACATGGCATAAATAACTTGCAATGAGAAGGGTACCTTCCACGGTGGTGTAAGCATCCTCAGCATCCTCGTGTGTAATGGAAAACACCCTTCCTGGTATCTTCTTCTTTTGTTCGAATGGTTTCCTAGTGATCAAGCCTTCTACGAACTTCCTAACTCGTTGCTTTTCATTCGTGCAAATGCCTTTTCCATATTTCTCTAATTCTTGAAATTTAGCAGCATATTCTTCAACTGTCATACCTCCCTGTCGAAGATCTATGCACTCCTTACATTTAACATCTCTAGCATGCTCAGGGATGTAACGCTCAGAAAAACGCTCCACAAAATCACTCCAGCTGATGACCGGAGTCTCCGAAAAGTGAATTCCCTTGCAGGAAGTCCACCACTCCTTAACGCTATCTCGCAGACGAAAAGTCCCAAAAATAACTTTCTTTTCTTCCGGACACTCAGTCGCTTCAAAAGTCATCTCCATCTCCCTTATCCAGTGTTCGACTTTCTCTAGCTCATGCTCACCTTTGAAGGTCGGTGGATCATGCTGAAGGAATGTTTTTAAAGTAAGTCCTCCAGATCTCTATGGGCGGATCTGTTGCTGCTGAGCCATCAATACCATTAGCTCCAGCATCTGCCTCTGCATGTCTACAATAGTCTCCTGACTCGTCGACGACTCGCGGTGTCTGTTGGCTTCGATTGCACGATGAGGGGCCATCTGAATCAAATCCAACAGCTTCAATGAGTTACTGTGTGAGGCTAATTCACTCTAAACGTCTAGATCTATATCATTATAAAATGTGGATATCTTATGCCCAAAGGAACTCTAGCTCTGATACCATTTGTAACAGAAAAGGTCGTGACGACTGGCGGAAGCATGCAACATTAGGTCGCATGACCGAACCGTTACCGGAAACTTCATGGTAATCAATGAGTAGAGAAATAAAATATTTTAACTAAAGTTTGGTCAACATAAAAGTTCTCTTATTACAGGTTCAACATAAAATAGCGTAGCAAATGTTCCAGTGGGCATAACGACATCCCTTCATAAGCAATGCATCAATGATCTGTACATGTTCGACTTCAAGTCTCTGTAGTTTTACGTGAACTAGAAATAAAATCACAGCTCGTGTTCTCCTAAAAAACAACACATGTTATGAGCTAACGCTCAGTATGTGCCGAGTTGGGGTCAAGCCGGCTAACGTGGCAAACAAGTCTCCCTATGCTACTTTAAACCATTACAACATAACCTCTTACCTGTAATATCTTAACAAAAGAACGATACAAGTTACATTATTATCTTACCGCAGATAGTATGTATCTGTTCCATATATTATCTCTATGAGACTCATAATTAAAGTAAACATGCATACAATGGGAATTCTTTCTGGATCCATCCATTAAAGCCATAATTTCATATATACTCTTAAAGTTTGCCATATTTTGCATATGCGCCTTAGCATTTTCATAATTTTCACTTATACACTGAGAATTTTTCATAATTGTATTTATGCCCCAGTACAATCATAACACTTGCATAATGCCATTACTTGGTCATAGTTGCACACATGTGCCTTAGCAATTTCAGAAACTGCACACATACCATTGGTTTGTTTAGTGGTTAAAGTTGTCTTAATTGTTAATTCTCAATGGCTTTGGTGGCTTTGCTGGCTTTACCGCCGGCACAAGCGATACATGAACATGACATACTTGATGGTGTAGCTACTACTATAGAGGACTTATCTTTCGCCTCATTTGGTTCCTTGAACCGCACACCCCCGGAAGGCATTGACCCCCTTTTAGCCTACGATAATTGGAATCTAGAGGTGGCTCCCACCATTAGGTGTAGCACTTAGCTCCGCTTATCGTTATCGTGCCATTACACATTTTTTTATATCATTTCCTTTTTCATGACATAATGGTTTGTGTGAACAATTCAATTCGGATATCATATTATCATCTTTTATGGTCTGATGGCCTCAATTCCTACTGTTATATTTTTCAACTCACTAATGGTGAATAATTGCACATATAAAAAAATCACACTATTACAAACCGTGGAACATAGTCGCAATATGTCCGTGTCTAAAACATGAGGCAAGTTGCTGACTTATGCATACTCTTTGTAATTGGTCCCTAACATCTTCCCTTGATTAATAAGATGTGCAATTAACTTGTAATTAAATAAAAATTTCCATTACTTGTCATGCAATAAGGGACATAATTAAGCCATGAGGAATAATTAATGATAGAGTCGTTTACACGTGCACAAGATATGTAATTTCCCCTTCTTCTTGCTACGTATACTCATCTAATCACAATTGTTAATAACGATTCATTTGCCAGCAACAAATTATCAAAATTAAATTCAATATTAAGATAATACATCCCAAAGGTATAATTAAACATCTAATCATTATACAGGAATTTCATTTTGAAGAGATCCATCATTTGCTGATTACATTTTGGAGTATGTGTATTAATTACATTAACCTCTAATGATATGGTTGTTGAAACTCAGATAACTTGTCCCCCCACTGGAGGTTTAAACGGAGATTTCATATGAAGATTTAAGGATAAAATCTCAATGTCCAGGTTCAGATTAATGGAAAGAATTGTGCATTTCGCAAGTAAAAGAATGGTGAAGATATGTATTTCCATATTCATTATACTCTAATATTAACGGTAAAGAATCGAGAAGGTGTTCTTGTCGATTGAGTCGAATCTGATGTCAACCAAAAAAACTTACATAACATTCATAAGGTTTTGACACAAATATTTAGAGGTCGTAAATCTTAAACCGACACATACATCGTAGATCGTATTTCTAAAGCGATACATACCTTTTGAGATTGTATTTTGTGAAAACTAAGTAAATGCTTATCATAATTATTGACGGATGGCATATACCGATTCATCACATCGTATTCCTAAGGGATCGACACATACCTCGAGTCCGACGGATTGTATCTAACAGATTGCTACACCCCTTCTCATCGCTCCCGAGCAGACGTTCTCCTCCACCGAATCGATGCCGACGCTCCCTGCGACGATAATGATCCCCCGGTGAGCTCTCTCTCTCTCTCTCTCTCTCTCTCTATATATATATATATATATATATATATATATATATATATATATCCCTCTCTTCTCTCTCAAAATGCCAAGAATATGTGACGGGTGGGGAGGGATCCTTTGAGTTTTTATGCCTCCCAAAGGGGCAATCAATGGCTAATAATACCCATAAATTTTTGGAATAATATCCATGCTATTCATTAGGGAAATAAAGAGGAATTAAGGGTTGGAGAAGTTGAAAAAAAACAGCCGTTACACCTTTGAAAACATGCTATCCACTTAGACAACTATGAGGGTGGAATAGGTCTTGATGTGCAAAATGATATCTTAACCAAACACCTCTCACAATGGAAGTCCTTGTGACCGGACCTAGTAGGAAACTAAGGAGTCAACAATATCTTAAAATGATATCTTAATCAACAATATCTTAACCAACATCTTTATGCAAGTACCTCCGTGCCTAAGTAGGAAATAAGGAGTCAACCATAGCATGCGATTAATCAAACTACACATAGCAAAAGGCCCTACTCAAAAGCGATTAAGCATATCCATCACCCAACTTGTCAGTGATCTATCTATGTCCTAGTAATAAGAAGGGTACTATTTCAGTGTATGGGTAGTTATTATGCGATCTTGTATTCATATAGAAACAAAAGGAGATGGCTGGTAATCTCATTTCAACCATTGGAAGAAACGTGCATACATGGTCATATATTTATTACCCACAAACGTGTAACATGATTTCTATTATCAAGGAGAGGAGACCATCAAAAGATTCCAAGGTTTGCATCCTTTTGTCCTATGGGACATAAGAGATAAACTCGGAGAAGGTGCATATAATGATAATGTTGAAAAGACACATATGCATATGGTGGTGGTGTCATATTTGATGGAAGTATCTTGGATGTTTACAGCACCCGACATGTTGGAGTCCATACTATTTGCTTAACTTTCATCTAAATATCTCTATCACAATCATTATTGAGATTGTGCGTTGGCTTTTCTATTTTTCTTCAAAGAAACTTTGGATTCTCTTTGTTTTCCTCATTGCCTTCCGCTTTTGATGTCTGCCACTATCAAGGAGAGCATAAGGATTAGAGATGGCGGCATCTCTGATGAGGTAAGTTGGGCAAGTCTTGTCTAATGGATGGCGAATGCTTGGATTTCCTTTTGGAGATTAGGATACATGTAGATGCGTCATCCTTCTTGGGAAAAAGACCGGTAAATATCAAGCATGGATAGACAACTACTCACTCACGAATATGGATTTACAAGATATATCCACGAATGACCTATATCCTTTTCCATCATATGACTTTTGTTATAATTATGGGTGTGCTCTTAAAAATCGAGATCATCCATCTAAACCATCGATCAAGAGACCTACGCATTTATGCAACTACCGGGAGAAGTCATTTCTCCGAAAAAAAACGAAAGGTTCTTTTTAACACCTGAAAAGAACGAGAATTTCCACCACCAAGAGATTGTTTCCCACCTAGCCATCCAATGAAAACGTTTCATATGACCGATAGTTTTAGTCTCTATACAAATAAGAGCATAGCCCTTTTTAGATAAATGATCATCAATTCATTTCGTCAAAACAAATCCCACGAGAGGTTACAAAACCAAAATGTTCACGGAAGCTCAAAAAAACAAAACGTCGCGTAAAAGATAAGCAGGATAACAGAAAATAAGTACTATTCACTCTTTGGTATGGTATTTAGTACAAACGGAGAGTTACAAAAACGTGGGCCAAATTAGTTCGAGGAGTTTTTTAGTAAGATATGGGGGACTGCTGCGGAGTTAGACGACTAAGGTCGGTACGTCTAACTTGCAGGTTCAACGGCAAAGTGATCTGGTCACACGCTGCGTTCGTGTCCGGGGGTCGGGTTCATGGTGCTGGCACTTTGTTGTCTGCATCGTAGTATGGTAGGATTTTAATGGGTTGGAAAAAAATTATGTAAAACCTTCATTTACAAGGGAGCAGATGTTAAGGAGGTCATGATAAGCAAGGCCTCTTTGTTTACAGATATGGGCAGGAGGGAAATACCCTCGAAGAGTCTCTCACATCTCTCCTTCCAGTTCAACCACCAAGTTGATGCATGAGCTACAAAGATCAGCCATAGAATGGAGGAATGTGGTAGTTGTAAGCATTGGTTGAAAAAAGTTTCAAAATCACCAATAAAGTTAGCAAGATTTAAAATTTTGAATAGGAAACGTGAGAATTTGCAGACGTGGAGAATAGGTTTTATGGTCTCCTCCGTCGCAAGGCATAAGTGGCAGGCTAATACTGAGCGTATAATTGGTATAAAGGGGCAGTCCTGGGTTCTCGGCTTACTATGGTTGAGCATCCATAGGAAGATAGGTACTCGGGGATGAAAGGGACTTTTCCATAAGGTTAAGGCTAGTTTCAAGCCAAGTCCACCATATGATAGTATATTATATAAGCGGTTGGTTAGTCTCACCTTTAGTGTATTTTGTGGGATAGTGGTTGTATCAGTAGTGTTTTGAATCAATCTCAATGAAAAGATAGAGGCTATAAAGTTTTGTGCGTCTGATTCAGGAGCTCGGTTCACAAGCACTTTCAACCATTTTTGTTTAGCAATGATGAGGATAGGGCTTTATTGATTGTGCTATTTTTATTTCTAACTAGTGACCAGAGGTTCGGGTATTGGGATGCTAGTGAGGGGCTATCACTGAGTTTGTCGGTCAAAAGGAGGGAATGTTTTCCCATCGCCCAACGTTTTGGATGCAAGATTTCATATCCCTTGAGACCCTATTTTAATTGATCACCAGCAAGGAGAGTATCTCTTGAGATTGGGTTCAAGGATTGGCATGGATTTTTGGTTGTGAATGCGGACCCGGATGATCCTAGAGAGTAGGTGGTAAGGCTTCTCAATTGTATGAAGCCAAGATTTCGCTAGAAGCACATAATTGAAAGTGTCACGATTTTGGATTCCCCACCCATCATTATCTTTCAGGAGACATAAGGATTCCCATCTTACCTGATATCTGTGGTTGGTGTTTGAAGACTCCTACCAGAGGAATTTTTCTAAGTTTTGTCGATTTTCGACAAGATATATTTTAGGCAATTTTAGGGAGGCCATTATATAGTGGATTTGGGGGTGAGAGATGACATCAAAAGGGCGATGCTGGATGGGAGGATGGCATATAAGACTTCTAGACCAAGATTTTTTGTTCAAATTTTCCAATGATGGAAAGCCACTCTGATCTAGTAAGGGGACTTGGGAATAGCGGGATTCCTAAGTAGTTTATTGGGAAGGGGTAGGGTAATCAGTTAAGGATGTTGGTTGCTAGCTAAATTTCCTAGGTCATGAGGTTAAGGGTATGGATGGTAGTTTTTTATTGTTTATTGACATATCAGTGATCTCGAGAACAGATTAAGTGTGGATTTTATTCATTTTAGAGCTTGAGGGTTGTACTTTAGGAATATAAGGATATCATCAACAAAGAGCATATTTGTTATGGAAATGTCCTCCCCTAGGATTTGAAAAGATTCAATCAAATTTGATTTTACCAAGTTTTGGAGCATTCCATCAATGATGTCCATAATGTTTATAAAAAGTAACGGGGAGAGGGGGTCTCCCTATCTCACCACCCATGAAGGTTCGAAGAAGCCTAAGGTGGTGTTGTTTACTTTTAACTAGGTAGCCATGCTATGAAAGAAGGCTTTGACCCAACTAATGAAGGTGTTTGTGCAGTTAGTGTATTTGAGTGATGAGAGCTTGGTGTCCCAGTTTAGGGAATCGAAAGCTCTACGAAGATAGATCTTGAGGATGAGTGAATTGATTTTGGTCTGTTGGCCAGGGTTTTTGAGATGATTCTCAGGGGGGAGGTTTATAAGGATGATTGGTTAGTAGTTTGCTATGTTTTGAG
This sequence comes from Ottelia alismoides, assembly GCA_037367405.1. NCBI lineage: Eukaryota > Viridiplantae > Streptophyta > Magnoliopsida > Alismatales > Hydrocharitaceae > Ottelia > Ottelia alismoides. The sequence goes on along the minus strand of JAZKJV010010702.1, from coordinate 102,790 downwards.
ATCTCTTTTTTGTAGATTAAAGTTATTATTGAGTTATTTATAAATTTCATGTCTTCAAGTCGAATGATGGGTAGAAAATGCGATTGATTGGGTTCATGAAGTCATTTTTGATAATGGTCCAGAAGCGCTTGAGAAATCGTGGATTACTCCATTTGGACCGGGAGCTTTGAGGGCTTTAGATTTTGCATCACTGTGAAAGTTTCGGTCTTAGAGATAGGTTCTAGCAATTGGTATGTGTCCTCTATGTTACCCGAGAGGAGGTTTTTAAGACCAGAGGGGAGCGACGACGTAGATCCTTTACTCGAGTATAGCCTTTGGTAATATGGGATGATAAGCTGAGAGATAGAAGTTGGTGATGTTTGTACCACCCCATGGTTGTCTTGTAAAGCTATGATAGAGTTCCTGCTTCTTTTTCTTGAAGCAACGAATTGTAGGATCTTGCTATTGCGATTTCCTTCTCAAAGCTAGCGAAACTTTGCTCACTGGTTTAGTCTCAGGTATTCGTCCTCGTGAAGGGTTTCTAGGGATTTGTGAAGGAGTATTAGTAGTTCTGGAGTACTTGGGTCGAGGCTTGGTAGGGTTAATGATAGTTCTAATGAAGTAATATGCTCTGTTAGGTCTTCTTTTGAGATGTAGAAGGGGGAAATGTTTTATTTTTTCCAGTCGATTATATCAAATTTAAGTCACTTTGTTTTTAGAAACCAAGTGTGGAAGGAGTTAAAGCCTTTGGCAGGGTTTGTTCCATGACGTAGAGACCATTTGAGGGAAGTTAGATTTGTCAAACCAAAAGGTTTCCATTTTGAAGGATGGGCGGTTAGCTTGAGGGTGGATATTGCCGTTATTAGAGTTATGAGATGGTTTTTCGGACCGCCTAGGTTTTGACAATGGGGGATAAGATAAATATCTATTTCATCACCTTTATTCTTTCATTTTAGTCTTAAATCTCTAGCTAAATGCATGTATATAATAATAATTTGCCAAAATAAACATTCTATAATTTGTACAGAATACTACAAAAAATCTTGTAGATTTAATGTATTTATATCCAAAATAAAAGAATAAAACAAGAAAAGAAAAAGAAATGAGATACCATAGGTATTGAATGACCTTAGAGCTCGAGACCCAGTCATCATGATGACTTGGTCGACAATGAATAAAGCAGGGATAAATAAAGCAGAGAAATTGTGTAGACAATACACCAGAACCCTAACTTTTTATTCATCAATAATTGATTGTTAGGATATATTTTATTTTATTATTTTTATTCCTTGAATAATAAAACCCTCAACATGAATACTACAAACAAAAATATAAAGAAAAAAAATGCAAATTTGATTTCATTAAAAATAATGCATAGTGTGCCCAAGATACCTAAAATAAAAATCCATATAAAAAATTTGCAGACTTGTATCTTCTCCATATTGTATAAAAATTGACCAAGATCATCTTTAATTGTATATAACTTTTAATAATCTATTTAATGAAATGTTTTCAATCAATTTGGAGTTAAGATGCAAAAGTTAGGTTTTGGGCCCTCGTTTTGCGTTAAACATTATATTACATACAATATTTTTATTCTTCATATTTTCTGGATCCTTATATTTTTATAAAATTTTAAATATTAATTGAATCATATATCAAAAATTAAAATGAAATAAAACCATTAAATAAAATTAAAATAAATCAATTATCTTTATACATATATGAAATATATTTTTTATACATATAAAGAATACATACATAATTAATTAAGTATACAAATAAACTCATAAAAATGTAACAAAAATACTAAACATGTAATTAAATAAATTTAAAATATATAAAATACTTATAAATAACAATAATATATACAAAAAAATTAAAAATAAAATACACACTATTCTAGTATATTTACCTATAATTACACATGTAAAAAGTAACTTATAAAAAATCACCTCGAAAAAATAAATAAAAATATGTATATTATAAAAACTATAATCTTTTTTGTTTTATAATATAAAATTAAGTAATTCATTTTATATTTATAAAATGATTTTTTAAGCTATTTTTATTTCTCTTTTTCCATGATGGGTCCACGTGGACCAACCATGACTCTTTGATTGTTGACCAGAGGTCAATTATCTTGACCTCCAACTGTCGTTTCAGAAACATCATGAGGCACCCAACTTTGCCCCATTTTCATGCTTTATACAATACCCTCTTTGTCTTGAGCTCCTTGCCCCTATGTACCCTTCATATCTGTCGTTCTCACAAACCCATCTCTGCTCACCTACCAACTCTCCCGTTCACACCATCGAGCTTCGAAACTGGACGCCCACCTTCTTTGAAACCTTCACCATATGCAACTTTTGTGATTTGATCCTTACTGGATCCATATTTGCATCTGAGAACACAATTGAACCTATCATTGGTGATAAGAACATGGGGGTGGTATTTTGCAACAAAGAGGAGGGTTGTCGGAGGAGAGCCAAGCCAACACCGGAGTAGCTTCGACTAGTTCTCCCCCTCAAATTTTCATATTAGATTGAGGTCCCTTTCATTTATTTTGAGGTAAATCTACTATTATCTTTTAATTTCTTAACTTTTATATCATAGTTAATCAGATAGGTGTTCTCTCATTAGGAATCTCTAATTTGGTATGGAGATCGAGCTCCATGTCCAATTACTGTGCATCCGACCATTAATCTCCTTCGACTTCCATCTCATCACTCTCCCCTTCGTGTGTTCCATCTTCTCCCCCATCCATCCAACTCAAATCCATCATGAATCTAGCATTGAGGCTCCATCCGTTGTCCCCTCGCCAGAGCTTCAGCCCCATTCCATTCCACTTGCATTCCAACTTCAAGGAGTAACCGACCTCGAGCTTCCTAAAATTTTGGTGCAGGTTTAGGGTCCTGAGGACCCCTCTGGAGCCAAGGAGTCCCTGTGAATAAGCTCTTGATACCTAGAGCTAATCGAACCTCTAGGTATGTCTTTGCTCCACCTCAGCCTCATCATAGTGGCCTAGCACATGCAAGGAGTCCCAATGATGTGTCCCAACTGACAAAGTGAAGAATGACCACCAAACAAAGGAGGATGGATCAATCATAGCTTGTGACACTTGGGTTCTTCTAGGTGTTATTGAAGACCCCTTCCTAGTCATTGGATGAACACAACCCATATCTACTCTGGGTCGTTCGTTCCACTCGAAGGGGTAAGCATCTCTAGTACTCTAACCATCCACAAGGTAGAAGCTTCATGGTTGGATCCAACATGTGTAAATGGTGTAATTTGCACTAAACCCCCTCTACCTTTTTGTATTTTCCAAATAGTACTGTAGATATTTCAGTATGAGTAAAATTAATTGGGAAAATTATAACAAAGTCCCGAACTTTATATTAATTACAAGTTAGTCTAATGCCAGCTCAACTCATGTGCCCCCACATGAGGTAGGTATTACACTTGTACACCTATGGCTTTGTATATTTTATTTTAATATATAAAAATAAACTTTTAGTGTAAAGTTTCTAGTGTTGTTGCATGTAGTCTCTTACCTTTAATTTTTATTGCAAAAATACCCCTACTAGCTTATTTATTTTTGTGTATGTTTTTATATTTGTATAAATATTTCCCGTGCTCCTAAAATCATGAAAAAATAGGATTATGTGCATGATTACATACTTCATCATACCATCTAATTTATTTTGTAGTTCATATCCACTATCTATTATTACAAATCAAAAGAGTATGTTTCATTCTTTATCTACCTTAGAAAGTATAAAAAATTACAAAATTGTAGTAAAAAATCCAAAAAATTTCCTGCTATTTATTATAGTATTATATCACTACAAAACAAAAATCACAAAAATATAACAAAAGAAAATCTAAAGAAAAAACCCTTGCTAACCCTAAAAATTTCAAAATATTTTTAAAGGTTTCCCAAAATTAATTTTCTATCCTATATTTTATTTATACATATTAATATACATTAAAAATAGTTTTTTTTAATTTAAGACTATTTAGTATTTTTAAATCTCAAAACAATTTAGCTTATTTAAAAAGTTCCTGATTTTGTAAATTTTGGACTCTAAAAATACCCAAAAATTAACAAAAATAACCAAAAAATAACAAAAAAGAAGAAACATATAATACAAAAATATTTTATTTTGCAATTTTGACTTCATGTAGCTAGACTTATAAGTATAATAACATATATTGTATTATATACCTATATATAGTTATATGTAATTAATATTACTATTAATTATTAGAACACCTTTGTAAATATCTCAAAACCCTTTAAAAAATAAAAAGGACTATTCTTATTTATCTTTTTCTGATTTTTTATTTAGTATATATGATGTATATATATATTACTTATATTACACATATTATCTATATATATACTCTTATATATATATATCTTTATTATATATTAAAAAGGGAAAAGAAATAAAAATTATAAAATTACAAAAATAAAATTAAAATTATAAAATAAAAAAATTAATGTATATAAATACGAAAATATAATAAAAGATAAAATTTCAAAAACCCACAAAAATATTAATTAATTAATTACGTGAAGATTGTATAGATATCCATTATTATTTATTTATAAATAATAATAGTGCTATTGAGTTTATTCATTGTGTTCAACACCATACTCTTCTTGTTGCTATGTACATTTTATTGCAGTGTTATAATAAATTTTAATCCACATTACATGCTTTATTACTTTTTTTATTTGACAATTGGTTGACTATTGAGATTATCCATTGAGTTTAGCATCGGTCACCTCAACGATTGAGGTCCGCCTTGTGTGACCTCATGACCGCTCCACGTTGCACGTTCTCCTCTTTTAAATGGTGTTGTTGCCATTGAGCAATGGAGTTTAGAGCTTAATTATACATTTTTGTATATTATTTCTCTCTTTTATTTCTATAATTTATTGCAGATAGATATTTGATTGTTCCTGATCCAAATTTCTTTGTTATTTTTCTTGCCAGGGACCGCGTAGCAACATCTACCTCCTATGAGGTGGACACACCCAAGTCTTGAGGAGATTGGTGCTTCTCCTAGTGCGCTAGTTGGAGAGAGAGCAAGAGAGAGAGACAAAGAGAAGTGAAGAATCATACCTTCTATATTTTTATGTTATTTTTCTATGGAGAGTTTTATTTTTATTTTGTAAATTAATTTGTAATAATTTGAACATTAGGACACTGCCAAATCATGAGGTCCCCTGCTCGGGTGTCTATTCACTTGGGGACCTCATTGTATTTTTTTCGTGTTTTGATAATCTTTCTTTTATTTTGTTTCACAAAGTTTTGAATTCTTTGTTGCTCTTTTTCTTTTTTTATGCGACTAAGCCCCTAGATATAGGATTTCTTGACTTGGTAGCTAGGTCCACAACCTAATTATAAGCATGCACCTATAGATTACTTCACTTGGATTTATTCAAATCTTCATTACCAATTACTTGGATTTGGATCCTTGAACCGCTAGAGACTCCTCACAGTGCTAGCAGGACCCGCTGTGGCAGGCACTAAGGAGTCTCCAAGATTGGACACATAGGATCCATTTTTGAGTAGTTGGTATTTGGTTCTTCCCGTTAGTAGCAATTCATGTTTAGGGCGCTATATTACTTTGCACACTGCACATGTACTGTAGATATTTAAATTTATATTTTATATCCTACATGGAGAGAGCTGCCAAGTACTGTAAGTATCCTTACTTTGCATGTGTCTATTAATACGAGAGTGATATTTCCACTCTAGTATCCACTTGCATGGATTTTCCAATATCTCCCTCTATTTTTTCACATATTAGGACTAAAAAAATGCAAAAAAATGGCTAGGTACTTTACTGTCAAAAATACTCATAAAAATTGAAAATTCAAAAATTAAAAGAAGGGGACTGCTAATAAAATTTCACCTTAATTAAAATTCATAATGGACATCCATGCTTTGGGTTTATAAAAGCCCTCAATATTTTCATGTACCTGCTTAGACTAAGGCACGAGTAATGAAGCGCTAAATGCATGTATTAATAAGGATCCGTTGTAACAAGGGCACTTAGCTTTTCATATAGAACCAAGAAGAATCTCATTGAAGAGGTTCTCGGTTCTAATACTTGGGAATTCCAGGGTCAAACACAAGTACATGAGCCATAATATGATTATTTAGGTGTTTAAATATATAGGTTAAGCAATAGACAAATCATCTAGGTCGAAATAGAGACAACAATACAAGAAATGAATGCAAGATAAAATGCACATCGCTAATGCATGCATGAATGAAACAAAATGTGATGGTGAAACATATAAGTGCAGCTTAGAAAATCATGAAGTGATGAAAAAATAACTAAATTCTAACACATGCAAATATATTCAAACATATGCCCTAAAATGATTATTAGAACTTAAGCAAATTATCTGGATTCATTTATGCAATTTAATCCAAGCATGGTTTCATTTAATAGATATTTAAGTAACTTAAATATCTCTAATGAACTAATCAATCATTATGCATCAAAATAGAGAATAAATTGAGCCAAAAGATAATGAAACAAGGATCAAAATGCCACCGAAATTACTTCATTTGGAGTTCATATGCTCAAGTTATTCAAATTTAAATCTAGGGGCATAAATGTAGTAAAAACATATAAAATAAATAGTACAAATATCACAAATAGGTGTATGGAGTGACTAAAATGCAAATACTAAAAACCGACAATGAAATTTATTGAAAACCCCCTACATGGGGGTATTTTTGCAAATAAAGATAACTAATGGGGTTGTCTTGCAATTTGCCTAGACCTGCACACGTGAGGCATATGCGGTCCTAGATTCAAGCACAAGAACGTGGCTCGGGCCATGTGTTGGCGTCTGAAGATTTGGCTGAGGTTCAGATCGCTCCATGGTTGCAGGCTTAGACTTAAAGACATGACTCAATTAGAGCAGTTGGATCGCACCCAAATTGGCGTGATCCAATGACAACTGTGTTGTGTCCTCGTAAGAACTCTATCGTGCATGGTTGTGATAAGATGGGGCTCGGGAGAGAACTTCGTCTCTTGGCATCGCTTCTAGATCTTATCTGCGGGTTGGCTATGTTGTTCAGAAAACTCACGAAGGTGAATCAATATCAGTGATGATGCGTGAACTTCTGAATGTTGGCAAAGGTGCAAACCCATCAAGGATAAAGCTCCATATTGTTGGTGAAAGCAATTGATTCTGCAGGAGTTAACACAACATAGCCAAAACCAATAACGTGTTTGCATGCAACATTGAGTGGGATGAAGGGCTTTAGGGGATTTGAAGAAGGTGGAGCCCAGAGGGTTCCTCTTTTCATGTTTGAAGAAGGACGATCACTTAAAGGGGAAGGTTGCAATGGAACATAGGAAACAAAGAACATGACCTTCTGCGTGAGCTATGGAGCCACGATGAAGGTCAATCACATGGTGGGTTTGCATGAAGATGTGTGTACAAGGCATGAAAATCAAATAAATTCGAAGAAAATCTAAGTACCTAAATCTCGCAGATGAAACATGAAGGAGTGTGGCTTGGGCCGAGGCTATCATGGACCTCAGGTCTTCTCCTAATTCGCTTAGCCACGGCGAAAAGCTCTAGTGGTTGCATTTAAGGTTGTGGCATGGCCAGTTCATTCATGGGACTCACCAGAAGTAAGCTTGCCATTATCTCATGAACAACCTCTCTGTTCATGTCACGAAGAAGAGGGATGGCTAGGGGCTTATTTACTCAAGGATGGACAAGTGCCGCTTGAAGTGGTGGTGGGCTATTTGAAGAAAATGAAGGTGGGAGTTAGTCTCTCCAAGAGGTGTTTTGAACCGTTTATAGATGCACAGAGATTTGGAGGATATGGAAGTTAAGGAGTTAACGTGGAGGATAGATAATAGGGAAAGGAGTTGGCGAAGGGAGTTGGCAGGGATGGTGGTCGACAACGGAGGGAAAATGGAATGAAAAAGGGCAATTCGGTAGTTCGTGGGGAAGAGAGGAATGTGTTGGAGGTTGATGGAGATGAAACGATAGTTCGATCTTTAATCTGATGGTCCTCTTTTTTTTGGGGGGGGGGGGGGGAAGACCAGTTAAGATGCACTAGATGCCTGTTGTCAAGAATGTGATGGCGGATCATCTCTCCCGATTAGAGCATCTTGAGGAAACTAAGCATATTGATCCTATATGTGAGACCTTCCCAGATGAGGCGATCCTTGCTATCTCCTCACTCCCGCGGTATGCTGACATTGTGAACTATCTTGTTGCTAAGAAAGTTCCACAAGGTTGGCCCAGGCAGAGACTTGAGACCTTCTTAGCGAAGATCAAGTCTTACCATTGGGAGGATCCCATCCTTTACCATGAAGGAGGGGATATTGTCTGGCGAAGGTGTATTCCTCAGGAGGAGAGGAGAACTATAGCGTCCTCACCTACTGCCACAAACTGGAGGCAAGAGGACATCATTCTGGGAGGACAATGAGACAGAAAGTGCTCCAATCCGGCCTATGGTGGCCTACTCTCTTCAAGGATTCTGATGAGTTCGTGAAGAGGTGTATTGGTTGTCAGATGATGGGCACTTGTGGACAGTGTGATATGATGCCCATACAACCCATTCACTTCTTTGAGGTTTTTGATGCATGGGGCATCGATTTCATGGGTACATTCCCTTAGAGTCAAGGATTCGAGTACATTCTATTGGCCGTTGATTATGTGAGTCATTGGGTTGAGGCCATCACCCCCTCCCCGGAACCTTAGATGCTATGACTGTATGCATATTTTTGAGGAAGAACATCATTTCACGGTCTGAGGTACCTCGAGTTTTGATATCTGACGGAGGGTCTCATTTCGTCAACGACAAGGTAAAGGCCCTTGCTAGCGAGTTCAGCATTGACCATCGAGTAGCCACTCCATACGACCCTCAGACCAAGGGTCTTGCTGAAGTCTCGAATAGGGAGATCAAGACTATATTGCAGAAGGTCATCCACCCTGACCGAAACGATTGGTCACAGCTTTTGGACTCGGTCTTATGGGTATATCGGACGTCCTTCAAGACTCCTTTGGGTACATATCCCTTTCTCCTCGTTTATGGCAAGCCCTGCCATTTACCTGCTGATCTTAGACATAAGTCACTTTGAGTTGTTACAAAGATATTTTTGGATCCATTGAGTGTAGGAGACCAGAGGAGGGCAGAATTGGCAACCCTGGAGGAGCTTAGAGACGAAGCCTTTTCGAGCAGCCTACATTATAAGGAGCGAGTTAAGGAGTTGCACGATTCTCATATCAGCCACAAGCAGTTTGAGCTAGATCAGAGAGTATGGTTGTTTGATGGCATGCTTAGATTATTTCCAGGGTAGTTACAGAGCAAGTGGAAGGGACCATACCTGGTCCGAAAGGTACATGACAATGGGAGTATTGACATATCTGAGATGCCATCCGAGTCTACCTTTCGTGTTAACGGGCAGCGGCTCAAACCATATCTAGATCATGAGCCACTGGTCGTTAACGTCGCCCCTATTCATTTTGCGTGAGATGTGGTCTTTGACTCACATCTATTGCATCTCAAACCTAATTATCATTGTCTTCCGCCTTGTATAGATCCAGTTGTCCATATCATTCCATTCTTAAGTCCCACACCCCATCTTCATCCTATGATTATGCTATACTTAGGGTGTTACCCTAAGTATGGGGGGTGTTGGACTCTTGAGTATTCTTTTGATTTATTTTACCTCTGTTTTGCTGCCTATACTTAGGGATATTTTACCCTATGTATAGGGGAGGTAGACCATGTACATTCTTACACTCGGATTTCCCTTCATGCACAACTTGCTATATTTAGGATAACTTGATCTTAAGTATAGGGGGAAGCACTGAGTCCCCTTCATTCTATTCGTTGATTCGTCATTGTAGTATACCATTTCTTTTGACTTCCCTATACTAAGCACGAGTTATGTCTTCTTCATCACTCTTGATCCACTCTGAGGACATCGTTCGAGCTAAGTATAGGGAGTGTCGTATATATTTCATATATACTTCAGTCATAACTCGTACTTTGTGTGAGTGTATTAATAAATAAAATGGCTAAAAATCTTTTATCCGAAAATCATAAAAATTTAAAAATTTTCCTTGTACATAAAAATTCTTTATTGCACATACATAGCTATTTATAAAAATTATTTTTGTACAAATGTTTGTTAAAATTATTTGTGTAAAGAGTTTGTAAATAGTTTGATATCAAAATTACGTATATAGTACAAAATTTTTGTAAAATGTTTGAAAAACAAAAGTTTGCAAAAACCCCTGTATACATGTTTGTCAATATTTTGCAAAAACTTCATGCATTCAAACATTTTTCAAAAATTTTGCATATTTTCAAAAATTTGCACAAAAGCATCTTTTGTATATATTTGTACAATTTTTCTGAATCACAGTTGACATTTAAACTGGCCTGGAATTAAATTGAAAAATGCAGCTTTGTTAAGACCTTAATCCACCTAATTCTAAGAGGAACCTTATAGGGCTTAGGGTTAATACTTTTTAGGTCCATTTAGGACTTAATTCTTTGAGTCCACTTGGTCTATGATCATATGTAATCTTGGTGAGACTAAGTAGAACACTTAACAACACACACATGACTCTCAGAGACAATGGCTTTACTTGCACCGACACATTACACATAGCTCTCCACGGATGAGGTGGTGAGGAGGCAGTGTCCTTTGGCTTGGAGTAGCATATGAGGGTAGTACTTCTAGGCGGAACCTCTCTTCTTCTTATAGTGAAGGAAGTGCGTCTCAACTTGGTCTGGTGGTGTTGAAGTCTAAAGACAGGAGTTTTGGGTTGCAATAAAGCTTCAAAAGAGGGATAGTCTACTGGCTCAAGAGGAAAAACTCCCTATGTATATATGTTGTACCATGTAGATATGTTGCGCATATGCACATCGGAAAAAAATGTGCAAAGAAAGAAAAATTCCAAAAAAGTGGTGGGTCTGATTGAAAATAAAATACCGACCGGAATGTATATAGTCAAATAAAGCAAAGCTGATGTTACACATGCTCATCTCATGAAGCTTGCAGCGGGAGACCTAACTACGCTGGTTGGTCCCCCAAGGATACATGGCCACACTGGTCATGGTCCGTTCTCTTCTTCCTCCTCCTCTTGAGTCGATTGAACTTGAACTTAGAAGGGAATACCCTGATCCTCGAGGAGTGAATTGCCAGACTAGGGCATTAGAGTTACCTTGTTAAAGGGGGTTGTCGCTTCGTCATTTATGATGTGGGGAGCTACATATCACTTACACAATACAAGGAAAGATTCATGGTCACTAGAGTTTGTATATATAGACTTGTTCTGATCTGGATTATTAAGGAGTCTTGACCATAGATTGGTGGAACTTAGAGGCTGTTGAGTTTTAAGCTTAAATCCAAATAAGGTTCCAACAAATTAATAATCCAAAGGCCTGACTGAGCTCCATACTTCAATTTAATGAAGGCAAGTTTAATAATCAACCTTGATTTCCCTTCTTTTTCTTTTTCTTTCTCTTTTCACTTCTTTTTCAAATAAGTGTTTGCTAAGGGACTAGTAAAATTAAAGTATAAGGGGTGATGAATCCCCATTCATCACTCTTTATTCTTTTATTTTAGCTAAATATCTTGGCAAAACACCATGTATATAGTTGTAAATACAATAAGTTACCAAGAAACTTGCATCTGTTAAATATCAATAATTATCATGTATTTGTGCAAAAGTAAAAGAATAAAAAATACAAGAAAAAGATGGAATATTTATAATAATTATCGAGTGACCTAATTCTAAGAGAGGGTCCAACATGGGCCTGATCGCCAAATAAAATAAGTAGAGAGAGATAGGGCCACTCTACCTTGTATATATTCCCTCTATGTATATAGATATTTTATTTTCACAAAAATCAAATTAAAAATGTATTTATATTACCTTGTATATCTTTCTAAAATTAAAACAAAAAATAAAAAAATAAAAATAAAAACAAAATAAATTCTCGCTCACCATGTATGAAGTACATGTACATATGTATCATATCCATATTTATTAAACACTTGTAAATAACTCATAAAAATAAAATAAAAATTATTTTATACTCTAAATTTTATGTTGTAAATAAATAAAATATAAAATTGAGTTATTTGTGTAAAAATAAATAAAATAAAAATAAATAAATATTTTATACATGTATATAATGTAGTACAATGTAAATATCTTAATTTATTTTTTCATAAAAATAAACAAAAATCACTAAAAAATAGTTTGGAAAATAAGGGACATTTTTCATGTTGAACATATTTTAAAATAAAATTGTTTTATATTTTTAACTTATTTTCCAAATAATTTTGACTCTGGAATTTTCTGATTGGTCCAGGAGGGATGTTGACCTCGGTCAACTCCCCCTCCCGGACCCTTCTTTGCCCGAATCCAAGTCGCGCCTCATCTTCTCGAAATTTTCTCACTCGGATCTGACCATCTCCTGCCCTGATTGAATCGCCCGCTTCTTCCACATGGATCAACGACCCTCGCAGATCCTTAGAGAGTGGCAGATCTTTCTTGGATTGCGTGCTCCACCTGATTCTTTCCAGCCACCTGGGAACGCATATAAATTCTTCACTCCCTTGCCCAAAGCGGTAGCTCGCGCCACACCCTCTCCTTCTACCCTAGACTTCTTCCCCTTGGTGACAGCTTTCGGTCGGAGCCTTTGGTGGTCGGAGAAGGAAGTTGTAGCCGACGCTCACCCTACATGGCCGGACTTCAACCACGTTGAGCCTCCCCGCCTTTCGCAGCATGGTCGAGGTGACGACCCAGCCCCACTTCACCCTCTGGATCTCAAGATCTCGTTAGGAACCTCAGGTAACCTTCACTTCGATCCTAGTTCTTTATATTTCGAATCTTCCACCCGTCGTTCCGCCAGCTCCAACCCGGTGGTCGGAGCTCCATCAGCCACCCTTCGTCGTTCAGATCAACTCCCTCGTTCACAGTCACCCTTCCTCCACATCCTGATCATCCAAATCATGGCTATACGAGCCAAGATTAGGTTAGGTTCCATCCTCCGCTTTGCCGGAACCACCTTCGCCCTCCATCGTCGCTTCCCCTTATTTTCGGCCAAATAACCCCGACCGGAGTGTCCCTCCGAGTCGAAGCTATCATCTACAGTTCAAAGCACGCGTGGAATTGCCCCAGACCGCATTCGCTCCATCTCGCCAAAGCTCGCCCAGGTCACATAGCCATTACCGAAGATCCGACCGTCGGCGAGCTCATCTGACTCATCCACCTAACGCGGAGGAGCCACCTGATCCTGTTGCTGCCACCCGATTGTCCATCGGAGTGCTGGATTGCCACTGCGCCTCTGGTGAACTTCGTCCAGGCGGAGTTCATCCATCATCTTTCCCTACCATTGGATCCAGTCTTCGCCTCAGATTTGATCGCAGTCGTCCAGAGCCTGGCCTCTGTACGCCCACGTTTGTCATCTAGCCAGTGTTGTTGGATTCGCCAGGTGTCCGCTCCAGAGCCGCATGTTCACCATCCAGTCAGAGGATGACACTTGGCACCCCACGTGACCCGCACGAGTCGGCTGGGTAATTTACACCACTTTTCCTGCATTTATTTTCTGTTTTTACATAGTTTGTAAAATAAAAGTTGCATTGTGGACCATTTTGCATCTGTGACCCTACAGTTTTTCATATTTGCATTTTAGTCCTTCCGTTGTGGTTGCACGTGCATCATCATGTGTATTTTTGGGATAATTATATGTACTACCCTAGACTTCATTTATCTTATGTTTTGATGTTTTATTTTTACTATTTGCACTTATGCCCATGTGTATGCTGATATTGGACATGTGCTAGAATTAGTGGGGAATTTGCAGAGAGGCCCATGTACTTTTCGTGCTTGTTATTCTTTAGTCCCTTGAACATATTTTCATTGCATCTAGGTCTATGTGTGTTGTGTCTCTTTGATTGGTTTTAATAAATAGCAAACTTTATCCCAAAATCGTGAAATTTTGACACATGGCTCCTGCCATGTTGTAGGAATTTCCACAAAAATTTTTTGTATTTTGTTTCCATTTGGTATTTTGTAAAAATCAAAAACCCTAAAAATCTCTACTGTTTATGTTTGAAAATCGAATAAAAATATTAAAAACCTTTAAAATTCTAAAAAAATTGTTTTGTGTTGATTTTGGTTTGCTTTTGCTTATATACAAATTTTGTCGCATTTGCTTTTATAAAAACCATAAAAATTGTAAAACACAAAAAATATTATAAAAATCATTAAAAATTAAGAAAAATAAAAAAATATGTTTTCTTCTCCTGTAGTTAGTTTTTAGTCTATAGTTTTACATAAAATTATTGTTGGGATTTTACAGGCATTTTAAGCATTTTTAACTTGCCTTTAGATCTCAGCTGTACTATGTTTAGCATTTTTAACTTTGTTTCATTTTTAGAAAACCAAATAAAAATCAAAAAAATTAAAGAAAATTAACAAAAATATTTGATATTCCCAAAACCCAAAAATAGTTTTATTTGAATTTTTTGAGCATTTTTGATGTGTTAAATAATTGTTGGTTGAGTTTGTGAGTGCTTTTATACTTTTTCTTAATATTAAAAATTCTAAAAAAATTGAAAACATAAAATCCACAAAAATATTTGCTTTTGGATTTCTGACTACTTCGTAGTCTAGGCATACCGTGCTCGTTGTGTTCGACCCTGGTAGTTATACCAGGTAAAATAAATAGCTTGACCGCTATTGCTTGCTTGACTTGTTTATTTTTATCTTTGGTGGTCTTGATTTTCTTGATTGACTTAGCTGCCCGAGTGGTTGAGGCCAGAACGACATGTGGTACTTTTTTTACCTTAGTCGCTCGGGCGCGTCATCACTTTTCAACACTTTGAAAATCTTGAGATTTCAATAAAAAGTACAACATGAATTAATTTTAAAAGGTTGAGTGATTAATCTGCATAAACTCAAAATAAAAATTGCCAACTTCGACCTCATGAAATGATATCCATTCAAGATAGATTCTCATAGTTATTGACTCTATTTTGTATAGAATCAAAAGATCCCACAACAAAACTGAAATTAACTAAAATCATGCTAAAACATGCTTGGAATCTCTATATGTATAGAGAGTGTGTTTACAACTCTTAATGTAGATTTTTGCATCAGGACATAGGTCTAAGTTGGCTTTGAGCTAACATTTTAAGCAACGAAGTATATGACAAGAGTTCCTTCGCAGATGTTGTAGATGCATTTGAGGTTATTTCAACCCATCCAAAATCACTCAAACTTCTAAGAACATGATGAGAATCAAACATTAAAGTTGTCTATTTGAAACGGTTCTCCGAATAACAATGCAAAGGGTGTGTATGTGTGTGTGTGAATTAGTACTATACAACCCAAGCACAAGAAATCTGTATTCTTTATGTAGGTAAGGACTTTAAGAAAAGTACATGGTAAAATAGAGAAGAAGGCTTAGTTCCTAGAACGCCAAGTCATGTACGGGTAGTTTGGATTTGGTTTCAGAGTGGATTGAGTTTGAATAGGGGTTTAGATAATAGGTTTTTAACATTAAATTAAGGTGAAAAAATGTTTGGTGTAAGTTGGGGGAAATTGGTTGGGGTTGTAAATGTATATATGTGTTCCATATGTGGCTTAAATGTGGGCACTGGTTATTGGTTCAAGTTAGAATGAAATGAACATGACCATGTGTCATGAAGTACATGATGTTGAGTCTCAATAATCAAGATGCTCTAACTGAAGTCTAAATGCACCATTTTAAGCCTAAAAGATGAAATTCCTCTCATAATAAGAAACTCCAAAGTTACAACAAAAGTTATGCGAAATTGGATAAGTGTTACTTAAGATGTAGAAACATTCAAGCATGATAGCACGATGAAATGAATCAAGAAGTGAGGGATCAAAGAATATTTTCACTTTGTTAGACTTTAAAATCTTCAAATTGAGATTTCAGAGGCCGTTGATGGTAAAGAGTACCCGCAAACATATCACCGATGGATTCTCCAATGTATATCTTAAATAGCACATGCCTTTGTTGATGGAGACTGACATGTGTCTCTTTAAATTTTGTCGTTCCTTTGTACATTACAATGACTTTGTTTATATCTCATATGCAGTCCTACATGTTGAAACATAGTTAAACTCATAATTCGTGATGGCATAGAAGATGGTGTTTATCGCTTTGGAGTTGTACACAACACTTTTCTCCTCAGTGTCCGCCAATAATACATTTGTTGCAAGTCTTTTGTACTTCATCAATATTAATGGATTCTAGAAATATTTGCATTTGTACATCCCAACAATTATAATTGATTTCATCGAAGTGATGAGGTGTAATCGTGGACTAACTCTCGAAGCTTGTGCTTGTAGATGCTACTATATGCTTTCGAGGTTTACTTCATAACATTAATTGTTGCTTTGAATCCACTTGTGAGTAATTTGATTGTGACATCATAAAGGGTGTGAAAAGTTACTCAAGAATGGTTGATATCTTTTTACGAAATTCAAAAGAAGCACATAATATCCATTCTATCAAAACTGATAAGCACACTGCATAGTACTTTTTCATGAAAACCTACCTAGGTAAAAACCACTACTCGAGTCACCTAACTCTGGAATTTCTCATTTAATTGAGACCACCAATTGCTTTACTATAAAAACTTGAGATATTTACATGGATGCCTCAACTATTTACAAAGCATACAACTTGATAACCTTTGGACCAAACACCAAAGACAACACTATAAATCAATCACTGTATTAATTGCAGAGGACTAACGAAACTTATTCTTTCCTCTAGCTTGCTTCGAATGTGCAGAATCTACAAGTCTAAGTGCTTTCATGCAAAACTTGTGGGTCAAACACCAAAAGTTCCTATATTAGAGGTTAATGATAGAAACATATATAATCAAAATAACTTTTCTTTTACAATAACCTTATCCCAAAGATATAAAAAATAATTTTAAATTGTAAGAGTAGGGGAACATTGAATAATCAATAATACATAATACAAAAATATTCTCATATACAAGAATAAAATTATATCACAGATAGCAGAATTATATCACATATGGTATGCGTGAATAAATGATAACAATTCGCAGAATAAATATCATCGGATTAAAAAAGGTTGCCAAAAGTATTCTGACTGATATTAGAAAAACTTTAAGATGGGTCGATGGTTAAACATTTCAGCTTTCTTGCATATCTATCTTTTCGAAAATATTTTCATCAAAATATTGAAGAATACGAAGAATAATAGAGACAATAATAGAGAAATCACTCAAAGAACTTGTTTTATATTTCTAATGAGAGCAAGAGTGATTACTTGTGTTTCGACAAGAGTACAAGGTCTTTTATATAGGATTCCAAGAGTAGATAGCCATTGGAAACAAAATAGGAAATAAATGAGTGAAGTTTTATGAGATATGATCGATCAGGCAAGTTATATGATCGATTAGTTCAATATAATCGATCCCGTCAAAAGGGTGATCAACCATTTCATGACCACTAGATATATATAGAATTTAAAATATGATCCACCATAAACAATAGGTGATTGATAATGGGCCGTCAATCAATATGAACAGATGTTCAATCAAGGTTGATCGATTAATGAGCAAGAGTGATCATCATTGTTGAATTCTTGACAATCTTGATTTTGAACATTTCTGATAATGCATCTACGATATAACTTTTGAATAATTCAAAGAAACTTCTAAGTTTTTGAAACTTACTATTGAAGTCCACTTTATAGAGCTTTGGATGCTGAAATATTGTGCAGTCCTACAATTATATTAAACAAGTGAGCGACTGCGATATTCAAGTGTGTGTCATTTTTAAAACAACTATAGGAAACAAAGAACTAACAAAAAATTGCCCTATAACATGTCATCCAGAGTGACTATCTCGATGCCTTTGGGCATTGCTTGTACCTTCAGAGTGTCCACCAGGAGTTTCACGGGAGTAGCATGTTCACAGTCTTCCACTGGGGATGGAATGTCAAAGTCAAGGAGTTGGCTGAAGTTCTTGACCGTGTTATTTAGGATGTATATATATATATATATATAAGAGAGAGAGAGGAGAGATCCTGTGAGAGCAAAAGTTGTGAGAGCATGAGAGGAGTGATTCTGGAACACTAGATTCAACCAGGTAGTAGTTCAGAATCACGCTTCTCATGCTCTCACAGATTATTGCTCTCACAAGATCACCTTATACACACACACATGGAGAGAAAGAACTAAAACAACTATCTAATAATGAATTTGAAAAGTTTTTCCATTCTAGATTCTGCCACAAGTTATCTTTTTGAAAAATTTCAGAATTAAGTGTATATATACAATGTTGCGAGTTCCCCTTCGTGAAAGTGGTCTCGGATATGGAGTACAGTGAACATGGATCAACTTATGAGTTAAGATTCAAAACATCTAAATATTAATTTTTAGAAAAGTTTTATAAAAATTATTTGAAAAAGAACTTATCATTCCTACTTGACATCACACTACACGAGTCATCTTACTACCTCTCGAATCTAGAAATTGGTTGAACTTTTCTTACAAATGGAACAATAATTTAAGAAGTTTAATCTGATCATTGAAATAAAAAAAATATAGTAGAGAACATATGCAACAACTAATGGCTTTACCTATATTGCTTACTCAAGAAGAAAATTAACTAGGAACACATTATATATATATATATATATATATATATAGATTAATTTGTTGGTTATCTTTTAGTGTGTCTATTTTTTAACATTTTTTATATAAATAATACATTTTGGCCAAGGATGCCCTTTGTTATTCCTTTTTTTGTTAGGTTTCATTAAAAAAAGCTTTTACGGAGAGTGATGGGAGACGGGCAACAAATTGCGTCACCGATCCCTTCTGGATGACAAATCGAATTCTTCGAAACACAACATCCGTGGACCTGGAAACATAACATTTTATACATAATTTTTTGGACCCTCTTAAGGAGCTCTACCGCAGTTGCCAAGAACACAAAAGTATTTTTTTTAGAAGAAAGAGGGTGAAGTTCTAAGATGGGACCCACCACAAAAGCAATTATATTAATAATAGATCAAAAGAAATATATTATATTGCAGAACAGAGACGGTAAAGGGAGAGGCACAAGACTAACATTTTCCGAATAAAATCTCTGGTTGTTAAGAACACAAAAGTATTAAAATCGAAATAGATGAAAACGTGTTGACATCAATACAAGCCTTTCTTTTTTTCTAAACTTACATTCCTATTGTTATGCTTTCTTGTTTTTTTATAATATTTACATGGAAGAAACAAAGTATAAAAATCTATAATGGGCAAAAAGAGAATATAATTAAGGTCGTTGATTATGGCAGAGGGACATATGAAAAATGTTTTTAACAATCACCATACCCATTGCCATAAAATTAGCACGATACTAACTATTATAATGATCATCATTTGGCATTACTTTTATGTTAGATAATGACACAAATGGATGCATTTGCTTTTGGAAAAGAATCGCCGGATTCTCAAACATATAGCAAAAGGTTGAGTGATTCGTACAATTTCGGCCATTCTTTGAACTGTTAGTTAAGCATTAGAATCTACCATTCCAACTTAAGGGTTAAATTGAAATATATACGTTATCTACCATTCTAACTTAAGGGTTAAATTGAAATATATACGTTAACTAACAAGGCTTTCCAAGTTCTCAACTACAGTTAATCATCCCACATTGACCTAAAGCAACAAATGCCTTGAAAATCATTGATGTGCCGAGATGCTTAATTTTTTATGGGAAAACACCACAGTAAGACACTTGTCATTTTTAGTATCCGAATTTTAGGAGTCCTTGGGTTCTTTTTTACGAATGAAATTAATCTTTTTGATATCCGAAATTGTTTCCATCCTCTTTAACTTATGATAATCATTTTTAACCTTGGCAATGACTAGAATGAACAAAAAAATTTGTGAGAAAGACAACGAAACCTCTCGCTATATAGTCTATGAAGGTATCGATATCTGAATTAGCTTCAGTTAGTCATTACATAGAAATCGATGGGAGACAGACAACAAGTTATGTCGACAATCCCTTTTGTTGACAAATCCCTTTTATATCTATATAGATAGAATGTATCATTCATTGCGAATTTGCATGGCCATTTGACCCTGTTTTATGTATTATTCCCATTCTTTAGCATCTAGATGGACAAAAGTCTAAATGATTTGCTTCTTCCAAGAGGAATGATGGTTAAAGCTGACAAGGGTTTTCCACTGTAATAAGTTCTATGAAACAAGTTCATATACCACTTCATGTAGATCAAATGATGATGATTCACATGTATACCTAGAATCGCATTATTATAACATGAAGAGTGTTATTACCGGCAAAAATAAAATGTAAATAAAATAAATAAGCAATCAAGAAAACTACGCAATTCATAGATGTATGGATTCGCCTTTACTGGGACTACTTGTTGGTAACAACTGTTGTGGAAAAAAGGTCGCGCAGATAGTACAAAATGACCAAAATTAGGAGGTTATATAACATCGACAAACTTAAATACAAAAAGCACTTCAAATTAAATGTTGTTGTGAGCCCTGAAACTCGAATACAAAGTAAGATTCTCGAATGAGAGGGTAGGCTTGGCGTTATACGATTCGAGGAAAATCACAAAATTGGATTCTACAATGCATCGCTTGATTTTTTATTACGATTCTAGTCATCTCGACAGAAAAAAGGTTAATATCGTACTTTAATTTATTTTTAGGATGACTTTCCATTTTCTTGAGCTTTAATTTATGGTATATAAAAGTTTTTATTATGAAATGTCAAAGGATGGAAACATACATTATTAAAGAGCTAATATGATTCATCCTTTACTTGAAGGAAGAGATATTCCTCTCCATAAACACATGAAGTGCACTACTTCTAACCCAAGTGGCTTCCTAGAATTTTCCCAATCTACAAGTTAATGTGCACAGCCACATGATGAGAAGAAAAACATGAAAACAAGCCCTAGCTTAAATGATCGATGGCCTCTACACCTTTAGATGATATTGTTTTCTATGGGAAAATGCAACCAACCTCTCCATCCTTATCTATGCTCCCCACACAGCCTTCCACTTTTAAGTGACAAGTCCCTTTTGGCAATGGAAGAGAACAAACAGTCCATGTGCTCCCAACACATTCAAATGCTCAGTGGGATCATCAATCTCACATGCAAGACAAAAATAATGAAACAAAAGGTGATGGTGAATGGAGGGAGCCCCAAAGCTTGCAAGTGGTGACATGTATTGCCCATGAGCCTTCTCACAAAGGAATTGGATAGGAAAAAGATAACTTTATGCTTCTTCAGAAAGATATCATAAAAAAGACTCTTTATACCCACAAGGAAATAAAGTGCAACCTATCTAAGCTATGAGGGATTCACATATATCTATCTTTAGTTTTAAACATATTATTACCAATTATCCTCAAAATATATATATAGTTACTTGAAACATTTACACAAACACAGTGGCAGTTTTTCAATAAACACATGACACATTTGAATCAGAACGAGCACCGTTATTATAAATGTCTATACAATTCTTTTAAGCAAATATATTTACTACTTTACAAGTATTATATTAAGTTCTCATCAAATACAGTCATTATAGTTACCAAAAGGAAATAGATTGTTATGATATTACCATATCTTCCTCTGTATTATAGGCATCTTTTCAATTATTGCAAGTTATTCGACAAAAATACCAGTTATTTGAACCATGCAACCGCCTAATGAAATAAAAGTCTATCATGTATCGATAATTCGAATTTGATCCATACTGTTAAAAACACAATTAAATTGTGAGATCGTATGTGTTTATTTCAATCCAAATTTAAAACGTGCTCGTCGCAACACACACACACAAACAAATATGCCTCCATCTAGAACAGGTCGATTACAACAATTCTAAGATCATTAAAATTACTTGTTCTAGTGAAGAGCATATGTGTCTCTGTTTCTGATGAAATTCGAATGTTATATTGCAGGGATAAATAGATGAATATACATGGTGATATTTTCCAAAAAAATAAAAAAATATAGGAGATATAGGCCCTGGTGCAAGTAAAATTACATGCACTAAGGTGCATACTCCCCATCCTATATATATATGTATGTATGTATGTATGTATGTATATATGTATGTATGTATGTATGTATGTATATGTATATGTATATGTATGTGTATGGGAGAACTTCAAATGAGACAGGGACTCACCAGTATTGTGGTGAGCCCTCAATCCCGTCCTTCTATCTTTGATCTCACGGCTGGATTTATTGACGCATTAATTAAATTATTTTAATGATTAGAAACCTATTTTGCTCATTTCATTACATTCTAAATATAGAATGTGACAACTATTTCACCAAATCCGGTGCCTCCCTCCCTCTCTCTATCTCTCCTGATTTGTCGTCTTCCTCTCTCTTGAGTGTCGTTCCTTCCTTCTTTCCTTGATCAAGGGCAGCGGCAGCGTTCGTCTGGCAGCGGAGGAGGCATTATTGATGGTCGACGGAGCATCAAGCTCCTGGCAGAAGTTCTCCTCCACGCAAAGAGTGGGTGATGTTTCTTTTCCGACGAGGGCTCCTGGCGAATGGGTGGGGCTCCTGTGGTTGGCGGCAACAATGGAGAAGGAGGGTCGAGCTCGGTGGTGGTGCTGGCGGCGATGGCGAAGGGGCTTTCGTCAAGGGCTGTGAGGTTCCTCCAGGAGAAAGGGGGTCGATCGGTGGATGTGCAATGGTAATGCACGGATTTACATTGTGGTTTGATATTTTACATAATTGACCTTCTGATTTACATATTGATTCACGTTTTTTACAATTATCATTGTTGTTTTATCTTATTTTTGCAGGGCTCTCCGTGAATTTTACAAAAGAGCGCGATGCAGTTACAAAATGTCACACAAATTTTACAAATTGAATATATACATTTACAAAAAAAGACCGGAGTTTACAAAGAGGATAATTACTCTTACAAAAACTCATTGGAGTTTACAAAATGAATGTACCCATTTACAAAACAGAATACCAATTTTCAAACTAAAATGTGAAAACGAAATCATTAACGAAATTACAAAAAGAACATACATTTTCACAAAAACTCACGGGCGTTTACATAGATATAATTTAACCCAATTCATTCAGCGGAAAATTGGAAAAAGACTAGTAAAGGAATGATTAAAAAATACCAAATCCAGAAAATATTAAATGGTAATTTAAATCCATTAATGAAATTTGAGTTTACAAAAAAATGGGATGACAGATTTGCCCTTTTGGACATGATTTTTGATGCTACCGTCAGATTGGAATCCGACAAATCCTATTAAAGGCTCACCACAATATTGGTGAGACCCCAATAAAGGATCTTTCAAATGAGATGGGAGCTTTTCTGAAATTGTAAAAGCCACTATGAATTTAGTAAAAAATCCTATAATAGTTTTGTAAAAGTATAAACTGCACATTGTAAAAAATGAATCTTGTAAAATATAGCATCGAAATTTAAATTAACATTTCCATCCAATATAATAATAATTTCATAATTTTATTTCACTATACATCTTGTGTTAATATTTTATTATTATATGTATGAAACAAAAAATTGTAAAATATATTGGAAAGATGCCTAAATTGAGGGTGGCTCACCATATATATGGTAAGACCCCGCATAATTTGAAGTTATATATATGGGTCATATGTGGCTGCCCCCTAGGGGCAACCAACATGGCTGCCCCCGCCTTATTTGGGCTTTATTTTTTTTGAACAATAACACCATTTACATTCATCCCTATATCCCTCCTATATACCATTCGATTTTCGTCAGAAACATAGACTCTTACGGCCCCCATCCGGACAGTAATTTTTTAACGGTAACAGGATTTTTTTAAATCGATACCATCGAGATGGAGGCCGTAGGAGTCTCTGTTTCTGACGAAATTCGAATGGCATGTAGGAGGGATATATGGATGAATATACATGGTTTTATTTTTCAAAAAAAAATAAAAAAAACACCGAAAAATGGGGCGGGGCGCCCCATTTTTTCATATATATATATATATATATATATAGAGGTAAATGGGGCTGCCCCCAGGGAGTAGCCAACTTGGCTACTCCCACCCCTATTTTTCTCTCCTTTTTTTATTTTTTTGGAAAATAAAAATTTGTATATTCATAATTATATCCCTCTCACATTCTGTTAAAATTTCGTCGGAACAGAGACTCCTACGGCCTCCATCCAAACATGGTCGATTTAAAAAATCCTGCGACTGTTAAAAAAATGACGTCTGGATGGAGGGCTTAGGAGTCTCTGTTTCTGACGAAATTTTAATAGAATGTGGGAGGGATATAATGATGAATATACAAATTTTTATTTTCCAAAAAAATAAAAAAATGAGGGAAAAATAGGTGTATATATATATATGAGGTAAATGGGGCTGCCCCCAGGGAGTAGCCAACTTGGCTACTCCTACCCCTATTTTTCCCTAAATTGTTTATTTTTTTGGAAAATAAAAATTTGTATATTATTCATTATATCCCTCTCACATTCTATTAAAATTTCGTCAGAAACAGAGACTCCTACGGCCTCCATCCAAACATGGTCGATTTAAAAAATCCTGCGACCGTTAAAAAAATGACGTCTGGATGGAGGGCTTAGGAGTCTCTGTTTCTGACGAAATTTTAATAGAATATGAGAGGGATATAGTGATGAATAGACAAATTTTTATTTTCCAAAAAAATAAAAAAATGAGGGAAAAATAGGGGTGGGAGTAGCCAAGTTGGCTACTCCCTGAGGGCAGCCTCATTTTACCCTATATATATATATATATATATATATATATATATGGTCATATGTGGCTGCCCCCTAGGGGCAGCCAACATGGCTGCCCCCGCCTTATTTGGGCAAATTTTTTTATTTTTTTTGAAAAATAACACCATGTACATTCATCCCTATATTCCTCCTATATACCATTCGAATTTCGTCAGAATTAGAGACTCCTACGGCCTCCATCTCGATGGTATCGATTTAAAAAAATCTTGTTACCGTTAAAAAATTACTGTCCGGATGGAGGCCGTAGGAGTCTCTGTTTCTGACGAAATTCGAATGGTATATAGGAGGGATATAGGGATGAATGTACATGGTTTTATTTTTCAAAAAAAATAAAAAAATGCCGAAAAATGGGGTGGGGGCAGCCATGTTGGCTGCCCCCAGGGGGCAGCCCCATTTTTTCCATATATATATGGGTCATATGTGGCTGCCCCCTAGGGGCAGCCAACATGGCTGCTCCCGCCTTATTTGGGCAAATTTTTTTTTTTTTTTGAAAAATAACACCATTTACATTCATCCCTATATCCCTCCTATATACCATTCGAATTTCGTCAGAATTAGAGACTCCTACGGCCTCCATCCGGACAGTAATTTTTTAACGGTAACAGGATTTTTTTAAATCGATACCATCGAGATGGAGGCCGTAGGAGTCTCTGTTTCTGACGAAATTTGAATGGCATGTAGGAGGGATATATGGATGAATATACATGGTTTTATTTTTCAAAAAAAAAATAAAAAAAACGTTGAAAAATGGGGCGGGGGCAGCCCCATTTTTTCCTATATATATATGTATATATATATATATATATATATATATATATATATATATATGGGGTTGGGGAAGCTGCACCTGGGGGTGTAGCTAACTAGCTGCACCGGACCATTTTTTTCATTGTTTTTTTGTGTTTTTGAAATGAAACCTAGGGGGATTTAAATCATTGTATATCACCATGATATCATACCAGTTTCAACTAAATTCGACATTTCTATCATCTCCATCAAGGCTATGACATTTTAATGGTTTCAGAATTATTGAAATTGACTATATCTAGATGGGTATGTTAGGAGTGTTTGTTTTGCATGAAATTTGAAAGACATATTCCACACAATAAACTAAGTAAATCCTCCATAAGTTTCCTTCAAAAAATCAAAAATTAATGAGAAAAAATATCCGGGTGTAGCTAATTGGCTGCACCCCCAATTAGCTTACCTTTTCCCTATATATATATATATATATATATATATATATATATATATATATATATATATATATATAATTTAGCCTATGTGCAAATATCTCCTTTGTATTAGTTTCTCTAACCCAAACACTTGAAGAGACCGATCAAAATAAAAAAGAAGAAGATATGTTAAGAAATAATAATTCATATGCCTTTAATTGCGAACAATTTAATTCGAAAAAATATTCCAATACTAAAGAGAATCACAATATTTCATCATGAACACACAAGTGTTGTCGATGAAGATGAACTAATAAGGTTAGCTTGATCTGTGAACTAATAAGGTTAGCTTGATCTGTTAGATGCTGAACAAACAAAATGAAGAAAAAATATGAAATAAATTATGCAAGAAAAGCAATTGTCATTTGTCCCAAACCGATTTTTTTGTCTAGGTGCTTCGCATTAATTGGTGACTAAGTCAATCTCCTAGCTAAAATATTACATATATTGGTCAAATTGACATACCCACTTTATTTTATTTATTATTTGCAAATGTTGGATATATTTTATTTTCAATTTGATAGCGTCTGCCAAATCAATGTGCTTTGGTGGCATTTTTTATAGAATGGATTAGTTCCAAACTTAAAGTTGAAAATGGAAATAAAACGAAGCCTCAATAATCCAACTAGTAATGACTCGAATACAAGTTGGCATTTGCAAGGCATCCCCCAATTGGGCATTGTTGGGTCACTCAAATATCTTTTTTTTCTTGGGGGTGGCAATAGAGAGAGAAGAGATACAATTACAATTAAGCCTTTGCATGAGGGAATATGTGAATCCCACTACCAAAGAGATAAGAAAGGTATAAAGTCAACTATAATCGAATCTACATGTTGTCACCAACACTGTCGCTTCATCCCTCCAACTCACTCGACTAAGACCTTATCAAAGTTGCATTTAGTGGAGCTTTTTCACAACCTAATTATCCTATATTTATTTGGAATTTTGACTTTGCCAATATTTGATTTTAGGGTCAAGT
Source organism: Ottelia alismoides (assembly GCA_037367405.1). Classification (NCBI taxonomy): domain Eukaryota; kingdom Viridiplantae; phylum Streptophyta; class Magnoliopsida; order Alismatales; family Hydrocharitaceae; genus Ottelia; species Ottelia alismoides. Next base: position 75,697 of record JAZKJV010010702.1, on the reverse strand, counting down.
CAAGCAATCTTTGTGCGGTACTTAAGTTCAAGCAAAATACAAATGTACAGATTTATTCACTCATAATTGGACTACACCCTTAGATGGTGGCGATCAAATTGACTACTTTTGTCGGGAATGAATGAATATACATAGGATAGAGAGAACCTTACTCGTAGGAAGTGTCCCATACAAATACATACGCATCCAAATACCCATATAGATTCGTTTCTGAATGGAGACGTTGCCCTCAGCCCACTCGATGGGTAGTGATGGGGGGTAAGGAAGGGGGTAGATGGTTAAGATTGAAGGCATATCAATGCATTGATTTTGTAGTCATGACAAAGAAAATTTGACTTTTCATTGTTCAACCGTTGAAAGAAATTTTCATTGTTAAAAGTTGGGTAGTTAAAATATTTTATTGATTATGATGTCATTATCACAACATTGGCAACGGAAATTTGCCTCATGAAAATTTCATAGTTAGAGTTTTGACAATCAAAATCTTGTAACTAACATATGTACGGTGAACGATAGTGGTTATATAAAGTTGACGTATAAGGATCGTTGAAGCTTATAGAAACTTGTATTTGAAACACAAACATAAGATAGGATCTATACTATGTAATTTTAACGATTAGAATTGTTGTAATCAATATGTTATATGGGAAAGGTATAAGAGTCTCTGTTTCTGACAAAATTGGAATGACCTATTAGAGGAATATATGGATGAAAATACATTTTGGTATTTCAAAAAAAAATAAAGAAAATCATCGAAATATAGAAAGGGGACAACCCATTGACTTCCCTCAGGCAGCAACCACATTAAACCCACATATAGGGTAAATAGGACTACTCAAGGGGGGAGCTAACTTAGCTCCGCATGCTCCATTTTCTTATTTTTTATGTTTTAAATGAAACCATGAAAATTCATCACTATATTCATATATTATGTCATTCAAGTTCCGTGCGAAACATAGTCCCATACGATCTCTGTCGAGATAGTGTCAATTTCAACAATTCTACGATCGTTAAAAAATGACTATCAAGATGGAGGATGTATGAATCTCTATTTGGTACGAAACTTGAATGACATGATATAATGATTTAATGATATAATGATGATTTTTCATGATTTTCTTTTAAAAGAATAAAAAAAAGAAAAATAGAACGGATGGGTCAAGTTATCTCTCCAAAGACCAGCCCCAATTTTACTCTATTTACATATAAATTTATTTGGGCAAACTTACCAGAGATTGTGAACAACTTAATCATTTTCTCTTTAAAATGGAGCTCTGCGAACTAGTGCCGAATTTTGACGGTATTTGGCAGACACGTGTAGGTTGATCCCAAACACGTGTGAGGGTCTTTCATTCGTCCTTCTTGGGTGGGTGGGTGGGACAAAAATAGGCCGTATACGACTTAGCCGGTGGTCTGCATCGGTGGGCTATAAGGTCGTAGGAGTCTCTGTTTCGCATGAAATTTGAATGACATAATATAGGGATTTAATAATGAATTTACACGGTTTTAGATTTCAAAAAAATAAAAAAATTTTGTGAAAAAAGCGTGGGGGGAGCTAAGTTAGCTCCCCCTAGGGGGCATACACATTTTACCCATATATATATATATGAAGAAAGAGATGAGGATCAAATTTACCGAGCCTAATCGACGTGGGTCCGGACCCGAATACAAGCCTTCGTATTATTCCAAGTTTGACCAGTGACATTTCGCAATCGCATCCACATCCACCCAAAGATCTCGTGCCCTTAGATTTGAACTTTCCTAGATGTAATGGCCCCGTTTTGATAGGATCTTGATTCGGATTCCAACATTCCACTATAACCCATGCAAACTTCGCCTTGAAGAAAATAAAATATCTAAGCTTTCATGTATACACAAGAGGTCTCTCTCTATCTCTCTTTCTATAACATTATTTTGTTTTATGATTTCTACGCAGACATCATTATTGTATGAGAAATAAATCTACAACCACGCAGAAATAACTCTTCAAATTCAATACAAATCGGACAGCAAACAAACAGACCCATAGCTCGTCAGATGAAGACTTCTGAAAGAAAGCCCTAAATCTTTAGATCACGTATACTAAGACAAAATCTCAACAATAATCATCCGTCCCAAGACAAGATTGACCAAGTTTTTCTACATGTCATGTAATATGATACACAACAAGTTCTACTTAGGTTTGCAGAAGATTGTTTTTTCGCATCATATAACATTTTTGTGCAACTCAACAACATGACCTACATTGTGAACGAATATCGTAGAGTGAAGGAATATTCATGTAAATTTTCAACCTCAACAACGAAAGACAAGTTGGGGTATAAGCAAACTAAATCTTACCGAGGTTCAATTTGTGTAGCATATTTTGATATTTAAGTTCTATAATATTAATAGGTTATTCATAATCGTGAAAGTTCGATGTGCTTTGTTGAAGGTTCATTTAAGAAATAAACCTCTAATCATATTTGTATTATACTCATATTTTCTATGATGAAATGATTTAGTTCGTTAAACTTGATATTCTTTTATTTATATCATGTTTGAATTTTCTTTACTTATACATGCATAAATTAATGCATGGGATGTGTATATGCTAAATTTAATCCAATTAGGTTATAGAAACTAACATTTTTTATTTATGTTTGGTTTCGTTTGTTCGAATCAAATCATTAAAAAATCATTATAAATTGATTCGAGAACATGATTTATTGTTTCAACAATTTTCACTGAAATTAAAAAATAGGAAATAATGCAACAAATAAGAATATCTCTGACACGACACCACATCACCTCCTTGGTGTTGTCATGGGGGTGTGACCTAAATTCCCATTTCCATGTATGTTCACAAGCATGATTCCAAACATTGTATTCTTCGCTTTTCGTCCCCATTTGAAGAGACGATGGATCGAGGATGGGCATGAGGAGAGGTGTTGGATCTCGTGTGTGGCAAATCTCCAAACACTAGAAATTTATTTTTTTAATAAAATAAAAAATACAGCATCAAATCAAAACAAGGATGAGTGCTGCGAGGGACCCCTTGTTTTGTCTTGGCCTCTTCTTTCATGCCTTGCATGTTGTGTTTGCATCATTGTTCTTTTCCTAGTCAAATCTAGATTCCCATCAAGCATTAGAATGGTATGCATCTCACAAGGATGTTGAGGACAATTGCCCTTTTCACTTATCTTGTGTCACACTTTAGTGAGTAAAATGAACCTACCCGCGCTTCGTAGCGAGGTAAAAGAAAATACTTAAATTATACTAAAATACATTAAAATTATATTTTTAATAGTAAATTACAAACTTAATTTAAATCAAATAAAAAATATGCTGAAGAATTTTTATTAAAAGTTATTTATATAAGTTTTTATTTTACTATTTATTGGTTTTTCTTCTGTATGCATGTGTTCACTTACTGGTATCTCTGCAGATGGAATTTTATTGAAATATACTAGAGTTACATGTAGTTGTGGTTCATGTGGTTTATAAGTTTAACGAAACACCATTCATATTATTAGGTAAAACAAATATAACCCAATAAACTTCTATCAGAAATAATAGTGTTAACATCAAGATTAATTAGGTAATATCATCATCAACACCTTTATTAATCAACTTCTGTCAGAGATTTTATTTGAAAAATGTAATCGCTTTGAGTCTTTCCCTTTATCGATTCTGGTCTATAAGGTAATGTATTTCTATATCTTCTTATGAAATGGAGAGTTTTTTAGCGGTGAGTCCGAGCTCGGGATTTCACCTTCTTTCTTCTCAAAAAAATTAATCAATTAATTGAAACGGTTAAAGTTAATATGACATATTTCTTTGTATATAGATCAGGGTAAACTGCATATTATACTTGAAAATAAAATCCACGGTAATTTTTTTATTACAAATTACACAACTTTAAATCTTCAAACAAAAGTATACATCAATACTTTAAAAGTAATGCAATGCTAACAAAACAAATCTACGATAACAATAGGAATACCTTAACATTTGAATACTGAAAACCCTGATGACAAGATATAAAGAAAAAACATTAAAGCATACACGACCAATAAGCTAAAAATACTACAACAATCTTGACCAAAATTTATTAAGATTTTTTCAACAAGTATGCATGTAAGTTATCCATGAGCATTAACATTGTTATATAAAAATATAATGTAAGTATTGAAGTAGCTACGAACTGCATAAATAAATAGCAACCACAAAAAAGTTATGTTAAAATTACCACACATAAAAAGCCGCAAGTCAAAAAAGAAAAGAAAGGTAGTACACTTAACTTATGACAATTATTCTTACTTACTACAATCTGGTTTTGTTTGAAGATATTTTTTTTAGAAAAAACAACAATTTTGTGTCACTTATGTTTTCTTTGTGTTTTTATAAGATTTGTTTTATAATAAGTACTGCAGATGATATCTAAATAAAAAAGTGTATATAAGATTGATATAAAGTGAGGGAAACATATATTTGATCTCCATTTTATCATTCATCACATAGACAAACACAATATTGTCAATATGTGTTATCGTTTTATGAAGACAGGATGAAATATATTATTTATTCGATAAGACAGAATGAAATACATACATATGCAGATACACACATATGCTTCACATTTTTCCAAATAAAAAAAGAATTATATATCATTTGCATATAAATTTTATTAGAAAAATAAACGAGATAACTTTTTTGCATATCAGCATCTCTTATTGTATATTGGTGATCGTGTATATATTAGAAAATATAAAATGTATTAAATTAATCAATACTGATTAAAGAGGAATGAAATATATTATAAAGAAACATATATTACATAATTATTTGATATTCTTATCAAATTTAATTTCTTATGTAAGTTATCTTTTCTTTCATTAAAATTAAATTTGCAAGTTTAGACACAAAATATATTTAAAAAGTAAGATATTATAATAGATGAAAGATGAAAATGAAAAATATAATATAAATCAAATGTGTAACTTATATTACTTTGATTTACTAATATGTGTGTGCGTGCGTGCATGTGTGTGGATCAAATGTGACTTTAATAAGTCTATCACGATATGCATGTGTACATTACAATAAAAATGTCCTATTGTAATGATTAATTTCAATATTTGTTTCCATATCTTTGATGTTAAAATAAAATAGTGATTATTATTCATTGTAAAATTATCTTAATTAGCAATTAATTCTATATCCATTAATAAAGATTCATATGATGATGATATACTTGATGGTTCATTCATTATAATTTGTATAAATTGTTGACAAATTTAAAAACATTTTAAAGAAAATGTCAATGGATTACCATTATTATTTGATTTGTTGCTAGGTATATAGCAACGTAAAGATTATTTTCTATAAATTTAAGCATCAAGCAATGAACAATACTACTTATTATATGTTTTATTATGGATGATATGACTATGAATTTTAAGTTACTTGTTGCCTTTGCCCAATTTTATTGTATTAGTTTATTCAAATAAAATTTTACATTTACACTAATGATATATATATATATACATATAGATAATATATATATATATATATATAAGGTTTGGAGAAACTTCAAATGAGGCGGGGTCTCACCATATACATGGTGAGCCACCCTCAATTTAGGCATCTTTCCAATATATTTTACAATTTCTTATTTCATACATATAACAATAAATATTAACACAACATGTATAGTGAAATAAAATTATGAAAATATTATTATATTGGATGGAAATGTTAATTTAAATTAGGATTATATATTTTACAAAATTTATTTTCCTACAATTTGCAGTTCATATTGTTACAGAGTTTTTACTAAATTCACAGTGGCCTTTACAATTTCAGAAAAGCCCCCACCTCATTTGAAAGGTCCCCTATAAGGTTTTTATATATTCATTGTAGGGATATATTTGAACATGAAATAGAATTAATAAATACATGCTACCATTCTTATAAAAGATTGGAATAACCATATAAGTTTTATACTTATGCTTTATTCTTTATACTTGTTCATTTGTACAAAATAAATAGTAGATTTGTCAAGATAATTCGTTTGTAAATCATTTAAATTAAATTTTAATTCTGTTGTGTAAGTAAATTTTTATATGCTATTCTTTGTATCATAATTTATCACAATAGAAGTCAAGTTAGAAATCCATACACAGAGTGGGAGAGAAGAAATTGTGGTGGAGGGGGAAGAGAGATATGACTAAGCTTAAGGGCATGTTTGGTTAGTGGGTTGGGCTGGTTTGGTACATCCTCCTGTGAATATTAGTTGTTTGGAGGGTGATGTGATTTGACATTGATTATATATTATATTAACTTTTTAATGATTATAATATATTTTTTATGTTAATAAGTTTATTTGAAAATAGTTAAAAAATATTATACCAAAGAAATTGTAAGGTCAATACAAGCAATCCCAACTCAAGAATGCATGGTTGCAGCTAGGGGGATGCCAAGACCCCCCGATGTACCCTGGCAACCAAACAGACCCTAAGAAAAAGTATACAGAGGGAACAAATGAGGCAGTCAGATCACATATATTCTAAATAAGTAAATATAACAGGGAGAGAGAGGGGAATGTGATCGTGAAAGTAGAGGGTAATAGTTGGCTGGGGAAAGAGAGGGACTACATATAAAATATTAGAGTAAGATAGAGGGATAAGAACATTTTGTTAATGTTGGGTGAACATTGCCATGTTCGTTTTGCCTTCCTTTTTGTGCTATGATTTGGGATTGGTAATTCATCATCTTTCTTGTTTTTTTTGAGAGGAAAAAGGGTGAAATCCCGAGATGGGACTCACCGCCAAAAACTTTCAATTAATAGGAAGATAAAGATACATATTACCTTGCAGACCAGAAACGATAAAGGGAAAGACATGAAGCGATTACATTTTCAGAATAGAACCTCTGGTTCTTAAAGATCAGATCATTTCTTCCACCCCAGATGGCCCAGAGGGCTGCGAATGGCAAAGAAACATCATCCGTTGAGTTCATCCCCATCGACCTAATAGATCTCCAGAAATCAGTAGTGCCACCATATAATAACCAAGGCACACCTATCTCCTTCCAAACCTGTTCTGACGAAGGACAAGTAAAAAACAAATGCTCTGCATCTTCAATCTGCACTCCACGTCTATCGCACTGTGTATCCGGAATGCCAAACAGCCTACCCCTTCTCGCTTTGTCCCAAATCCTTCCCCTCCTGAGGCACCATAGAAAAATCTTTACTCTGCAAGGGATCTTGCTTGCCCAAATAATCTTCATATCCTGCTTCAGATCGGGTTCCAATTCTTCACCTCTCCCTCTAAATACCTTGTATGCATTTTTCACCGAGAATCTCTCTCCCTCCTAAACACAATGATCCCTGCCCTGTGAGATGCAACCAGTGGAGGGTAGCTCAGATAGCATTCTGTCCAACTCCTCCCTTCTACGTCCAGAAATGTCATGCATGAAGTGAGGAACCCACGAACCAGAACCACTAGCTTCCGCCACTGAACAATCTCTGCCTGCTGCCAATGCAAATAGTCTAGGGAATCTATTGCATAAAACTCCTTCACCTGTCCAATTGTCCTGCCAAAACCGAAATACCTCCCCAGTCCCCAACCTTGGCCTCATTCTAGACCTCAGTTGAGTTAAAACATCACGGACTCCACTCCAAAGGGAAGACTCGAATCGCACTCTACCAGCTTCTAGGGAGCCGTTGACACCGTAAATATTTCGTACGAGTTGGATAGCCAATCTGTCTGCATTGCCCCAAATCTGCACCACCCATTTAGCCAAAAGCGCTTTATTCATGCACGACACATCTCGAATTCCAAGCCCACCTTCGCTTTTATGCCTCGTGAGGTCCTCCCATCTCACAAATGCGTGCCTGGTCTTTGCTGCTTCCCATCTGACCAAAAGAATCTTCTCATCATTACCTCTATCTTCTTCCTTACACCCGATGGAATTAGCCGGGTTGAAAAAAAGAAAATAGGTATTGCTGACAACACATGCTTCAAGAGAATCAGCTTCCCTCCTTTAGATAGAGTGACTGCCTTCCACCCTGCCAGTCTCTCCTCAAAACGCCTGAGGACCATGTCCCACTCTGCTTTCCTCAGCTTGCCCGCCACTAAAGGCAGCCCCAGATAGGGAATGGGCAGCTGACCAAGATGACAACCCAAAAGCGTAGCCCTTGATCTACTCTCCTCCTCATCCAGCCCAAACTGAATCACCACTGACTTCTCTCTATTGATCATGAGACCTGAGATGCTGCTAAAAATTTCTACCAGTTGTCTCGTCCTTCTGTGCATTTCTTCTGTACCACCTAGAAAGATCACCGTGTCATCTGCGTATTGTAGAAGAGGAACAGAGATGGACCCCATACGAAAGCCCTCACACCACCCATCATCGACTGCTCTCCTAAACATCACTGCCAAGGCGTCCGCCACCAGGACGAAAAGCATCGGTGCTAATGGGCAACCCTGCCTTACACCCCTTTGAGGCTGGAAAAAACCACCTTCCGGTCTACCATTCACAAAAATTGAATAGGAAGACGTAGTGACACACCTTTTCATCCAAGATACCCAAAGATCGTTGAAGCCACGCCGTCGAAGCGAGTCCCACAAAAAGCTCCAGTCCACGCAATCATAAGCCTTTTCAAAGTCTATCTTCCATAGCAACCCCTTTACATTTTCCCTGCGCCATTGGAGACAAATCTCCGATGCCATAACCATTCCGTCCGCCATCTGCCTGCCAGGGATAAAAGCAATCTGATTCTGCAGGATTACATCATCCAGCACCTGCCTAAGTCTGTTTGCCAACACCTTAGCGATAATCAAGTAAATTGCGTTAGATAATGCAATCGGCCTATAGTCCTCCACCCGCATCGGGTTGTCCTTTTTGGGAAGAAGGAAAAGCATCGCCCGATTAATCTTCTCGAAACCTCTGTTACCATCTCTGAATTCATCAAGCACTGCCATAACGTCTTCTCTCAGCATGTCCCAAAATTCTTTGTAGAAGAAGACCGGAAAGCCGTCAGGTCCAGGGGCCCCATCTGCATTCAAACCCCACACCGCTGTTTTGATCTCCTCCTCCGTGAAAGGCACCTCTAGACTAGCTGCCTTCTCTTCTGATAGCGACTCAACACCTGCACCACGCCACCCCCATCCATCACGCTTCTTCCTCCTAGACCTCTCCTCGAAATGATCCCTGAGTACCCGTCCCAATAAAACATCACCCATCACTCTTTCCCCACCCACCTCCAAACTATGAATATAATTCCTCCTTCTTCTTCCGGAGGCTAATGGGTTACACCCGCATGGATGACCTTTATGATGATGAAATATATATTTGCAACTTGTTAAAAAAGAGGGATTAGCTTATATATAGGTATCAATTTTGTATTGGTTCAATTTGAATTTATATTGTCATCCCAATGTCATCTCTATGTAAAAAAATCATGTAATATATAGGGTTTTTATCAGTTGTGTCCCTCTGAGATATTACGATTTCAGTTACACCCTCCCTTTTTGGGAATATCAGTTATGCCCATGACTTATTGTTATTCTATCACTTGTGTCCCACTAGTTAGTGGTTGTCCAAACCCAATGGAAATATACGTTATCTTCGGGGATACAAGGGAAATTAAATGTAAAAAAGGGTTGGAAAACCATCCCCATCCTCTTCCTCCTCGTCCCCCATCTTCTTCCTCTTCATCCCCTTTACTTCCTCCTCCCCAGCCTCATGCTCCTCCACTGCATCCTACCCTTGCCCCCAACTCCTCAATCTATCCCCAGCTGCTACCCCTTCTCCTGTGCCGCCTCTTCCACCCTCGCTCCTCCTCTACCGCCTCTTCTGCACCAAGCTCCTCCCATTCACCCCCACTAGTTCCATGCCGTCTGCTCCACTGACCACCACCTCCTCCCTATCTCGCCACCTCCTCCCCAGCCCGCCCCTGCACCTCATCCTCCGCCCTCCTCCCCATCCCGCCCCTCCACCCTCTCCTTTCTCCCCTTATTCCTAGCCCGACCCATACAACCCATGCTTTTTACCCCTCCTTGATAAATCTCAGATTTATCAACTTTTTATATATATTATCTCTCCAATTAATTTCACTAACTACAATTAACAATTAACTTTATTTAATAAATACATGTTGTAATTAATTAACCTAAATTATTGTAGATAAATAAATATATTATTGTGTCTATATTTTGTGCATTTCTTATTTATTAGGATTAATATTATGTATAACTAATTTTAACAGTAAATATGAATTACAATCCAAAAAAAGAAAATAACATAAAATAAGTAATTTTAATACTTCGAAATTACTAACATATTAATGTGTGTATATGATGTATTTTATCTTTGAGTTCTAGATGAAAGCTGTAGATCTAATCGAGATATATAAATTTCATTTTGAACACTCTTTCTAGTTCTATCTTTAATTATTTTATTTTGATTTGACTCTTTGATGATCGCGGAATTCTCCTCTCTAATTATCTAAATTTGTAGTATAGGGGACAATCCTTGATTCAGAAAAAATCACAATCTTTGAATGTTGTGGAGAATTTTTTCTTGGTAAGTGTACCAAGGTCGAACACAGGGAACAATGATTTTTAATTGTGTGGTTTTAAATTTATTTTAATATTTAATTAAATTTTATTTTAATTTAAGTGTTAGAAAATAAAGAGTAATTATGATGATGAAAATGCAAATAAAGAGAGAATAAATGTGAAGCTCAGGATCGGTGACATTGATTTTTAATCCAAATAATATAATCAGCGTCCTCAAATATTATCACATGTCAAAAGAATTAACTCCGTAATCGACTCTCAAGAATTGCATTCAAATTTAATTCTATCCTACAGGATAAATGATCAAATAATATTTAGTAAACAGGTTCAAAGATCACTGAAATATTTTCACCTAAATCCCTGTAATTTATTCCATAAAGAGCAATCAATGATATCCGCAGAAATAAATCAAGGTGGTCTCCTCAATTAAGAACTTGTAGATAGATAGACTAATTATCTCCCAAATTATTTGTCAAAAATCATCACAGAATATGTTAAGAAAAGAATCATTTTTTCCTCCTTACAGGAGCCGTTGTAGAGATTAATTCCTCAATTAGTATGATCAATAATCCCAAGAGAATTATTCAATTTAAATCCTCATTCGAATCTCTGCATAAGACACCGTTAATTTTTCTAATAAAATAATGCGCAAAAGTGTCATAAATCAGCCTACATATATCAAGAGAGGTCCTCAAATAATAATTATTAATACACAACCTCAGATCTGTCTACAAGATATATAATATGATAGAGAATGAAGTAAGATTCAAAATGACATATTATGCGCTAGAAATAGAGTTCGTCTGAGAAAGATATGCTAAAATAAAGATGCATGGGCTAAAATGCAATAAAAGTAAATATTTTCTTCTCAAATTATCCCCTGGAGGACTTATCAAAAATAAATGAAACTCGTAGGGATTTTGTTGTAATTTTTCCAGTACATCATGTGCAGGACTCGTGACTCTGACGTCAGCGATTGGCAGGGGCCTTCTTGTAATTATCTGGAACTCTAGGTGGGGTCTCTGTAATTTCTCCAACAAATCGTACGCTCATCACGTGACTCCTGGTTGCTTGCAGTTTTTTGTAATTTTTTTGAAGATCGAGGGCTAATGAAACTCAATTTCATCATCTTAATTTGCTAATATTAACCCCCTTACTTAAATTAATGTCAATAAAAACCAGATAAAAGATTGTATATATCTGAGTCTTCGAATAAATTAAAAATATGAAAAATAACAGAAGCAAAAATTATAGTGTTTTCATACCTTTAAAAATGCTAAACAAAAATATTTCTCCCTTCGTATAACCTCAATTCCATTTTTGTCACATGAAACTTTTTTCTCATCGAGATCTACAACTTTCATGTTTTGAGTTTTTCCAAATTCGGCCATTTTTCCATCTTTTTCAAACTTTTCTTCTCGAGTAACCTAATTGGGTCACATAGTGCTATCTGGTTGCCCCATGTGGCCTGCTTCTTTGTCCGCCACACGTCATCCACCCACCACCGTCTGATCGCCCTCTTCTCCTTCAATCATTATTGTTCTTCTCGCTTTCAATTTCTACCATCCGATCAAGGCTTAGATCGCATCTCGACCGTCCTCTAGTGCCTTCTCTCCTCTCACCACGTGTCGCCTCCAGGGTCGTTTGATCCTCTCCAAAGCATTAAATCTTCACCGCTGGTCTCCACATAGCTCCCAATCCTCTGATCCACTCATCAAATTGCATCATAGTTGTTCGCTTCCGCCTACTTCTAATTGCGACACGTTCTCACCCTCAACCCTCGGTCTTGCCTTCATCAATGTAATCTGAGCCGCTCCTCTGTGCCCTTCTCCTGACCGTTGGATCGCAAGATCCAACGGTCATGACTTCATCTTCTTCCTTCAGGCCCCTTCTTCCCACGTCTTCCACCTTGCACACGCCTCACCCCCTTTCCATTTTCTCCACCTCTCCAACCTCTCCCTTGTTTCCATGATCACGCTTCCGCCAAGTCCACTCCTCCCTCTTCCTCACGAGAACCCACGCTCGCCATGTCTCCCTCCCTATCTCTCCATATCGCCCTTCCAAACCATGTCACCCATCTTCTAAACCACCAGCCCCCTCCTTCAAATAGTCCCTCGTCGCCGCCAAATCACGGGGTCCACTTGTACGTGGGGCTCCGCCCAATCCCTCTCCGCCTCCCCATGACAGAGGGACCAGATCGATGGTGCAACGGTGGTGGAGACTTTGGTGGGACCCCTAGTGAGCGACCAACGGACCAGTGTTATGTATTAAGAATAAACACAAGTCATTGTGACCCCAATCATCTAGCCGGACTCAACAAGAAAATAAGAGAACCACACGAATCAAGCAATCAAGCACAAAATAATATCAACGGTCTATGCTATTTACTTAACTTGGTATAACAACCAGGATCGACCTCAGGGAACACAGAAATGTACAAAGTAGTCCCAATCAGAAAATAGAAAGCATATTTTTGTGGTTTTTAATTTTGCATTTTTTTTATATTGCTCAAATAAGAAAATAAAACAAAGTAATAAAGGATAAGCAAGTTTCAACAACTTTTATTAAAGGTCAAAAATCCACAAAATAGGAAACAAAAATGTTTTTATGTTTTTCAAATATTCACATAGTTTTTGTAATTTTAGGGGATTTTTCCAGTTTTAATATGACTTTATAAAAATTAAACAAAAGCAAAATAGTGAAATAGTGCACAATGAGGACAAAATTACAAGTTAAAAACACTTAAAGTATCCTAATGTCCTGGATAACAATTTTATGAGAAAGTACATAAAACAACTAACAACATCAACTAGAATTATTTTTTTGATCTTTTTTAGAATTTTTAATGATTTTTATAAGTTTTTGAGTCTTTTGTGATTTATAGGGTTTTTATGAGGAATTTTTGTGCAAAAATGCTAATGAAGACAAAGCATATAAAACACACACACAAAGAAATTTTTATGGAATTTTTCAGGCAATTTTTCGAATTTTTATGTATTTTATAAAATAGATAGAGAAATTTTTAGGTGTTTTTGATTTTTAGAAAATACCGAATAAAACTAAATTAATTCACAAAAATTACATAAATATTACGTGTTAGCAGGATCTAACATTATTGAATTTTTGGACTTAGTTAGGTATTTATTTGATTAAAAACAATACGCACAGTAAGTAGGGACCTATTTGCAATTATTAACAAATTTCAGAGCCAAATAATAACATACGGTAAAAAGCTCAAGGCTAAACTTGCAATTTGTCTAATTAATTCATGCACATGCTCAATAAACCGCACACAAGGGCATAACTACAAATATACAAAAATTTCTATTTAAAACATAACAGTCAAAAGCACATGGGCATAACATGCAAATACACCGGCTATGCATGTGAGACAGCACGTGAGTTCAGTTAAACATGACTAAAATGCAAATATAGAAAAGTGCAAGGGTCTGACTGTAAATTACCCAAAGTAAATAACTACGACAAATATTTACATGACCTGGAAATAACAACAAAACATAAATGGGTCTAATTGCAAATTACCCTTTATTAAGAGCTATCTGACGGTCGAAGGTGGTCCACTTAAAGGATGGACGGTTAGGATCGATGGACACCCTTCGATGATGGACGACTACAACAAGATCCTCAGATGGATCCAACGATCAAGGGCCCCCGATTATGAATGGTGGAGATTAGAACTGGAGGGGGGTCTGATTGGATGACGGAGGGACGGTCTGGAAGAACTTACCTTCGGTGAGCTTCTGTCGTCGATGGTGCGTGCCTCCAGCATTCGCTCATGCTGCGGAGGTGTGGAATCGATAGGGGAGCTCGTTCCGCAGCTGCAGGAGGGCTCTGATGGGTCCTGGACCAGGAGAGAGGTCCAGGGGATGCACAATCATCCTGGGGCTCTCCCAACTTCTTGAGGCCTCCAAATGAGGTCTGGCAACATCTAACCCTGTGAGGTACGATGTATGCTCAGAAGGGAGTACTCTGGCGAGGGTTTGAACACCAAAGTAATCGAGAACCAAAGAGGGTCGCTGGATCCAAACCGAGGGTTAGAGCGACGTGGGAGGTTGCGAAGCGATCGTAGAAGTGAAAGGAAGTTAGAGCGAGGCGTAGGAAGGTCGGAGTGCAATGAAATGATGGAATGGTTATGGGGGTCAGAGGTGCTCTATTCGACGAAGTAAATGAGTGAGTCACTCTAAGATGGATGGTATCAAAGGTACCTGGAGATGGAGGAAGATCGCCTGGGAGTCGTGGACCAAATGCACGAAGGTAATGGCCTCAGTGGACGGTGGTTCCAGAGGCTGAAGCTCCTTGCAGCAGAGTGGAGGCAGAGCTCGTCGAACCTAGGGTTTCCACGCTCAAAAAGAGACCCTCACCCTCTCTCGCTTGTTGTCACTCTGGGAAAGGAGGTCGGGTACATAGGAGGAGGAGCGTAGCTAAAGGTGCTACAAAAGGGAGGAGGGTGCGCAATATATATAGGCTTGGGGTGCGACAAGGAGGAGGTGTGGCCCGCGAACCGAGGCTCGGATCAAAGAGAAGAGGGTCGAGAGAAGATTAGGGATCCGTTCTCTATAAGCGGTGCAAAAGTTCGGGTGAAAAGGGTGTTGGATCGGGTCTGGAGAAAATGGTAAAGTTCGAGGGAAACTTGATCCGACGAGGAAGGCTACCTGGGGGGACAGGAAACAGACAAAATAGACTACATGACAAAATAGCTAAGAAAAATAAAGATAATTAAATTAAAAATAATAAACAAATCTAAATTAAAAATGAATAATATGAAAAATGTTTATTTTTTCAAGGAATTTTTCTGTGATTTTTAATTATTTTTATGAAAAATAAATTAGGCTATATACATTATATAATGTTATATATATGGATATATACCTATGTCTTTTTAACAATTTATTTTTATTTTTTATTTTGCACAAGTACCCCAATTTTGTATTTTATTTATTTTCAACATATTTTAGGAGTATAAAATAATTTCTATTTTATTTTTATGGTCTATTTATAATTATAGAATAAATAGGGAGCGAGACATACACACATGCATTTTGTACAAGTGAGAGGATTTTATTTTTTCTTTTATTTTATTTTTATGATTTTCATTTTATCTTTATTTTATTTCTAGGAATATATACAAGGAGATAGAAAGAATATTTTATTTTAATTTTATCAAAAATAAATATTTACATGTTTAGGAAATATGTTCAACAAGGAGTGAGCCCTATCTCTCTCTACTTATTTTATTGGGCGATCAAGTCAAGGCTTGACCTTCTCTTGGGTTTGGGTCATTCTGTATTTATTCTAAATACCTCCTTACTTTTTTCCTTTATTCTTTTATTTTGGCACAAATACATGCTAATTATACAATTTTAACACATACATGTTGAATGCTAACTTATTGTATTTATACATATTTACATGATGCTTTGTCAAGATAAATAGCTAAAATAAAAGAATAAAGAGTGAGAATCACAGATTCATCAACCTGTGGCCATTGTAGGCTAGAATCTCGGCTCCAAGATACCGATGAGTTGCTCCAACCAACTGATGATGGTTCAAGGACGACCCGAACTCCGTCGATGAGCTCAAGCCCAGACCCAACAACCGCCAAAACCCTAGGTAAGCCTCTTAATCTCTTAGTGTTTTTTTTTAATTTCTCCTTTTTAATTAGGCTCACACATACTCAATCACCTCCCATTGATCATTCCTTGAGTTTTTCCTTACTCGCATCATCCACACGATACCCTCCGATCACCTCTTCGCTCCTCTGCAACCTCAGACCACTCCACCCCCCTCTCCTCCAAGCTCTCCTGAGAAGATGTCTCAGGACAACGTGTTCTCTGCCCACATGGCCTTCCATTCCATTCCATTCCCTCCATTCCATTCCAGCTTTGGCGACCAAGTTGACGTCTGCAGGGTCCCTATCTTTCAATGGCCGGAGCATCACCGAAGGGGACTTCTCCACCCTATATCCAGCGTACATGCGTCACTGACCCCCTCCAAGCATACCAATTTCTTCACCGTTCTTCAACATGGACATCTAGACTTTCAGGAGCTGTCGGAGACCTTCACCGAGCTCGATAGAAGGTAGCGGAGCACGGGTGGCTTCGTTAGAGCCTTTTAGTCACTGCCAGCCTTGCGGAGGAGGAAGGAGGTCCATGATGTACAGGTGTCGTTGGATGGCACCCTCCCAGTGGCCATCCAATGGTGGATTTTCAACCACGTCTCCATCTCCATGCCTTCACAGCTACCATCTGATCTCCGAGATCGGACGGTCCACAGTCCACAACATGTTTGCTCTGAGCCACATCCGAACCTCTCGAGCCTCGCTCTGAGTCTGAACCAATGCCCAAGCCACCTCTAAGCCTCCTCCGAGCCTGCTTAGTACGCTGAACCTTGTCCTATGTGCTCGGTCACATAAGGGTGGGGAATTTTGCAGGGTGGCCCTCATAGTTCTTCAAATGGCAAATAGGTCCTCTTAGCACATACAAACCACGCGCTCCTAGGGTAAATTGCAACCAACCCCTTCTGGGTTTAAATAATAGCATATTTACCCCCCCACGCATGTGCGAAATTTACAAGGAAGGGCTCATGGTTAGTTTTATTTGCATTTTAGTCCTTCTAGGGACCTGTTTATAATATTTTCCCTAGTTGTTTTGCATGTTTTATTGTGTTTATTCCCTTGGACGTTTTTATTAATATCTTAAGCATCTGAGCTCTATTTTAGTCGATTTTTGTCTCATTTTGAAGCTAACGTCATTATCTTTCTGATGGCATGAATTATTTTCTATTGTGACACTCTGAACTTTGATGCTTCATTTTAAAAATAAAGTATCCCATGTAATGATTTTCATGCATTGAATTAATTCCTTAATGGATCTTGCTTCATGATTTGAACCTGAAATTGGCTACTATTTAATGGCTCAAATATTTTATCTAATTAGGTCAACTTTGCATCATCATCATGTTGTACGTAAAAATAATCAAAAAAATTTATAAATATGCATTGTCTATTTACATATCTGTGTGCATTGTGATATTAGTTTTAAAAATTTAACACTTAATCTAGATAATAAGAGTCTAAATACATGCATTAGAGGCCCATGTCCTTGAGCTCGATCTTGGACTTACTCAAGTAAAATAAAATCAACCACTTTGATTTAATCAATAAATTTTTAAGCGATTTTGATGGATCCGATTCGACCGACTACAATGCATTAATTCCATGAAATTAAAGGACCGAATTTGCGGTTTTTCAAATGTTGTCGTTGCCACGGACACGGCTCATTTTTCATTTTATTTGGATTTTTTGATTAAGTGATGATTTTCTAACTTATTGGTCTTGTTGTTGTTTTCATTTCATTGTTGATTCTCTAAATATTTCTCTAATGATTGCTTTCTATGCAAGGATCCCTTGATGATCAAGGAGGCAAGGAGCAGGAGCTCTTACTGCGAGGAACCACAGAAACAACTCTTGGAGAAAATTGAAGAGAATTATTGTCTCGTATTTTTATTTCATGCATTCATTGTAATAATCATCCTTACAACGATTTTCATTTGAAGACTCGCGAGTGTAAATGAACGATGATATTCATGGTTGTGTGGGGATCGCCCCACTTGAGTGTCGACCTAGGATCAGGCATGTGGCTCTGTGAGATACTTTCACATCTTTTATTCTATGTGTTTGATCATAAGTAGGACACACATTAAATTTTGATGCGCATAGACATTGCATCACTTAGCCAAAAATAAAATCTATTCTTCCCCGCTAATAGAAGCATGTTAGGGGTGGTTTTTCATCTACTTGCATATATATAGTTTTGTTTTCAATCCAGTCCTATTTTTCACGAATTTTGCTCATGGCACTGTGACTTTTCTTGTAGCATAGGTCATGATTTTATCGACTACATTTGCTTTTTCTCGACCTCCCTTCCTACCTTGATCACCTAAGATTAATGGAAATTGGGAATGAGTGGTAGACGATTAATTGGTTGATTTATGTTCACATTAAAACAATGATAACCTTAAGCTATTAGTTGGGATTGATAATGCAAATTGACCATAAAATG
Organism: Ottelia alismoides; assembly: GCA_037367405.1. Taxonomy (NCBI): domain Eukaryota; kingdom Viridiplantae; phylum Streptophyta; class Magnoliopsida; order Alismatales; family Hydrocharitaceae; genus Ottelia; species Ottelia alismoides. Next base: position 57,048 of record JAZKJV010010702.1, on the reverse strand, counting down.
GAGTGAAAATCATGTTATGGGAGAGCAATAACCTTGTTTATGTAGGATGTTTTGTTTCAACATTTTTATTAATCCTTGCATAAATTAGAATGATTTTATCACTAATAAAAATGAAAAGATAATTAACCAAGACTTGTTGGTCTCACATGTGAGTTGGTGAATCAAAGGGTATTGCATGATTGATTGAGCCTTGTCTGTTTTAACTCCACATTTTTGGATATTCATTGCATATATGTCTTGTGGGTTAATTGTTGATTGATTCGGGATTCTGTTTGAGGACAACTCGGCGACTGTCGATCCGCCTTGTGGAAAGACACGACCTCGGCGAATTCCCTTTCATCAAATGGCGCCGTTGCCGGGGAGGCAACGGATTTTGTATGGTTGCTCATTCATTTATTTAATTCTTTGCTCATGTCCATTATTCATTTATCTATTTGATCAGTATTGAGATTATTGATTGACTGTTCTGGCCCATCTCTTTTATTGGTCTTTGATGCGAGGGACCGCCAAGCAAAGGAGGAATTCCTAGGAAGTCCTATGCACCCAAGCGAGGCGGAGTTGGCTCTTCTACACCAGCCAATAGGAGAGAGCGTCTAAGGCAGCTGTAAGAGAATTTTGGAAGACATTCTCTATTTTCATGCATTTTTATTATGTATATTTATGTGAGAGAGTGACATTTGACATGTAATAATTCAAGACTCTCAGACACTCCGACTCTCGAGGTCCATTGCCCGAGGGATTGTTCCCTTGGGGGCCTCGATGGTTTTGACGCTTTTTCTTTTTTATTTTATTTTTATTATTTTGTGTGAATGAGCCCTAGCTTAGGGACTGCTTGCCGATAGATTAGGCCCAAACACCCTAATATATTTGCATGTACCTATAGTGCGTTTTGGATCTAGTCAAATTTAAACAGTCTGTTCATTTATCTCTTAACCCGTGTGCCGTGAGCGAGCCCCATCAAGCGCTACTCCTGAACTCGAGTGTGTCGAGAAGAGGAGGGGTAAGCCAAGACCGGACTCTTAGGTTAAGGATAAGTGACCGACTTGTGGTGCTTCACGATAATAGCAGTTACTATACTAGGGCGATTTCTTCGGCTTGCATTTGCATATAGCATAGGTTTCAAATTCTGTTATGCATCCCGCATGGAGAGAGCTAGGAAGCGTTGTAAGTCCTCTTACTTAGCATGCATCATCAATTTCTGACTTGCATGGCTTTTCCGACCTTCTCCCTCTGTTGTTGCCAACCTAGGATGCTTAATGGAAATTGGAACCTCGATAGGCCCGTGCATTGAAAATACCCAAAAAAGTGATAACCTAAATAAAATCGGGACTGATAACTCTATTGGACCTAAAAATAAAACGTAATGGATTCCTTGTCTTGGGGAGCGCAACCCCCTCATTGTATGCATTTTAAATTGCTCACGTACATACTAAGGAGTAGAGCCCAAATCCCATCAAGCCTCCTAAATGTTTGTACAACTTTGTGATTCTCACCTCACTCTAAAACCGAAAAGATAAATGTGAAGGATATGGTAAAATCCTCAAGCGCTTCACGGAAGCGTGTGCGCCGTATCGAATACGACAAGGAGCGACTAGTCGGACTAGTTGCTCGATGCAGCGGAATTTAAAAAATTTTATACGACGAAACCACATAATCCAAGAACACTTCTCAGATCGTTTTGTCTAAACCATAAACAAGTAATAGGATTACCTCTTGAAGCGTGGTCGTGATCGAGTCTCTAAACGAAGAGACCTCCTGTCTCAAGTCCGATCCGACGGAGGAGACGCTTGCGAGCGCGGGGATGAACCGCGTGCTTCTCGCAATCCATGTTGATGATCCGCGCGGCGGATCTCCTGATCTCGACACACGAGATCTATAGTCTTCTTCACGAGCGAGGTGCATCGAAGGAGACGGAGATCCCCGAGCAGACGATCAGGCAACATAACGACGATGCTGCGGCGATGGAGAACCTCTCCATGGCATCCATGGTGGACGGCAATGAGAGGGAGAGAGAGGGCTGACGTCTAGAGAGAAAAGAGAGAGAGAGAGATGCTTCTCAAGCATTATGTGTAAAGAGAGCATGGGTATGCCTCTCTATTTATAGGGTTTTGGGATCCATGGATCTCAATCCATGGGACATATAAAATCAATGGATGAGGTTGATTTATGTCAATCCAATGGTCAAGATTGTTGTTGGTAAAAACCAACAAGTTTAGATTAAAATATAATTGACAATCAAATATAAATCAATCCAATAAATAAGGAGAGAATATGCATGGAGATCAAATCTCCCATGCATCATCAAGGTGGACGACCACTCATTCCAAATAGGACATGGGTGCCGCCCACCACATACCATGTGGGGCAATCTCATGGAAATCCATGAGATTGCATGCTTCCTTGATTTTCTCCATTATTTATTTCCAACAACTTTTGTTGGTTATTTATTCATCAAAAATAATTCACAATTATATTTGAGAATATTGCAATCTTGCCATGGAAAAATTGTGAATCATATTCACAACCCAAAACAACATATAATTTACATTGTCAATTAATTACACAATGTGTATCCAATACACATAATAATCGATCAACAAATATAAATTCTACTTGACTCTCTCTAATACATTATAAATCACATTTATAATATATTATGAATAATTGGATATTACTATCCACATTATTCTTATCCATGATAATTAAATCATATTTAGTCATCTTCGATCTCTTTATCTCATGTGTTCAAATAATATGAATCACATTCACATTATTCACATCTTTGATAATTAAATCATATTCAATTATCTTAGATAACTCTCTTTATAATATGAATCAAATTCATATTAATCTTGATAATTAAATCACATTTAATTATCCATTTTCTCAATGTTCGGATACATTTTATCAACAATGAAATTATCCTGAACCCATTCAAGGATAATGCGATTTCTCCGCGAATACTTGGAGATAAGGACAGGGCGATTGTATTGTTCCACGTATAGTGACTTGGATATTGAGATCACATCTCAAATCCAGATCGCGGGCCTCCCATAGATGCTTGATTAAATCAAGACCGCAAATCTAATCTTCTCATTGCATCTGAATCATATTCAGATCAATGTCCAATAATTGGACTAAGATAAGATTACTTCTCTACTGAGAGGAGTCACTAAAATCCAGACCCGTTTCATCACTCCCTAGGAATGGAAGCGTCATGGTTATACAATCGTTTATGATCACATCACCCTCAGGTATTCCTAATACCTATACATCCTACATACTGGAAGACTCAGAATAAACCCGAAGTATTAGATCAACTTTACACTGTCTACTTCAGGGTTTTATCAGTAAGTTTCTCATTTGATCATTGGGAATCGGTATCGATCATATACTTTCCAGAATCATATATCATACCTAGGTCTTGATCATATACTTTCCAAAAGTATATATCAAACCTACAAATTCAGTCAAGCTTCCAAAGCGAGACGACCGTGCGCATGGAATTTGATTCTTCCCAATATCTCATGAGTGAGCTCATGTCTTCCAGTTCAGTAACTGAACCTGTATGATCCCTTTGAGAGATCGTATTACTCATATGCCTTATATGCACACCAGCGCGCCGGTGTATAGACCTTGATTAGGTCATCAACCTATTGGTCTGCCAAATGTACATACTCAGACATATAGTAACACATCTGTCTCTGGTCAGAGGATGTGTGCCTATATCATGACAGCATACGATATAGGACTTTTGTTATCTCGATCTCGTTAAGTCAACTCTTTGACCTAACTCATCTGACACCTCCGAATCTCTATTCCTATGCAGAGGACCTGCATCAAGAGGTCGGTCAGATATCAGCCTAACTGAGATAGGATTGCCATCTCCTACTCAGGCTAGAGATCATCTCTTAACCATCATTTGACGGTGCTTGATGAGTCCTCAATCTAACTCATTAGATATTCATCTAAGCACCAGCCTCTATGATTCAATACTTGAATCAACAGCTGTATGATCATCAAGATGGCCATGGTACATAACCATAATTGTACTAAGGAACCTATTATGCAAATTATGTATTCTTCATTTCATATTAAGGAGTGAATTGCAATAACATTTATTGCATAATGGCTCGCCGTGGGATCGCATTTCCAACAATCTCCCACTAGCCCAAAGAGCCATGGGCTCATCATTTATACCCACACTCATGTGACAATCATAGGCTATTTAGAAAATAGCTAGGTAAGCTGATCAGTCATCTGTTCCCAAGAGAATACGCCAAGTCCTTTTACGGCACTTGCATATCCCCAGTAACAGTCCTCGCATCCAATGCGAATGTTACATCTTATGCAACCAATACTCAAATTTGTCATAGTGTCCTTGACACTTTAGCTTGATTAATTATTATAACCAGTATTCCCATAATCCTTATTAGAATACCTTCATTCCCGGAGATCTCTATCTCCTAAGGTATCTAAAGTTAAGACCCTTATAGATCACTATCTACAAGGTCTCAAACTTTTGAAGATAAGACTTTGAGATCACTATCTCTAAGTTTCATCATCTTTGAAGATATTGTTATTACTACAACTAAGTGTTTTATTTCCAGAGTAGGACTAATAACAGATTACTACTCCCACTGCATGGCAGACATCTGGCTCTTTTGCACATCTAGCATACACTCAGCTTCTCGTAACTGATGCACAAGTGCAAGCAGCCCTAGCATTCACTTCCTCAACTCTTTGAGGTGCTATCCCTTTAGATAGGTCAGTACCACATCTTAAGGGAAGGAAGCCTTTCTTGGAATTTTCCAGAAAATGGAATAAGTCCAAGGTGTACTACTAATGTGTTGGTCCCAATACCCTCTTCTCTTTGCTTCTGAACATCTTCAGAACTAGGATCTAAGGGGTATCCTTGAGATCATATCTCAAGGTATGGAACAACCAAATTATAAAACACTTATATCATTCTAAATGATTAGAATATTATCTACATTTAGCATGATGAACACACTCCCACTAAGCTTCACATGGTTCATCAAGATTTTATCAGAAATCATAACATTTATAATTTCATCAAATCTTATGTTCCAACTACAAGAAGCTTATTTGAGTCAAAGATGGAGTTCTTCAGCTTGCACACCTTGCTTTCCTCAACCATGAAGCCCTGGGGCTACTTCATATGAATATCCTCGTAGAGGAATTCATAGAGGAATGCAATCTTGACTTACATCATGAAGATGTCATAGTCAAGTTGTGTAGCTATAGTTAGCAATATTTTGATGAGTTTAAGCAAGGTCACTGGAGAACAAGTCTCATCGCAAGCGATGTCTTCTCTTCGGTATGTAGCTCATGGCTACGAACCGTGCTTTGAAGGTCTCTACCTTCTCATCAGGTTCCCTCTTTCTCTTGAAGATCCATTTACACCTTAATGGGTACTACCCATATAGGTGGATCCTCGAGGGTCCATATACAACACTTGTATATGAAGTCTACATTAGACCTTTATTGCTAACATCCATCTTTCCATGTCATGATCCTCAGGAGCTTCATTACATGAAGTTAGATTTCTTTGTCAGATTCAACTGACACATGGAACCCATCATCAAACTTATTTGAAGGGGTATTAGTGTTTCATCCTTAATTGTCTTTTAGTTTCCGATTCTAGGAGCCTCATTATCATTTCAAGATTACATGAGTTTCTTTACTTCATTTTCATCTTGATTCTTAAGAGAGTCGTCCTCTAAGAATCATATTCTCAAAGATGAGATCTTTTAAGAATCTCAAGGTCATAAAGTAGGTATCCAATACCATCCTTTAATTTCCTAATGAAGTAGCACTCTCTGGTGCTAGATTCCAACTTAATCACTGGAACCTTTATTAAGGATATATATAATGTAGTCTCTACCACATATATATATATATATATACACTTGGAAACTAAGAGATAATTATGCTAAGATTAATCATTGATCAAATCATGTTACACATGATCAATTGTATCTCCCTACAACTCTATTGAGTTAAGGTCCACTAGGAGGATTGAGATAGGAATGATATTCATATCTCCATAAGGTATTTCTTGAATTCATCTAATAGGTACAAGCTACCTTGGTTAGATCAAATTCATTTCATCCTCCTTCAAACTTTGGTTCTAAACCAAAATTGTGAAATCTTTGAACATTTCAAAGATTTCTTAGGTGAAGAGAAGAAATCTCATATCATACATAATCATCAATAGATATCACATATCCATAATGTTTACTATGATATAGATGATTCACATACATCAATATGTATGAGATCCTGAATACCTTGACATCTTACACCTTTCCCAAAGAAGGGTCTATTGGACATTTTTACTTCGAATACAATATTCATAAGTATGCAAGATTTGAACCTTTAGACAATCTAAAGTTCCATCTCTTTTTGGTCTATTGATCACATCAACAGACTTATGTCCAAAACATGATGCTAGATCATTATCAAATGATCTTCATCCTCCTATTGATCTTTAATGGTTTATTTTTCGGTATTAGAAATCTTAATGAACCATTAATTAGTTTTCTAATTTAGTAGAGTCCACTAGATTTTAGATTACTATATGAAATATCTCCATCATAACTCTTTGTGATAGGTCTATTCCAGACTTCATGTTTATTCCCAACATTTAGAAATAAACTATGAGTGTATTCTAATATCCAGGTCATAGAGACATTCTCTAAGACTAAGGACTCTCCCACTGAGAATATGAAGTATATTCATCATGTGGAAATTGTTGCAACAGTTGCATCAATTTCAACATGGATGACCATTAAACCTTAAGATCAAATTTATAATATTCTAATACATATGCAACCAATTGCAAGTGTCATTAGAAGATTGAGATACAATTATTAGACTTTGTCTTATCAAATAAGTAAGTCAATTTCAATGATTATATGTAGATTATTCTGATGTACTATCCGATTCCTTTTCTAAGGATTCTAGATAGATATGATAGTCATACTATCAACACATCAACTTATTGCAGTATTGGCATTTATCCAACTCGTTGGATGTCATATGGAAGTCACAGAAGTACAGTCAACTTCTTTTGACAATACTTCTTACTTGAGTCCAACCTATGCTTCCACTGCGCTCCCTTTATCTATAAGCAACCATTGCTCAAGACAGAGGATCTCTTATGTTAAAATCAAAAATTTCAATATAAGAGTATTTCAACATTTATACAAGCTTCATTTAAGTTCATACAATATGAATATTATGAAGCTTCATGAATGACTAGAGTATAGATAGTAGAATGATGACATTCATCGTATCTACATCCATCTAGACTCTTAAAATATTGGTTCAGGTAGGTACTCAAACAATTTGAATACATCATCTCCTATAGAGCGACCATTCTGCATAATGCAGAGAACCATATCATTCATGATTAAATGTTGAGAGCACATATGTATGCCAGAACATCTTCTTAGAATTTTATAAGGATTATATGATAATTACGATCATTATCGACATGTCACTTCAAAAGTACATTCGATAAGATCAAGACTTATAGAGACATACAAACCCTAGGGTTTTAGTCCTATTGTCTTATTTAATCATCATCCCTTATTATTACGAGGAAACTTGCACATTGCAACCACATATATTATGTGTCCAATTGCAAGTACAATATCTGGATCAAAGGGTCCAATCCATGATATTTTACTGGTTATTATTGAGTATAACATTGAGTGGGTTTAATGAAGGATTATCTGAAATAAGAAATTTTGCATAAGGGTATATATATATATATATATATATGTTTTACTTTGATTTAGGAATTTTTATATCAAAGTTGCCTTGCCATGTCAACAATGAAAGTTCATTCCCTTAATCACTTTCAATGTAAGAGATATACTTACCATTATATCTCAAGCAAGATCTGGGATCTCCTTCCTTATCTTTGTTGCCTCCCAATAATATGAGAACTCATAACTCGGATAAAAAGAAGCGGGAACTCATTCCGCCTTGCAAGTCCAACTTGCATCTCCCAATTCGGTCTTTAACACCCGGGCCCACCACCCCTAAGGCAATGTTGACCCATCATTAATTGAACCAACCGTCAACAGGAATACAACTCGCTATGCGCAATCCAATATCGCCCCAATAATATGAGGACTCGATATTGGGGTCACTACGCATACGTCCTTACTCTTTCGAGAAGCGACGACCCCGATCCGAATGGATCATATGCAGGAGCTGTCACTTCGGACATGCGTCTCCCACATATAATATCTGGCGACGAAACCCTTCGCCTTGACGGGAGATCATGGATGTCACTTATGTGATCCTCCATTTCTTATTCAAATTTAATTAATTACTATGAATCACATTCATACAATTAATTCTTCCAAGGGAATTATTAGCTCTAATCGTATTAGAGTATTCTAATTGGACATAATCAATTTAATCATATTAAATTAATTATCAATCCAATTCAATCAATCAAACTTGATTATTTTACTTGAATATATATATGGTAATATCTCAAAATACGTGTTAATTCGAATTTTAATAATTAGAAAAATACAACTTAATCCCTCGAACATTATCCCGGCCCTACCCGCTGTCATGGCCAGTACCGACGGGAGTGGGACGGACCGCATACGTTGCAACCCGCTACCCCAGCGATCCCCGACTAGACACCATATCCACCTCGGGAAAGGATAATGCCAAATTGATTAATTTGTACTTGAGATGATCATCGGTTCTTCAACCGAAATTGTACCATATAGTAATAATCAAAACATTTTTTATTATAAGGAAATTTGCTACACAAATTCCCAAATCCTATTCAAGCATCAAGTTTGAAGATTGTGGTTTCCAATTATGATTTAGATCACATATTAATCAATTAATTGGTTGAGGCCAAGTTAGTTAGGTAAATAATCATGTTCCAATATTTCACAAATATTTTTCAAGATTATTTCACGAAATTAACAATTAATTTCACTAATTGACAATCACATGGTTCTAGATTAGGAATGTAATTTCAGCAGTGACCCCTACTTACTAAAATTAGCATATCTCAATCATATTAAATCCAAATTAGACAAAATCAATTTTCATAGATTGCTAATTTGATTTAGGACAGAACCCAAGTGATGTTTCACGCATTTCAAGGCAAGTCTAAACATTAATTAACATTTTAATCACGTTCAGATCTACAGTTCCCGCAACAGTGCATACATGTTCAATAAAACAACCATATCTTGAGCATGTGAAATCCGATTTACGCAAACTCAGATCCTATGGTTTCCTTATTTAATGGGGAACAAAATCAAAGTATTAAATTCGTGTTTAAATAATTTAAACAGTACCGAATTTATTTACTAAACAGATCTGCGAAATCAAATGCGATAAAAACTTTCGCGACCTTAACGAACCCAAGTCGTCCTCGGTTTTTCGAATCATATTCGAAACCGTCAACCTGGCTCTGATACCACTTGAAGGATATGGTAAAATCCTCAAGCGCATCACGGAAGCGTGTGCGTCGTATCGAATACGACAAGGAGCGACTAGTCGGACTAGTTACTCGATGCAGCGGAATTTAAAAAATTTTATACGACGAGACCACATAATCCAAGAACACTTCTCGGATCGTTTCGTCTAAACCTAAAACAAGTAATAGGATTACCTCTTGAAGCGTGGTTGCGATCGAGTCTCTAAACGAAGAGACCTCCTGTCTCAAGTCCGATCCGACGGAGGAGACGCTTGCGAGCGCGGGGATGAACCGCGTGCTTCTCGCAATCCATGTTGATGATCCACGCGGGATCTCCTGATCTCGACACACGAGATCCGTCGTCTTCTTCACGAGCGAGGCGCACCGAAGGAGACGGAGATCCACGAGTAGACGATCAGGCAGCATAACGACGATGCTGCGGTGATGGAGAACCTCTCCATGGCATCCATGGTGGACGGCAATGAGAGGGAGAGAGAGGGCTGACGTCTAGAGATAAAAGAGAGAGAGATATGCTTCTCAAGCATTATGTGTAAAGAGAGCATGGGTATGCCTCTCTATTTATAGGGTTTTAGGATCCATGGATCTCAATCCATGGGACATATAAAATCAATGGATGAGATTGATTTATGTCAATCCAATGGTCAAGATTGTTGTTGGTAAAAACCAACAACTTTAGATTAAAATATAATTGACAAAATCAAATATAAATCAATCCAATAAATAAGGAGAGAATATGCATGGAGATCAAATCTCCCATGCATCATCAAGGTGGACGGCCACCCATTCCAAATAGGACATGGGTGCCGCCCACCACATACCATGTGGGGCAATCTCATGGAAATCCATGAGATTGCATGCTTCCTTGATTTTCTCCATTATTTATTTCCAACAACTTTTTTTGGTTATTTATTCATCAAAAATAATTCACAATTATATTTGAAAATATTGCAATCTTGCCATGGAAAAATTGTGAATCATATTCACAACCCAAAACAACATATAATTTACATTGTCAATTAATTACACAATGTGTATCCAATACACATAATAATCGATCAACAAATATAAATTATAATTGACTCTCTCTAATACATTATAAATCACATTTATAATATATTATGAATAATTGGATATTGCTATCCACATTATTCTTATCCATGATAATTAAATCATATTTAATCATCTTGGATCTCTTTATCTCATGTGTTCAAATAATATGAATCACATTCACATTATTCACATCTTTGACAATTAAATCATATTCAATTATCTTAGATAACTCTCTTTATAATATGAATCAAATTCATATTAATCTTGATAATTAAATCACATTTAATTATCCATTTTCTCAATGCTCGGATACATTTTATCAACAATAAAATTATCCTGAACCCATTCAAGGATAATGCACTTTCTCCGCGAATACTTGGAGATAAGGACAGGGCGATTGTATTGTTCCACGTATAGTGACTTGGATATTGAGATCACATCTCAAATCCAGATCGCGGGCCTCCCATAGATGCTTGATTAAATCAAGACCGCAAATCTAATCTTCTCATTGCATCTGAATCATACTCAGATCAATGTCCAATAATTGGACTAAGATAAGATTACTTCTCTACTGAGAGGAGTCACTAAAATCCAGACCCGTTTCATCACTCCCTAGGAATGGAAGCGTCATGGTTATACAATCGTTTATGATCACATCACCCTCAGGTATTCCTAATACCTGTACATCCTACATACTGGAAGACTCAGAATAAACCCGAAGTATTAGATCAACTTTACACTGTCTACTTTAGGGTTTTATCAGTAAGTTTCTCATTCGATCATTGGGAATTGGTATCGATCATATACTTTCCAAAAGCATATATCATACCTAGGTCTTGATCATATACTTTCCAAAAGTATATATCAAACCTACAAATTCAGTCAAGCTTCCAAAGCGAGACGACCATGCACATGGAATTTGATTCTTCCCAATGTCTCATGAGTGAGCTCAAGTCTTCCAGTTCATTAACTGAACCTGTATGATCCCTTTGAGAGATCGTATTACTCATATGCCCTTATATGCACACCAGCTTGCCGGTGTATAGACCTTGATTAGGTCATCAACCTATTGGTCTGCCAAATGTACATACTCAGACATATAATAACACATCTGTCTCTGGTCAGAGGATGTGTGCCTATATCATGACAGCATACGATATAGGACTTTGATTATCTCGATCTCGTTAAGTCAACTCTTTGACCTAACTCATCTGACACCTCCGAATCTCTATTCCTATGCAGAGGACCTGCATCAAGAGGTCGGTTAGATATTAGCCTAATTGAGATAGGATTGCCATCTCCTACTCAGGCTAGAGATCATCTCTTAACAATCATTTGACGGTGCTTGATGAGTCCTCAATCTAACTCATTAGATGTTCATCTAAGCACCAGCCTCTATGATTCAATACTTGAATCACCAGCTGTATGGTCATCAAGATGGCCATGCTACATAACCCTAATTGTACTAAATGACCTATTATGCAAATTATGTATTCTTCATTTCAAATTAAGGAGTGAATTGCAATAACATTTATTGCATAATGGCTCGTCGTGGGCTCGATCGTCACCTGACGGTCTTCACTGTGTCGAGTAGGTGAATTGGGGGTTTGCCTTGTGTATTGATTGTAACTTGGAGTTCGTTGCGTTAGAGTAGACAGTCCCGTCCGTGTGAGTCATGCATTTTTCATCTTTGAGTCTCACTATCTCTCTTATACATATGTCTCCTCATTTTGCATTGAGTCATGATATTGGCGCTTGAGCTCAATCATTCTTCGCCATGTCCTTTGTTTCCCTCTTCTTCACCATCTTCTTCGTATCCACTGTATCATCCCCCTCTTCTCTGGTTTGAGGAGAGCCTGCTCTTCGAACCACCATTTTGACGGTGTTCCCGCCCTGTGTAGAACACCCATTTTTGTCTATATCCCGATCTTCTCGCCCACCCTCCTCGTTCCCTCTGTATCACCCTTCTAGCTCCCATAATATTGGCACGCACGCTCAATCAGCTTCTCCACTTCATTGTGTTACCCTTCTTATCCATCCTTCTTGTGTACCCCATATCATCCCTCCCTTTACCCGGGAATGCTGTGCATATTGATGAGGCCCGCATCGAGGATTTTGTATACAGATTATTTGTGTAAGTCGGGCCAATGATGTTGAGGATGCTGAGAGTGATTTGGTGGATTTGACTTTGGATACATGCATATGGGCTTCTTGAGGATTTTTGATAATGCATAAAGCATATGTGTGATGCATTATTGAGGAATTTTAGTTCTCGCACACCGGATTGAGGATGTGATGTGCTTCAAGGATTTGAGGATGATACCATGATGTTTCTACTGATCTATCTATTTTGAGGTTTTAGCTCGTCTTGATTTGGATTTTGGATGGACTATCTTGATATATGCTTCATGATGATGATGATTGGAACCCACATGATCTCTCTTCTCCGTGATTGACCCATCCTCGATCTCCTGATTCTATTATCCACCTCTGGCACTTTGAGGATTCATGATTATCTTTCGTGCCATCTCAGCTGATTGGATTGACTTCGAGGGATTGCATTATGATTGATGAGCTGCTCTTTTGTCCCTCCACTTGATCTTACGCCCTCCGGATGATCGAATGATTGAATGCTTTCGAGGACCTGAGATAACTTGCCAGCATTCCCTTGACCTATATTGAGCTAGCTCGCATTCCTCCCCGAGGACTATCTGCGGGAGAATGCGACAATTTCTAGGACTATGGTTTCATCGACTGCTTGGGTTGCCATTGTGATGGGACCCGGAACCGAGTCAGGTGATACGCTTGATTGGCCTCCCCCGGTGATTGTGTACCCAACCTATCAGTCCACAAGGCCAATATACTAGACTCATCTGAGATAGCTCTCCTTGCCGGTCCTCGCACGACAGAGCTCCACTCTTCTGATTATTCCATACCTAATTCATAGCGCTCTCCGAGGGTTATCTACGAGAGGTTATGACAAAATGTAGCTCTAGTGGTCTCTTCTGCTGGTAGATGATCTGTCGTCTACCGAGGTCACAATTTCCCTGGATCCGTCTGATGGATCTGGCTCCTTTGAGCCACTCTCTCTCCTTGACGACCCTCGTGATGAATCTGTTATTCATCACTCCAAAAGTCAAAAATAGATCCTTGTTCCCGAGAAAATAGAGGCATATTTCCTTTTAAATTGCATAAATAGCATTCATGCATATATTCATAACTCATGTAGTTTAGCAGCTCATTTGCATTTAAGAAGCCAAAAATCCCCTGTAAAATACCTCTTCATCAAAATAACTTCTTCTCTATAATATATATGTATATATTCCTTAAAAAATAGGGAAGAATGCCAAAAATCACCCTTGTAAAATAGCCCAAATATCCTGAGAACCCTTGTACATTAAACACACATAAAGCCCTCATACAAACCCCTAATTAGGTCTACTCACTCTTAGAATACTACATATTAAAAGACCTTCAAAATGAGACTAATTTCATTGCAATTGGAGCTTGTATGAGAAACTTGGGTTTTTGGGTCATTTTGTATACTACATATGTACATTTATGTATCCTTGTATTTATGTACCATATTTGACCTTATCTCCGTCTTCGGTCAACATGAAACTTGTAGATCTCATCAAGATCTACAACTTTCATGTTTTGAGTTTTTCCAAATTCGGCTTCCTCTTCTCTCTACACGCATTTCTTCCTCCAGCCATTCACAGCAGGCCACGTGGCGCCCTCTGATTGCGCCACGCGGCCCGCTGCCCTTCGCCTCGTCCGCCCCCGCCTTCCGCCGTTGGATAGCCATCCTGACCCAACGGCCTAGCCGCTGCCACGTACGCCCTTCACATGGACCGTAGGATCAAAGCCCCCGCCTCGCATCCATCGTCCGCTCGCGCCTTAATCTCATCACGCCACGTGGCAGCGTGTGCGCCTTCGATAGCGCCTTCATCTCTTCATCTGCGCCGTTAGCCTCGCAGGTACCTAGACCACCCGATCAAACACATCTCAGCCATCCATCCGTGCCGAGCCCTTAGCACACCACGTTGCGCTCGCTACGCCCTCGGATCGCCACGACCAGATCTTCATCCAGCCGCTCCATCTCGCTTCGGTCACCACCGTTGGATCACAAGATCCAACGGAGGAGACTTCGTCTCCTACCTCGGGTGCCCCCTCTCTCCCACGATCTCTGCCTTGCGGGAGGGGCACCCCCTTCCTATTCTTGGAAGCGCTCCCTCCACCGTCGCCGAGCACCACACCCTCCACGATGGCCCCCACTCATCCCTCATCCTCGCCGGCCACTCTGTCAGCCACGTCGACCTCCACCTCTCTCCCACGAACTCCATAAACCTCGCCTCATCGCCATTCCAGCCGTCACCTTCATCCTTTAAATACCCCCTCTCCGGCCACATTCATGCCCATCCGCCACTCCAGGGAGATCACTCGAGCTCCAAGCTCCCTATTGGTGACAGCAATTGGCTGATTTGTCGAGCGACGACAGAGATCCACTCCGGCGAGATCCACGGCTACTTCCGCCGTGCCGCAGCCTCCCTCGAGCAGCTTCTAGAGCTCGGGACCTTACCGACCCCTTGAGCGACGACCTGGAGCTCAAAGCTGAGCCCCAATCCCCAGGTAACTCCCTCCATCATCCTCCAATCTTCTTCTTCTTTTTCTTGGATTTTCGCCGCTTTTATCCGCCGTCATCAGCCATCTTCGCGCCTCCTCAACACTTCGACGAGCTTCGCGATGAAGTTCTGATCCTCGCTGACCTCTTTACACCTTCAGACCCTCTACTTCACCAGCCATCGACCTTCAGCTCCGCCACCTGGCCGGAGCTCCGCCATCCGACCACCTCCCCTCGCTTCAGGCCTCGCCGATCACTTCACATTCCACCACGAACACCTGCACGCTTCGGCTACCTCATCTAACCCCTGCAGGCTCTCGTTCTTTCATTGGCCGGACCTTCACCGGAGACAACTTCGAGCTTCGTCGTCATCCATCTACAGGCACCCTCTGTTGCTCCTGAGACCATCAGCGCCTCCGCCGCGTCGTCACGCTCCTGCTGGGATATCTCCGACACCTCGGAGAGCTTCATCGGCACCTGGAGGAACGGGCGGAGCTACCGCCCCTTCGTCGGAGCACAGCCATCTCCTCCGCAGAGGGCGGAGGCCCGTTGAAGGAGAAGCTCCAGCTGCCGTTCGATCAGTTTGATCGAACGGTTGACTTCGTGCCACGTCGCCACTCAGCCGCGCCTCGCCAGCACCGTGGGATCGTCCAGGATCTAACGGCGATCAGCCCTCCGCGTCATCAACATTGGGAGAAGACAGGAGCCGTCCGATCAACGCAGATCTGACGTATCTTGATCGAGCCACGCGTCTTCATCAACATCCCTTGGATCCATCTTGATCCAAGGGCCTTCAGGCCGCCACGTCCCCTTATCCGAGCCTCGGCCTCCAAGCCTAGGCTCGGGTGACCCGAAGCTGCCCCGAGGCTAGTCCGAACCTCCAGAAGGACCCGAGCCTTACTTCGAGCCTCCGACGCCTTCCGAACCTAGGTCGCCCCACGTGAGGAGCACGTGCGGCCTGGGTTATTTGCACAGACGTCCCTGAAACTTTCAAAAATTGCGAAAAGGCCCCTGTGAAGCAGACATCACGTGAGGAGCACGTGTCTCGTGGAAAAATTGCATAGAAGTCCTGCATATTATCGGTAATTGCATTTTAGTCCCTGTCAGCATATTTAATTGTTGAAATTTTAATTTCCAGTATTGCATTTACACCCTTGTGTTTACACGTGTCCCTAGAGTGCATTTTTCATCATTTTGAGATTCTAGAAATTGCATGTTGTTGGAAATTTTGTCCTCTATCTGTTAGTACACGTGTCTGATTTTTGTTGGCTTAATTGAATTATCAATGAATTAATTGGTTCATTTGTGACATATTTTGCCCAGTGATGCCTTTTGATTTTTAATTAATTATCTGTGCCTTCAAAAATCACCAAAAATTCACAGTAGCTTAAGGACATCATTTTCAACACTCCATAAAAATTTCATGTCATTTGCACGCATAACGAGGCCTGAATAAATAGTTGAGTGATTTTCTTTAATTAATTTTAATTAATTCATTTCACAGTAAATTTAAGTTCTGTTAATTTTCCTAGGTCCCTGATCATTAGACCTTCCTAGGATAATTTTAGTTCTTGGAAAAATTGTGATTTGATATTTATTAAAAATTAAACACTGAAAATCACTCTGTCTGTTGATTTAATTCACAGAAAAATTATTTTGAGTCGAAAAATTCCAAAAAAATTAGTGTAGGTCATTTTCATCACAAATAACCATCTGGCCAATTTTCATTATTTTTGGACTTCGTTTGATACACCAATTAAAGTTAAAGTTAAATTGGCTAAGATCTGTCTGCATATGTCTTCATAAGAAAGAAAAAGACCAAAAAAAAATTGACCCTCGAACATCAATACTTGAAAATTGCTGTAATCCACCTAAGGAGACAGTTGCCTCCCTGAGATCGACCTTGGACTCCACCAAGTAAAAAAAAATTTTGCCGCTTGAAATTAACTCGAATTTAATTAAAGTGGTTTTTGATCAACCTCTCGTATCCGACTGCAACGAACAACATCTATTAATTTGGACATTAATTTGCCCGAATTAACATAGGGTGCGGGAGCGATGTCAAAATGGCGCCGTTGCTGGGGAGGCACGGCTTAGGTTAATTGCAGCATATTTTTGAGTGTTTGATTTTCCTTCCCCGGGTAGTCTGACCCCCGGTTTTTCTTGTGAATATTTCTCTGTCTTGTAAATTTCTGCATTTTTGTGTCGTTCTTGATCTGACCTCAACTTGTTTTTGTGCGAGGGACACCGGAGTCGAAGACGCTTCGAGGAACACGCATTTGAATTTGTTTGAGTGACTTGAGAGAACCTGTAATTTCATTGTATTTCCACATTTTTTCTCGCATCATTTCCAGCGGTTCCCGTTTGGGATCTCGCGTGTGTAAAGATAGTGGAACTGTGTCCCGTGTGCTGTGTGGGTGAATTGTAATTTAGCTTTCACTAGCGGCTCCTCGAGCCACTCTAGGACTTGTTTGTGCTCGTAATCAATAGGACCACACATTACACATAAAAGACGCACCTAGACCGCAGGACTTAGTTCAAATTAAACTATTCTTCACGCTAATAGAACTGCCTGTCTAGGAGCGGCTTTTCATCGCTTGCATTTGCATGTAGAGTAAAGTTTTCAATTCTGTATTGCATCCTGCATAAAAAAGCGAAGGGATCACTGTAAGTATTCTCTACTCAGCATAAGCATCATCGATTTCAACTTGCATTGGCTTTTCTCGATTTCCCCCTCTGATTTTGTCACTTAAATTAAAAAGGAAATTGGGACTGTCCGATAGGCGTGCTTTGTGGTGGATTAATTGCAGTGATAACCTAACTTTAAAAATCGGGACTGCTAACAGTATTGACCCAAAAAAGGAATAAAATCTGAAAATTGTTTGCGGGAGGCTAATCCCCGACCTTGTATTCAGGCTGAGTGAGGGTACTTGAGTGTGTGTGAACACCTTAAGGCAGAGCCCAAATCCCCGCCTTCCATATCACGAGCCAACTGATCTTAGCAAGTATCACGAGTGGGATATTTTTAAACTCTTTGACAAGTACCAAGTAGCCTCCGCCCTCACAGGTAGATAGGGGCGAACCAGCGGTACTCTGCGACAAGGCCTAAAAACTTTGTCAGCCTCCGCCTCAGTGCAGGTAGATAGGGGCACGTCATTGAGTCCCCACTCCGGATAGGAGCAAAGAAAGGGAGGATCGGCGGTATCTTAGGCGACAGGATAAACAGGGAAGACGCATCCGGCTCTAAGCCGACTTTCCTCTAGGCCGTGTAATCCTTGCTATTTTTGCTTGAATATCACACTTAAAAACTACAAGATAAATTGGACTCAACTTTGAGTCCTTAACTGTGTTGAGTGTGAACCCAGGGTCTTGGATTGTTCTTATTGCTTGCTTCAGGTAGGAGTAAAATCCTATCTTCTTCCCTCATCAAGATGAGTGATTGGGGAGATCTCGACGCACTATTCACTGATCTCTCTATGAGTCCCCCAAGTAACTCGTCTTCCTCGGTCCGAGCGCACCTTGGACCACCCAGGACTCATGACCCTCTTGAGTCCTGGTTCCCACATGCTCAGGGTGGTTACTCTCAAACCAACCCTTTTATCTCCTCCGAGATTACCGAGGAAGATCATTGCCTCGGTAATCCCTTCCTTGATTTACCCTCTAACACCGGTCTTATTTTCCAATCCCCAGAACTAGAGGACAAGATGCCGCCGAAAGTTCCACCAGATGAGGAACAAATCAAACAGATTCTTGCCCGCCTCGCTGATGCCGAACAGAGGAATGCAGATCTCACTGCACGGATGGGACAAATCATAGCAGCAGAAGGAATCGACCGACCAATGGTCGATACCTATAACCCGGCGGAGAACGAGATTCAGAACTGGTTGGCACCCGCAGTTCCCGCCCAGGCATTTGAGTTGAAGCCCCACTTTCTTAGTTTGCTTCCGAAGTTCAATGGAAATCTTAATGAAGAACCATACACTTTCCTCCGTGACTTCGAGTTGGTGTGCAACAATCTTAGCCATCCCAATGTTGGCCAAGATTATATTCGGCTGAAGGCCACCCCTTTTGCCTTAGGTGATAAGGCTGCTCATTGGCTGAAGAATCTAGGGGTGGTATGTACCACTTGGATGCAGTTCAAGGACCTTTTCTTGAAGAAGTTCTACCCTCTCAGTAGAACTAATCAGATGAGAACAAAGATCGCCAGCTTCGCTCAAGGAGCCTGCGAACCGTTCCATGAGGCTTGGGACAGGTTCAATGACTTAGTACAGAAATGCCCCTGCCACGGCATTTCAAAGGCGATCTTAGTCCAGACCTTGATCTGTGGATTAACCCCAGAAATGCAGGGGTTAGTCAGTGCCGCCTGTGGAGGAAGCTATCTGAACAAGAACGAGCATGCTGTATGGAAGATCCTAGAGCAGATGGCAGAAACCGGCAGGTCACAGGCCACAAGGGCCTATCAGTTGTCTCCCTCAATCTTATCCAATGAGACAACTAGAAGGACTGTTGCAGATCTGACTGAGGACCTCATCCCCAGCATGGGGATGATCGCTGACAAGCTTACCATGGTCGAGCAGATCCACAAGAGAGTCGCGGAGATGGAGTCTCTTTCAAGCCTTCCCAAGAAAGTGGAGGAACTCTCTGAAAAGGTAGCTAAGATTAATCTACCCACCCCTTCTGCACCACCTGTACCTGTACACCGAGTCCATCTTGTACAGGAACAGGCACCGGGGTCTCAGAGTAGCTGGGATCAGACTTATACCCAGCCGAACCATCATGCACCCCCACCAGCGGAAACAGAATATGAGGAGCCTCCGCCTGTATACGAGATTAACGGGCTTTGGTACAGCCGGGACCCACTAGTCCGGCAAATCGAGATGGGGAAGGATCAGGCACACCGCCCCACCCCAGTTTACCAAGAGACCAGGCCCGTCACAGTCCCGCGATACCAGTCCAGGCCAGATCACGGGTACCAGCCGCAGCAGCGCACCTACCAGCAGGGGCCAGCACCGTCTCACCAGCAGCAGTATCGGCATGGCCAGCAGGGCCAATATAGGACGACATCAACACCGCAGCAAGCCCAGCCCACCGAATTGGAGTCACTCACCTTGGCGATCCAGACCCTGTCTGATAGGGTCCAACAGATACAAAATGATTACTTGGATATGAGAACCGACATCAATCGGGTTTCTCGTGCCCAAGACCAACAAATGGCGCCAAGGACCCCAATTCCCGCACAGGTTCAGGCCAACCCAAACAGCCTGCACCAGGGCCAGAACCGACCTCGAGATCAGGTATATTATTCAGATAATTATCTATCTGAACATGAGATCCTTTCGTACGATAATGTTAATCATATGTCCCTCAGGAGCGGAAGGACCGTGACCATACCTGATCGGGCACGGGCACGAAAGGAAGGAACCTCCGAGAATCTACCTGAGGAGAATTCGGAGGAAGAAGAGGAGGAGCATCCCCACCACCATCCCCAGCAGAAGAAGAGGACATCTGAGTCCTCGAAGCAGCATTCCCGCAGCCACCTTGAGTCAGACGATACCGATGAGCCCGCACCTCCATCTGAGGAGGACCATCCAGAAGAAGCGGAAGAAGCATCGCCGGTTTCGCCCAATCATTTTCCTGTTTGTCAGAGTCCGAGTCAGAGTCTGTATAAAAGTCCGAGTCAGAGTCTTGTTCAGAACTCAGTTCCAGCAGCTAATGAAAATCTTTCAGTTCCAGAACCTGAGTTAATAATCCCTTTCCCCCAAGCTCTTAAGGGTGGAAAGAAGAAAATCCAAAAAATCCAAAAAGATGACCCTGAGATGGCTGAATTCTGTAATAAACACATCAAGGTCACAATCCCTTTTGACAAGTTCGTGGAAATAACCCCTGCATTCCAAAAATACCTTAAGGTGAGATGCACACCTTCTAGGGTTAGCAGGAAGACCAAAAGCCGTGTTGAGAAACACGTTCTATCAGTAGCCACGACTTGTGCAATAAAGAACTCGTTTCCTCGGAAACGAAGAGACATGGGTGCACACTATGTAGAGAGTCATGTTGATGACATTGCGTTTGCACGCACTCTCCTGGACAATGGTTCCTCAATTAACTTAATGCCCACGGCCCTCTATGAGCGGCTTAATCTCGGACCTCTTAGGAAATCTAGAGCTATTCTGCAGTTTGCTGACAAATCCACTAAGAGGTCCCAAGGAGAGTTAAGGAACATTGTGATCAGAGTCGAGGGGCAAGAATACATGGTGGACTTTACTGTCCTGGATATGGAAACCCCTCGTAATTGGAGAGATTCCCAGATCATTTTAGGTAGGCCCTTCCTCAGAACTGCAGGGGCCTTATTTGATTATAAAACTGGGAAGATTCAGTTCCAAACTCCCGGCGGAGATGAAGAATTGGAGATGAAGCAGACGAGATGGCAGAGACCGGACTCCGAATCCAGCACCGAGTACTCTTCTACCGAGACAGACTGTGAATATGTAGACGTAGTTGGGCCATGGAGACAGAACCCAGCCAGCATTAATGTGTCCATCTCCTTTGAAGATGATCCAGTGCATGAGTCAGTCTGCGAGATTCTGAGGAACGAGTACAGCTCTGAACCTGCATCGCCCTACATCTTCGATGACGTAGAGGCCCAGTGGGGCCTGTCAGTCCTTACATCCTTAGGACAATCGGAAGATGAGGATGACGAGTCGGACGAGGCGTTTGCCGATTGTATGGAAAATTTTGACGATCCGACTCCAGAGCCGCGCTTGGTGGCAGCTATTACAGAAAATGATCCAGCCACTTCCAACACCGAACCAGATCAGATTGAGCTAGACTTCTTAGATGACCACACTATACCTGAGCTCAAACCTCTTCCCACAACACTGAAATATGCCTTCCTTGCGGGCCAAGACAAGAAATTTCCGGTCATTATCAGTTCGCAATTGACCGAGGAGCAGGAATCTCGCTTGCTAGAGATCCTGGAGAAAAACCGCAAGGCAATAGGCTGGAGCATTTCCGATCTCCATGGGATAAATCCCGCTCTGTGTTCGCACCATATTTACTTGGAGAATGAAGCCAAACCCTCTCGTGAATTCCAACGCCGGTTGAATCCAAATTTACGAGAAGTGGTGAAAAAAGAGATAGAAAAATGGTGCGACGCGGGTTTTATTTACCCAATCTCTGACTCTAAGTGGGTGGCCCCAATCCATGTTGTCCCGAAAAAGTCGGGAATTCAGACGACCACCAATGAGGATGGAGAGGAGATCGTGACGAGAATACCCACGTCATGGCGCGTCTGTGTGGATTACAGACGCTTAAATGCCGCGACGAAGAAGGACCATTTCCCTCTACCATTCATTGATCAGATCTTAGAAAGATTAGCGGGAAAAGAATTCTTCTGCTTCCTTGATGGGTTCTCGGGCTACAATTAAGTAGCCATAGCTCCAGAGGACCAGGAAAAGACCACGTTCACATGCCCCTTTGGTACCTATGCTTTCAGGCGCATGCCCTTTGGGCTATGCAATGCTCCAGGTACTTTTCAAAGGTGCATGATTGCTGTATTCGCCGAAATGGTCGGCGAATTCCTGGAAGTCTTCATGGATGACTTCTCGGTCCACGACGACTCTTTTGATTCCTGCCTTCGGAATCTGGACCGAGTCCTCAAAAGATGTTGTGAAGTCAATCTGGTGCTCTCCTGGGAGAAAAGTCACTTCATGGTGACGGAGGGCATAGTGTTGGGGCATGTCATCTCCAAGAGAGGAATGGAGGTTGACCCTGCCAAGGTGGACGTGATCAGACGACTCCAGCCACCAACCAACGTAAAACAGTTGCGGTCGTTCCTCGGGCATGTCGGATTTTATCGAAGATTTATCAAGGATTTTTCTAAGATTGCCCGACCGCTAACTGAGCTTTTAGGCAAAGACACGGAGTTTATTGTAGATCACAAATGTCTTGAGGCCTTTAAGCTTTTACAAGGAATGATCATGGATGCACCCATTTTACAAGCCCCAGATTGGTCTCTACCTTTTGAGATCATGACGGATGCCTCAGATTATGCTGTTGGGGTTGTATTGGGACAAAGAAGAGATGGCGTCCCATTTGCAATTCACTACGCAAGCAAAGTGCTTGATTCTGCTCAGCGTAACTATACAGTTACCGAAAAGGAAATGCTTGCGGTAGTGTTTGCCTTGGACAAATTCAGATCCCACTTAATCGGATCCAAGGTAACCGTGTTCACAGACCATACGGCACTACGATACCTGATGGAGAAGAAGGACGCGAAGGCGCGTCTTCTTCGTTGGATTTTACTTATCTAGGAGTTTGATTTGGACATCCGTGATAAACCTGGTAAGAAGAACGTAGTGGCCGATCATCTTTCTCGTCTCGAAGATCTTAATACTTCCGAGGTTTCACCAATTCGAGACTCCTTCCCTGACGAGTCGATTTTTGTTATCGACTCACTCCCGTGGTACGCCAATATCGTGAATTATCTTGTCTCCAAGAAAGTTCCCGAAGATTGGCCCAAGAGCCAAATCGACCGACTAAAGTCGGACGCTAGACACTACCATTGGGAGGATCCGATCCTTTTCTTTGAAGGACCGGATTGTGTCTGGAGACGTTGTATTCCTCAGGAGGAATACCAGAGTGTCCTTTCTTTATGCCATAGCTTAGAGGCAGGAGGACACCACTCCGGGAAGAGGACCGCATGGAAGGTACTTCAGTGTGGCTTCTACTGGCCGACTCTGTTTCGCGATGCCACCGCCTTCGCGAAGTCGTGCCCAGTTTGCCAGAGAATGGGAGGAACCGTTGGTTCCAAGGATGAGATGCCAATGCAGCCGGTCATCATTTGTGATGTCTTTGACGCCTGGGGCATCGATTTCATGGGCCCATTCCCTGTCAGCCACGGGTTTGAATACATCCTTCTTGCGGTAGACTACCTATCCAGATGGGTGGAGGCTATCCCGACCCGAGCCGCAGACAGCAAGACTGTCTGTAAATTCATCAGAGAGAACATAATCTCTAGGTTCGGGATCCCCAAAATGATGATATCAGACGGGGGTAGCCACTTTGTGAATCGGGAGGTGAAGAAACTCCTGAAGGACTACGGCATCGAACACCGTGTCGCGAGTCCTTACCACCCACAAACCAATGGTATGGCTGAGGTGTCGAATAGGGAGGTGAAAACCATATTGCAAAAGCTTGTCCGCCCGGACAGGAAGGACTGGTCTCAGATCTTGGATCAAGTCCTCTGGGCGTATAGGACGGCTTACAAGACACCGTTAGGCACCTCCCCATTCCGAATGGTATTCGGAAAGCCGTGCCATTTGCCCGCAGAGTTAGTTCACAAATCAGAATGGGCAATAAAGAAGGTCAACTGGAACACACACCTGGGTCAGAAACAGAGAGACATGGATCTGAATGAGCTTGTGGAAGTCAAAAACCGAGCATACGACAACAGTTTGGTATACAAGGACAAGGTGAAGCGTTGGCATGATAGATATATCAGACGAAAGACCTTTGTTCCTGGACAGAAGGTATGGTTGTTCAATGCTAGGCTGAAGATTTTCCAAGGCAAGTTGAAGTCTAAGTGGACGGGACCATTTGTCGTCCGTACGGTGCATGATAGTGGATGTGTCGAGATCTCAGATCTCACAGATGACGCACCGACATTCCTAGTGAATGGGCAACTGTTGAAACACTTCGTCGAATCTAATGAGCAGTTAGTCCATGTCGAGGAGATTGTATTCATGCGCGAGACAGATACAGCAGATTCACATCAAGCCGCGTATGAGACCTTGCAGCAGTGAACTCCAGCCATCCGCAGCATCTCGAAAGATTCAGACCGATTCATCTGTATATATCATCATTCTTGTACAACCTACCCTTTCTCCCGCGACTTTAGTAACCCATCCCCGCCTCATCAGACCACTATCTTAGACTATACTTAGGATTACCAGATCCTAAGTATAAGGGGAAGGGTCACCTAAGTCGGTTCACTGTACATTCTCCAGATCACATTGGTCCTCATACTCATTTCCTACCTATACTTAGGCTGACCTTCGCCTAAGTATAGGGGGGACCGATGCCCGCATTGTATACTCATTCATTTCTCTTCTTTCCCGCATCCGCCCCATTTTTTATCTTCTTCTCTACTTAGGCTTCCATAGCCTAAGTATAGGGGGGGCGAGATGATTTCTATACCTTTTTGGCTCTCCTACGCTTAGCACGAGCTATGTCTTTTCCTCGCTCTTAGTGCTCTGAGGACATAGCACACGCTAAGTATAGGGGGGCGTGTATATATTACATATATACTTTACCCATAGCTCGTACTTTCACGTATTTTTGTATATATATTACAATAATTACGGGTGGGTAAAAAAAATTGAAAAAAAAAAAGGTCTTGCATTTCATTCATAGCATATCATCTGCACATCATCTGCATATCTTACATATGCACAGTGAAAAGCTAGTGGGTTCTGAACCAAGTTATGAGTAGATATTAAGGATGAAAATGTCTTGACCTTAATCCACCTAATTTCAGAGGAACCTTATAGGAACTGGAGTTAAGATTTTTCAGGTCAGGTGACTTAATTCTTTAAGTCTGCAAGTCTATGTTCATATGTCATCTTGACAAGCCTGAGTAGAGCACTTAACAACACACACATGACTCTTGGAGACAATGGCTTAACATGCACCAGCACTTTACACATGGCTCTCTACGGATGAGGTGATAAGGAGACAGTTTCCTTTAGCTTGGGGTAGCATATGAGGGTAGTACTTCTAGGCGGAACCTCTCTTCTTCTTCTAGTGAAGGAAGTGCGTCTCAACTTGGACTAGTGGTGATGAAGGCTGAGGACAGAAGCAGTGGGTTGCAATAAAGCTTCAAAAGAGGGATAGTCTACTGGCTCAAGAGGAAATTTCTTATCTATGCTGCACCATGTATATATGTTGTACAAAGGCATGAAAAAAAAATGCCAAAAAGAACTCCAAAAAAATGGTGGGTCGGATTGAAAATTTAATAACCCCACCGGAGTAGATGTAGTCAAGAAAAGCAAAAGCTTATGGTTACCATGTTACTTGCAGCGGGAGACTTAGCTACACTGGCTGAGCTTCCAAAAGTCTATACTTCTTCCTCCTCTTCTTGAGCCGGTTGAACTTGAACTTAGAAGGGAATACCCCGCTTCTCGAGGAAAGAGTTGCTAGACCGAGGCATTAGAGTTACCAGGTTAGGGGAGGTTGTTTCTTTGCTACTTCTGAGGTGGGGAGTCAGCTATCACTTACACTGCATGAAAGGATTCATGGTCATTAGGGTTTGTGTATGTAGACTTGTTCTGATTAGGTAAGTTGAGGAGTCTTGAATAGAAGACTTGTGGAACTTGAAGTCTGTTAAGTCTTAAACTCAGATCCCAATAAGGTTCCGACACATGATTAATCCAAAGGTCAAGTCTAGCTCTATTTTTAACTTTTGTTCATGACCTTGGTATGGAACCCAATTTCATTTCACTCTTGCATTTCATTTAGTTGCTCGGGGACGAGCAAGGTTTAAGTATAGGGGGTTGATGAATCTGTTATTCATCACTCCAAAAGTCAAAAATAGATCCTTGTTCCCGAGAAAATAGAGGCATATTTCCTTTTAAATTGCATAAATAGCATTCATGCATATATTCATAACTCATGTAGTTTAGCAGCTCATTTGCATTTAAGAAGCCAAAAATACCCTGTAAAATACCTCTTCATCAAAATAACTTCTTCTCTATAATATATATGTATATATTCCTTAAAAACATAGGGAAGAATGCCAAAAATCACCCTTGTAAAATAGCCCAAATATCCTGAGAACCCTTGTACATTAAACACACATAAAGCCCTCATACAAACCCCTAATTAGGTCTACTCACTCTTAGAATACTACATATTAGAAGACCTTCAAAATGAGACTAATTTCATTGCAATTGGAGCTTGTATGAGAAACTTGGGTTTTTGGGTCATTTTGTATACTACATATGTACATTTATGTATCCTTGTATTTATGTACCATATTTGACCTTATCTCCGTCTTCGGTCAACATGAAACTTGTAGATATCATCAAGATCTACAACTTTCATGTTTTGAGTTTTTCCAAATTCGGCTTCCTCTTCTCTCTACACGCATTTCTTCCTCCAGCCATTCACAGCAGGCCACGTGGCGCCCTCTGATTGCGCCACGCAGCCCGCTGCCCTTCGCCTCGTCCGCCCCCGCCTTCCGCCGTTGGATAGCCATCCTGACCCAACGGCCTAGCCGCTGCCACGTACGCCCTTCACATGGACCGTAGGATCAAAGCCCCCGCCTCGCATCCATCGTCCGCTCGCGCCTTAATCTCATCACGCCACGTGGCAGCGTGTGCGCCTTCGATAGCGCCTTCATCTCTTCATCTGCGCCGTTAGCCTCGCAGGTACCTAGACCACCCGATCAAACACATCTCAGCCATCCATCCGTGCCGAGCCCTTAGCACACCACGTGGCGCTCGCTACGCCCTCGGATCGCCACGACCAGATCTTCATCCAGCCGCTCCATCTCGCTTCGGTCACCACCGTTGGATCACAAGATCCAACGGAGGAGACTTCGTCTCCTACCTCGGGTGCCCCCTCTCTCCCACGATCTCTGCCTTGCGGGAGGGGCACCCCCTTCCTATTCTTGGAAGCGCTCCCTCCACCGTCGCCGAGCACCACACCCTCCACGATGGCCCCCACTCATCCCTCATCCTCGCCGGCCACTCTGTCAGCCACGTCGACCTCCACCTCTCTCCCACGAACTCCATAAACCTCGCCTCATCGCCATTCCAGCCGTCACCTTCATCCTTTAAATACCCCCTCTCCGGCCACATTCATGCCCATCCGCCACTCCAGGGAGATCACTCGAGCTCCAAGCTCCCTATTGGTGACAGCAATTGGCTGATTTGTCGAGCGACGACAGAGATCCACTCCGGCGAGATCCACGGCTACTTCCGCCGTGCCGCAGCCTCCCTCGAGCAGCTTCTAGAGCTCGGGACCTTACCGACCCCTTGAGCGACGACCTGGAGCTCAAAGCTGAGCCCCAATCCCCAGGTAACTCCCTCCATCATCCTCCAATCTTCTTCTTCTTTTTCTTGGATTTTCGCCGCTTTTATCCGCCGTCATCAGCCATCTTCGCGCCTCCTCAACACTTCGACGAGCTTCGCGACGAAGTTCTGATCCTCGCTGACCTCTTTA
The DNA here is from genome assembly GCA_037367405.1 of Ottelia alismoides. Lineage (NCBI taxonomy): Eukaryota > Viridiplantae > Streptophyta > Magnoliopsida > Alismatales > Hydrocharitaceae > Ottelia > Ottelia alismoides. Next base: position 28,639 of record JAZKJV010010702.1, on the reverse strand, counting down.
CACCTTCAGACCCTCTACTTCACCAGCCATCGACCTTCAGCTCCGCCACCTGGCCGGAGCTCCGCCATCCGACCACCTCCCCTCGCTTCAGGCCTCGCCGATCACTTCACATTCCACCACGAACACCTGCACGCTTCGGCTACCTCATCTAACCCCTGCAGGCTCTCGTTCTTTCATTGGCCGGACCTTCACCGGAGACAACTTCGAGCTTCGTCGTCATCCATCTACAGGCACCCTCTGTTGCTCCTGAGACCATCAGCGCCTCCGCCGCGTCGTCACGCTCCTGCTGGGATATCTCCGACACCTCGGAGAGCTTCATCGGCACCTGGAGGAACGGGCGGAGCTACCGCCCCTTCGTCGGAGCACAGCCATCTCCTCCGCAGAGGGCGGAGGCCCGTTGAAGGAGAAGCTCCAGCTGCCGTTCGATCAGTTTGATCGAACGGTTGACTTCGTGCCACGTCGCCACTCAGCCGCGCCTCGCCAGCACCGTGGGATCGTCCAGGATCTAACGGCGATCAGCCCTCCGCGTCATCAACATTGGGAGAAGACAGGAGCCGTCCGATCAACGCAGATCTGACGTATCTTGATCGAGCCACGCGTCTTCATCAACATCCCTTGGATCCATCTTGATCCAAGGGCCTTCAGGCCGCCACGTCCCCTTATCCGAGCCTCGGCCTCCAAGCCTAGGCTCGGGTGACCCGAAGCTGCCCCGAGGCTAGTCCGAACCTCCAGAAGGACCCGAGCCTTACTTCGAGCCTCCGACGCCTTCCGAACCTAGGTCGCCCCACGTGAGGAGCACGTGCGGCCTGGGTTATTTGCACAGACGTCCCTGAAACTTTCAAAAATTGCGAAAAGGCCCCTGTGAAGCAGACATCACGTGAGGAGCACGTGTCTCGTGGAAAAATTGCATAGAAGTCCTGCATATTATCGGTAATTGCATTTTAGTCCCTGTCAGCATATTTAATTGTTGAAATTTTAATTTCCAGTATTGCATTTACACCCTTGTGTTTACACGTGTCCCTAGAGTGCATTTTTCATCATTTTGAGATTCTAGAAATTGCATGTTGTTGGAAATTTTGTCCTCTATCTGTTAGTACACGTGTCTGATTTTTGTTGGCTTAATTGAATTATCAATGAATTAATTGGTTCATTTGTGACATATTTTGCCCAGTGATGCCTTTTGATTTTTAATTAATTATCTGTGCCTTCAAAAATCACCAAAAATTCACAGTAGCTTAAGGACATCATTTTCAACACTCCATAAAAATTTCATGTCATTTGCACGCATAACGAGGCCTGAATAAATAGTTGAGTGATTTTCTTTAATTAATTTTAATTAATTCATTTCACAGTAAATTTAAGTTCTGTTAATTTTCCTAGGTCCCTGATCATTAGACCTTCCTAGGATAATTTTAGTTCTTGGAAAAATTGTGATTTGATATTTATTAAAAATTAAACACTGAAAATCACTCTGTCTGTTGATTTAATTCACAGAAAAATTATTTTGAGTCGAAAAATTCCAAAAAAATTAGTGTAGGTCATTTTCATCACAAATAACCATCTGGCCAATTTTCATTATTTTTGGACTTCGTTTGATACACCAATTAAAGTTAAAGTTAAATTGGCTAAGATCTGTCTGCATATGTCTTCATAAGAAAGAAAAAGACCAAAAAAAAATTGACCCTCGAACATCAATACTTGAAAATTGCTGTAATCCACCTAAGGAGACAGTTGCCTCCCTGAGATCGACCTTGGACTCCACCAAGTAAAAAAAAATTTTGCCGCTTGAAATTAACTCGAATTTAATTAAAGTGGTTTTTGATCAACCTCTCGTATCCGACTGCAACGAACAACATCTATTAATTTGGACATTAATTTGCCCGAATTAACATAGGGTGCGGGAGCGATGTCACCTCGCAAGGACGAGATGTACTCTGATTATTCATTGTGTATCTCACATCACTTCCTGAGGACTATATGCGGAAGGATGTGACACCTTCTTTACGATCGGCTTCACTCATTTCTGGTGCCTCTTGTCTGTTGGAGCATGAAACCGATTCGTCTGATATGGCCAGTTGGTCTCCCGTTCTGATTATGCGCCCGATCTGTTAGGGCATGAGACCGACTGGATCGGACTCCTTTGAGTCCGCTCTCCTTGTTGGTCCTCGCAAGGATGAGCTCTTTTCTGATTATTCCTTGACTAGCTCATAGCTCCCCGAGGGTTATCTGCGGGAGACTATGATGTAATTCCGATCTGATTGGTCTCTTCTGTTGGTAGCCGAATTGTCGACTATCGAGACCATTCTGTGGGTCCGTCTGAGGGATCCGGCTCCTTTGAGCCTTCTCTCTCCTTGACGACCCTCGCAAGGTAGAGACACAGTCTAAGACTTCACTGCTTAGATTGCATTACTCCCCGAGGACTATCTGCGAGAGAATGCGACACTCTCTTTACGCTCGGTTTCCCCTACTGACTATGTCTCCGATCTGCGGAGCACGAAATCGAGTCGTTCGATATATATGATTTTGGTCCCATCCTGAGTTGTAAAATCGATCTGTGGATCATGGGACCCATCTGTTTAGACTCTTGTGACTCCGCTCGCCTTGACGGTCCTCGCAAGGTTGAGCTCCTGATATCTGATCTTTCCATGCCTACCTGACTAGCATGTACTACTCCCTGAGGGTTATCTGCGGGAGGGTACATCACTTTCTAGGTACTCGGTTTCATTTCTGATGTCTCGTGTCTGTTGTAGCATGAAGCCGAGTCTTTTGAGTTGTGTACTTGGTCCCCTCTCTGATTGTGTATCCGATCTGCGGATCACGGGACCAAGTCTTCTGATTATGGTCTGATTCCCAGCTCCTTTGAGCCTGCTCACCTTGACGACCCTCGCAAGGTTGAGCCATGACTTACGGTATTCGGTGTGTCTCATGTGATCTTCCGACCTCATGACCACCGAATGCCATGATGTCTCTTGTTCCTTGCCTTTCCATATCTTACTGAGACTGTGATTGACCAGAGGAATCTGTACGGTTCCTTCTTCCTCCCGGTCTTACGGTATCGGCTCCGTTCCCTCATGATAACCCTATGAGCCGATTGACTGCTTCATGCTACCAAACCCGATATCTATCTTTTCGACTTGTTGTCCCCGGTAGCTGGCACCCACATGACTGCATATCAGGGTGCCTTTTCACCTTATGATTGTATCCTCGTTCTCACAGGGAGATGATGATGCCAGTACGGTATTCACTTGTCATATACCGTCCTATACTTCATCAGTTCTTCACCGCTTGTATATATGTGTACCTTGTTCATTCTTTCTCCCGCATGTTATGTGTGCCCGAGATCTATCGCCATATCTCTGTGTCTACACTTAAGATGTACCTTGTCCTAAGTATAGGGGGGTACACACCACGTTGCTCTTTCGTTGTTCAGTTTTGTCACTCCTGTCGTTGCCCATACTTAGGGATAGCTCACCCTAAGTATAGGGCGAGTGATGCGTATATTCTCCACAATCTTCTCATATATATGTCTTTTCTTCTTTTCCGTGTCTATCTTCTGTATCTAAATAAAAGGTGTCGCCCCTTGTAGACAGTCTTCTGCACTTAGGACGTACTTTGTCCTAAGTATAGGGGGGGTGCACCCCTGATTTGTTAATTCTTTGATCTGTTATTCCCACCCTTGACCCTCGCTTCTTTGTGTACAGTCTGTTATACTTGGATTATTTGATCCTAAGTATAGGGGGGACGGTCGACTTCTCGTTGATTCATTCTTTCATTCACTTGTTCCCCTCCTCCATTCTTTATTCTTTAGTCGTTATAGTGTAGGCTTTTCTATACTCAGTACGCGTTATGTCTTCTCTTTTTCTCTTTGACCTATGAGGACATAGCTCATGCTAAGTATAGGGGGGTCGTATATACTCTGTATATACTATATCCATACCTCGTACTTTCGTATAATTATTAATAAATATGGCTAAAAAAGATATAATTCATTAAAAATTAATTAATAATGCTTCTTATTCCTCGGATTCTTTTTGTATATACCGATTAATAAATCATGTTAAAAATACTTTTGCAAAATGATTTGAAAAATGGTGTGAACTGTTTGGAAAACTTTTTGTGAAATATTTTCAACCTTTGTAAAAATATTTTGATTGCAAAATTGTTCTGTTTATGTGAAATAAAGGATTTGAAAACCTATTTGCAAAAGATTTTGAAAAATGTTTGTAAAAATATTTTGAAAAAAATGTATATAGTGTTGGCAAAATCTGTGCAAAATAGACTTCAAATGTTTGTAAATATTTGCAAAAATTATTTTGTACTATAGTTTTCAAAATAATTTTCCAATAAATTTGAGGAATAAAAGCATCATAAAATAAATAATAAAATAAAGTACATAAAATTCTTCATCAATTGTATATACACCTAAATAAAATTACTTTGTTAAAACCTGTAAAGTCTTGTAAAATAAAGCGGCAAGCCCGTGTAAATAGTTGTACATATTTTATACTTTGAGTGCCAAAATTGTTTTATTTGCAAAATTCTTTGTGTAAGACTTTTCTCTTTGTTTTCAAATTCTTTGAAAAATTACATTATTCTTTACATACTTGTAAATAACATTTGCATGGCATTCATATTCTTTGATTGAGCTTGATGATTGAACTAGTCCAATAAAGTCGAAGATTGGAGCTTGGTTGGACCTTACCGCACCTAACCGCACTGGAACCTTATGGGAACTAGGTTTAAGGTACTTCAGGTCTATTCAGACTTAATTCTTTGAGAATTCGGGACTGGGTTCAAGTCACCTCAGTGGACTAACTAGAACTTTTCGAAACACACGCATGACTCTTGTCGGCCGTGACCTAACTTGGACACTTGCACCTTTCACTTGGCTCAACTCAGTTGGAGTGGTGAGGGGGTTGGATTTGCCAGTCTAAGACGTACACGGGTGGAAACATTCATCCTCGTCTAGGGAGGGAAGTGCACCCCAACTGGTCCAGTTTTAATGAAGTCGAATGACAGGAGAGTGTGGGTTGCAATAAAACTTCAAAAGAGGGATAGTCTTCTGGCTCAAGAGGAAAAAGTCCTTATGTAAATGCTGTTGTAAGTAGTATGTTGAAAAAAATTGCAAAAGCAAAAACTTCAAAAAAAGTGGACAGGCTTGAAAATAAAAATAAAGGTGCCTGCCGGAGTATGTATATGTTGTATAGAAAATAAGCAAGCTTGAGCATCAAAGTTACACCATGTGAGCCTGCAGCTGGATGACTTGACTACACTGGTCTTGCATCCCAGGATAGGTAGCTACACTGGTTACCGTCCATTCTTCTCTTCACCCCCCTTCCTCTTGAGTTGGATGCCACTTGAACTTAGAAGGGAATACCCCGCTCCTCGACGGTAGAGGGCTGGATTGGGGAATCATTGGGCTGTCATTATGGAGAAGTCAGTTCCTTTGTCATTTCAGTTGGGGAGAGCCACTATCACTTACACTGTACAAGTCAGCTTCATAGTCATAAGGGTTCGCGTATGATGTAGGCTAGTTTTGACCTGGCTATTGAGGTAATTTGAACCGAGTTCTATGACTCTCGAAGGCTGTTGTGTTTTAAATTTGGTTCCCGACTAGGTTCCACACACATTTTCTCACCAAGGTCTAACCTGAGCTCCAAACTTTGATTTTGTACAGATAAGTTTAAAAATCATTATCAATTCAATTTATTCTTAATTCTTTATTTTTGCTTTTTCTTTTCTTTTTATTCTTTATTATTTTTGTACTTATTGCATAAGTGTTTGCTAGGGACTAGCAAAGGCAAGTATAGGGGGGTGATGAATCTCCATTTCATCACCTTTATTCTATCATTTTAGCCTTAAAAACCCCAGCAAATGCATGTAAATAGCATCAATTTGTACATAAAAGCATTCACTATTTATTGTATTTCTTGTACATAGAATAAGGTTTTTAATGCCAAAATTATAGAATAAAGAGAAGAAAAGAAAAAGGAGTAAAATATTGCAAATATTTTATGACCCTAACCCCGAGACCAAGTCCAGAATGGAATTGGTCGACAAGGAATAAAGTAGGGGGAGATAAGGGCCAAGAATACAATAAATACCTCATTTATTCATTCTTCATTTATGCATTTTTTGACACCCATTTTGAATTTAATTACATATTCATCAAATAAAAATATTTTGTACATGAAAGTTGTAGATAAAAATATGAATAAAAATACAAAATTGAGTTTGCTTAAAAATAATACTCAGTGTACATTTTATACCCAGAATAAAAAGCCAAAATCTCAACTTCACAGACCCATATCTTGCAAATAAAAACACCAAATCACCCAAACTCACCTCTAATTGTATATAGCTTTCCAAGAACTATTTAGTAAAATTAGTTTCATAATTTTTGGAGTCCATCTGCAAAAGTTAGGTTTTTGGCCCCTATTGTACAATATACACGACTAAAATATTCAATTTATTCTTCATTCATTATTTCTATAAACTTATATTTTTAGAATTTTGTAAATAATGTGTATAATACATGTACATATTGAAATAAGAATAAAACCAAAAAGAATTTGTAAAATAAAATAAGTCTATGCAATACATAGGCAAAATACCTATGTTATCTATATGTATATAAATAAAAAGGGATTTTATTCTTTTATTCTTTATTCATCTATATTTTTATAATATTGTAAATATTCCATATAACTTATTAAAAAGACAAATCCAAAATAAAAAACCAACAAAATACATTAAATAAATAAAGTGTACATAAAATATTGGTAAAATACCTATAGGGATACCTACATATACCTATACCTATTTGTTTAAAAATGTAAATAAACTCGTAAAAATTGAATAAAAATATATTTATACTCACAAAAATAAGTTATAATTTTATAAAATAAGAAAATAAAATAATAAAATAAAATATACAAAGTAAAAATAAAATACACAAAATACATGCAAATACACTTATAAATACATTATTAAAATAAACCCATAATAAAATACATCAAAAAAATAAATAAAAATCATAAATAAATACTACATTAATTAATGCACATTTCTTATTTTATAAGAGAAGTATGAAATCATTTATGGGGTTAAATTAATGAGTCAATAATCGAGCTGACGTGGACCAATCAGAAGCCAGGGAATGTTGACCTCCGGTCAACTCCCCCTGCGCTTCTGACTCCCGTCAGAACCATCTTTTCCCTCGCTTTTCCTCCCTTTTTCATGGGCGTCTCTTCCATCCATCGCCCTCGAATCCTTCATGAAAGATCTTCCCTGATCAATGTACATACGCGCCGTCCTCTTGGATCCCTTGTACATACCATTGATTCCTAGATATTAGCCAGTCAATAAAGGTCTCCAGGGATGTCTATAAATAAGTGCTTCTTCCTCTTTGGCTGAATTTGGCCAATTTCACTTCCCCCAATAAGCTCGAATCAGTTCCTGGAGTAGCCCTCGTGACAGGAGGCTCTTCCCAGCACCTCGATTCGGCCCAAGGAGGAGGAAAGTTTTGGCGCGGCGGAGCTCCGGCGTCCGTCCTGCTCCCTGGAGGCCCCCAGGTATAAGAGTTGCGCTTTTACTTGTTTTAGATAGGTTTTAGTTTTAGTATTTCATTTTCGTCTTTAGATTAATCATTAGTCCTTAATCGTAGCGTAGAATAGTCGATTCGTAATTCGCCGGAGCGGATTGTTCATTGTGATCCACCTGTGTTCCGACCACCCTCTCGCCTCCATTTCCATACCCCTTCGTTTCCCTTCGCCCCAAGCACCTTCGCCCACCTAGATCCTCATCAGATCTGGAGATCCGATCTCCCTCTTCCACCCATCACCGGAGATCTCCGCCCGAAGCCACCATCGTCCATTCCACCACCAAAACGGCTCCCGGAGTCCTCTTTTTGTGTTGTGAGTTTTTTTGCAGGTCCCGGGGCGCCAGGAGACTCGTCTTGGCTCGATTCAAATGAAGAACAGGTACCTGGAGCCCACCCCCTTCATCAACCTCGCCTGAGCTCAGGGAAGCTCCAGGTGCCTCAACAAAGCCATCAGTGGGTGCGGGGTAGCATCGGGAAGCTTTAGAGACGTTTGGCGGCGAGGAAGCTGCCCGGAGGAGCCTGCATTGACTGCTCAAAGGTCGCCTCAAGCGACCTTCTTCCGAGTTATTCCAGGTCACCCCTGCGCTGTCCGATTGACCGATTCTCCTAGTTGGAAGCTCAGCCGTCGGATCATGGCATGCCTTCACCGTCCGATCGGCCTGGCCGATCTAATCTTCACCATTGATCCGCGAAGCGTCATCAAGCGGCGGGGATGCGACACGTGTCTAAGTGAAGAGGATCCAACCGTCCATCCAGCGCCTTTTGGGGGTAAATTTCAGACATGTACCCCTCATTTTTGTATTTAATTTTTAATACTGTAAACTAAATGTTTAGTGTAAATAAAAATGTAAATTTTGCAGTAGGACCCATGTACTTATAGCAATTACTTTTTGGTCCTCCAGCGCCTCACGTGCAGTCCCACGTGAGGTGCGTGATTTTTGCACTTTAACCCTGGCGGGTTTTGTCAATTGTAAAATAGCCCTAAAAATTAAAATAAATGTTTATTCTATTGGTGTTTTTGCTCAGAGGTCCCTGATAGTTATTTTATTTGCAAAAATGCCCCTGCCAGGCTGCTTAATTTTTGTGTCTTTTATCTCTTTATTAAAAATATCTATGTAGCTCCTAAAAATCCACAAAAATTAGGTTAGATGCTTCATGTAGTGTACTTTCACGCCCACATTTTAATTTACATTTTTTGTAATTTATCTAATTTTTAAAATTCAAATGGAGTCTAAATAATCACTGTTAAAATATAAAATACCAAAAAAATTATAAAATGTTTTTGAAAAATTACAAAAAATTATATATACCATATTTATACATATATTAAGTCCAGAAAATGAAAAACCCTAAAAATAGAAAAAGAAAATATAAAAATTTTAAGAAGCTACGAAATCCTAAAAAAATATAAAAACCCTTGAAAAATACCAAAAATATGTTTTCTTATTTTATAATTATCTATATATTATTAGTTATGTATTAACATTAATTTGGGTTATTTTTGGACCTATTTCATATTTTAAAACCCAAATTATTTTAGGCCTATTTAATTAGTCCCATATTAGGGACATTTTTTTTAATTAGAAAACACATAAAAATTAGAAAAATTACGAAAAATAACAGAAAAATATAAAAGTACAAAAAGCTAAAAAAATATTATATCTCAAATATATATATTTTGAGTATGTATATATATCCATATCTTATATTACTTCTCTCTCTCTCCTCTTATATATATATCTCTATATATGTATATTATATAATTAAAAATATAAATAGAAAATAAAAAATGAAAATATAAAAACAAAATAAAAATTATAAAAATAAAAATAAATAAAAAATATATATAAAATTAAAAACCCACAAAAATAATAAGAATTGGACATGAGCATTGAATGGAATAATTGCACAATCATTTTCACCATACAACCTTTCGCCTCGCAGTGTTCGTCCTCTACTTGTGCTTACACCTATACAAACCTGCATGTAGAGTTATAATAAATTTTAACTCCACATTTTTGGATATTCATTGCGTATATGTCTTGTGGGTTAATTGTTGATTGATTCGGTATTCTGTTTGAGGTCAACTCAGCGACTGTCGATCCGCCTTGTGGAAAGACACGAACTCGGCGAATTCCCTTTCATCAATGGCTGAGAACTACATGGTGATGTCCCAGACCAAATTGTACACTCAGGGCAGACCCCAGCAGCTACAGACCGTGCAGTACCAGAGGATAGCACGGGTCGACGCTGGTCCATCCAGTTCGTCAGCGGTAGCCGCAGCACAGGCCGAGTCCACAGCCGCAGACATGGGGATCATCAGCGAGAAGCTGCATAGGATGGAGATTATTGAGAAGAAGCAGTGCCAAGGCATCACGCAGATGGAGCAGATGGCACATACTCTGAGTGACCTGAAGACACAGATCATGTGTCTCCAGGAGGCACAGACGGCTTCACAGCCTCATCTTCAGGCACGAGGCGATCCGAGTAGCAGCAACAGCTCGTCCCAGCGCTCCAGCTCCCACCAGCAGCCTAGACAGGTCCATCTTGTACAGGCGGAGCCGTACCAGCAGCCGTAGCTCACCTACCAGGCACCACCATCCGCTGACACTCAGATGGTGGTATAACAGTCGGATCAGCCTCTGGCAGTACTCCCGCCAGACCCTTACGATTTAGAGCCGTTGATGGATGTCAACGAGATTTGGTACGACCGCCACCAGCCCGGTATCCGACGAGACCATCCCAGATTCCGTTGGGCGGCCGGAGGTGCCCATCCCCAGCAGCAGCCGTCAGCACAGGGTGGCCAGTACAACCATTAGAGAGATCACCACCAGCAGCAGCCCCTAGTGTACCCACCACAGCAGCAGCAGTAGTCACAGAAGTATGGTCCTCGTCCCTACCAGCAGGGACAGTCTTGGAGGCGTGAGGAGCCTCATCAGCAGCAACAACATCCCCAGCAGTACCCCTCTCACCCACAACAGCACCAGCAGCCTCACTACCAGAGAGGCTACCCGTCAGGTTCTCATGGGCCATCCTATGAGAACCCCGCCTTTGATGACATAGCCCGCCTCCTCACAGATCAGCAGGCTACCTTTCGACGGGAGATAGATGAGTTCCGCCAGGAGATGCGGGACATTGTGAGAGAGAAGGTTGCCATCCCTGTCCAGATAGAGCCCAACCCGAACAACCTGAAGAGGAAATCTGAGCAGGTAGTTTGTACTGAGTATGCCACTCCGAGTGATACTTTTGGTGATATGTCTGCACATCTTTTTGATACTGATTTTGTCACACTTAGGAGCGGTAGGATGCCAGCAGGTGGCGCCTCGTCTGAGCTACACCACGAGGATACTTCCAGAGCGCCAGACAAGGAGGAGAGCGGTATTAGGCCGCTAGAGATGATGACGGTGGTACTGATGCCACCACGGATGCTGATTCCACCGGCAGTACTGAGGCCGTCATTTCACCAGTTGGAGGAGGTGGTACTGAGACCACCCATGTTGCCGAGCCAGAGCGCGGTACTGAGGCCGCGAGTCTTCCAGCCGATGGTGGGGCTGATGCCTCCAGTTCTTCTGAGATTCCTGTTGTTTTTCCTGTTACTGATGTATCTCAGAACAATTCTGTGAATAAAGGAAAGGGTTTGTTTTCTTCTGGTCCCACTGTGGTGCTTAATGTATGTGTGGATCCGGCCGTCGAGCCGTCTAGACCCTCTCCTAGTCCTTCATCTGAGAAGGACCCTGTGATCCCCTTCCCTAGAGCCCTTCAGATGGGGAAGGGGAAGAAAAATGAAAATCCAAAAAAGAGGCAACAAGAAGAGTTCAGCTAGCAGATGATAGATCGGTTTCACATACAGCTGACTCTTCAGGAGGCTTTGCAACACATCCCTCTTCTTCAGCGTTCCCTTAGAGACAGGACCACATCCAGGAGGAAGAGGAGGAACCACCATTCAGAGATTCATGTGCTGACGAGAACCACTTGTTTCACGATCCAGAACCATCTGCCGGCCAAGAGGCCAGATTCAGGAGCCCCTTATGTCAGATGCCATATCAGTGAGCAAAGGTTCGACCGTACTCTATTAGACAGTGGATCATCGATCAACCTACTTCCGGCAGTCCTTCTCGACCGCTTCGAGTTGGGCACTCTTAGACAGAGCAGGACAGTCCTTCAGTTTGCTGATAGATCTCTCAAGAGGCCGAAGGGGTTGCTTAGAGATGTTGTCGTCACGATTTAGGGCCTGCAATTCCCCGTGGACTTCGTAGTGTTGGACATGGAGATTCCTGAGTCAGTGACCGATACCCCCATCATCTTAGGTCACCCGTTCTTGGCCACAGCCAAGGCAATGACCGACCATCATAGTGGGAAGGTATACTTCCACGTTGAGGGCGAAAGTGTACAAATAGAGACGGTCGAGGATAGCAGAGCCAGAGACAAATCATGCTCAGAGACTACTTCAGATACAGAGCATATGACAGATGCCGGGCCAGACATCCACCAGGACTGCGACTTTGTGATTACAGATGATGAGGCACTATGGGCAGATCCAGACGCACAGGCTATCCTCTCACCTTCAGAGACCGCTGATGCAGAGACGAAAGCAGAGGAGAGCTTGGAGAGCACATTTCAGGTCCAGGATACTTTTGAGGCAGCAGAGCCGGTTCTCGACCACGAGACTGATTTTTGTGATGATGGTGGTACTGAGGCCACCTTGGATGATACAGATCCCTCGGAGTCATGTTTTAACTGGGCAGAGTTTGATGATTACATACCAGATCTGACTTCCACTGAGCCTGCAGATAGGGAGGAGGTAGATGCTGAGCAGAGCAGAGACAGTCCAGTCGAGCCGCCTTCTCCTGATCTAGTTTGTGAGAGAGAGTTCTCATTCTCCCGGGCAGATTTGGCAGCATACATGTGGATTCTTCAGAAGCCAGATTTGCCAACACCAGTATGTCCAGAGCTGAAGCCACTACCTGTGTCGTTGAAGTATAGGTTCCTTGCGGGTGAGAATGAGATGTACCCAGTCATTATCTCAGCCGATTTGACTGGAGAGTAGGAATCCCATTTGATGGGGGGTTCTTGAAAAGAACCGCAAGGCGATATGATGGAGCGTAGCAGATCTCCAGGGGATTAGTCCGGCTCTGTGCTCTCACCACATCTATCTCGAATATGAGGCAAAGCCGTCGCGTGAGTTCCAGTGGCGACTGAACACGAATCTGAGAGAGGTTGTCATGAAGGAAATTTCGAAGTAGTGGAGCGCCGATTTTTTCTACCCATCTCCGACTCCAAGTGGGACAGTCCGTTACATGTGGTGCCCAAGAAGACGGGCATCACTACAATGATTACGGAGTCTGGAGAGGAGATCGCTACATGAGTACCCACTTCTTGGAGGGTCTGTATAGATTACAGACGACTCAACCAGGCCACCAAGAAGGATCATTTCCCCCTGCCCTTTATTGATCAGATCATTGAGAGACTGGCAGGGAATGCCACTATTGTTTTCTGGATGGGTACTCGGGCTACATTCAGGTGGCCATCGCTCCCGAGGACCAGGACAAGACAACCCTTTACCTGTCCCTTCGGCACATACGCCTTCCGACGCTTGCCATTTAGGCTATGAAATGCTCCTGCGACTTTTCAGAGATGCATGTGTCGATCTTTCGGACATGGTAGGGGAATGCTTGGAGGTCTTCATGGATGATTTCTCGGTTTACAGCGACGGATTCGACTCCTGTCTTGACTGCCTAGACCGAGTACTTCAGCGATGTATAGAGGTTCACCTGGTATTATCTTGGGAGAAGAGTCACTTCATGGTGACTCAAGGGACGATGCTTGGCCACATCATCTCCAACAGGGGCATGGAGGTTGATCCGTCCAAGGTGGATGTCATTAGCAAACTCGCACCACCATCCAACTTGTGGCAGTTACGGTCTTTTCTAGGGCACGTTGGTTTCTACTGGCGATTCATTCGTGATTTCAGTAGAGTTGCCCGATCGTTGACTGATCTGCTGACGAAAGACACCGAGTTCCTTGTCGATGACAAGTGTCTTTCGTCGTTTGAGACTCTCAAGAGAAGTGTGATAGAGGCTCCTGTCCTTCAGCCACCCGATTGGTCTCTCCCATTCGAGATCATGACGGATGCCTCCAATTTTGCCGTGGGGGCTGTGCTAGGATAGAGGAGGGACGGAGTTCCATTTTCCATCCACTACGCTAGCCGCACATTGGATTCCGCGCAACGGAACTACACAGTCACAGAGAAGGAGATGCTAGTGATAACCGCCCGAACGACTAAGGTAAAGGTAAAGAAATGAAGGTCGTCGCGACCTCAATCACTCGGGCTAAGTATATCAAGAAAAAAATCGAACCGCGAAATAAATCAGGGATGAAACACGAAGTGCGGTCCTAGCTATGGGATTAACCTGGTATAGCTCCCAGGGTCGAACACAAGGAGCACAGATTGGCCTTGCGGCCTACGATGTAGTCAGAAATCCGAGAGAGTATTTTTTTAGTGTTTCTAAGGGTTTTTATATTTTTTTAGGATTTTTGGAATATAAAGAAAACAGGAAAAGCACACAAACAATTAACTTGAACAATTTATTTAATGCATTAAAAAGCAAGCAAAAATTCAGACAAAAATATTTTTATGTGTTTTGTATTTTTTTATGTTTTTGGTGAATTTTTGAGATTTTTCTGATGTTTATTTTATTTCCTAAAAATCCAACAGTGCGAAAAGCAAGGGGTACTGTCCAACCAGGCCCAAAACCCAAAGATAAAATATCTAAGGATCTCAAAGGGGCCTGGAGGTAATTTTCCTGTATACTAGAGAAAACAAGGAAAATTTGAGCACCAAAATTATTGTTTTTGAGTTTTTAAATTATTTATTATGATTTTTAGGAGTTTTGAGGTGTTTTTAAGTTTTTAGGGTTTTTACTCAATGAAAAATAGCCAACATTGGCTAGAAAATCAAGGAACACAAAATAAACAGTAATTAATTTTTATGGAATTTTTAAAAGGGTTTTGATATTTCTTTGGGGTTTATGACTCTAAACAGTAGCAAAAATAAGGGTTTTTGAATTTTTAAAAATATCAAATGAAATCAAAAATGTCCTCAAAAATTCACAAAAATTCTACACCATGGCAGGAGCCATGTATCTAATTTTCATCGAATTTGGAGGTGATTTGATATTTTATTCAAAGATAAAGGAGGGGCACTGTGCACAGGGACCAAAGTGCAAATACCCAAAGTTCTGGGGGGTCTGGTGCAAAATACCCAGCAAAACACGTGCCAAGCACGTGCCTGGGGCACTCAGGGACCCAAATGTAAGAAAAATAAGTTCCGAGGGCTTATTGGTAACAAGTACCAAAAGTCCAGGGGCTTATCTGCAAATAACCCAATAAATATCGCACATGGGGAATTA
Source organism: Ottelia alismoides (assembly GCA_037367405.1). Taxonomy (NCBI): domain Eukaryota; kingdom Viridiplantae; phylum Streptophyta; class Magnoliopsida; order Alismatales; family Hydrocharitaceae; genus Ottelia; species Ottelia alismoides. Next base: position 13,627 of record JAZKJV010010702.1, on the reverse strand, counting down.
AATCACGCACAGGGGCATAAATGCAAATAAAGAAAACTTTTTATCCTATCCGTAACATCCAGAACTACAGGGTTTATATTGCAAATAACCCAATAAAGTTCACGTGACGAAGCACGTGGTCCACGTAGACAGGGGTATAAGTGCAAATAAAGTAAGTACGAGGTCCTTAATGCAAATATCCCAGAAAATAAACAACTTAATTTAGAAATTACAGGACTAAAATGAAATAAAACAAACAGAGGGGCCTAAGATGAATTTACCCCTTTTATTATTATCGACGGCCTGATGTGCGCCACGTGGCTGATCGGACGGTGGAGAACGGGTGCGACTTTAACTCTGAAAGGGCTGGCCTGATCGAACGGTGGAGAATATTCCACGTGGCAGATCTGACGGTGACGAAGCGTGGTGGAGATATTCTTGGTGAATCGACGGCTGAGAGGAGGACGCGTGGCGAATCTGACGGTTGAGGCTAGCTGGTGCCTCTCTCTCTGTGCGAGCGGTCAAGATCGACCCTCGGGATGATCGAATGGTGGCAGTGCTCCGCAGATGAATGGTTCAGATCAGATCTGGAGCGAGGAGGAGAATCTAACGGTTCTGGAGGATCCTGGAAGAACTGGTCGCCGGCGAGATTCGCCGGGCTCGTGCGTGCGCTAGGGTCCTCTGGAGAGCCTTCTGGAGGTCGGAGAAGAATCGCGGAAGGCTCCCGCGTCTGCTGGTGGTCTCCGACGAGCACGCCGAGCTCCGAGGAGCTCGAGCGAAGGCGGCGGAGCTGGGTCTCCTGACTGGATGGCGAAGGGTCTCAGATGACCCTTATCTTGACCTGAAAAGCGAACCAGAAGACTCACGGGTCGAGGGCAAATTGCCTCGACCCGGTTAGGCGGCGTGAAGGTGCATGGTGCGTCGGAATGGAGAGCCCCGGCGAAGGTGGTCGGCGGAGGAGCTCGATTCTCAGATCCTGTGCGATCTGGGTTGGGTGAATGGGTGAAGAAGATGCGGAGAGGTCTGGCGAAGATGATGGTCGGGTCGGAATGGCAGATGGGGTATCGGAGGTGGCTGGCGACGGCGGCGGAGCTACGCTAACAGTAAACTAAAAATCGATATTTACGCTAAACTATGGCCTAAAGGATCTACCTGGGTGGTGCGGAAGACTGTGCTGGAGCTTAGCTAGCTCCCGGTCGTAGCCTCGAAGGGCGTCAAGGCCTGAGGCTCGAGCTCCTGCAAGCGGCGGAGCACGGCGGCGCGAAGCTGCCGGATCGATGGTCGGGGCACCCTCTCCTCACTGCAACAGGGGCAAACGCGAGCTGTCACCTCGGCGATTGCTCTGGAGGTCACGGGAATGAAAGTGGCTAGCCAAAGATGAGGCGCGGAGGCGGCGGAGGTCGGGATATATATGGAGACAGGGCCGATTAGGGTTGAGTGGAGGCAGCTATGGAAGGCGTGGATCCCACGGCGAAGGATCTGGCGAGGATGTCGGATGAACGGCGAAGAATCCGGGCGCGGGGTTCGCGGGGGCGACAGGCTGGAGACGCGTGGAGAAATCGACGAAGGCGGGTCGGGCGCGAGTCGACGCAAAAGGAAAGAGTCCGCGGGGGAGTTGACCGGGGTCAACAATCCCCCGTGGACCAATCAGGAGCTGCCACGTTTTTATTTTTTTTGTTTATTTAATTTAAGGTAGAAAAAGGCCGAATTAAGAAAAACTCAAAACATGAAATATTTTTCTTTTATTTTTTTCTATTTTTTGGTGATTTTTAATTAATTTTTGGAAATAAAAATAGGGTAGCTATATATATAGGTATATGTACACTATATAGATTTTAATTTTTGATTTTTTTTATTTGTTATTTTTATGTATTTTTATGCCCATTTTATATTTTATTTATTTACATCATAAAGTAAAGAACAAAATGGTATTTTTATTTTATTTTAATTATTTACACACAAGGGTGAAATAAATGGTTGTATACATTTATATACATGGTATCTATACAATGTATTTTTGTATTTTTAATTTTGTAATTTTTATTTGATTTTTGTTTTGTTTCTTGTTATTTTATGTATTTACAATATGTAACATAGAATATTTACAAAAAGTTTAGAAAATAATTTTATTTATTTATAGGGTTAAATAAATAAAGGATGATGGTCTATGTACATGGTGAAAGGGCATTTTTGGAATTTTGATTTTTAAATTTTTATTTTGTTTTTAATAGTTTCTAAATATATACAAAATGTATACAAGCATATTTTTGGGTGAGGAAAATATAATTTTATTTATTTACAAAAGTATGTACACATGAGCTCCTATCTCCCTCTACTTTGGCTTTTATGCGATCAGGCCCATGCTGAGCCCTCCCTTGGGTTAGGTTGCTCAATATTTATTCTAAATATTTCCCTCTTTTTCTTTTTACTCTTTATTCTTTTATTTTTGCACAAAAACATGCTAATTATATCTTTTTACACAATGCATGCTTTTGGTAATTATTTGTATTTGCACATATTTACATGTATTTGCAAAGGTTTTTGTAGCTAAAATAGAAGAATAAAGAGTGATGAATGGGTATTCATCACCCCCCTATGCTTAACTTTGCTAGTCCCTTAGCAAACACTTATTTGAAAAAGAAGTGAAAAAGAAAGAAAAAGAAAAAGAAAAAGAGGATGTACATGGATCAAGGTTGAATTATTAAACTTTCCTTTATTAACTTGAAATATGGAGCTCGATCAGATCTTTGGATTATTAATGTGTCGGAACCTTATTTGGACTTAAGCTTAAAACTCAACAGTCTCCAAGTTCCACCAATCTATGGGCAAGACTCCTTAATAAACCAGATCAGAACAAGTCTACATACACAAACTCTAATGACCATGAATCTTTCCATGCGGTGTAGGTGATATGTGGCTCCCCACCTCAGAAGTAACAAAGAAACAGCCTCCCTCAACCTGGTAACTCTAATGCCTCGGTCTAGCAACTCTTTCCTCGAGAAGCGGGGTATTCCCTTCTAAGTTCAAGTGCAACCGGCTCAAGAAGAGGGGGTAGAAGTATAGAGTTTTGGAAGCTTAGCCAGTGTAGCTAAGTCTTCCGCTGCAAGCTTCATGAGATGTAACATTGATACCATAAGCTTTTGCTTTATTTGATTATGTACACTCCGGTGGGGTTATTAAATTTTCAATCCGACCCACCACTTTTTTTTTGGAGTTCTTTTTGCATTTTTGCATATATTTTTTTTTTCTTTTTTTTTTTCAAGTGCTTCTGTACAACATATCTACATGGTGCAGCATAGATAAGAAATTTTCCCCTTGAGCCAGTAGACTATCCCTCTTTTGAAGCTTTATTGCAACCCACAGCTTCTGTCTTTAGCCTTCATCACCACTAGACCAAGTTGAGGTGCACTTCCTTCACTATAAGAAGAAGAGAGGTTCCGCCTAGAAGTACTACCCTCATATGCTACCCCAAGCCAAAGGAAACTGCCTCCTCACCACCTCATCCGTGGAGAGCCATGTGTAAGTGCAGGTGCAAGTCAAGCCATTGTCTCTAAGAGTCATGCGTGTGTTGTTAAGTGCTCTACTTAGGCTCATCAAGATGACATATGCTCATAGCCTAGTGGACTCAAAGAATTAAGTCCTTATGGACCTGAAAAGCCTTAACCCTAAGTCCTATAAGGTTCCTCTTAAAGTTAAGTGGATTAAGATCTTTTTCAAGCTCCATTTCTCAATTTAATTCCAGGCTTAGTTTAAATATCAACTCTTATCCAGGAAAAACTATATACATATATGTACACAAGATGCTATTTACAAATGTTTTACAATTATGCAAAATTTTTGAAAAATGTTTTGAAATCATGAATAAATGATGCATGAGGTGCAAGTTTTGCAAAGAGATATTTACAAACATTTACACAAGATTTTTGCAAACTTTTGATTTTCAAAACATATTGGAAAAATTTTGTACTATATACATAATTTTGATACAAAATATTTACACAAGCTTTACACAAAAGATTTTTGAAATCATTTTTACAAAAATACTTTGTACACTAGCTATGTATGTGCAAGATAAAAGAGGTTTATGTACATGAAAAATTTTTAAATTTTTGTGATTTTTAGCCATTTTATTTATTAACACACTCACACAAAGTACGAGTTATGGCTAAAGTATATATGAAATATATACACACCCCCCCTATACTTAGCTCGAACGATGTCCTCAGAGTGATCAAGAGCGATGAAGAAGACATAACTCGTGCTTAGTAAAAGGGAAGTGAAAAGGAATGGCTAAGTACAGGAATGAATAAATGAATAGAATGAGAGGAACTCGGTGGTCTCCCCCTATACTTAGGATTAATTAATCCTAAGTATAGCAAGCTGTACATGAAGGGAAAGCCGAGTGAAGAAGATACAGAATCTGCCCCCCCTATACTTAGGGTAAAATATCCCTAAGTATAGGCAGCAAAAACAGGAGCAGAAAGAATGAAAAGAATACTCGCAGGTCCGACATTCCCCCCTATACTTAGGGTAAAGTACACCCTAAGTATAGCATAATCACAGGATGAGAAAAGGGATGTGGGACTAAAGAATAGAATGATATGGACAACTGGATCTATGCAGACGGAAGAACAGTGAGAATCAGGCGTGAGATGCAAAAGATGTGAGTCAAGAGACCACATCTCACGCAAAATGAATAGCGGCAATAATAACGTCCCGCGGCTCATGATCTAGAAATGGCTTGAGCCGCTGGCCGTTCACTCGAAAGGTACTCTCAGAAGATAACTCAGATATATCAATGCTACCGTTATCGTGTACCTTTCTGACCAAGTAAGGTCCCTTCCATTTGCTCTGTAGCTTCCCTGGAAATAATCGTAGCCTTGCATCAAACAACCATACTTTCTGTCCAATCTCAAAATGCTTGTGGCTGATATGAGAATCATGCCACTCCTTCACTTTCTCTTTATAATGTAGGCTGCTTGAGAAAGCTGCATCTCTAAGCTCCTCCAGGGCAGCTAACTCTGCCCTCCTCTGGTCTCCAATACCATCTGGATCCATCAAAATATCTGTGACTGCCCAAAGTGACTTGTGCCTCAGCTCAACAGGTAGATGGCATGGCTTGCCATAAACGAGGCGAAAGGGAGATGTACCCAATGGAGTCTTGAAAGATGTCCGATATGCCCACAAGACCGAGTCCAAAAGCTGTGACCAATTCTTTCGGTCAGGGCGGACGACTTTCTGCAAAATATTCTTGATCTCCCTATTCGACACCTCAGCTAGACCATTCGTCTGTGGATGGTAAGGTGTGGCAACACGATGGTCTATGCTGAACTCGCTAGCAAGTGCCTTTACCTGGTCGTTGACGAAATGAGACCCCCCATCAGAAATCAGAACTCGTGGAACCCCGAATCCCATGATGATGTGCTTCCTCAAAAATCTGCAAACTGTCCTCGCATCAGCGGCTCGGGCGGGGATAGCCTCAACCCAACGACTAACATAATCTACGGCCAACAGAATGTACTCAAATCCCTGACTCTTAGGGAATGGACCCATGAAATCGATGCCCCATGCGTCAAAAACCTCACAGAAGTGAATGGGCTGCATCGGCATCATATCACGTTGTCCACAAGTGCCCATCCGCTGACAGTCAGTACACCTCTTCACGAACTCATCAGAGTCCTTGAAGAGGGTAGGCCACCACAAGCCGGATTGGAGCACTTTCTGTGCCGTTCTTCTCCCAGAATGATGTCCTCCTGCCTCAAGCTTGTGGCAGTAAGTGAGGACACTATGATGCTCCTCCTGAGGAATACACCGACGCCAGATGCTATCCCTCCTTCGTGGTAAAGGATGGGATCCTCCTAGTGGTAGGACTTGGCCTTCGCAAGGAAAGTCTCAAGCCTCTGCCTGGGCCAATCTTGTGGGACTTTCCCAGCAACGAGAAAGTTCACAATATCGGCATACCACGGGAGTGAGGCGATAGCAAGGATCGCCTCATCTGGGAAGGTATCTCGAATAGGATCAATCTGCTCAGAATCCTCAGGCTGCTCTAATCGGGAAAGATGATCCGCCACCACATTCTTGACTCCAGGCTTATCCTTGATCTCAATGTCGAACTCCTGGAGTAGAAGGATCCATCTAGTAAGTCTGGCCTTGGCATCCTTCTTTGACATGAGGTACCTGATGGCGGTGTGGTCAGGAAACAAAGTCACTCTAGATCCAATGATATACGATCTGAACTTATCTAGGGCGAACACTACTGCTAGCATCTCCTTCTCTGTGACCGTATAATTCCGCTGGGCGGAATCCAATGTGCGGCTAGCATAGTGTATGGCAAATGGAACTCCATCCCTCCTCTGTCCCAGCACTGCCCCCACGGCAAAATCGGAGGCGTCCGTCATGATCTCGAATGGGAGAGACCAATCGGGTGGCTGAAGGACAGGAGCCTCAATAACACACTGCTGGAGAGTCTCAAAGGACGAAAGACACTTGTCATCGACAAGGAACTCGGTGTCTTTCGTCAAGAGATCAGTCAACGGTCGGGCGATCTTGCTAAAATCATGAATGAATCTCCTATAAAAACCAACGTGCCCCAGAAATGACCGTAGCTGCTTCAAATTGGACGGCGGTGCGAGTTTTCTAATGACGTCCACCTTGGCCGGATCAACCTCCATGCCTCTGTTGGAGATGATGTGGCCAAGCACCGTCCCTTGAGTCACCATGAAGTGACTCTTCTCCCAAGACAGAACCAAGCGGGTAGCAATACATCGCTGGAGCACTCGGTCTAGGCAGTCAAGACAGGAATCGAATCCGTCGCCGTAAACCGAGAAGTCGTCCATGAAGACCTCCAAACACTCCCCTACCATGTCCGAAAAGATCGACAGCATGCACCTCTGAAAAGTCGCAGGGGCGTTGCATAGCCCAAATGGCATGCGTCGAAAGGCGTATGTACCGAAGGGACAGGTAAAGGTGGTCTTCTCCTGATCCTCAGGAGCGATGGCCACCTGATAGTAGCCCGAGTACCCATCCAGGAAGCAATAATGGCTCTTCCCTGCCAGTCTCTCTATGATCTGATCAATAAAAGGCAGGGGGAAATGGTCCTTCTTGGTGGCCTGGTTGAGTCTCCTGTAGTCAACACAGACCCGCCAAGAGGTGGGTACTCGTGTAGCAATCTCCTCTCCCGACTCACTGATCACAGTCGTGATGCCCGTCTTCTTGGGCACCACATGCAAGGGGCTAACCCACTTGGAGTCGGAAATGGGATAAATAAAATCTGCACTCCACCATTTTGATATTTCCTTCATGACAACCTCTCGTAGTTTGGGGTTCAGTCGCCGCTGGAACTCACGCGACGGCTTTGCCCCTTCCTCGAGATAGATATGGTGGGAGCACAACGAGGGACTAATCCCATGGAGATCTGCTACGCTCCATCCAATTGCCTTGCGGTTCTTTTCAAGAACCCCCATCAGACGGGATTCTTGTTCTCCAGTCAGATCGGCAGAGATGATGACTGGGTACATCTCAGACTCTCCCGCAAGGAATCGATACTTCAGCGAAGTAGGGAGCGGCTTTAGCTCTGGACAGCTGGGTGCTGGCAAATCTGGCTTCTGAAGAAGATGTGTGTATGCTGACAATTCTGCCAAATCTGCCTGGGAAAATGATAAAGAACTCTCACAAACTTGATCTGGAGAAGGCGGGTCCTCTGCATTGTCTCTGATCTGCTCTGCCTCTACCTCCTCCTCATCTGTAGGCTCAGGTGGATCCAGGTCTGGTATCTGATCATCACAATCTGCCCAATCAGATTCTGAATCCGAGGGATCTGTATCAACTGCGGTGGCATCAGTACCACCGTAGAGCAGGGTGGCCTCAGTACCACCATCACTGAAAATCGTGTCGCGATCAAGGTCCGACTCTGCTGACTCAATAGTATCCTGAACCAGGGTTGTGCTCTCCAGACTATCCTCTGCTATCATCTCTGCATCAGTTGTATCTGAATATGAGAGGATGGTCTGTGCTGCAGGATCTGCCCAAGCTGCCTCATCATCTGTGATCACAAAATCACAGTCCTGGTGTATGTCTGGCTCTGTATCTGTCAGCTGTTCTGAATCTGTACTGCCCTCTGAGCGGGATCTATCTCTGGCTCTGTGGTCCTTAACCGTCTCTATTTGTATACTCTCGCCCTGGATGCGAAAGAATACCTTCCCACTGTCATGGTCAGTCACTGCCTTGGCTGTGGCCAAGAACGGGCGACCGAGGATGATGGGGGAATCGGTCAACGAGTCAGGGGTCTCCATGTCCAGCACTACGAAGTCCACGGGGAATTGCAAACCCTGAATCGTGACGACAACGTCTCGCAACAACCCCTTTGGCCTCTTGACAGACCGATCAGCAAACTGAAGGTATGTCCTGCTCTGTCTAAGAGTGCCCAACTCTAAGTGGTTGAGAAGGGCTGCCGGAAGAAGGTTGATCGACGATCCGCTATCTAATAGAGTACGGTCGAACCTCTGCTCACTAATCTGACATCTGACATATGGGGCTCCTAAATCTGGCCTCTTGGTAGGCAGATGGTTCTGGATCGCGTAACACGTGGCTTTTGTCAACACATGAATCTCTGCGGTTTTGTTCCTCTTCTTCCTCCTGACTGTGGTTCTGTCTCTCAAGGATCGCTGAAGAAGAGGGATGTGTTGCAAAGCCTCATGGAGGGTCAGCTGGATGTGAAATCGGTCTATCATGCTCTGGCTGAACTCCTCCTGCTCTCTCTTTTTTGGATCTTTTTCTCTTTTCTTCCCCTTCCCCAACTCAAGGGCTCTAGGAAAGGGGATCACAGGGTCCTTCTCAGATGAAGGACTAGGAATAGGCCTAGACGGTTCGATGACCGGATCCTCACATACATCATTCACCACAGTGGGATCAGAAGAAACTAAACCTTTTCCTTTATTCAAAATAGAGTTCTGAGATACATCCACACGAGAAAAGACAACATCTCTATCAGAATGAATATCGGTGGCCTTAGTGCCACCTCTAGCTAGATCCTGTGCGATCTGGGTTGGGTGAATGGGTGAAGAAGATGCGGAGAGGTCTGGCGAAGATGATGGTCGGGTCGGAATGGCAGATGGGGTATCGGAGGTGGCTGGCGATGGCGGCGGAGCTACGCTAACAGTAAACTAAAAATCGATATTTACGCTAAACTATGGCCTAAAGGATCTACCTGGGTGGTGCGGAAGACTGTGCTGGAGCTTAGCTAGCTCCCGGTCGTAGCCTCGAAGGGCGTCAAGGCCTGAGGCTCGAGCTCCTGCAAGCGGCGGAGCACGGCGGCGCGAAGCTGCCGGATCGATGGTCGGGGCACCCTCTCCTCACTGCAACAGGGGCAAACGCGAGCTGTCACCTCGGCGATTGCTCTGGAGGTCACGGGAATGAAAGTGGCTAGCCAAAGATGAGGCGCGGAGGCGGCGGAGGTCGGGATATATATGGAGACAGGGCCGATTAGGGTTGAGTGGAGGCAGCTATGGAAGGCGTGGATCCCACGGCGAAGGATCTGGCGAGGATGTCGGATGAACGGCGAAGAATCCGGGCGCGGGGTTCGCGGGGGCGACAGGCTGGAGACGCGTGGAGAAATCGACGAAGGCGGGTCGGGCGCGAGTCGACGCAAAAGGAAAGAGTCCGCGGGGGAGTTGACCGGGGTCAACAATCCCCCGTGGACCAATCAGGAGCTGCCACGTTTTTATTTTTTTTGTTTATTTAATTTAAGGTAGAAAAAGGCCGAATTAAGAAAAACTCAAAACATGAAATATTTTTCTTTTATTTTTTTTCTATTTTTTGGTGATTTTTAATTAATTTTTGGAAATAAAAATAGGGTAGCTATATATATATAGGTATATGTACACTATATAGATTTTAATTTTTGATTTTTTTTATTTGTTATTTTTATGTATTTTTATGCCCATTTTATATTTTATTTATTTACATCATAAAGTAAAGAACAAAATGGTATTTTTATTTTATTTTAATTATTTATACACAAGGGTGAAATAAATGGTTGTATACATTTATATACATGGTATCTATACAATGTATTTTTGTATTTTTAATTTTGTAATTTTTATTTGATTTTTGTTTTGTTTCTTGTTATTTTATGTATTTACAATATGTAACATAGAATATTTACAAAAAGTTTAGAAAATAATTTTATTTATTTATAGGGTTAAATAAATAAAGGATGATGGTCTATGTACATGGTGAAAGGGCATTTTTGGAATTTTGATTTTTAAATTTTTATTTTGTTTTTAATAGTTTCTAAATATATACAAAATGTATACAAGCATATTTTTGGGTGAGGAAAATATAATTTTATTTATTTACAAAAGTATGTACACATGAGCTCCTATCTCCCTCTACTTTGGCTTTTATGCGGTCAGGCCCATGCTGAGCCCTCCCTTGGGTTAGGTTGCTCAATATTTATTCTAAATATTTCCCTCTTTTTCTTTTTACTCTTTATTCTTTTATTTTTGCACAAAAACATGCTAATTATATCTTTTTACACAATGCATGCTTTTGGTAATTATTTGTATTTGCACATATTTACATGTATTTGCAAAGGTTTTTGTAGCTAAAATAGAAGAATAAAGAGTGATGAATGGGTATTCATCAGCTAGCCGTAGTCTTCGCCCTAGATAAGTTCAGATCGTACATTATTGGATCTAGAGTGACCTTGTATACTGATCATACCGCCATCAGGTACCTTATGGCAAAGAAGGATGCCAAGGCCAGACTGACCAGATGGATCCTTCTACTCCAGGAGTTTGACATAGAGATTAAGAATAAGCCTGGAGTAAAGAATGTGGTGGCGGATCATCTCTCCCGATTGGAGTATCTTGAGGATTCTGAGCAGATTGACCCTATTTGTGAGACCTTTCTAGATGAGGCGATCCTTGCTATCGCCTCGCTCCCATGGTACACCAATATTGTGAACTATCTTGTCGCCAAGAAAGTTCCACAAGATTGGCCCAGGCAGAAACTTGAGACCTTCCTCGCGAAGGCCAAGTTTTACCATTGGGAGGATCCCATCCTTTACCATGAGGGAGGGGATAGTATCTAGCGTAGGTGCATTCCTCAGGAGGAGCATCACGGCGTCCTTACTTACTGCCACAAGCTGGAGGCAGGAGGACATCACTCTGGGAGGAGAACAGCACAGAATGTGCTCCAATCCGGCCTGTGGTGGCCTACTCTCTTCAAGGACTCTAATGAGTTCGTGAAGAGATGTACTGACTATCAGAGGATGGGCACTTGTGGACAGCGTGATATGATGCCTATGCAACCCATACACTTCTGTGAGGTTTTTGACGCGTGGGGCATCGATTTCATGGGTCCATTCCCTAAGAGTCAGGGATTTGAGTACATTCTGTTGGCCGTGGATTATGTGAGTCGCTGGTTTGAGGCCATCCCTGCCCGAACTGCAGATGCCAGGACAGTTTGCAGATTTTTGAGGAAGCACATCATTACACGGTTCGGGGTACCTCGAGTATTGATTTCAGATGGGGGGTCTCATTTCATCAACGACTAGGTAAAGGCCCTTGCTAGCAAGTTCGGTATAGACCATCGAGTTGCCACTCCATACCATCCACAGACGAATGGTCTAACTGAAGTGTCGAACATGGAGATTAAGACTATATTGCATAAAGTAGTCCGCCCTGACCGAAAGGATTGGTCACAGCTTTTGGACTCGGTCTTGTGGGCATATAGGACGTCTTTCAAGACACCATTGGGCACATCTCCCTTTCGCCTCGTATATGGCAAGCCGTGCCATTTACCAGTTGAGTTGAGGCACAGGTCACTTTGGGCAGTTACAGATATTCTTTTGGATCCAGATAGTGTAGGAGACCAGAGGAGGGCAGAGTTAGCAGCCCTGGAAGAGCTTCGTGATACCGCCTTCTCAAACAGCCTACAATATAAGGAGAGAGTGAAAGAGTGTCATGATTCTCATATCAGCCACAAGCATTTTGAGCCTGGACAGAGAGTATGGCTGTTTGATGCTAGGCTTCGTCTATTTCTAGGGAAGCTACAGAGCAAATGGAAGGGATCTTATCTTGTGTGAAAGGTACACGACAATGGGAGTATTGACATATCTGAGTTGTCTTCTGAGAGTACCTTTTGAGTGAACGGCCAGCGGCTCAAGCCATTTCTAGATCATGAGTCGCGGGTCGTTGATGTTGCCCCTATTCACTTTGCGTGAGATGTGGTCTCTTGACTCACATCCATTGCATCTCACGCCTGATTATCACTGTTCTTCCGACCTGTATAGATCCAGTTGTTCATATCACTCTATTCTTTAGTCCCACATCCCTTTTCTCATCCTATGATTATGCTATACTTAGGGTGTACTTTACCCTAAGTCTAGGGGGGATGTAGGACCTTCGGGTATTCTTTTGATTCTTTCTACCCCTGTTTTGCTGCCTATACTTAGGGATATTTCACTCTAAGTATAGGGGGGTAGGACCTGTACATCCTTCACTCGGATTTCCCTTCATGTACAGCTGCTATACTTAGGATTACTTGATCCTAAGTATAGGGGGAAACCACCGAGTTCTCCTCATTCTATTCTTTCATTCATCTCTGTATCTAGCCATTCCTTTTCACTTCCCTGTACTAAGCATGATTTATATCTTCTTCATCGCTCTTGATCACTCTGAGGACATCGTTCGAGCTAAGTATGGGGGAGTATATATATTTCATATATACTTTAGCCATAACTCGTACTTTGTGTGAGTGTGTGAATAAATAAAAATTGCTAAAACCCCATAAAATTTAAAATTTTTCTCCCTTGTATATAAAATTCATTATGCACATACCTATTTATTTATATAAATTATTTTTGTACGAATGATTGTAAAATGATTTGTGTAAAGGATTTGTAAATATTTTCGTAGCAAAATTATGTATATATTACAAAATTTTTCTAAAATGTTTTGAAAACAAAAAGTTTGTAAAAACCTTGTGTAAATGTTTGTAAATATTTTTGCAAAACTTGCATTCATGCATACATCCATGGTTTCAAAACATTTTTCAAAAATTTTGCACGATTGTAAATATTTGTAAATAGCATCTTTGTAAATACTTGTATAGTTTTTCCTGGATCATAGTTGACATTTAAACTAGCCTGGAATTAAATTGGGAAATGGAGCTTGATTAAGATCTTAATCCACCTAATTCTAAGAGGAACCTTATAGGGCTTAGGGTTAAGGCTTTTCAGGTCCATTGGGACTTAATTCTTTGAGTCCACTAGGCTATGAGCATATGTCATCTTGATGAGCCTAAGTAGAGCACTTAACAACACACGCATGACTCTTAGAGACAATGGCTTGACTTGCACCAGCACTTTACACATAGCTCTCCACGGATGAGGTGGTGAGGAGGCAGTTTCCTTTGGCTTGGGGTAGCATATGAGGGTAATACTTCTAGGCAGAACCTCTCTTCTTCTTCTAGTGAAGGAAGTGTGTCTCAACTTGGTCTAGTGGTTATGAAGTCTAAAGACAGAAGTCGTGGGTTGCAATAAAGCTTCAAAAGAGGGATAGTCTACTGGCTCAAGAGGAAAAACTCCTTGTATATATTATGCACCATGTAGATATGTTGTACAGTTGCACATAAAAAAATGTGA